>OX411311.1:125389961-126107461 GCA_948150685.1 Rhaphigaster nebulosa | reverse complement strand
ATTAAATCATGCACCATTTCCGAAAATTCCGCGTTGTGTAAAATCTTAAATTCGCCTGTGGACTCGTCCTTTTTCGGTCCAAATATTTCACGAAATACTTTATCCTCGAAGAACTCAAAGCGTTGTTCGTTCTTCAAAGTTTTTGGCCACGTTTCACTCCCGTGCAGTAGGAAGGGTAATAGGTTTATAAATTCTAACTTTTAGATTCTGGACAAAATGCGCGAACTAAGTAATGTTGATACCGAAAAATAACAACCATTTTCCACCTTTAACCGCGCCTTTATTTCCTCTTGAATTGCGTTTTTTCGAGTTATCATAGACCCCCAATATTTAGATATGTCAACGTTTTCAAACCCATACCCTACAGTATCAAAATCGTCGCTTTTTGTGTTGCGAACCATATATTTATATGGTATGTATATCTATATAACCATATATATCTTATCCGTGTTTATTCCGAGACCAATTGTATTAAAAATAGTTAGTGAGTTGTCTAAAATATATGTATTTTAATCGGTTACTGAATAATCTGATGGTTGTTAAAGAACTTCAATTATAATGGCTTAAAGGTCTATCTCGAAATTCAGAATCATTAATCGCGTATTAGAATTGTTTCATCCTTCACAAACACTAGTTTTGGTTCCACTTTATATTATTTATTATTAATTTTACCTAATTGGAAACGAAACTTGAGGATCTTAGATGTACATAAATTACGATTACTAATTAATTAATTGATATTTTTTGATATTATTGTCAATCCCAAAACTAGGGAAATAAGATAAGTTATGTTAATAATGCCTAAACATTACAGAACATTTCGACGTCGTTTTTACTTCCTTGTACGAAGTAAAGGAAGTATTGTAATCGCGAAAATTTTCGGTTTTCAGATTTCAACGGAAATATCCATTTTGACCATCCCTGAATCCATTTTGTTCCGTCGTGGCGTCTGTACGTACGTTAGTACATACGTGCGTATCTCGTATAACTCAAAAACGGTTAGCTGTAGGAAGCTAAAATTTTGTATTTAGGATTTCTGTACAATCTAGTTATAAACCTCCTTTTTTGGTCACTGCTTAATAACCGAAAGTGGTACTTTACTTAAAGGTCGTAATTGATTTCCATCAAAAATTATATTGAAATACTTTGCAAAACTTCTCAAATTTGGTATTTATAACTTATATATTGATTTAAATAACATACTAGATTTTGGTATAAATTGGAAAACCGGAAGCGGTACTTTACTTGTAGGTCATATTAGACTTTCTTATATTAAAATTTAAAAATTAAAAATTATATTAAAATTACATTATCTTGCTCGAAATCGGACATAAAAATAACTTTGATCTTATTGGAATAAAAATAACAAAAGAAATATCTGATGTGGACAACACATGACTTCCTTGCACGCCTATAAATCGGTGGCTCAAAAAGTGATCCTCAATTTGGTTACTAGTTTCCAAAGATTGCATTAAAAACGACACCCGACGTCGCGACATCCATCTATTGACACACACACACACAGACACATTCTTATTTCTGAAGTTCTCATTCCGTTATTACATGTCGTTTTCCTTCAGTAGGTAACTAGTTTCCAAGAGATTTTTTCGTGTTCCATGGCAACATTAAAACTGTCAGTATCACGAGATAAAGCATTGGAAATCGACAATTTCGACATTTTCAGCGGAAAAACCCACTTAATTAATATCTTATTCTCCTGCTGCAGACTTGCTGATCTCACAAATGGGGAGGAAAACCAGTATTTTACATTCAATTTTAACACTTAAAACAAGTAATAAAAATGTTTAATTGGATTGGAAACCAAATAGCGTTTGTAACCTTTATTACCGAAACATATGATTTATGTATTTAATTTAAATATAATTTTTGATGTAAGCTTATTATGACCTTCAAGTAAAGTACCCTTTTCGGCTAACCAATTTTAACCAAAATCTAGTAAATACATTCATATCGATAAAAAAGTCCTATTTACCAAATTTGGGATGTTTTAAATTATATTTTAATATAATTTTTGATGAAAGTCTAATATGATCTTCAAGTAAAGTACCGCTTCCGGTTTTCCAATTTAGACCAAAATCTAGTATGTTATTTAAATCAATATATAAGTTATGAATACTAAATTGAAGTTTTGCGTAGTATTTTAATACAATTTTTAATGGAAATCAATTATGACCTTCAAGTAAAGTACCACTTCTGGTGATCAAGCAGTTACCAAAAAGGGAGGTTCACAACTAGATTTTACAACAATCCTAAATACAAAATTTCAACTTTCTACGGCTAACCGTTTTAGAGTTATGCGAGATACGAACGTACATACAGACGCCACGACGAAACTAGTCAAAATGGATTCAGGGATGGTCAAAATGGATATTTCCGTTGAAATCTGAAAACCGAAATTTTTCGCGATTACAATACTTCATTTACTTCTTTTTTAGGAAGTAAAAAAGATTAAAAAATAATAAAAAAACTCGACTTAAGATTAAGGTCACTTTAATATTTCACAGGAAAATGATAAAATATACAACTATTAAAATTTAATTGAGAGAATACAATTACTATAATTATTTAAGACTTGGGGTATCCAACTTTACGTTACGTCGCCTGAAGTAAATATCCAAATACCTAAAAGTTTTAGAGATTATATTTGTTTAATGAAAGTGTTGAAAATAAGTTTATAACGAACTGTCGATGAAAGGCAAAGGCGAAATAACAAATTGATTGGGGACGGTTGCTAATTTAAGCTCCGTCACTAACTTAATTGGCTTAATCTCTTTAGATCTGCCTTGCAAAAGCTATTTTTTGTTGATTGATTAAATTCGAACCGTTAAAGACTAAATTTATAAAGGCTCTATTCCTCTATGAGTAATACAGGATAAATGTTTTTTTTGGGGAAGTGTGTAATTGTCTGGTTAAATCCAATCTCTCAAATGGTAAGAGCTGCTCTTTACGGAGAATGGAGCCACTGATGTATCGGAAATAATATTAAAGAAAAAGTATAACGAATTGTAAAAATATTACCAACCTATTGATAAAATTGTGTCTTTCATCTTTTGCGGTACAGCTGTATCGATCAGTGTCTACCAATAGGTTGTATATATATATGTGTATATATATATATATATATATATATATATATATATATATATATATATATATATATATATATATTTCACCGTGAGCGGATCTATAGAAGCTGTCCTTTAAAATACTTTGTTATTTACATTTCTGCTGGACAGTTTTCTATTTCTTAAGCGCTTGTCAGCAGTTATTCGGTAAAAAATTATAGTAGGGAGTATTGATAAGTATTCGTGTTGTAGGTACACTTACTCTTACGTACTATCACACGTACGTACACCGTACTATCACACGTACGTACACCGTACTATCACACGTACGTACACCGTACTATCACACGTACGTACACCGTACTATCACACGTACGTACACCGTACTATCTTGGTTTGTCGAAGAAACTACGGACTGATCTAAAAAAAAAATTATTTATATTTAATATATTTATTCAATTATATTCCACATCAGATTTAACATTTTTCGATGATTACTCCAGTAAAATAATCCTCTGGGAACTCAACTAATTTTTACTTGCCCCGAAAAACTTCTCCTACTTGAATAATGAGTTTTCCATACCCCTTGTACGCACTTACCCCTTAAGTTAGAGACAAGTGCGTATTAAGTACTATTCAAACTATTTGGAAAGAAGAGTATAGATTTTTTAATGCTAATTTTAGTGATATTTGATTCTTTAAATGTTCTAGTTTTTATTTTTCTTAGCCACATGTCAAAATTATGAAAACAAAATATGTAAATAAAAAAAATTTAAAACATTTTTGGAAGTTTTAAAGATTACCTTTATGGCTATACTCATCCCAAATTTTAAAGATGTGGGTTTGTATGTCATAGTCACCCCGAACACTCGCAATTATCGAATTTGTATAATAATTATATTTGTATATATCATAATTTGTATAATAATAAGAAATCGAATATTATAAGAAATATAACTAAAAAGGTACTCTAAAAACATCACCCCAACCTTTTTAGTTAATTTTTTTTTTTAAAAGGTGCCGATTATTTTTCTATAACAATGATAATTAATTATTAGAGATTGATAAATTATTTGCAACTTTTATAATTTTGTTTTATTCATAACTAGTTTCGAATGTTATACATTTACCTTCAGTTCTAAAAACACATAAAAATTCAAAAATAAGCAATTCAAAATATACTTTGGTATTATCATACATATTAAATTAAATGTAATATAAATCAGTATTATAAAAGATTCTTGTTATGAATTATGAATTTAATTAAGACAAGAAATCAAATAAATGTTGGTACTCACCAATATCAAAATATATCAAAATCCATTTAATCCATTGATATAATCCATTTAAACCTTGGTGAGTATAAACATGTATCTGATTTCTTGTCTTAATTAAATTCATAATTCATAAATGTTGAATAATACTGATTTATAATACTTCTAATTTAATATATATAACAATACCATCTGTATTTTGAATTGCTTCTTTTTGAATTTTGTGTGTGTTTTTAGAACTGAAGGTGAATGTATAACATTTGAAACTAGTTTTCAATAAAACAAAATTATATAAATGGCAAATAATTTATCAGTCCCTAATTAGATTGATCCTTCTATACCATCATGCGGATGTCAACTGATAATTAATTATGTTAACATCATGTGATACCTGCTATTGCTGGTACTAACGTCTGTATTCTGCAAGGAAGGTACTGATTAAATTGGAAGCACCTGGCTGTTCGACGTGACCCCACCCCAGCACAGCCTCTCAGGTCTTGGAGTGAAATCTGTGAAACCCTTAACCGGGCGGTGTATCCTACAGATACACGACTTTCTCGATTTTTTTTAAAGGCTCACAGAAGTCTATTTCAGCTGTTCTTCCAGTGTTATACTTTGTCATTATTGTAGAAGAAGTGTGGGAATTTTCGTGGCGTTACGTTGGTATCTTTGTTAGGGAACCTAAGAAAACCTCAGGTAACTCCATAGCAATAGTCAAAATGGCAGCATCTACAACTAAGGTAAGTTGATACTTGTTTTTCCATTATTTTCTTAGTTTGCTATTACTATTGAAAATATAGGTTGTTTTCTTTATTTATTAAAATTACAAACAGTGGTAATTCTGTTGTTGTGATATGCATTTGGAGCAAACTAGGCCTAACATACTATTTGTTTCTTGTAAGATCCACGGCCCGCTTTGGGTAATTTTACTCAAAAGTTGTTTGTATCCTATAAGATGCATGGCCCGTTTCAGGTCTTTTTCTTCAATGTAGGTTACAATTATTTTTTTAGTATGTGTATTTAAATTTTTAAATTGATAATTTAAATAATTGTTTGTTGAGCAATTTCTGCTATTTTCGTCCTTTCAGGACATAGTAGTAGGATGTTTTGTTAGCTAAATGCATTAAAACATTTTGTTCATTTACTTTTCTTTTCAATTTTACAGAACACTTTTTTCAAATCAAGAGCTGAAAAAATTCTATCGCTTTTATCAAAGCCGTATATTGGCTCTGATATTGAAGCATCTAACAGTGAAAATGAAGAAGTTATTGAAGTTCAGGTTATTGATAAATCAATAGACAAATTGCTACCTGATTTTGATGTTTTTGATGAGACCGACTTTCTGCAAGAGGTTGAAAAACTGGAAGATCCATTTTTTCTACTAGGGCCAAATCACCAAGTCCTAATACATCTAAACAGGATATTGTTTCGGAGGTGAAAATTTCCAAACAGAAGAAAGGAAAGAAAAAAAGGTGTGCATAGAATATATCTATTAGAATTCATTAATCATAAATTTTTTTAGAACATATGCATTCTCATTTTGTTATTCAATAGAGCCAAAAAACTGGGGAGGCAAAGCCGGAGAAAGAACAGGAAAACAACACCATTCATCAGAACTCTGAAGTAAGAATAAAAATTGGTGATGACATGAAAATTATTCAAATCAATATTTTACACAATTAGGTCATATAAAATATATATTATGTACAGTGTAAATGAAGTATCTTCCATTTATCAAATTCTTTATTGCTGTTTGCAGCTTTGTTATATTATATTAGGTATCTACTAAATTATATTAGATACATTGTGAATGATGTATCTTTGTTTTATAAATTTGTTTATTGCTGTTCACAACTTCTATCCAATGTTTCGGGTTGTTCCCACATCATTAGGAAACATATCTGAATTACAGAACATTAAGCACATATTCTTGAAATAATCACTTTGAGTGATGAACAGCAAGAAAGAAATTTATAAAAGGAAGATAGTTCAATCACAATGTGAGGTAAGATGGGGTAAGTGCGTCCCAAGGGCAAGTTCATTTACTCAGTCTCAAAACGGTGTAATATTAGTCCAATAATGTTTAAAATGCTCAGAAAATCTTTTGTATTTATTATAAATGAAGGTTATAATTTTTTTTTTTTTACAGTACTGGACTAATATTATACCGTTTTGAGTCTGTGTACGTGCTTACTCCACCTTACCTTGCCTAATATGATAAATATTTTTTTTTTATTATTTATGCAGAATATTTCATTTCAGATGGTCAAGAGGCCATTTTCGGGGAAGGGTGTCTCCACAGAAAATAAGATTTCCAGAGGTTGAAGTCAAACCAGCAATTGAGCACTTTTTTTCCCAATTTTCACTTGATTGTATTGACCTTATTGTAAGTCAATCTAATTTGTATTCAACCCAAAAAAGGTGTAGATCTAGCAGATATGCTACTTGCCCTCTACAAAACTTCGATAAGGACTCATAAGTGGTATATGAGGATTTTTGGCCAAATAATTGATATTTCAATTAATAACGCATGGCTATTATACAAAAGAGATGGTGGAGAGGATAGCCTTAAAGATTTTAGGATGAGCATAGCCAATGCCCTTTTTAAATTTAATAGAATTCCAAAACGAGGTAGATCTTCGAGCTACGAAAGAAGTTCACCTCCACCAAAGGGTCCACTCTCTGAAAAGGGGCGATGTAAACTTTGTAGCGTTGGGCAAACTACAATCAAATGTAGCAAATGTGATGTCTGATTATGTATTGTTCAACAAAGATATTGTTTTTTTAAATTTCATACTTTAAAATAAAATTATATTATTCAAATTGAAATTTTTTTTGTTACTTCCTGAAAAATTATATGAATAGTTGATGTACCCTTTAGCGGGCCATGTATCTTATAAGATACATGTATGAAATTATAATTAGTTTTAATTAAAAAAAATTTTTTGCTTGAGAAATATATAGTATTTAGGCTAATATTAAAAGATATAAGCAAAAAAAGTTTGTTTTTCAAAGATTTCTGGTTTGGCCCTGTTAAGGGTTAAGTAAGTATGTTAGGTTTTTAGTTTCAGTCTAATTTTCAGTTTCGAAGATTTTGAAAAGAAATTTTAAATTGGTTTCAGTCTTTAGGTTTTCACATATGGTCCACAGATTGTTCATCGGTCGATAAAATATGAATTTACTTAGTAAGAATGAATTCTTAAATCGAATGAAATTGTTTTAATAGTTCAAAATTAAAACATAGTAAACAGTACCTGCCCCTTCGATGATCTGTTTAGAGACTTCGTTCCTAGATAAATTTTAACTTCAATCCTAAAGGAAGTGTCGCTGAAAAACTCCTCCTCAGAGAACTAGACCCTCCAAAAGCCCATTAGTTTATTCTTGACAGAGGAAATGGAATAGCCATGGAGGCTTTGTGTGAGGTGTAAATATATTAGAAGGTCCATTCCAAGTGGAATTGAAGTTGGTTCCTGCCCAGTATCCTGCCAGGATAAAGTCCTTTGATATATTTTCTTCTGTTTTCACATGGCGCACTTTCCTCACTATAAAAGCTCTTTTAGAAAAACGAGGAAAATCATTACTCTATGGTTTATTATTTCGAAATTATTATGTATCGAGAAAAAAAATATATATTTTTTTTTTGTCCTTGATATAATTATTCTGAAACACTTTATATTTTTCCTCAATCTTCATAAATGGCCAAGGTATATGGATAGGTCAAATCGCGGATGGTAATATCGAGGTGACAAATTAAAAAAAATATATCTGATGTGGACACCCCATGACTTCCTTTTGCGCCTGTTAAACTATAAATCGGCTTTTCAAAAAGTAATCCTGAATTTGGTTACCAGTTTCCGAAGATAGCAGTATATCAAAAATGACACTCGACGTCGAACGTCCATCTATTGACATATACACACACACACACACACACACATACACATGACCTCTTGTTTATGAAGATCTTATTCCGTTATTGTTTGTCGTTTTCTGTCTATGCCACCTGACAAAGCATTAGAAATCGACGGTTTCGACATTTTAAGCGGAAGAAGCCGCTTCACTAATATCTTATTCTCCTGCTGCATACTTGTTGATCTCACAGATGGGGAGGAGAACAAGTATTTTATACTCAATTTTTACACATAAAACAATAATAAAATTGTTTGATTAGAGTGGAAAAAAAAAATCGCGTTTATAACCAATACCACCGAATCATGTGATCTCTTTTTAAGTTTATTATGACCTTCAAGTAAAGTCTTTCGGCTCTTCAATTTCAACCAAAATTTATTATATTATTTTTATTGATATAAAAGTATAATTTACTAAATTTGAGATGTTTTGTATTATAGTTTAATCTAAATTTTGATAATGGTCAAATATTACTTTCAAGAAAAGTACTACTTCCGGTTTGCCAATTTTAACCAAAATTTAATATGTTATTTATATTTGTATGTAATTCTTAAATACCAAATTTAGGAAGTTTTGCATTATATTTTAATCTAATTTTTTATGAAAATCCATAATGACCTATAAGTAAAGCACTTCCGGTAATCATGCAGTGAACAAAAAAATAGGTTCACAACTAGATTTTATAGTAGTCCTAAATAACTTGTAGGTCATATTAGACTTTCATCAAAAATTATATTAAAATTACAATATCTTGCTCGAAATCGGACACAAAAATAACTTTGATCTTATTGGAATAAAAATAATAAAAGAAATATCTGATGTGGACAACACATGACTTCCTTGCACGCCTATTAAACTATAAATCGGTGGCTCAAAAAGTGATCCTCAATTTGGTTACTAGTTTCCAAAGATTGCATTAAAAACGACACCCGACGTCGCGACATCCATCTATTGACACGCACACACACAGACACATTCTTATTTCTGAAGTTCTCATTCCGTTATTACATGTCGTTTTCCTTCAGTAGGTAACTAGTTTCCAAGAGATTTCTTCGTGTTCCATGGCAACATTAAAACTGTCAGTATCACGAGATAAAGCATTGGAAATGGACAGTTTCGACATTTTATGCGGAAAAACCCACTTAACTAATATCTTATTCTCCTGCTGCAGACTTGTTGATCTCACAAATGGGGAGGAAAACCAGTATTTTACATTCAATTTTAACACTTAAAACAAGTAATAAAAATGCTTAATTGGATTGGAAACCAAATCGCGTTTGTAACCTTTATTACCGAAACATATGATTTATATATTTAATTTAAATATAATTTTTGATGTAAGCTTATTATGACCTTCAAGTAAAGTACCCTTTTCGGCTCACCAATTTTAACCAAAATCTAGTAAATACATTCATATCGGTATAAAAGTCCTATTTACCAAATTTGAGATGTTTTAAATTATATTTTAATATAATTTTTGATGAAAGTCTAATATGACCTTGAAGCAAAGTACCGCTTCCGGTTTTCCAATTTAGACCAAAATCTAGTATGTTATTTAAATCAATATATAAGTTATGAATACTAAATTGAAATTTTGCGTAGTATTTTAGTACAATTTTTAATGGAAATCAATTATGACCTTCAAGTAAAGTACCACTTCCGGTGATCAAGCAGTGACCAAAAAGGGAGGTTCACAACTAGATTTTACAACAATCCTAAATACATAATCTCAATTTTCTACAGCAAACCGTTTTTGAGTTATGCGAAATACGAACGTACGTACAGACGCCACGACGAAATTAGTCAAAATGGATTCAGGGATGGTCAAAATGGATATTTCCGTCGAAATCTGAAAACCGAAAATTTTCGCGATTACAATACTTCCTCTACTTCGTACAAGGAAGTAAAAAAGATTAAAAAATAATAAAAACTTGACTTAAGATTAAGGTCACTTTAATATTTCACAGGAAAATGATAAAATATACAACTATTAAAATTTAATTGAGAGAATACAATTACTATAATTACTATAATTACTATATTTATTTAAGACTTGGGGTATCCAACTTTACGTTACGTCGCCTGAAGTAAATATCCAAATACCTAAAAGTTTTAGGGATTATATTTGTTTAATGAAAGTGTTGAAAATAAGATTATAACGAACTGTCGATGAAAGGCAAAGGCGAAATAACAAATTGATTGGGGACGGTTGCTAATTTAAGCTCCGTCACTAACTTAATTGGCTTAATCTCTTTGGATCGGCCTTGCAAAAGCTATTTTTTGTTGATTGATTAAATTCGAACCGTTAAAGACTAAATTTATAAAGGCTCTATTCCTCTATGAGTAATACAGGATAAATGTTTTTTTTGGGGAAGTGTCTAATTGTCTGGTTAAATCCAATCTCTCAAATGGTAAGAGCTGCTCTTTACGGAGAATGGAGCCACTGATGTATCGGAAATTGCTAAGAAAAAGTATAACGAATTGTAAAAACATTACCAACCTATTGATAAAATTGTGTATTTCAACTTTTGCGGAACAGCTGTATCGATCAGTGTCTACCAATAGGTCGTATATATATATATATATATATATATATATATATATATACATATATTTATTTTTTTTCACCGTGAGCGGATCTATAGAAGCTGTCCTTTAAAATACTTTGTAATTTACATTTCTGCTCGACAGTTTTCTATTTCTTAAGCGCTTGTCAGCAGTTATTCAGCAAAAAATGATAGTAGGGACTATTGATAAGTATTTGTGTTGTAGGTACACTTACTCTTACGTACTATCACACGTACGTACACCGTACTATCATGGTTTGTCGAAGAAACTACGGACTGATCTAAAAAAAAATTATTTATATTCAATACATTTATTCAATTATATTCCACATCAGATTTAACATTTTTCGATGATTACTCCAGTAAAATAATCCTCTGGGAACTCAACTAATTTTTACTTGCCCCGAAAAACTTCTCCTACTTGAATAATGAGTTTTTCATACCCCTTGTACGCACTTACCCCTTAAGGTAGGGACAAGTGCGTATTAAGTACTATTAAAACTATTTGGAAAGAAGAGTATAGATTTTTTAATGCTAATTTTAGTGATATTTGATTGTTTAAATGTTCTAGTTTTTATTTTTCTTAGCCACATGTCAAAATTATGAAAACAAAATATGTAAATAAAAAAAATTTAAAACATATTTGGAAGTTTTAAAGATTACCTTTATGGCTATACTCACCCCAAATTTTAAAGATGTGGGTTTGTATGTCATAGTCACCCCGAACACTCGCAATTATCGAATTTGTATAATAATTATATTTGTATATATCATAATTTGTATAATAATAAGAAATCGAATATTATAAGAAATATAACTAAAAAGGTACTCTAAAAACATCACCCCAATCTTTTTAATTATTTTTTTTTTAAAAAGGTGCCGATTATTTTTCTATAACAATGATAATTAATTATTAGAAATTGATAAATTATTTGCCACTTTTATAATTTTGTTTTATTGATAACTAGTTTCGAATGTTATACATTTATCTTCAGTTCTAAAAACACATAAAAATTCAAAAATAAGCAATTCAAAATATACTTTGGTATTATCATACATATTAAATTAAATGTAATATAAATCAGTATTATAAAAGATTCTTGTTATGAATTATGAATTTAATTAAGACAAGAAATCAAATAAATGTTGGTACTCACCAATATCAAAATATATCAAAATCCATTTAATCCATTGATATAATCCATTTAAACCTTGGTGAGTATAAACATGTATCTGATTTCTTGTCTTAATTAAATTCATAATTCATAAATGTTGAATAATACTGATTTATAATACATCTAATTTAATATATATAACAATACCAACTGTATTTTGAATTGCTTCTTTTTGAATTTTGTGTGTGTTTTTAGAACTGAAGGTGAATGTATAACATTTGAAACTAGTTTTCAATAAAACAAAATTATAGAAATGGCAAATAATTTATCAGTCCCTAATTAGATTGATCCTTCTATACCATCATGCGGATGTCAACTGATAATTAATTATGTTAACATCATGTGATACCTGCTATTGCTGGTACTAACGTCTGTATTCTGCAAGGAAGGTACTGATTAAATTGGAAGCACCTGGCTGTTCGACGTGACCCCACCCCAGCACAGCCTCTCAGGTCTTGGAGTGAAACCTGTGCCCATATGGTCTCAATTAAGTAAGTATGTTAGGTTTTTAGTTTCTGTCTAATTTTCAGTTTCGAAGATTTTGAAAAGAAATTTTAAATTGGTTTCAGTCTTTAGGTTTTCACATATGGTCCACAGATTGTTCATCGGTCGATAAAATATGAATTTACTTAGTAAGAATGAATTCTTAAATCGAATGAAATTGTTTTAATAGTTCAAAATTAAAACATAGTAAACAGTACCTGCCCCTTCGATGATCTGTTTAGAGACTTCGTTCCTAGATAAATTTTAACTTCAATCCTAAAGGAAGTGTCGCTGAAAAACTCCTCCTCAGAGAACTAGACCCTCCAAAAGCCCATTAGTTTATTCTTGACAGAGGAAATGGAATAGCCATGGAGGCTTTGTGTGAGGTGTAAATATATTAGAAGGTCCATTCCAAGTGGAATTGAAGTTGGTTCCTGCCCAGTATCCTGCCAAGATAAAGTCCTTTGATATATTTTCTTCTGTTTTCACATGGCGCACTTTCCTCACAATAAAAGCTCTTTTAGAAAAACGAGGAAAATCATTACTCTATGGTTTATTATTTCGAAATTATTATGTATCGAGAAAAAAAATATATATTTTTTTTTTTGTCCTTGATATAATTATTCTGAAACACTTTATATTTTTCCTCAATCTTCATAAATGGCCAAGGTATATGGATAGGTCAAATCGCGGATGGTAATATCGAGGTGACAAATTAAAAAAAATATATATGATGTGGACACCCCATGACTTCCTTTTGCGCCTGTTAAACTATAAATCGGCTTTTCAAAAAGTAATCCTGAATTTGGTTACCAGTTTCCGAAGATAGCAGTATATCAAAAATGACACTCGACGTCGAACGTCCATCTATTGACATATACACACAAACACACACACACACATACACATGACCTCTTGTTTATGAAGATCTTATTCCGTTATTGTTTGTCGTTTTCTGTCTATGCCACCTGACAAAGCATTAGAAATCGACGGTTTCGACATTTTAAGCGGAAGAAGCCGCTTCACTAATATCTTATTCTCCTGCTGCATACTTGTTGATCTCACAGATGGGGAGGAGAACAAGTATTTTATACTCAATTTTTACACATAAAACAATAATAAAATTGTTTGATTAGAGTGGAAAAAAAAAATCGCGTTTATAACCAATACCACCGAATCATGTGATCTCTTTTTAAGTTTATTATGACCTTCAAGTAAAGTACCCCTTTCCGCTCTTCAATTTCAACCAAAATTTATTATATTATTTTTATTGATATAAAAGTATAATTTACTAAATTTGAGATGTTTTGTATTATAGTTTAATCTAATTTTTGATAATGGTCTAATATTACCTTCAAGAAAAGTACTACTTCCGGTTTGCCAATTTTAACCAAAAGTTAATATGTTATTTATATTTGTATGTAATTCTTAAATACCAAATTTGAGAAGTTTTGCATTATATTTTAATCTATTTTTTATGAAAATCCATAATGACCTACAAGTAAAGTACTTCCGGTAATCATGCAGTGAACAAAAAAAGAGGTTCACAACTAGATTTTACAGCAGTCCTAAATAACTTGTAGGTCATATTAGACTTTCATCAAAAATTATATTAAAATTACATTATCTTGCTCGAAATCGGACACAAAAATAACTTTGATCTTATTGGAATAAAAATAATAAAAGAAATATCTGATGTGGACAACACATGACTTCCTTGCACGCCTATTAAACTATAAATCGGTGGCTCAAAAAGTGATCCTCAATTTGGTTACTAGTTTCCAAAGATTGCATTAAAACGACACCCGACGTCGCGACATCCATCTATTGACACACACACACAGACACATTCTTATTTCTGAAGTTCTCATTCCGTTATTACATGTCGTTTTCCTTCAGTAGGTAACTAGTTTCCAAGAGATTTCTTCGTGTTCCATGGCAACATTAAAACTGTCAGTATCACGAGATAAAGCATTGGAAATGGACAGTTTCGACATTTTATGCGGAAAAACCCACTTAACTAATATCTTATTCTCCTGCTGCAGACTTGTTGATCTCACAAATGGGGAGGAAAACCAGTATTTTACATTCAATTTTAACACTTAAAACAAGTAATAAAAATGTTTAATTGGATTTGAAACCAAATTGCGTTTGTAACCTTTATTACCGAAACATATGATTTATATATTTAATTTAAATATAATTTTTGATGTAAGCTTATTATGACCTTCAAGTAAAGTACCCTTTTCGGCTAACCAATTTTAACCAAAATCTAGTAAATACATTCATATCGATATAAAAGTCCTATTTACCAAATTTGAGATGTTTTAAATTATATTTTAATATAATTTTTGATGAAAGTCTAATAGGATCTTCAAGTAAAGTACCGCTTCCGGTTTTCCAATTTAGACCAAAATCTAGTATGTTATTTAAATCAATATATAAGTTATGAATACTAAATTGAAGTTTTGCATAGTATTTTAATACAATTTTTAATGGAAATCAATTATGACCTACAGGAAAAGTACCACTTCCGGTGATCAAGCAGTGACTAAAAAGGGAGGTTCACAACTAGATTTTACAACAATCCTAAATACATAATTTCAATTTTCTATGGCAAACCGTTTTTGAGTTATGGGAGATACGTACAAACATGCGTACATACCGACGTCACGACGAAACTTGTCAAATGGATTCAAGGATGGTCAAAATGGATATTTCCGTTGAAATCTGAAAACCGAAAATTTTCGCGATTACAATAGTTCCTTGTACGCAGTAAAATCGGCCTTTAGTCTCAGAGAAAACCTTTTTTTTTCAGTTCGATATATGGATTCTGCTTATCTTGAAATGCAAAATCTCAACTTTTGATTTGGGGGGAAGACGATTTTTTTATATTTTGTTTTATTACAAAGGTTTATAATTGAAAATAATAAACCGAAACTGAGAACGCTAAAAATCACATTCTGGTTGCAAAACTAACTATTTTACAAAAATACCCAAAGCCTTACTAGGCATGTGTATTAGTAAAATATGTCCCTGAGATACAGTTGACTGAGCATGTGGTGGGCAATAACAGGGAAGAAAGGTTGAGAGGAAACTAAGGAATTAATATACTTAAAAATATAGCCGTAGAATTAATGCCACTTGATCAATGGTAGGTTGTAAAATTCAAAGTTATATGTGTGAATAAATTAACATTAAAAATAGTGTTGGAATGTGTTAGAGACACGACCATCCGATTCAAGTCAATTCGTCGGCGTAACTTGAATCACATAAACTGACCACAAAAACATTCCTATTGAAGCTCTCCTGTACCTTGCACTACAAATACATATTACGTAGAAAGCAAGTTATTATGCGAAAGGATATAAATAATCGGATTGATAATAATCATCGCATACATCAAGCCATTAATGGATGATTAATTAATGTAATGCAATGAATCATTTCTAATGACATAATAAATGGATGTAATAATAACTGAAGAGCTGTATTTATCAATTATGCAATCATATATCAGTTTTGTCCATTATGAGGGGAATTATGCTAAACAGATACGGACTATTGCTTGATATTTCCGTTGAATATTGAGCGGAAGATTTGTTTGTTTGACGGTTCCTCGATCAACTTTACTTCATGCAAATAATTTCGAGGAATTACTCAGCAGATCGAAGCAGTTGGAGTCCAGTTGGAGTCAAGTTGGAGTCCAGTATTGACTTTGATGTTTTATAGAATCAAGCCGATTAGTTTGCAACAGAGGGATTTACATAGAGATATAAATCCTGAAACCTCTATCTTCACAAATGCCCGAGATATGAAACCTTTAATCGGCGGCTATTTTGAAAATATTGTAATGTCGAGTTCCGAGGATCCTTCTGAGGTGTTCTGTGAATTAGATATAAAATCTAAACAAAATCAGCCTATTAATCTCTAAGAAAATCCGCGGATGGCTGAGGACGAATTATTTTTTATTTATTTTTGGATTTTACATACCTTGATATATATAACATCAAGGGGTATATTTTTTAATTCGAATAATTTTTATATTCAAACTTATTTCCGTATAGATACTGTCCAGCGATTCAAATAGTTGTTGATATCATATTACTAATATAATACATATTATTAATCAATGAATAACAACCGAATTAATTGTAAATATTTGCTAAATACGAAAACAGCCATGAAGCTGCCACTGAATCCGAAAAAGAAATCTTTCACCGAGAAATTCAATCAGTACCATTTATTTAGGTAAATTATACGAAAGATTAGACTTTTATAGATTTTATAGATAGACATGTTGTGCCGATAAGCTGGGGAGCAGGCCGATATACCATGCTAAAGATAAGCATATCAATTATTGATTTGCTCCAAGATGGATTATGGTAGTTTTATCTATGATTCTGCCCCAAAAACCAATCTTGCTCAACTGGACGCAGTACACCTGGAAAAAGAATTGGAACCGGAGCCTTCAGAATCAGCCGGTCATAAAGCCTCTGCACTGAATCGGATTTACGACCGTTATCATTCCGCTCTGGCAAATTAGTAATCAACTATTTATATATATATATATATATATATATATATATATATATATATATATATATATATAAATATACACTTATAGGCCCATATTAATCAATATTTTTCAACAGAAGACCAACACTACTCTGTCCTTCTTCTTCGATGGCGATACAACTCCTGAAGAGTCAAGGTCTCCCTTAATCTGAGCCGCCAGTCTTCTTTGTTTTGTGCTTCTGCTCTCCAATTTTAAGTCCCCAGCATTTTTTGCGCGTCTGCAGCCTCACAATCCTCTAAGGTCTACCCACTTTTCTGCGTCCAAAAATCTTTTCCTCAAGGAGCCTCTGTCCTTAGTAGAAAGAATATCCTCAGCTCAACAGTTCAACACCTAAAATTAACCAACTTAAATACAATAGAAAACCATAAACTTCCCAGGACCCATAAAAACCTCAAATACACCTCCAACTATCAAAATAAATAAAGAAAGAACTATAGCATCCGTTTTCAGAGAGAAATTAAAGAAAAGAATTATTACATCAATTAATTATTACAGACGGATCCAAATCCCCTTCAGCAACCTCATCAGCTTTTGTGACAAAGAATTCTATCCATAAATTCAAACTACACCAGCTTTGTAATGCTTATATTACTGGCGGCCTAACAAAGTTTTCATAAGCCTATCTATGTCTCGGCCATTTATGAAGATTGAGGAAAAATATAATCTATTTTGGAATCATTATATTAAAGGCAAATAAAAAAAATAATAATTTTTTTTTTCTCGGTATATAACAATTTCGAAATAATAAACCATAGTGTAATTAATAATTTTCCGCGTTTTTCTAAAAGGGCGTTTATTGTGAGGACCGTGCGCCATGTGAAAACAGAAGAAAATATAGCGAAGGACTTTAGTCTGGCAGGACATAGGGCAGGAACCAACTTCAATTCCACTTGGAATGGACCTTCTAGTATATTTATACCTCACATAAAGACTCCACGCCTATTCGATTTCTTCAGTCAAGAATAACCCTTTAGAAGGGTATAGTTCTCTGAGGAGGAGTTTTTCAGCGACACGTTCTAATATAATTATGGAAGGGACAGGTACTGTTTTAATTTTGAACTATTAAAAAAATGACATTCGATTTAAGAATTCATTCATACCAAGTAAATTCATATTTTATCGACCGATGAACGACTCGGGGCCCAAGTGTGAAAACATAACGACTTAAAGTACTTTAAAATTTCTGTTCGAAATCTTAGAAACTAAAAATTAGACAGAAGCTTAAGTTGGTGCTATTGCAATGGCTCTGCAATATTCCTCTAGATTGCCGGTCAAGAATATAGTGATTCCGTCAGATTCGTTGAGCGCTTTAAATGCATTAAAACGTACTCCAATAATTCAGGAATCCAGCGAATCTTGGAAATATTAAAATCCATGGATGATGATGGAAAATCGGCTCGTTACATATAGGTACCTGGGCATGTCGGTATAAGGGGGAATGAAATGGCCGATAAAGCAGCAAAAGAAGAACTCTCTCTCCCAGGTCGTGGTAGGACCCTACGAACACCATCACTCTTACACCCACTGAAAGAGAATATTCACAAGGAACGTTAGGAAATCAAACCTCGAAACACCTCAAGTCGTAGCATCCGCATAGATGAAGTGGTCCTTACCCGGCTCTGGATTGGACATTCAAGTTTGATTCCCCTCCAGCTAATCACCAAAGACCACCAAGATGCCAACATCGCAACGGTATCCTAACAATTGTCAACATCTTTCAGCACTGTCCAATCCAAAGTAATAAATTAAATGAAATATGATTGCCGGAAAACATCTCAATAGACAAGGGGACGATTGTGGTCGGGCCAATAAAGTAATTATTTTTCTTACCTAGGTAAATTTACTGAAGCAAATGTAATGATAATAATAATAAATGATAAAATACATTTTATTATTTATTTTATTCTATATATATATATATATATATATATATATATATATATATATATATATATATTTTTAATTTCAGCTTTTATTCATTTATTTATTTTATTTTTATATTAACTGTAGCAGTTTTATTACATGGATCGGGCACTAATGATCTAGATGTTTTGGGCTTTAAAACATCATAACAACCAACCACATGTTGTAAGAGTGCCAAATACTTCAATTAGAATTTTTTAAATAGTTTCATTGTGATATACTAGATGGTAGCAAGGGTAGAAAAATACGTTGAGGACTCTACCACCACCGAAATAGCCGGTTGAGAAAGATTGGTACATCTGTACCAGTGACCGTCGAACATTTGTCTTCAAACCACAATTGTCTACAATGTTGCTCTCACAAACTGTTAAGTATAAAATCATTGTAATTCTTTTACTTTATTAAAAAAAAAAACATGTAGCAATATTGTTCTATGCTACTGTTTCTCATCAAATATGTCGACAATGAAAACAACTTGGTTGAATCTTGGTTATATTTCTTATTACAATAACGTTCCTTTTTATTGTCATTCCAAAGTATTCTAAATGTAATTTATATTATTAATAATTCAAATATAATTTGAATATAGGTATATTTTACTTGTTATTATGTTCAAAAATAGTATCAGACTTATAAATAACTACATTTTTATAAATTTGGAATGTTTATTTATTTTCAAAAACAAGAAATAAGAAATTTTAAACTCATGCTCATAATTCTGGTACAACAAACGTATCAATGACATCATAAGATAATTTTTCTGCAAACGGACACCGGTACATATGTTATAACAGCCTGTTAATTTCTAATATATATTTTTTTTAAACAACACAAGAACTAAATATTAGATACCTAAAATAATAAATCTATTGGTACAAAATTGATATTTGAAAAAAATTGATAATAAACTTGCCCTGTAAAGGGTTAAATATCTAATTAAAATCAAACATAAAAATATATTAGACATTAAAATTATCCTGATGGGGTATTGGAATAAAGTTTATTTTCAGTATTTCGTTTTTACATATCTGGTTAAGGTATATCAAAGAAATGATAATATTAAATTCGTATAATAATGTAGCATAAAATATGCAAAATATACCTCGCGATAGGTGGGTATGGCCTCGCAAAAGACTCAAAGCAGATGAAAGGAAATTCTCCAAGGACCTTGGCAATGCGAGGACTTTCTTTAGAAATGGAAGAGGCAGAGAACTGCAGCATTGTTCTTTGACAAAAGGTATGCCAAAAGCTGCACTGCTAATATTGAACATAGTTGTACGCTTCTTTACAAGATCCCCTTGCAAATAAGTAATATTTTAGATGATTGCTCATAAAACAAAATACAATTCATCAAAAACTTAAAGTAAATATTTTTTGATTCTTCTCTTCCTTTATTTTGAACGATTTTGTGCTTAATTTTAATAATAATTTCATCATGTATTCTATGAGCAACCCGTAGGGAGGTTAAATTTAAAATATACCAGGAGTCGGGCGCCTGCAATAGCAGTGAACACTAAGGGAGTCAACCTAACTGTCCTGCGTGCTTAGTAGCACTTAGCCCCGTCCTCAGCCTGACAAGGCATACACTTGACATAGCTTCTACCTGCTCAGTGCCTTCGCTTGTTGATACTAATATTGGTTGTTACAAAAGTATTTGTGCGTAGAATAAGTTTTATTTAAATTTCATTATAAAATTTTTCTTCAAAATATAGGCCATCATTTCCGGTTACTTTAGCCCATCTTTCTACCAGAAGTTGAATTTGGTTGTCTTTGGTTTTCAAGGAGGAAAAATTCTCACATCCTGACTTGACTGACACTCTTGTTGTTTTTGAAGATCCAGCATTTCAAAAAATGTGCCATTGGCCGTAAAAGACCATAGCCAAACAGTGCAATGTCAGGGCTGTAAGAAGGGTAGGGTAAGATGCTAACACCCTGCATTTCTGAGAATCTTTCTTTGATTAAGGGTGAACGATGGGCAGGAGAATTGTCTTGCTTTAATATGACTTCATTAACATCACTTTAATATGATTGAGCAAAGGAAGGGACTCCTCTTTTAAAACTTTATATGCACTTTCGAGTTTTTCACAGTAATGCAAAACGTCAGTAGCCCTGCCATCTGGATTAGTAGCACTAGATCAAAGTGCAAAACATCCTCGTAATAATAAAGCATACAATTATTCATACATGGTTAAAATTAAAAATAAATCATATAAAGAACTATCGGTTCTCCGAATACCATAATCACATGAATAATTTCATATGGTGTGTATGGAGCCATATATTGGATATAGATGTATCGAACATCATAATAAAAAACTAATTGCAAATGAATGTCCTCATAAACAAACAGAATCTATTACCTTAAGGATTAATCCCTTAGGTAATAAAGTCTATTAGGGATTAGTGAATACCATCTCCATTGCATTGCGTATATTACCTAAAGAACGGCCAGGAGAAGAAAGAGCTATAAGGATGACGGAACATGTTGACATTATTGTTATAATAAGAAGGCTCTAACAAATCAGTTTCGAGGAAAAGTGCACTCCGAAAAAAAACTGAAACTTTAGAAGCCATGATTTCTGAAATGTAAAAAAAAGTGTTTCCATTGCTAAATTAGTAAACATTTTGAATTTATACAATCAATTTCCCTTCCATAATTGTGGAAAAATCATTTTATAAGCTACTTTTTTATATTTTTATGAAAAAAATACTACACATACAGGCTTGAAAATATTTTTTATTAGAAAACGATATCTCCTTGATTCCAGTTTATGAGGTGCCTGAAATATAACTATGATATTCAGAATGCAAGATTCTAATATGTGAATCCTTCACTTTTCTGAATATAGAAATATTGATTTTCTAATAATATAGTATATATTTATAGTTTCTTTCATAACTTTTTAGTGACTATAAATTAGCATATTGAAAAGTAGGTCAAATGAGCGTATCGCGTAAAAGTTCAAAATAAGTTGTGGTTAGTGAAACTATACAAGTAGACATTTTCTTCTGGCATTTTTTTATTAGATCATCCATTTGTCCGTTAGAAGCATTTGATTTGTAGATTAAATATGTATTCCAATAATATGTATTCCAATAATATGTATTCCAATAATATGTATTCCAATAATATGTATTCCAATAATATGTATTCCAATAATATAAAATACATAATGAACTATTCCGTTTTCATCAGAGCAGCAGACAATCCTTTCATTTTCAGACATAGGGTTAACATTAAAAGATCTTCAGTTATCTGGTAAACGCCATAAATTAGTTTTTTTCTTTAAATATTTGTTTATTTGATTGATGTAGTCGTGGTTTACATAAATACACGCATTTGTTAAATATTATATACATATAATTATAATTATTTAAATGCTCTTTGTTTAATAAATATGTTTAAGAAATTAAGTATTTAAATGCATGTATTTAAAGGTCTGAATAAATATTTTTTTTTTTAATTCCCAGGTGTGTCTGGAATTAAAGGTATTGGAAAACGATGATCTCAACTCAGATGATAAAGCAGCGCTAATGAAAAAACAAAACAATATCCCGCATTTTAATTTAAATTCTGAAAATAACTTCAGGATATGATTCCCTTTTTAATTAAAACATTCATGGAAGAGTATAGTGATAGAAATTTAGAAATCTAATGAATTATTTCCGAATCCAAATTCATTATATATTTTAGATTATTCCGAAAACAATACACTGAAATAGTATGTCTACTGATATATAAAATAATTCATTGCTTTTTGTACGTTCATTGTTATTAATCCTTGGGTTGTTATAGGTTTGGAAATATCGAAATATATCGTATCGATAGTTTTAAAATATATCGCAATAGTAGCCCGATATATCAATAAGAAATTTCGATATTTCAGATCTCGATGTTTTTAATCTTCGATAGGAAGAAAATGAGAAGAGAGTTTACAATGAATTGAACGACAGGGTAATATAAATTAACAAGTCCTAGATTTGTAATTGTTTTAATAAAAACAATAAAATTTATATAATTTATAATAATAAATTATTTCTATTTTTATTATTATTTTTTTTCTTTTTTTCCAAATCGTCAAAAGTAAAAATCAAGTAGAAACTCAATACATACACATACCTACTTAAAACCGTATGCACTTACGCCTCACAGATTTACAGTTCAGCAAAAAAGACACAAAAACTGCAATCTTTTATCCTAAATTTTAAGTCTGATAACAGAAGCTCCTTGTTACGTAAACAACAAAACTCTACATACCGACTTACAACAACTATCAACCAATACATACGTGCTCTTTGTTCCTGTTTCCATAATAACCTTCACGGACATCACTACAGACTGATAGACGATATGGCTACTGTTGACATGACCATTAGGAGATAGCTAAAAAGGAGCTGGACGAAAGATCTCCTTTTCCTGAACTAAAGGATTGATTCAAAACCGATAAAAAGTGCTGTTGGGTACTATCCTTCCTCTTGCCACTTATATTTATTTTATCCGTTCATTTGCTCTCTCTCTCTCTCTCTCTCTCTCTCTATATATATATATATATATATATATATATATATATATATATATATATATATATATCTTTTAGTTGATGAAGTTTAAACTCAGTTGTTCTTTTGTCTCAATTAGAAGTTATTTTTTTATTGTGCACTTCATTATCCATGCCTCTTCCCATGCAATTATTTAAACATATTCTTCATTATATTTTTTTTTATTTTTTTTTTTACTTTCACTTGTTTTCTCTATTTTCTGTATAACTTCTGCTTCAAAACCTTCATGTTATTCTTACTTATTTTCGACTTAAAATCAACCACACTTGATTTAGGTGGGCGGTTTGCTTAGATATCATAAGGAAAACGGAATTGTTTTTGTGGCACCATGGAACACCATTTTGTGACCACCATTTTGCAGACCAGAAAATGCCTGCAGAGTTCAAACCATTCTGTGAGTGAGAACAGAACAATTTTAGAGTACCATAACCCAAGACATTTATGCAGTATTTTATTTATTTATTCAATAAAAGAAAAATGAGTGAGGAGGAAGAGCTAACATACAGCCAAATTGAGGAATAGAGGAGCAGGAGCAGTGAGATGGCAAGACACAAATCAAGTTTCCCCTTTTCTTTTCATCAGAATTCAAGGCAAATACATTTATACATATATGTACTTTCCCTATATCATTTATTCATTATTAAATAATGAAGTATTTCATCTCGTTATAAATAAGTTTAAAAATAGATTAAATAAATTTAAATTTCTTGCAACTCTAAGGAATAGCAGTTTCTGTTTCTTTTATGATATTTTTGTTAGGCAAAATGCTCATTGAAGTGTATGCTTTACTTAGCATTATGTAGTTGTATAATAAAATATTTTTAGAACACATAAACATTTCTGAAACTACTTAAATAGCTCTTTTGTGTTGTATTTCCAAGGTGTTTCCAAAATAATTTTACTTATGACATCCTTCCCTAGTATTATCCTTTAATAACCTTTCATTTAGTTCTGTTCATGAGATCCCTATCTTAGGACATATCATTTTATGCAGAATCCTCACACAAGATTGAAACGATAAAAAAAAACAAAAAAAAACTGTTGGTTAGTTCCGATTACTTAAATATTTACTTCACAAATGCTCAAAACTTTCAATTTAATACAAATAGCTTGTTCCTAGTATCAGAGGGATTTGTGATTTGGGGCTCCACTAATCCATCAAATAGCTTGCTTGTTCCTAGTATCAGAGGGATTTGTGATTTGGGGCTCCACTAATCCATCAAATAGCTTGTTCCTAGTATCAGAGGGATTTGTGATTTGGGGCTCCATTAATCCATCAAATGCCTCCCGCATCCAAACCTCGCTCTCCAAAATCCTTCGAAGTATCCCAAATACTCCTTATTATATCACCATAATATTCCATATGTTTCAGATTTGGTAAGAAATAGATGCACCTCCTTTAACTACAAACTCCTTAGCTACGAAAACCAGTCTAACATCCCAATCCATCCCCGATAACTCCCCAAATCGTTTGAAAAGACCACAAGATCTGATATCATAGAATTGCCATTGCACTTCTGCCAATGGGTGGTTTCTTCACAAGCTACAGTCATTTGATCCTATTCTGTATTCACAATAACTTGTTATGGCTTATAGTAGTAAATTTAAATTAATAAATAAACGAAAATAATTTATTTAAATGATCTACAAGTTGAATATATATTATATTTCAAATCCTTAATTTTTGAACAATGTTAAAAAAATGTATTACATATCAAGCATTAAATAATACTTTAATATTTAATAGCTTATAAAACACTCCAAATTTGTTTAAGAGAAGACTACTTACTTTCAATACTAAATAATGCAATATATATAATTTGCTTAAAGTCTTCTTCTTAAAGCCCTTTATCCATCCATGTACGAAGTACATCCTCATGAAAAAGAAGGAAAAAAGTTAAGGCGTACAAAGTAAAATAAAACAGGTGAAAATTCACAACTGAGAAAGATCAGCTATTTAAATACCTATGTTCTTTCGCAGCCGTTGTTATGTCAGCTCTCTTTGCCTTCATGTCATTTGATGCGTCTTTTTAGGCTGTTGATGTGAGATATGCTGGATTTGCTCTGTATATATGTGATCTAATAATCCTAATAATGCCTGAATTGGTAAAACGTTGACTGCTTAGTTGTTAAACGCTATTTAGAGAGTTATACCTTCGATTTTGGAATCTTCCCATTGTCTCCTAGCAATTAGGTATTTGCTCATATCTGCTTATGTATATAAATATATATATATATATATATATATATATATATATATATATATATATATATGTATATATATTGGGGCCTAGTTAGATATAATTTTACCCGTTTATGAAAACAATTTACAGCAACAAAAAAAATTTTTTTGTTTACAAATTTGGCATCGTGGACAATTTAATTATCTATTAAATGAGGATTTGCAATGTTTTCAATATTTTTCGAATTATTAGAGAAACTAAAAAAAAGTAACCGAGTTCTGGAATACATAGATCCATTGGAAACTACATGTCGAAAATTTGACTGAGTTACAATACTTTCCTTCCATCTTAAAAAAAAAATGGAATAGTTGTATTATATCATTATATATTAGTTACATTAATGCTTTTATGCGTTGGTTATTAAGTTGTCGATCACGTGTGTTGTTATATAACTTTGTAGCATTTCCTCATTATCTTGAGAGTATAGAAGATTCCAATGGATGATATAATGGCGAACCATATCCGATTCAATCTCCATTGAGAGAAGTTGCCCAAAGGGTTCTACGGTATAAGGTTTCACAGGCATTGAGGACAACTTTGTAATTAATTTAAAAAGGATCTTCGGTAAAGGAAACTAAGTTTATGAGGAGTCCAACTGGACACCAACCAGCGTGAAACATCACTATCCATAGATTTAATCTTCTTTTCAAACTGAGACTTAAACCACGGATTATTTATAAAAAGGATTACAATTTAATCCTCTTCTATAAACATTGACACTGGCCATACAGAAATAAATGTTGGGTATTGTCTGACCCATAATTACAATATTTTGAGTCTGGGAAACAATAATACACCAACATTAACATTTATTTTTGTTTATTAAACTTTAAAAAAATGAAATTATAGAACATATTCACACACACACACACACACACACACACACACACACACACACACACACACACACACACACACACACACACACACACACACACACACATATATATATATATATATATATATCGACGTAGTTTTTCTCCTAATAACAATATTTTTTTTTTTTAATTTTATCCTATATTGTATACTGTAGGAGTTTATTAAGGTGTCAAAATCTTTATAACTACAATATACTTTTAAGACTTCTAGCACTGGTTAAGATTATTTAAGAAAATTAAGATTATCTATTAAAATATAAGATTATTTTTATGAAAATATTCAAAGCAAAGAATAAAAACATATGTGATTGTTTTAAAATATACTACATGAATAAATAAAGACGGAAAAACTGGTAAATCTTTAATTAAATCCATAATAAATAACGTAAAAGCCTTTTACGAATAGAACTCACATCGGAATGTTTAATATATATGGGTATTAATGATATGATTCAATTTCGAAATCACCTTCCTTTTAATTTTGCTTTTAATTACATATCGACGTCGTTTTTTGAAAAAGGCGTAAGCGCCGTTCAGAAAACTTTACAGGAAACACATGAAACGATTTTTTCCCAAATAACAATATTTTTTTTTTAAATTTTATTCTTTATTGTATAGAGTAGGAGTTTATCAACCTGGCAAAACATTTTTAATTGCAATATCTTTTAAAAGATTCTAGCACTGGTTAAGGTCAGAGTGACTACTGAGAGTCGTTAGTATTTGGTGCTTACGTCATCAATAGTCGATTTTTAGACCATTTCCAATATTTTTCGATACATCGTGAGCGGGAATCGATAGAGGCGGTGATTAAGTCCCATAATAAGTTGAAACCTAAATTTCGAATTTTTGGCGCGTAAGCCTTTTTGAAAAAACGACACCGATATATTATGAATGGAT
Organism: Rhaphigaster nebulosa; assembly: GCA_948150685.1. Lineage (NCBI taxonomy): Eukaryota > Metazoa > Arthropoda > Insecta > Hemiptera > Pentatomidae > Rhaphigaster > Rhaphigaster nebulosa. The sequence continues at coordinate 126,079,887 of OX411311.1, read as the reverse complement.
ATAGCACATGAAAATAATTTTTTTATATGTTTCATACGCCCGTAAAGATAATAAAAAAAAATCGAATATATTATTTTTTATTTTGGATATAATAATTTTTGTAATTAATAAACCATAGTAATAATTTGCAACACTATCCCATCTTTGATCTAAGGATTCGGTAGTGGAGGGAACCGTTCAATAGTCCTAGAAATGAATTCCGTATTTGCAGGACTCTATTGAACTGGAAGTATTCCGTTCCAGATTTACTTGTTCCAGTTGGACGCATTCTAACTGATCCTTTAGAGTATCGATTACTAATTAGGATCTATTGAATAGGAAAATGAAAATAAAATCTATACTTCGAAGTCTAATCAACCATGTTTTGAATGTGTGTCTTGTGGAACTAGTTGATTTTAGTCCGAATCAGATACAATTTTCTCCAATGACGCTACGAATTGATCCTGAAGCTCCTGGTTCATATATAAAGTATATATTATAATGGTATGGTATCAGATAGTAATAGAAAGGAAAAATAAAATAAGAAGTTATTTACAAAGTAAACATATTTAATAATTATGAACTATACCATAGTAAGCGTTGATTGTTAATTGTTAAATTAATTTTTAAAATGTGAATATATTCTGGTAAAATTGAAACAAATAGAGATATTAATAAGATTGGATTCAGCGTAAGCTTCAAATTGATCTAAAGTTGCTAATGAGGAATCAGTATTTGAGAAACGGTATTACAGTATCATTAAGCGAACAAAGACTGCGGTTAATAATGAACCATGCCGCCGGCTTTACAAATTCCATGTCGCCACATGGAAGACGTAGTTAAAATGTTCTTCGGTAGATAGCCGCTTCTAACCTTCCGTTGTTGATAGATTTTATCCAACAGAGATTTTATCAGTCGAATAACTTCATCAACATACAGCCAATCAAGTTAAAAATGAAAGCATAGTTCAATGCGTCCGGCAATAGATCGCGACTTCATCGGTTCATCCATTCCATAACAGGAAGCATTGTAATCGCGAAAATTTTCAGTTTTCAGATTTCAACGGAAATATACGTTTTGAACATCCCTGAATCCATTTTGACAAGTTTCGTCGTGATGTCTGTACGTACGTACGTTCGTTCGTACATATCTCGCATAACTCAAAAACTGTTACCCGCAGAAAGTTAAAATTTTGTATTTAGGATTATTGTGAAATCTAGTTGTAAACCTCTCTTTTTGGTTACTGCATGATTACTGGAAGTAGTACTTTACTTGAAGGTCAATCTAGACTTTCATAAAAAATTATATTAAAATATAATGTAAAACATCTCAAATTTGGTAAATTATACTTTTATATCGATATAAATAATATAATAGATTTTGGTCAAAATTAAAGAGCCGAAAAGAGGTATTTTACTTGAAGGTCATAATAAACTTACATCAAAAGGTATATTGACATTTAACACAGAGATCATACAGTTCGGTGATGAAGTTTATAAACGCGATTTTTTTTCCATTCTAATTAAACAATTTTATTACTTGTTTTAAGGGTTAACATTGAGTGTAAAATATTTTTTTCCTCTCCATTTGTGAGCTGAACAAGTCTGCAGCAGGAGAATAAGATATAAGTTAAGCGGATTCTTCCGCTCAAAATATTGAAACTGTCGATTTCCAGTGCTTTATCTAGTGACATATACAGTTCTGATGTTGTAAAGAACACGAAAAAATCTATCGGGAACTTGTTACCAACTAAAAGAAACCGACATGTGATAACGGAATGAGTCGTCCAGAAACAAGAGCATGTTGCTGTGTGTGTCAATAGATGGATGTCGCGACGTCGAGTGTCGTTTGAGATACTGCTGTCTTCGGAAACTAGTAACCAAATTCAGAGTCACTTTTTGAGCCACCGATTTATAGATTAATAGGCGTACAAGGAAGTCATGTGTTGTCCACATCAGATATTTTGTTAAAAGATTTTTTAATTGTTTCAACAATACTGCTGTATATGTCTCCCGAGATTTCCCCCATCTCCCAAAGATCTCTCTCAAGCTTTGCCCCATACGTATGTGAATACTTATATTTGAGAACTTATATTTAATATGTTCTAGTTACAGAACTTTAAAAAAAAAAAAATTTGTTGGCAAGAACTTTTATTAAAAACGGTTAATGATATAAGTTCTTAAGGAAGTTCTAATCAGAAGGTTCTATCGTGCTGAACTTTTATGTTCATACTTTAATTGTAAAAGTTCTTGTAAAAAAAGTCAAACTGATACTTTTTGAAAAATTTCAATAACTGTTTCGAGCCCTGCCTTGGAGGATAGCTTTACTTCCTTGTACGAAGTAAAGGAAGTATTGTAATCGCGAAAATTTTCGGTTTTCAGATTTCGACGATGGGTTTTCGATACCCATTTTGACCATCCCTGAATCCATTTTGACTAGTTTCGTCGTGGCGTCTGTACGTACGTACGTTCGTATTTCGCATAACTCAAAAACTGTTAGCTGTAGAAAGTTGTAATTTTGTATTTAGAATTGCTGTAAACTCTAGTTGTGAACCTCCTTTTTTGGTCACTGCTTGATTACAGGAAGTGGTACTTTACTTGAAGGTCATAATAGATTTCCATAAAAAATTATATTAAAATACTTTACAAAACTTCTCCAATTTAGTATTTATAATTTATATATTGATTTAAATAACATACTAGATTTTGGTCTAAATCGGAAAACAGGAAGCGGTACTTTACTTGTAGGTCATATTAGACTTTCATCAAAAATTATATTAAAATATATTGTAAAACATCTCAAATTTGGTAAATATGACTTTTATATCGATGTGAATGTATTTACTATATTTTGGTTAAAATTGGTGAGCCGAAAACGGTACTTACTTGAAGGTCATAATAAGTTTACATCAAAAATTATATTTAAATTAAATACATAAATCATATGTTTCGGTAATGAAGGTTACAAACGCAATTTGGTTTCCAATCCAATTAAACATTTTTATTACTTGTTTTAAGTGTTAAAATTGAGTGTAAAATACTGGTTTTCCTCCTATTTATGTGTGTTTGTGTGTGTCAATAGATGGATGTCGCGACGCCGAGTGTCGTTTTTGAGATACTGCAATCTTCGGAGACTAGCAATCAAATTCAGGATCACTTTTTGAGCCACCGATTTATAGTTTAATAGGCGTACAAGGAAGTCATGTGTTGTCCACATCAGATATTTTCGTTGGTCACTATGGTGTGAGAGGTAGCGAATTACAAAATTTTATAATTTACAATTAAAAATTTTATGAATGTTTATTTTAAGTCACATGGATGTAGTCTGAAAGAAATTCGAATCAGGGACTCACATATCTAGTCATGCAAAAGATCCAAGTATAGAAATAAAATAAAAATAAAGTTTTTTGCTGCTATTACAAATGATTAAATATTTTAAGTGTATTACTTAGACATAATTAGACTATTACGACAAATATAATTACAAAGTTTCCCAGACTTTTTATATTTGCACTTGTCATACTTAACTTAGTACTTTGCAAGCACCTCTCAATGACAAGATACTCAAACACCGCCTTCGTTCTCACAAGAAATCAATGCGATTCCATCAGAAATGACTCGAAGGGTGATAGGAAATTGACAGGAGCGTCATGGGCAATCCGTAGCAAATAACAGGAGGCCACCACAATGGGACAATTTGAACAAGATGTGGAATCTCACCTGCACCGGTAGTGTTGTGGAAATAAGCACAAATACAAACACCTCTCCCCTCTTCTATATCGCCTACAATCCAAACTGCTCAATAAAAGTTTTTCCTAACCCATATGAATATTTTTTGTATTCATATTCAGTAAAATACTCCCTATCCCAACCACGAACAATTAATTTCCAAAGTATTACGTCAATTATTATTTCGAGCTAGTGTGGTGAAAATGAATAAAACATTAAATTTGACCATAAAAAAAAAATAATAAAATAAGGAAACTAATTTTATTTTGTAATTTAAAATATCTGATGTGGACAACACGTGACTTCTTTGTCATTTATTAAACAATAAATCGGTGCCTCAAAAAGTGATCCTGAATTTGGTTACTAGTTTCCGAAGATTGCAGTATCTCAAAAACGATACACGACATCCATCTATTGACACACAGACACACTCTTGTTTCAGGAGGTCTCATTCCGTTATCATATGTCGTTTTCCTTCACTAGGTAACTAGTTTCCAAGAGATTTCTTCATGTTCCGTGACAACATTAAAACTGTCAATATCACTAGAAAAAGTATAGGAAATCGAAGGTTTTAACATTTTAAGCAGAAGAACCCACTTAGCTTATATCTTATTGTCCTGTTGGAGAATTGTTCATCTCACAAATGGGGAGGAAAACCAGTGTTTTATACTCAATTTTAACACTTAAAATGAGTAATAAAAATGTTTAACTGGATTGGAGACTAAATTGCGTTTGTAACCTTTATTACCGAAACATATGATTTATGTATTTAGTTAAAATATAATTTTTTGATGTAAACTTATTATGACCTTCAAGTAAAGTACCCTTTTCGGCTCAACAATTTTAACCAAAATATAGTAAATACATTCACATCGATATAAAAGTCATATTTACCAAATTTGAGATGTTTTACATTATATTTTAATATAATTTTTGATGAAAGTCTAATATGACCTACAAGTAAAGTACCGCTTCCTGTTTTCCGATTTAGACCAAAATTCATTATATTATTTAGATTAATATGCAAGTCTTACATATTTAATTTGAAAAGTTTTGCATTATATTTTAATATAATTTTTTATGATAATCAATAATGACCTTGAAGTAAAGTACCACTTCCGGTAATCAAGCAGTGACCAAAAAGAGAGGTTTACAACAATTCTAAATACAAAATTACAACTTTTTACAGCTAACCGTTTTTTAGTTATGGGAGATACGAACGTACGTACGTACAGACGCCTTTACTTCGTACAAGGAAGTAAAAATAAAAATTATGATACAGCCTATATATGGAAGATGTAGTTTTCAAAACCCACTGATATTAAACTATTTTCAATGTAATTTCAATAAAAAAGTTTTTTATTTAATTTTAAATAATTTATGAATATTATATGGATATTAAGCTTTTTTTTTTTTTTTTTAAGAGATTTTGGCTTCTTACCTTTTAGCCCGTCAATGTGTAAGTTATTTCTGTACCACCCAATATTACAAAATTAGTGTCTACTAGTAGCTGAATAGAGATGGGCAATATTCTAATTACTTTTATGAGTTTTCAAGGGAAAATATTTACGCAGCTTTAGAGAAATACAAAAAGTACTTGGGTTATTTGAGGTACAAGTTTAAATAAATCAATATGTAAGCCTGCGGTCTTAAAATCGATAGTATTTTAAAAAATACGCTACCCATTATAAAACAAATAAATCAACCCCAATATCGACAAGATCTGAAAAGTTTTGTATGCACAGATAGTATTTTCAAAAACAGCGCACCCGAAAGCATAATTGCGGACCTTAATATTGAAGAAATCAAGAACGTTTAAATATAACCGATTGTGGAGTGAGGGATCTTATTTTTGATAGTATAATAAATATCTGATGTGGACAACACATGACTTCCTTGTACGCCCATTAAATTATAAATCCGTGGCTCAAAAAGTGATACTGAATTTGGTTACTAGTTTCCGACTAAGGAAGCTAAAGGAAGTAAAGAAATAATCTAAGAAAGAATAAAACAGAGAGATACGAGGAAGACAGAAGCCCAATAAATAAGTCAGGAAGCAGGATGACTAGCCGCCAGAAGAATCAGTCTCAGAAGTTCCTTACGCAATATCTCAGCTAATAATGGTCCGATTTAAATGATTTTTATTTCGTTTTGTAGGGAAAATTTTGCGGACGGATTTTTTTTTTATTCGATATTTGGATTCTACGTATCTTGAAACGTAAAACATACTCAAATTTTGAGGGGGGGGGTTACAAAAATTTTCTTTTGAAAGTTTAATATGACCTTCAAATAAAGTACCTCTTCCGGTTTTCCAATTTATACCAAAATCTAGTATGTTATTTATATCAATATATAAAGTATAAATACTAAATTGGAGAAGTTTTGCATGATATTTTAATATATTTTTGATAGAAATAAATGATGACCTTCAAGTAAAGTACCACTTCCGGTGATCAAGCAGTGACCAAAAAGGGAGGTTCACAACTAGATTTTACAACAATCCTAAATACAAAATTTCAACTTTCCACGGCTAACCGTTTTTGAGTTATTCGAAATATGAACGTACGTACGTACGAACGCACGTTCGTACGTACAGACGCCACGACGAAACTAGTCAAAATGGATTCAGGGATGGTCAAAATGGATATTTCCGTTGAAATCTGAAAACCGAAAATTTTCGCGATTACAATACTTCCTTTAATTCGTACAAGGAAGTAAAAAACTGCGATCCCGAAAACATTCTTGTGGACCTCAAAATCGATGAAATCAGAAAGAATTTATATGAATCGTTATGTGCGTGTGAATCGATATCTGAGCGCCAAGTCGATAGTATTTTTTAAAAAAATGGACCTCAATAGTCCAATAACAATGGCATTCGAATTAGTATCGAAGAAATTTGAAATTTAAAAAAATAAGCCCGTTATAACATTAGATTAGTTAAAAAATGGATAAATACTCATATCAAATCTACAGGTACTAGGTACTTAGGCATAAATGTTAAGTACTTTTTGTACTTGATTAACGTAAGTACATTCCATTGAAAACTAATCAAATCAAAAAGGTAATTAGAGTTCCCATCTCTACAGCTGTAACAATTAAAAAATAGATAGGTACTTATTTTAAACCATTAATTGTGTTGTATTATGATCTGGTTGAAATATCTCTTGACAACTTTGACCTGAATAGAAAAGAAAGCAAGATTAAATTTTCATAATTTCACCTGCCCTTTTGAACTTTTATCATCTAGGGGCTAAATAATCTAAAAAAACAAAACAATATCCGGTTAATTGGAATTTTTTTTTTGCAATTCGCTTATAAAAAGTAATTAATTAACTAAAAACATTTAATAAAATTCAGTTTGAAAGTTTGAAAATCTGAAATTGTTAGTTCGAATCTGAATGATTCATTAAGAGAAATATGTAAATAAAAGAGTACAAAATATAGAAATTATAATAAAAGAGATGTTTCATTCTTAAGTTGTTTCAAAATTAAAAGCTGTTTATTTCTCATTACTTTCGTGGTTTTCATCATTTAATTTTTTTTTCTTCTTCTATTTTTTTAAATTAATTTATTATCAACATTTTATGAGAAAAGGAATTATTATTTTAAATACTATGTTATTAAAAAAAATAGTTATTTTTTTGTACTTTTAACAAAAATTATTATTTTTTTGTTATAATTGTTAGAAAAAAGTATTATGAAGCGTTATGAAAAACATCCAGAATATAGTTTTGACAATAAGAAGTCTATTCGGAAAATTAGAACGACGTTTTAATAAAGATTTTGAATGAAAAATATTTCTAAAGTGTAGAAATAAGCACTTTTATTCCTCTTAATTTTAACCAAATAAAAAAAATCAATGCATCTATAAGCTCCTTTATATAGCAGCTTCATAAAGTCCTTTAAAATTTTAGAAAATGCTTCTAAAAATCGTTGTATTAATATTTTTTTTATTAGTAAAAGGAGGAAAAATTGAACTTATTTTTATAATTGAATGGCTTAAATATGTTTGTATCGAAGGAAATGTTAATTTTTCCGATTTAAATTATTAAAAAATTTTAAAACATACTATATTATATTATATTGAATACTTATACTTAGGCAAATATTGGATAAAATCAGGGATCGAAGGTTATTGAACTTTCGATAAAAAAGTGTCGGTTCAACTGTTTTACAAGAACGTTTACAAGTAAAGTATTGACATAAATGTTTTACATAAGAGAACCTTCTGATAAAAAGTTCCTTAAAAATTTATATCATTAAAAGTTTTTAGTAATAGTTCTGTTAATAGAAGTTCCTACTAACAAAGCTTGAGAGAGATCTTTGGGAGATAGAGGAAAGGTCGGGAGACAGAGAATTGTAAATGAAATTGTAAATATAAAAGTAATTACTTTTCAATTCTTTTAATTGCATTGAATTTTAATTTCAATGAAAAATTTGTTTAAATTTTAATTAAATCAACTACAGAATGTTTATTTAAAGATGTGGAATTTTAAAATAAGAAAACTTTTCAAAAAACAAAATTCAATGTGAATTTTTCACATTTAATTGGAAACTTTAATATTGAGAATTTTTATTATAATCTCAATAAAAAGCTCTAACGAGAACTTTTTTAATATAGAACTTCTATATAAAAGTTCTTAAAGAACTTTTATTATAAATATTCTTGCGATGTATTGACAAAAAAAGTTCTTGATAGACCTTATAATTAGAACAAGAACTTTTTCAAGATAAAAGTGCACAGTTATTTTGTAGCTTTGGATAAAATATCTGGTGTTTCCACTCAAAAGACCAATACAGAAATTGTTTGCTGTATGTTTTACTAATATTGGTCCAATAAGGTTTTTGCTTTTAAAGCTTTGTAGATCATATAATTATCATATAATTATCATTCAAATTAGAAGATGGATGTATCCTGGAGATGTATAGTTTCCAGGTTGTTTGAAGAACTAAAAAAAAAAAAAATATTAACGGGTATTTTAATGGAAACATTGGAACATTCGCAAAATACTTTAAAATCATGGCTATAAAGTGCAATTTTTATTCAATTCAATTATTCCGAAGATTCATTTTTTTTTTTTTTTTTTTTTTTTTTTTTTTTTTTTTTTTTTTTTTTTTTTTTTTTTTTTTTTTTTATGAAATTTAATAAACTTTCAAATAGTCATATAATAATCGACAATACAACCTACGACAAAGAAATAAGTAACAAAATCTCTTATACCCTTTCAAAAGATATTCGTGGCACAGACACTCACACACACACACACACACACACACACACACACACACACACACACACAGACAAGACAATAGTCGATAATGTTTTTTTTTTAAAAAACAGATAGATCCGTCGAAAATTATTTTTATTTATTTCCGAAGCACTGCTTCCCGATTAGTTCTCTTAGATTTTCTGTCTTAATGTTTTTTCATACTTTTTAACGCAATCGATTAAAATAGTTTGGTCCCACTATTTCTTTTCAACCATACGTGAAGGATTCATCGTACGGGTAATTTTCCTGGATAACTAATCTTCCTTAGTTTGGTTTCTTATTGCCTCAAAGGCGGTAGAGATGGTGAAGATATCCTCAGCGGTTTCCCGCAAAAAGGGAGATAGAGGATTAATGCCCTTCCCGGTGGGAAATTGCGACATTCAGTAATCAGGGCGGACCCTATAAACTTTGTAGGAGGGCCCTAGGAAAATTAACTATGTTCTCTAAGGCAAAAGCAATACGAAAATAAGGTATTTAAAATATTTAAAGTTTATAGATATACGATTCCTGGTTGCGAATTCAGCACGTGTGAAGCCAGTCTATTCACCGCTACAATTACAGGCTACGATGCTACGGGAGGAGTTGGAGGCTATTTACATGTATGTATCACATTTCTGCTGCATTCCTCTTGTAATTATCCCCAACTATCTGCCGCCGTGCTTAATATGACCCAGATGTGGGCGAAAGCACATAATTGCAGCATCGAATTAATTACGTAAAATAAATTAAACGGAAACTCTTCCATTTCTAGAAGTAATTTTCTCAGAGATGCGTCATAATTTCTGTGACACGACATTTACTTTGTTTACCAAAAGCCTAACAACTTGCAAACTAAGATCCACTCAATATAGCAGGAGAAAATGATGGGTAACCGAATAGGAAATTGTAACGATGACAGAGTTACATTTCATTTTGTCTTTATACAGTTTTATTTTAATTATATGACCTAGAATTCAGCGCATAGAATCGAAACTTATTTGAAATTAACGAATAGTTATTTTAATGACGAAAATTTTTTCGTGAAACGAAAGAACAACATAAACTTAAAAATCAAGGGAAATTCAAGATTAATGAAAAAAACGAGTAGCTGAAAAAAATTGGAAGTTCGTAAATAGAGAAGTAGCCGATTCGTTTGTTAATTCTCTGTTTACATACTTCCAATTTCTTTCTGCTTCTCAATTATTAGTTTAGTCTTTCGTAGCTTCGTAGCAATGTGAGGTTAGGTGACCCCTTCCAGTCTGTCTGTTCTTCCACAAGTAATACATGTCTGTATGAATACCACATTGCGCTGCCAATGATCTCCATGGTCTATAGTGCCAAAAAAAAAATATGTATATATGCATATATGTGTGTATATATATATATATATATATATATATATATATATATATATATATATATATATATATATATATAAACTAGATAAAGCGTTCTTTAAAATTAAGTAGAATTTGTCTTTGTTAAAACAATTTAAAGGGGTTTATACACCGACCACTATTGCTCTCCTATTTTCTCCATTCTATTACTAGTTTCATTTATTTTTTCATCCTCTTTCTATTAAAAATACTTCCAAGTCTGTAGATGTATCTTTTTTCTGAAAAAATGGAATTAAATGATTTTTCCATAATCAAGAAAGGAAAATTAATAGTTTGAATCCAAAATGTTAATTAATTTAGCAATAGAAACATTTTCTCACAAATCTGTCTTTATAACTTCCGAAGATTTATAACTTTATTTGTGGAAGGTTCCTTTCAATAATATTAGCACCTTCCTTCATCCTTTTGACTTTTCTTATCCCTGCCGAGCTTAGTGTATTATACGCGATACAATGGAGACGGTATTTACTAATCTCTAAGATTTCAGTAGCTTAGGTGGTGTATTCAATTTGTTTATGAAGGCATTCATTTGCCATTATGTGCTAATGCATTCAATACCTACCTCCAAAATATGGCTCCATGGCTCTACCAAGATGGCTCCATGGCTCTACCAAGATGGCTCAATGGCTCTACCAAGATGGCTCCACACCAAGGGATATTATTTAAGTGATTATGGTGTTTGGAGAAACAATAATTCTTTTATGATTTTTATCTTGTTTAAATCGTGTATAAATATTTGTATACTTTATTATTAATATTACTATTAAAGTCAATGTTTCTAATTTTAAATTAATAAACATTTTAAATTCATACAATCAATATCCCTGTCATAATTATATATAAAATATTAGAGACAAAGATATTATATATAAAAGATATAGAGAAAAATATCAACTAATTTTTTGCAGAAAAAAATAATTTCTACAGAAAGGCGATGAAGAAATACATAAAAATGATGTATCATGTCTCCCAGATTTCAGTTTATTAGGTGCTTATAAAATAATAATGACGCTCAGATTACAAGATTCTAAAATTATGATAAATAAGATATTGAAATGTTATTTGCAGAGTCTTTCATAGCTTTTTAACTACTGTAAATGTGCGTATTTTAAAACTTAAAAATCAAAAGCGGTTGATGAAACTATAGAAGTAGACCTAGGGCTTTTATCTTTGGCACTTTTTGATTCGATCATTCGTTCGGCGGTGAAGCATTTGAACCGATTTAGGGTATTTTGTCAAAAAGACAATCCAGTTTAATTATAAAATAACTGATATCATGTTAAATAAATTACACATTACATATGTATTTTCACATATAATCTGAAAAATAAAACAAAAACAATCAATCCATTTAAACCTGAGGACAAAATTCAACGATCTTTTTCAAGATCTTTTGAAACAAGCACTCCTTCTCATATCTTCATATGAATTCGCAAAGGCAGGACTCCAATATGTCAGAAATAAAACAATATCTGAGTTAACCTGTCGTAACATTATAACATATCAATTTATGAACATTAACTACTTAGATAACAGTTATATTGTTATTAAATCATTGGCATGTCTGTTCCACAAAAGACCCCGATTTCTATTGGGCAACCTGTATATTGTTTAAATTCCTAATATTAATAGGGTATTATAAAAATAAAAAAATTAATAATAAAAATAAAAAATTGAAATTCTCTTCTTTTTTTTGTACTTATTTGAGTTATATATTTACATTTAATTAAATTATTTTATTTTTTAAATTAAAAAATTCGTAAATTAATATTTTTATGTAAAATATGAAACTATATTTTTTACGATTAAATTACATTATTATTAGCATATATGTATTCATTGATCTATCATCAGTTGTTGTTCTTTCATATATCACTCATATTTAGTTTTTTTTTTTTTTTTATACCGTTATTTGGTTATTTAATATTATTCCGCTATGTTATTTGTAAATTAAAAATTGTAAAATTAAATTATTATCAAAAGGTGGTATCGGCTTATTATTTTTATTAAACTTTATTTCAAACGAATTCAAGGACTAATATTGATGTGATAAATCAAATATCTCGTGAAAAATATGTGTTATATATCATGAAAAATACGTATTCATGGTTGATATTTGTATATAAATAGCTGTGTATGTAAATGTATATATATATATATATATATATATATTTTTTTTTTTATTAACTTTCTTCCATTTTTAATGTTTAATATTTATTATAGCTAATTGGTGATTGAGCTACAAAAAACAGAGTTGGTTCGCTTACATGCCAGGTGATGTTCCTCTTCTCGTCAACGGTGAGGTTGAGGGCGAGGAACTCGGTGAGGTTCATGGTCCAACCTGGGGGAGTGCGCGGGGTTGACTGGCTGCCCTCACCCATCCCCCCACCCCTCTGTAGTAGATCTTCCCATCGCTATAGGGAGGGTTGTTCTTGAGTAAGTAAGGGTTGATACTTGAATTTCCTGTATCTGAATACAATTGATACGAATACTTTTTTGGATCTGATATTCGTATCTGATAATTTTGTAACTGCTACTTATCCAGTAGTCATTAATTTATAACCTCCCCCACCACGTATACTGGTCAAGATCATTTGTGCCAACGTGATGTTCTAAAAGCATCTAATTCATTTGATATACATCTCAGTACAATCACCATTTATATTATTATCTATTTGTCTTAACATAGGATTAATTAACAGTATTTATGTGTAAATCTTATCTTTTAATAGCCAAGACGACCTGGATCCAGCTTTGGGAAAACCTACGAGAGACAAAATAAATTAAAAAATATATAAAAAAAGAAATAAAATCATGGGAAAGTTCATACCGCTGCGGCCTAAGAGAAGAGGTTCTCTCATCACTAGACTGAGAATTGGCCACACGCGACTTAGGCAAGGATTCCTTATTACTCTGAAGGATGTAAGTAGCTTCGTTAAAATTAATAAAAAAAAGATATAATAAAAGATAAAATAAAATTCAATATATCGAAATAAAAATAAACTCTCTTGAAAATGAAAATAAACTTCTCAGAAAACAACAATAAACTTGCCTGGGTGCAATTGGTACAAATAACAAACAGTTCAACAAAAAAAACGCAATCTACAATACAACTTTGTTATCTCAACTTGAAACTGTCCACCAGGTTGGCACTTCATTAACACACTGCCCGGCCAGGTAACTGTTGGTTACCCTAGTGTTGCAGGCATAAGAAATTGCATAGATACATGACTTAATTCAATTACACAATTATTCCTGCCTGGCAACACTGGGTGTTAACCTTCGCCGGGCGTAACCTTCTTGTTTCCTTATGTGAAGTAACATTACTAATGATACATCTAGCAACTGTGAAATGTGTAATTTGAAGCTGTCCATCAGTCACATTTTAGAAGACTGCCCGCTACATGATAGCTACTTAAAAAATCTAGGAATAAAAAGAAATAGATAGCGTCACAAATACAGAAAAATAATTGAATTCAAAAAAAAAAAAAATACACTATTTTCAACAAAATTTAATTATTTATTAACAAAAGTGAAAGATTAAAAACAAATAAAGAATAACACTAAAAACCTACGCAGTTCAGTGCCCAAAAGAAGCTTAACCTCTATTAATTATTGTTTGATAGTTAAATTTTGTTTATTCTTATATTTATTGGTAAAACTCCTGAATCGTAACCACAATATGGCGGATGTCTAGATTTTGTCAGACCTGACAGTGATTCGAACTGCGCATGCCCACAACAAATATTCAACTCTACGGATCCTTATCAGTTGAGGTCGGGGCCTTACCGTAATTTAGATTATTACTGCTTTAATTGGACCACAGCTGTCGACTTCCGCTCGCTACGCTCGATCGATGAGAGATTGCACCCATTCGATGAGTATTTCGCATGTGGTCCCTGCTTTTGCGTATGCACGATTGGCTATTGGTAACGTTTTTGTTTTAAAAAAATATCTTGGGTTCGCGGACTCGCCAGTCATGATCGAACTTATTTTTTAAGATCAATCCATATTGGCGGATATTAATGTGGTTACAGGTTTTGCTCAAGACCTCGATCAGGAGGCAGGGAAGCAATAAATGTATCCAAAACAAAAACAATCAGAATCAGAAACCAAGAAATGTGCAGTCGATCACAATCCATGGTCAAGCATTAGAAGAAGCGAAGGTCTACAATTCCCGTGCCGGATGATCCAGGTCTTGCGTCATTCCTTGGATGTCTGAGAATCGGCATTTCGTTTATTTTTTAATTATTTTTCGAATAAATGCTGCATTTACCGGTGAGGTGGGTGTTATCGACAGTGATCTATTCCGGACCTATCAATGAACCAGTTACACGACAGAATTATTTAAAAATAGATCGAAATGAGGATTAAGGAGGCAGAGGTCCTTACAGCAGCCCGTGCCCTGTTGGAAAGGACGAGGGATAGTCTTGTCCAGGATGGAGGCAACATTTTCAAAAAATACATTTTATATTACCATTGCCAGAAATATTAAGTAATTTTATTAAAAGAGGATCATCATACCCACATTAAATATTTTATTTTACATATTTTTATAAATAAAATTGTATTTTAGTAGTTAATTCATTATAATGCATCACAGGCCACAAATAAATAAATAAATAAAAACTTTGTAATAATTCATTATAATTATTATTGTTGAAAACACTGGTAGTAGTGGAGAGTGAGTTTTGTAATCACCTACTGGGGTATGATCCGCCAATTCTGATAAACCATATATATATATATATATATATATATATATATATATATATATATATATAAATTCACTCATGAGATACAATTTATTCTCAAAAACCAAATTTGTTGATTTTAAGGATAAGTTATCCGAAATCATGTTAAAATATTTGAAAATATTGTTAAAGTGTGCATATGTAAATAAAACTTTCTATCTATATATATATATATATATATATATATATATATATATATATATATATACATATATATATATAAGTTACGTGACAGCGAGTTAAAACAGATGAAAAAAAAGAATAAGGTTAAAGAAACAACACGTTCAGAGACAAAATCAAGACTGCTTTATTCCTCTTAGTAATCCTACTTATATACATTTCGTTCTTGTTTACATAAGAGATTTGGTATTAAATACAATAATACTATGCTCCAGACTATAACTTATATATATATATATATATATATATATATATATATATATACATAAAATATTTGTCGTGTTCTTGTTGAGAGGAAATCTCTTATTACTTGGGTCGATATTATAATTAGACCCTATTATAAGCCTGACAGTTCCTACTAATCTCGGCTAATCTTAGCAGTTTTTTTTAATAACTTCACTAAGTAACTGAATTTGAGGATTAATGAGGTGCTCAGCTTAATACCGCATTAAATTCCTGCACTTTTTTCACTTTGTAATTATTCATTATACTTCAAACTACGTCCATTATAAATCTGAATAATTAAATACTGTAAAACCTCGTTTAATAAGGTGGCCAGAGTTAATCTGGATTACGCGAAATTTCGGATAATTGATGGTGTGATCTGAAAAAAAAAATAAAATAAAAATAAAGTAATGAACTTTCAATCAAATTCAAAAATATGAATATTCGATTTGATTATTAATTTATATTTAAGTGAATGTAAACATAATATTCTTACAGACATACTGTGAATTTAATTTACAAAATTTTGGCATACATTTTTTTTTTCTCTTTTATTTATAAATCCGCACCTGTTAGTTTCAACATTGCCATAATAATCATAATAATAATTATTATGTCAGCAAATGGTCTGACAGAATAATTTGATGAGAAAGAGAGATAGAAAAGAAAACAATAAAGAAAAGAAGCAGCACTCCTATCATGGCTTTAATTAACTTAAATAATTATGTAAGCAGATCTCTCATCCACACTCTTTTCAGTCTGATTTTGGAATTCTGCTACATGGGATTTCTCCATTTCTTTTATTAATTGGTTAGACTATCCGTTTAGATTATCGTAAAATCGTTTGCAGTATGATTTCATTGAGCAATCGTTATTCACGTACTAAGGTGCTTGAGTAGTTAGTAATTGAGAAGATTAGTAAATACTGAATTTCTGACTTACTTCCTAGTACGCAGTAAAGGAAGTATTGCAATTGCGAAGATTTTCAGTTTTCAATTTCAACAGAAATATTCATTTTGACCATCCCTGAATCCATTTCGATCAGTTCCGTCCTGATATCTCTACATTCGTTCGTTCGTATCTCGCATAACTCAAAAACGGTTAGCCGTTGAAAGTTGAAATTATGTAATTAGGATTGTTATAACATCTAGTTGTGCTCCTACCTTCTTCGTCACTACAATATCCACCGGAAGTGGTACTTTATTTGTAGGTCGTGATTGATTTTCATAAACAATGATATTAAAGTATAATGCAAAACTTTTCATATTTAGTATGTAAAATTTATATACTAATATAGATAGCATACTAGATTTTGGTTAAAATTGGCAAACCGAAAGTGTTACTTTACTTGAAGGGCCATAATAAACTTTCATCAAAAATTTTATTAAAATATAATGCGAAATATCTCAAATTTGGTATATAAGACTTCTAGATGAATGTATATATAATATACTAGATTTTGGTTAAAAATGGTTAGCCAGAAGTAATAAATAATATACTAGATTTTTCTTAAAGTTGGCTTCCCGGAAGTGGTACTTTACCTGAAACTGTCTGTTTTTTTACCTTCCGTCATCTAAGAAAGGAGGAGTAGGAATCGTGCTAAAGATCAGAAATCGATATTTCATGGATAAGCACGTTTTAACGTCCGTACTAACCGTTTTTTACGTTTTTATAATGGTGTGTGTGTGTTTGGATGGATGTGTGGATGTCGTATACTCCTAGCTCAAATCCTAACTAAGGAAATGCTGTAAAATTTAAAAAAAAAATTAAAAGTTTGCTTATAATTTTTCAACCGGAAGTGGTATTTTATTTGTAGCTCTACACAGATTTTAGTAAACAAAATATGTTAAATATAATCGTATTGTTCTAAATGAGTTCAAAATATTACTTTCAAATTTTTCATAAGAGCATATAAGAATTTTTAAAAAAATCCGTGAGCAGTGGAACTCCGTCACTAAAGTCGTATTATAAGTTAAAAAATATATTATAAAACGGGAGAGTAAGAAAAAAATTCGAGACCCATAAAAGATAGTTCCCTAACAAACCGAAATTTGCCCGTACTTTTATTATAAGGTTCTGCATCTCCGCTAAACTTCGATACAAAAAAAAAAAAAATATATATATATATATATATATATATATATATATATATATATATATATATATATATTATTAAATCCGAAATCCTAAGGGGGTGGGGGAACCAAGTGGAGACTCCCAAAAGATACTTCCCCAACACCAACTCAATTCGCATACACATTTTCTGCCGTATAAACTAATATGGTAGAGCTGTAGAGATGCACAAAACTTAAAAAACATACCATTATAAACATACCGAATTTTGACTGGAATTTACCCATTCTTTAATGGTATCGTTCTGGCTGGAAGGAAGCCCTACATACCGAATTCCAGCTCATTTGACATAAAGGGGGCCTCTGGAGGTGCTCAAATGCAGCGGGAAATATATGTGTATATATACATATCAGACATCTCCAAATCTTCTATAACCGTTCTCTAGGGGTTAAGAAACGGATAGAAAACGCAGTCTCGTCGCTCACCACAGACTTTCGACCCACTACAATAGTCTATTTTTTTTTCGGAGAAAATACAATTAAAAAAACATATTATATTTCAGGAAATTACATATCTCTTATATGCTTCATCAATTTTATTCAACTATTTTTAACTCGGTTTCGGGCTAACCTTTCCCTGTCACTTTTTTAACCTTTTTCTGTCACTTTTAAATCAATATTTTTCAAATATATAACATTATTGTCTCTCAACATTGGACCATAGTTCAAACAGATCACTCACCACAGAAGCGCAATAGGAAATGGAGTACTAGTAAGGACCAATAAGATTCTTCTTATACAAATATGAATAATGGGACAATAATGTTACATATTTGACAAATATTGATGTAAAAGAGGCAGATAAAGATAACTTGAAAATGGGCAAAGATTTACCCGAAATGTTTTTATAAATGGTTTAATAAAATTGATGAAGTATATAAGAGATAATAATTTCCAAAAATTTAATAATTTTAATGATCGCATTCTTATCAAATTTTGTATTAGAGGCTTTTATGCCATTGCTAAAAATGTATTTAATTTCGGCTGCCAAACACCAATCGGAATTTGTACTTTACTTTTCGTTCCAATGTTTGTGGAATCGGTATGCTGTCTGGCTAAACATGTTTCTAGTCCAGTGGTTCCCAACCTGTGGTGTTCGGAGTGGTCCGCCAGCAGCCTCCTGTTTATTTTTTGTGAGGGCTTATTGTTAGAACTGTTTTACTTTTTACCTTTCCTGAGGTTTGAGGGTTAGTTGAAAAGTTTAAGGGCAAATGAGTACATAATAATAATAAAAGGGCCTCAAAATGCTTTCTTAAGCATTTTGGTTCAATTTCTGGCTTAGTGGCTCGCAGACCATGGGAACCACTGTTCTTGACTAAGAGTTAATGTTGTGATTTTTTTATGATTTATTCGAGTATGCTAACGTTTGCACCAGTATTTTATTTTTTGTATGTGATGCCGGCGTATGATTTTATCTAGTAACGATAGTCGAGTCTCCTACGTAGGTTTGGATACTTTGAGGAATATCGTTTGGGTATGTTATGAACAATAGTGGGACGAGGATTGATACCTGAGGTACACCTGCTAAAATCCATCGAATTGAGTATAGCCCAGAGTCGTACATAGAAAAATCTGTCTGAGAGTAAAGTATAAAGAAATATGGAAAAATAATCTAATCAGGAATTTTTGTTTGACGCTCTGTTTCTTGCAGCAATGCTAAACCATCGTTTTGCAAGTGATACATCTATGTTTTTTTAAATATATAAATTAATATCTAATTTTTATATGCAGGATAAGCTTGGTTGGTGGTGCGGTAAATGAATAAACACAAATGAGAAAAAAATTATTACATTGTTTGCCGACGTTTCGGCCTAGGTTTTAGGCCTAGGTTTTAGGCCATCATCAGGGCAGAGTGGCTTACAGTAAAGCGCTACTCTGCCCTGATGATGGCCTAAAACCTGGTCGATATACAGTATAATAAGTTTTTTATTATTTCTTTTTTTATTCATTGACCGCACCCCAACCAAGCTCCTCCTAAATATATTTCTACGGTCAACCACATTCTCAACATTTTTAATTATTATAACTTATATCATGGCTTTTTATTAATAAATTCTGTTGGGATTCTTGAATTTAAAATTTAAATAATTTAAAATCAATATATATATATATATATATATATATATATATATATATATATATATATATATATAACATTAATATTTCAATATATATACGTATTAAATAAGAAACTTTACTATATATACATAACTGAATTACACTGTTCAACAATGAAATTGTTTCGGCCAAAAAAAATAGCAAATTCTTATGTATTTTCACCTGCTAAGTTAAAAAATCACCATAAAAATGATCTGTTAGCTCTTTCTTTTAAAATACAGTCACATCATTTTTCTATTCTAAATTTTCACTTTTTGGGAAATTTCGTTTTTGCAAGTTGGTAGCACTGTTCGACAAAATGTTCTACAACTATTTGAAGGTTATAAACCTTATTAGTGTTGTTCTGATTTTGTGTTTCACGTGGTTCCTATTTTTTTTTATCAGAATTTATTGTTTTGGAGTGATTTTAAAGTGTAAATTTGACTAAACCAAAATGCCACGAAATTGTGTGAACTTGGTGGATACTTTTTGTTATATTTTTGGTGAAATGACATTCTGGTTTGACGCAATTGTTAAGACTACCTATCAGTAATTTGGTATGAAGGCGGGTGACTAAGACAAGTCATGGGCTCCACATTGTTACCTACAGAGAATGGCTGAAAAATTAAAAAAAGATGTGTGCCTTTTGCTGTACCTATTGTTTGGCGGTAGCCTACAAATCATATAAATGACTGCTATTTCTGCTTGACTCCACCTATTATTATAAATAATTTATAATAATAAATTTAATAAATTTAAATTTAAATAGCAAATAAATTTATATTTGCTCAAACAAAAATAATTTTTATTTTTAGATTTATGATTAAATGTTGCTGGCTGCAGAATGGTAGTCAACTGAAACGTTTTGTTTATGTACTACGTAAGAGTTGTATTCATTACTCCTATATGTTAATTGATCGGTCTCTAGGAATTAAGCGATAATATTCTCAGAAGCTCTCGGGGCCTCAACAACTATTCCACGAAATTATTCAACTAAATATTCAATTCCCCTCTTCATTCCTATAATACACGACCCCGTAGTACATTGCATATAACAAATTGTTCGCAGACTTCGCCCTTAAGGAACTCTATTCTTCCTTTGTCGGCAACTCTTCTCTTTCAACTTTCGAAGCTCGTCTCTTGTCCGCCTCCGATCTCTCTAACAATAATAATTTCCTTTTCCTCAGAATTTAAATATTAATTTAGTTTTATTAATATTTTATCTTACTCAAATAAAGTGATATTGCCAGAATAGTAATATACTGGGTTAGTAGCCTACCCGCTGATATACAGTTGGAAAAATGGCGGATGTAGAAATTATTGATGCCGTTGATGCAATTGTTTTGGATAATAAATAAATGAGTAGCAAGAAAAATTATCTGATTTTTCCACTTACACGACTTTGGTGCAATTATTGTAATACCAATATTGTTTGAACTATTTTCGCTAAGATGGTCCAGGTGGCGGTCAAAAATAAAATAAATGTAACTATTTATTTAATGCCGATGTTTCGACCCACATTGTAGGTCTTCATCAGGGCTAGAAATAAAGATACAAAGGAGTGATGCAGGGAAATTAAGACATGTAATATATATATATATATATATATATATATATATATATATATATATATATATATATATATATATATATATTTCTTTTCCTTACATGTTAACCATATACAAGAACTGTTTATTATTTTATAAATGCTCCATGCCTTAGAGGCATACTACATAAATGATAAGAATAATAAAATTTACATATTCATAGAAGTTGAAAAAAAATTTAAGTATTCAATTGAAAATAAATAACTAATAAAAAAGAAAATAGATAGATAGATAGATAGATTATTTATTATATAAAGCAATACATGCTTGTCACATTATCTTGGCATTGGCCTGTGGTGTGATACATTAAATAATATTTATGATAATAAAACATTACAAAAATTAATACATATATATACACACACAGAATTTCCCTTTTAAAAATTATTTGTGAAAGAAAAAAGAGATAAATATACACATAGTTCAATCATCAAAAATACAGTTAATACAAGATACATATATATAAATATTCACATGCTTACAATAGAATCATTTTTTTTAAATAATTTTAAAATAATATCTATAAGTTAGAGTTTATCATAAAAAAGAAAAATATATAACGAAAACAAAAATAAATCAAACAAATAAATAAACTAAATAAAATTAAATAAAGCCAACAAGAAATCACCAACGCTGCCCATTTTTGGTCAGTGAGTCGAAGTTTATATTTTTAATAAATTTAAGCAAGTCTGTCTTCAATTTAGAAAGCAAATTTTTTTCTGTTTCAGGCCATTGTCCATTTTTGAGAATTGTACTTTTAATCAAATGAAAACGTTGCCTGTCAAATAATTTACAGTCATAAAGTATATGTTGGAAATTTTGGATTTGTCCATCTTCTTCGCATAAGTCTGTTTGTATAATGTTGAATCGTTTGAGATATTGTTTAGTGTTACCATGTTCTGTAAGTAGTTGCGTTAGTTTGTAATCATTACTGTGTATAGTTTTGTAATATATAAATATAATAATATATATATATATATATATATATATATATATATAATATATATAAAATAAAATTGAGAGAATAGAAAATAATAAAAAGTAAAAGGAATAATGTAGGGATATAAAGAAATACATACAAACTAAAATTAAAATTGAACAAAAAGAAAATAACAACAACTTAATAGCATATTCTGCTATTCCATTATCTATAATAAAATATGATATATAAATTGATATTGCAACATTAAAGACCCAAGGGGCTCTACCAAGATTTAAATGGTTTTCTTCAGCAAGTAAAGCCATTGCTTTACTTGTAATGCTAGCTCACTTCACATCTTTATTAAAAAATTGTTAGATGTTAGATGCTAGTTGTTGTCTTCTAGGAAAAGTGTTTTTGGGGATTACCGTAAGAAGAATATAATTAATGGGTTTTACATGATTTTGTAGCCAAAGAGTTAGCTATCCTCCATATTCGTCAAAATCTATACAAGTATTGCAAAAAAAAGTAAAACAAACTAACATTTATACTAACTAAACCGTCTCTTCTCTCCAGCTCAACTGTTGCTTGATCCATTCATTTATTTTTTAGGTTCCAATTGATATTTTTATCCGATGAATTTTTAGATCAATAATCAACAAATATAAGTAATAATTTAAAGAGATGGACATGTCTAGTCTCCTACTAAAATCGATTAGGGGTAAAGATCAAAAGGACTTTATATCTTATTGAAAACAATGAATAATCTATCGAGATTGTTATTTATTGTGGACATTGCGTGCTAACAAAGGAAAAACAGTCTTTGGCAAAGTGGGATTCAATGTTTGATGCTCCAAACGGCTCAGCTACTTAATCAAAAATGAATTTTCTCCTCTTCTGGAACTAGCTCCTATTTAATGACTCCGGATCAATCTTGCATTTTTAGGAAAACAAGCGCAGGGTATTTTAATAAAATATAAACAGCACTAAGTTCAACTGGAATTGATTTGATCACAATGAGTATTTAGGAATTGATAAATTCTTTGCCACTTCTATAGTTTGTTTTATTGAAAACTAGTTTCGAATGTTATACATTCATCCTCAGTTCTAAAAACACACAAAAAATTCAAAAAATAAGCAATTCAAAATATAGTTTGGTATTATTATACATATTAAATTAGATTAATATAAATCAAATTAAATATATATGAAGCACTTGAAATAATAACATTCTTCAAATCCAATCCAGATTTTTACTTAAATGACCAAATAAATATCTCCAATAGTCCAATCTTAAATTTATTCCCATCTATAACAGAAAAAACAATTACTCACAGGTATTACTAGAAAAACTCTAACCCTTAAACCGTTTACCTATAAACATCCTACCCATCTTTCGTTCATTGTTAGTTCAATGCGAGAAGAAACCAGTACAAACTTTTCTGTTTGATATTATCCATTCAAACCTTGGTGAGTACCAACATGTATTTGATCTCTTTTCTTAATTAAATTCATAGTTCATAAATGTTTTATAATACTGATTTATATTAATCTAATTGAATATGTATAATAATACCGAACTATATTTTGAATTGCTTATTTTTGAATTTTTTGTGTGTTTTTAGAACTGAGGATGAATGTATAACATTCGAAACTAGTTTTCAATAAAACAAAATTATAGAAGTGGCAAATAATTTATCAATCCCTAATTAGATTGATCCTTTTATACCATCATGCGGATGTCAACTGACAATGAATACTTGTCAAACAGAATTACCTAATAACAAATAAGTACCGTTAATCACAAGTTCCGTTAATCACAAGCAACGGTGTAATTAGCAAGTACAAGTAATAAATATTGATGAATAATACTTTTATAACTATTTTATTTTTTAGCCTACCTCGGCGAAGCAACAAGGAGAGAAATGTATTTAGCTTGGCCGTTATTATTCGGCTCAAATTATTCATTGCGGTGCCGTTAATGGTTTGAGACATTTTGAGCTCAAAATACTGATCATTATCAAAATCTTGTCATTATCTGAAGAAAACGTTTATAACAATTTTTCGAATCCTTATAGTATTGGGATTAAAAAATAAGTCTGCCAGTAAGATACTACCTAAAAAAACGGGGGTCAAAAGAACTCGAAATTTTAGGACTATTTTTGGTTTTTCACCTGTAATTCTTGAACGGTGCATCCTATCAAAAAAGCTTAAGTATATTAAATTTAAAACATCAAATTCTGTTTCTAATGAGTACCAGAACATAATAATTTGATTAACTAGTTTGGTTGAAAACCACGGTCATAAATGACGATTTTGTAATAAAAAAAAAGACAAAGTACTGTATATGATTCTGCAGCTTGGAAATGAGTTCACTAAGAAAAAAATTCATCAAATTCAAGTACATTTCTCGAAAGTGACAATATCCCCATCTCCGGCAATCGAAAGTTTAGCCCAGTTTGGTTTGCAAAAAATGGAGTAATTTTAATTTTCAATTATGTTTTACATATTGTACCTCTTGTAAAAAATCTAAGTTTTTGACCTCCTCCATTTTGTGAGCTCTTTGCGCCATCTAGAAAAACAGCAAAGAAGAAACTTTTTTCCGTGTTTAAAAAAAAAAAACTCCCTTCCAGTGCATTTAAGGTAAAGATTTGTCATAATCCATTGTAAAGAAAGTTGAATGTCCTGCAAGTATCTACATAATATTTTTTTAATATTCGAAATAGCTCCTATGATACGGGGCCGTGAAAATTTGCAAACATGTCCATAAAATTGAAAAGGTTGGATATGTGAGTCGTTTCGCATTAGATATGATTTATTTCAAGCGCGCATAAAACTACAGCAGTTTCGAAATAGTAGCAAAAAAAAAAAATCGAAATTTTAGGACTATTTTTATCTTTTCATCAATAATTAATAATGGCTGAAATCTATCAAAGTTATAGGCCTTGTTGACATTTTTTTAATTTATAATTATTTTTTTTGTTTATTTAATTCTTTTTTAGAAAAATTATCGGTTTCCGATACTCTAATTTTAATATCGCTATTGCGATGTATCGAGTTAAACTATCGGACAAAAATATCCATATTTTTCCAAAATCTCTAAAGCCCCCTCCTTCGGAACAAATATTGGTGTACACCACTCTGCAGCATCTGAGACCGGGGTAATAACGTTATCTTTTACAATTCGGTCTAATTCAATTTTTTAATTTATCTTTTAAAGGATTGATACTTGCTGGGGGCATGAAACAGAATAAGGTTTAGTGTTAGGAGGGAGTTGAGTTTAATCAAAAGTACCTCCATTTAATTTTCCAATACTCGAGAAAACGTTAGGAAAATTTTTAACTAAGTAATTTGATTTCTCATCAACATCTTGACCTAAAATTTGGAATAAATTAAAAGATACAATAGCTGCCTTACCTAAGAGAGGTTTTCTCTCTGTCCCTTAATGATGTAAATAGATTCTGGGCAATCTATTAGTGGTATTTAGAAATTCATTCATTACTGCTGATAGAATTCCTGTCCGATTATTCGATTTTCCTCCATCTTCAACTGACTGACTTCCAATGTCTGCTTCAAATTCTAAATTAGAGCTCACATTTCCCTGTTCTCGGATGGTGTCCTGCGTCTGAATAACTAAAGCTAATCCAATCCGTTCAACTGCTTCTATAGTATTGTTAAGTTTCGCTTCAGGGGGAAAGATATCTATCCGTTAATCCTGTAATAATGTTAAGTAATAATAACCCAGAACCTATGTTACATCTTTCACAGACCCAGTTGTAATTTGCTAATAATTTGTAAACAGTTGACATCGGCATGATAGTATAGAAGGATCAATCTAATTATGGATTTATAAATTATTTTCCACTTCTATAAATTTGTTTTTATTGAAAACTAGTTTCAAATGTTATACATTCATCTTCATTTCTAAAAACATACACAAGTAATTTAAAATACAGTCGGTATTATTATACTTATTGAATTAAATATAATATAGATTACTATTATAAAACTTTTATGAATTTTTAATTTAATTAAGACAAGAAATTAAATACATGTTGGTACTCACCAAGGTTTAAGTGGATTATATCAAACAGAAAAGTTTGTACTGGTTTGACCTTGCACTGAACTAGCAATGAAAGAAAGGTGGGGTGGGTTTTGTATAGGTAAACGGTTTAAGGGTCGCGGTTTTTCCAGTAATTCCGGTGAGTAATTGATTTTCTGTTATAGATGGGAATAAATTTAAGATTGGACTATTTGAGATATTTATTTGGTCATTTAAGAAAAAATCTGGATTGGATTTAGTACATATTAAATTAAATTTATTATAAATTAGTATTAAAAACAATTATGAATTTAATTAAGACAAGAGATCAAATACATGTTGGTGCGCACCAAGGTTTCTGGGTAATACCAATATAACCTACTCTGTTTGATATGATCTACTTAAACTTTGGTGAGTACCAACATGTATTTGATCTCTTGTCTTAATTAAATTCATAATTCATAAATGTTTTATAATACTAAATTATACTACATTTAATTTTATATGTATAAGAATATGTATTTTGACGGCATATAATTTAATATGTATAATAACAACAACCTGTATTTTAAATTGCTGATTTTTAAATATTTGAGCGTTTTTAGAACTGAAGATGAATGTATAACATTTTAAAATAGTTCTTCAATCCCTAATTAATTAGTAAATATCTTAAATAAAATAATCCGCCGATTCATTAGGTCGCTGTGTTCGTAGAAAATTTTTTAACGGTCATAAAATATATTTTTTTTCTTAGAGAAATATAATCGTCTATTATATGCTTTACCTGGGAGTATGTATGCCGGCTATCTGGAGGTAATCCAACGGACGTTAAAAATTCATCGCCTTCCATGCCCAAGGAATAAACTAAATAATTAATTTGCTGGGACTCAGCTTTATTACTGAGACCGCTAGAAGACTTATATATATCTAACTTCCTAATCCACAGAAGCAATTTTCTTATTTCAGGAAATTAAATTGTTTGGACGGTAACTCCTTCATTTCTTCTCTTCAAGGCTTCTATAAACACTTTAGCTATATCTTCCACTGTAGCCATTCAGTCTATTTATTACTTTTTTTTTTTAGTGTAAATTACTAATTTCATTTACGTACAATTCATATTTTATTGAGCTGCAACAATTTTTGTTATATCGCATTTACTAGCTAGCCAATTTATACTTTACTTCTTGAAATAAATTTTAATTAGTGAAATTTAACCAACTTACATTTAATCCACCCTTTGTTATCGTATAACGTTATATAATAATTATTTTGCAACGCTAAAAATAATAATGAAAATTACGATATTAATAATTAAAAAGTTAAATACAATTTTTTTGACACTATTAACATTTTTATACAATTTTTTTTTTTTTTTAATATTTAGGTTTCATACGTTTAATTTACATATCTTATGTGTATATTTGTATATTTTTTAAATATTAAAACAATATTAATATTAGATAAATAAATAATGTGCATTACTTATTGTCTCCTTTTCTTCTCACTAAATTGATATTTTGGGTTTGGTAGTAGTAACAACGAAGGTTTAATAATAAGATACCTGCATTGAAGTTTAGTATTCTAGGTATTGTTGGTTAAAAGTAGAAATGATATGGAGTGAAGTCTGAGAAATATGGAATAAAGATATGGATATGGAAGAAAGAAATTTGAACAGTGTGAGCGTGCGCCAAAATTCTGCCTATATCATGAAGGCTGCCAGTTCTGTTCCGTACGTACGGTTTTACCAAGATAAATAACCCCTTCATGTTATTTGACATGTACAAAAGCCTGAACAACGTGAAATTTAATTTTTTTTTTTTTTTTTTAACCTTTGCTCTCTGTATTCAGGCTAATTTTTTTTTTTTATGATTTAATGAACCTAATATTATCTCTCTTGTACTAATGGTTCCCAATTAAATGCGCGTAGTTAATTGGTACTCGAGTAATATCCTTCTATTTGGGTTTTGGTCTTGTGGTATTGACTGTGCGGTTTCTTGCCTGTGATACCATGGTATTCATGGTTCTAAATAGAATCTCTGATGAATAGCTCACAGCTGCCTATGTAAACTTCCTCTTCTTCATTTTTTTTTATAATTAAAGCAGTTCTTCAATTTTATCCTGTTCACATTTGTGACTAAGATCCCAAGTCGATTCAATATGCGTGTTTAAATATTAAATTTTAATAAATATACGATATACATGTTAAACGCCAGATGATTGTATAACGAACAAGAGAGAAAAGATGATTGGAGGAAGATTGAGAGAAAACTAAGCGAGAGAAAAGGAGAACTGGAGATGATGAAATATAAAAAACTAAGAAAAAAAAAAGTAATACTACATTTACGTTGATTTTTTTTTTCCTATTAAGATGTATTGGTCACCTGTTATGATGTATTGGTCACCTGTTATGATGTATTGGTCACCTGTTATGATGTATTGGTCACCTGTTATGATGTATTGGTCACCTGTTAAAAAAATATAGTTTGGGCTAAAAAAAATAAATAAATAAATAAAAATTTAGAATAATATTTATAACTTTGGATAAATCTATATATTCTGAAGTTAATAATGTTTATCTAGAAAATGAACAAAATAATATTTCAACTTTTTGCGAAGATTAAAAATATTACGTAGGAGAGTCTCGGTTGGTGATGAGGTCAATAAATAAACACACAGAGATAAGAAATAACTTATAAAGTGTGCCGACGTTTCGGCCAAAGTTTTAGGCCATCATTAGGGCTAAGAAAAAACAAGATAAAAATAGATATAACAACAGTGGCAGTACCAGTAATAATAAGAAAGTTAACAAACAGTAATATGAAAAAATATAAAATATAAAAAATATGCTGAACATGATATGTTAATATTAATGAGAAAAATAAGGAATATAGAAGAATATGTTAATAAAGTATAAAGAAAAAATGTTAATCATAATGTGAATAATAATAATAAACAAGAAGATATAAAAATTTAATAGTATAAGAAGAAAAAATTAATAATTTAAGAATATAATAATATAGGAAGAAGATATAATAGAATTTCTTCTTATTATTATTCACATTATGATCAGCATTTTTTCTTTATACTTTATTAACGCTATTTATTCTTTATTAACATATTCTTCTATATTACTTTATTTTCTCATTAATATTAACATATTATGATCAGCATATTTTTCTTTATACTTTATTTTATATTTTTTCATATTACTGTTTGTTAACTTTCTTATTATTACTGGTACTGCCACTGTTGTTACATCTATTGTTATCTTGTTTTTCTTTGCCCTGATTAATGGCCTAATAGCTATGCTGGAACGTCAGCACATATTGTAGTTATTTCTTAATTGTTTCAATTAACTTCAAATTGACGTTTAAGAACCAAGCTAACCTCGAAAACGCAACTCTACAATTTTATTCCGAATTTTTACACGAGTTTTCCGACAAATGTGGAATATGTACTACTCTTGCCAACGATGATCTAAAAAATAGACTTCGCGGTACAAGAAAGGAAAATTTTCAATCCCTGTCCGATGAACAAATCGTCAGCCAAACATTTTCCATGGTTGACGACGAAGCCAATGATCATTTTGACGTTCAACGTATTCAATGTTTGCACCAAACGGATGGAAATAAAAGTATATTGCAAGTGTTGATATGCTAGTGCTTAAAACGAAGCAGTGGTAGGTTTTTGATGAAATGTTTAAAACTAAAAATATAAATCATATGTTTTTCAAATGTATTAATCATAGTATCTAGTAGATAAATTTATTAGTTGGCGTACACATGATAGAAGGATCAATATAATTAGGGATTGATAAATTATTTGCCACTTCTATAATTTTTTTGTAAAGATATAATTTTATGCTGTCACTAACCCGAGTACCAATGATTCATTTCTAGTCTCACCCATTGTCGTCTTGCATGGTGGATGGCTCTTGATGCAGCTCTTGTTGGAACTCCAGATCTTATTTGTACATAAGATGGAGTCAGATTTTCTCTTACACAGGTGTAGTTGAACCAGATATTTTTGTTGGCTGTTGCATAATTAAATCTCAACTTGGAAAATAAAACAAAATTATAGAAGTGACAAATAATTCACCAATCCCTAATTAGATAAAATTTATTGTTTGTTATGTAATTTTATATTTATTTTTCGTGCTCTCGATAATCCGTATTCTCAGGAAATCTGGCGGTTAGCCTATGTGCGTTGGATTGGATCAAGATTTTACTGTACAAACATTTCTTTTTTAAAACTGAATATAGTCAGTTCTTAGAGGAAAAAAATCTTCAACAGATATAAAAAAAAATTAATCCCAAATTCAGAAAAAAAAAAATATTCTTTCCTCTCTCGCTCTTACTCTCTCCTCCCTCACCCTCTCCCTCTCTCTCTCTCTCTCTCTCGCTCTTACTCTCTCCCTCCTCCCCCTTTATTATTTTATGCTATTATTTTTTCAATAATATTTTAAAAACATGAACTTTTAAAAAATCAGCATTCGTCGAGGGGAAACAACGAAGCTTGACAGCTTGTCATTTGCCCTTTGGTAATTGTCATCCAGTTCAACGACGTGACTGGATGACAGATTTTTTCAACCTCTAGTCTCTGTAAAAAGTTTATACTTTCCCTTATGTTACCATTGTGATTCGGTTACACAAAGTATAAATATTTTTTATTATTAATGGTACTTAGTGAGAAACTATGTATTTAATTATGTTAACTTAAATTAATTATATATATATATATATATATATATATATATATATATATATATATATATATATATATATATATTATATTATGTTGGGTGGAGGAGCCTTTCGTAATCGAAAGGCTATTCTCTTCCCCAGTGAAGTTGCCGGTTCTAACTAGACTAAATTAGGAACGAATGAAAATAATAATAATATGGAAAATGAAAAATATTGCAATCAAAATAATGATATAAAATAAAGCTTTAATATGAAATTAAAATGTTAACCAGAAAAAAAAATCAATATTCCTATCCACTGATTTACACAAATATATTGTAATACAATAAAGAAACAAACCAAAAAAAGGGACATTGAAATTTTCTATAAATAAGAATAAACTTGTAGTGAGAAAAGAAGAAAAAAATCTTAACAACCAAATTTTCCTTAAATTAATAATTAAATCTACTTTAATAAACAAAAAATTAAGCACTTATCAATTAAAAGTCAATTAAAGAAGTAAATATATATATATATATATATATATATATATATATATATATATATATATATATATATATATTAAATAGACGATAAATCTAACTGGCATAAGAATGACACTGTTTCTGCCTGCCGGTTTGACCACAAAACTTTGTTGTGAGTAGGTACTACTTCCAACGAGGTTACCTTAATGGTGAGCTCACAGATGTTTGGCGGTCGATATGCGCATATCGGTTTTCATTCGCTCAGGCTGCCGAGCAGTCAGCTATAATCTTCAAAATGGCGATGAGGCGGTGAGTTGGTGGAGACGTACGGTGGGTGAGGGCAGTAGATAGTAGTAACATAGGTCCGCTGTCCCAGAAATCTCGCTCCAGACTGACAGCTTGTTTGGGTTGCGCTTTAATCCTTCCAAAGCAGACGAAAACATCGCGCTAATAGTGCCATTAATGAACATTACCACTGCCTCTAGATACATGAACTTTCTAAACTTGTAACATTTGTTAACTGAAAACAAAACAAAAACAAATAAAAAAATTAGCTCCTAATCCTTTATCACTCTCATGTATCTAGAGGCAGTGGTAATGTTCATTAATGGCACTATTAGCGCGATGTTTTCGTCTGCTTTGGAAGGATTAATATATATATATATATATATATATATATATATATATATATATATATATACATTTTTTTTTCTGTTGTTCCAAAGTCCATGCAGATGTGGTCTTCTTACAGAAATATTATTGCTTGCTTGAGCCCAGACAGACTGGAGGGTATCACCGGGGTTTTAAGTTAGGGGCTTATAAAATCTCTAATCGACCGCCATTTCGAAACGAATTGACGGATGGTAACGTCGATTTCCGACGATTATCCTGGAGTGACGTGTTATTTTATTGTCAAATATCTAGAATATCGGTCCAGAAGTTTTGGAAAAAAAGCCGCGGACGGCGGATTTTTTTTATTCGGTATTTGGATTTTTTTTTTCCTTGGTCGATTATTAAGGTTCAATATTGAAAATAATAAAACAAAAAGAATCCAGAGAAGTAAAAAAAAATGTCCTTATATTCTGGTTAACTTTCCTATTTACACTCCTGTCATGTCAGTTATAGGCGCATAGAATGAATAATGAGTAGAAATACCTTGATTGTAAGTGTCAACTTTAGGCCTTTTTTGGTCACTTAGAATTTTTTTTCTAGTTAGAATTATTTGAATCCAGTTTAATGATCTATTGAACTATATAAAATATAACTCCCATGTTTTATGCCATGTTTATTATAGTATAATTTTTAAAATAATTAATTTTTGTTTTAAATTGTCTCCTACCGATACAATTGCATCCTAATTCATACGATTTTTCATTTTTTTTTTTTTTTTTTAATATTTAATTTCTGTAAACCATGTATTTTTTTTTCTCTTGTACTTCTTCATCATTGGAATTTACAGACTCTTATCGATAGACTCTTATCGATTTCGGGTCTACCGACACCAATACCTCCTTTGTATATTTCAACTTCAATAGCTAAGCCCAGAAAACCTTCTTATCTACATCTTTTAAGAGTTTAAGTTTGAAAGGGTTTTCCTCTATCCAATTCTACGAAATCTTAACTTTGAGGTCCAAGTATTGTTTCTTTTAGCGATAAACCGATATTTTTCAATATTTAAATTTTCTAAGAATATAAATCAATGAAGAAAAATGACGCATATAGAACTTTTCTTAAGGATCGATGACGTAATAAGGGAGAAAGAAATGAAATATATTCTTCGATACATAAATAATGATAAAAGATTCATGTGATTTGTGAAGGGCCCCTAATGTGCACTTTTGCATTAAACATGAACCCTTCGGCTGGAGTTACGTAAGGGCCCTCCTTCTTCACGACCTAAAAGAGACACGTGTCGCATTATATACACTTCAGCGCGAGTGTCGCAATAGGCCCCAAGAAATAAGAAATAAATTAAATATTTGCCCCTCCTGGATTCATTTATTCTTCTGCCATCCCACGGCAGAAAGCATCTGCTGATTGTCAGCGCTTCCTCGGAGAAAAAAAAAAATATTTTATAGAAAAGTTTTACAGGAACATCTCCGAAACTAGAAAACTATTCTATAATACAAAAGCCCTGTGTAAACTTACGAAGTCTCATAAAAAAACTACCAGAGTGTGAGAAAAAAAAAATCTGTACGTTTATCTGTTCTTTCCTTCGAGTGTTTTCAGCACAAAAACAACTGTAAATTATATATTTTTCATTCCTTATTAATTAAAAATCAATTTTTGCGTTAGTATGGTTGACCGTGGAAAAGTATGAAAGAGAATGTGGAGTTGTGGTTAATAAATAAACACACAATAAGAAAAAAACTTATAATAAGTTTATAATAATAATTAATAACCTATTTATAATAATTTTTTTTCTTATTGTGTGTTCATTTATTGACAGCACCTATAACCAAGATTCTCCTCAAAAAATATATATTGAATTATTTTCACACATATATCAATTAAATAAACGTGATTTTTGAAAATTTACAAAAAGATATGATGCTATGAACTTCTTGGAATTTGGGATTTTTTTGTCGTATTTTTCCAGAATATAATAGACTTTAGCACATTATAGGAGGGGTTGGGGGTACATTTTATATACATTTCATAACTCTTGGAAGACAACTATTGGGCCTTAGGCAAGATGTCATTTATATACAAATAGCTGTTGTCATGTAACCTCCTTTTTCCCTCAATATGTGTCTGGATATCTTGGTGTGTGGTGCTGTCTCTGGTTAGTGATTTTTTTTACTCTTGATGTGAGATGTGCTGTATTTTGTTGTTTATGTTTTATTTATTTCTCTCTTACTGTCCTGACGATGCCTGAATTGGCGAAATAACGACAGATGATTTTTTTCAATTTATTTCTGTTATTTTTGAGACACTTGGCTTCTTTTATGGATTTTTTCATTTATCTCCTAACAATTATTTATGTCTCATTTTGAGTTTATGCTTTGCCCATGAAATCTTCTTCACTCCAAGCACTCCAGTCGCTTCACTTTCCATATTCAATCGTTCCGTTTGGAGTGATCGTCAGCGGCCTCCTTTGGAAAGAATACCGCAATTTCGAGAGTCGACCATAGCTTCAATTTGGGCGGTAGCTGAACAGTTTTGAATAGCAATGCTTATTTATTATTTTAATTTAACCATTTAATGATATTTTGCACACTATTATTATTACTTGATGAGATCTGTATGAATCGATAGTTTCAAACTCAGTTACTACTTGGTTGAAAGTAATATATGAGACGAAAATAGTCTTTTGCAGTCATTGCTTTCTATTCAATTAAAACTTTGTGTCAACTATTGGACTTGAAGCAATTAATTTTCTGAGATTGGGCGAGATACCTTGGGTCCAAGCTTCCGTTGTAAAATTTAGTGTGACACATAATTTAAACTAAATATTCCTATTTAGTCAATGCTGTCGTATTGTAATTTATACTAAAATAAAATTTTTGTTTTCCAAGTAAAAACAAATTGTTTTTAAAATGGTCATGCTTTTTTTTTTTTTTTTATAACATAATTCTATTAGGTATTATTAATAAAAACTGTATTTTGCTTAACATTTACTCCTATATTATACTATGAGACTTCTGTTATATTTTATGTAACTATATCAAATATTTTAAAATTTTAATATTAATATTATAAATCAGTTGACATCCACATGATGGTACAGAAGGATCAATCTAATTAGGGATTGATAAATTATTTGCCACTTCTAATATTTTTGTTTTTATTGAAAACTAGTTTCGAATGTTATACATTCATCTTCAGTTCTAAAAACAAACAAAAAAATCAAAAATTAGCAATTCAAAATATTTTTTGGTAGTATACATATTAAATTAGATATAATATAAATCAGTATTATAACATAATATATTTTGAATTGCTTATTTTTGAATTTTTTGTGTGTTTTTAGAACTGAAGATGAATGTATAACATTCGAAACAAGTTTTCAATAAAACAAAACTATAGAAGTAGCAAATAATTTATCAATCCCTAATATTATAAATATTAAATAAAAGTAAATTAACTTTCAATTTAAATATTATACCAAAGATTTTGGATATTAGAGAATAAAATTAATCATGCAACGATAGAAAACAGATTAATAAGCAAAAGTTTCTTCATTTACGTATTATTATTATTATTATTATTATTAATTCATTTACTTTCCTCAGGGTTGCCCACTCCCCCAAACGTATCGCTACTGTAATTTAATGTGAACTAATTATTATTTTTTATGAACAGATTATGTTATTTTCGTATAATGTAATAATACATATAACCCTCCTTGCTTCCTCCATTGAGCACCCTCGACTTTCCTTATTGAACATTATCGAAGCAACGCAGTAGTAAGCTGGCTCAAGCTCGTTATTGGTTTGACTCCAGTAAAGAACATATTATGCTATTTCCGGATGAATGGTAAATTTCATGATTTTAGGCTAATAAGCATACAAGACCCTCTTACGCAAATCATAAGCTTTTTTTTTTTAACCATATTTGATGTTTACCTACGAACAGGTAATCTTGTTTACCTCTGTAGGACTATACAATGTAGTACGTACTATGTAACTTATGTACTGGTTTATAAATAAATATAAATAAATGAATAATTAATCGCCTGCTTTTGTTGATATTCTGATGATTACACAGTATCAAGGCTAAGCCCAACTTTTGTATCACAGAGTTGCTTATAAAAGATTTTAAGCAGATTCCTTTTTTTTTTTTTACTTGTTGAATAAAACAAGTCCGAACGCATGGGGTAATGGCAGTCACCATGGTAACTGACCCTCACCGTCCCAATCGAGTGATATAATTTTAAAAAGTTTTCTCGAAACGGTTGAAACAATAATTAGCTGCATTCTGCGTCTGAAATCCTCAAATACAAAATTCTCGTTCCATTTTAAATATTTTTCTTGAAATATGAAAATGAATGAGTGGAATTCGTCTCTAAAAAATATCGGAGCATACTCATATTTGCGTACGACACTCAAAAACAGTCTCGAATAAGGACCAAGTTATGTAAATAACATGTATTTTAGATATGCCAGCTATATTTCTCTAAGGCTGCCTCCTTCAAAGTAATTCCTGCGCACGGCCTTGGTAAAATTCATGAGAATTTCTAAGGAAATCTCAGACAAAGACTAAAACGTACATTGAGACAATTTGTTATAGACATAGGAATTATGTTGAAGAATGACATTGTATAAGACAACGACAAAAGAACTTCTAAGGGCTACATTGTCTCCTGGAATGGAAGGGTTTCTCCAGTCCCTTTAAGGGAATGATGATCAATCTCAAGAAGCTGCATGATCCGCCCATAAAATTATAAACAGTCAAATTTTGATATTCGTGATTAAAATATTATCATTTTAAAAGTCAAATGCATGATTAAAATTAATTATTTTAGTTGTATCCTGAAATATATATGTATTGAAAATAATTATCATAAATGAATACATTAAAAAAGAAGAAATGTTAGTGTGGCTGATTCCACAATTAATTTTGGAACAAAAAGTGTGTGTATATATTTTCTTCTCTCTATTCTCTATTTTTAAGTAATTTAATCAGCATTCAGGTACAAAGGATAACTACGAATAAAAATTATTGATTTCTCTTTTACAATGTTTAATCAGAAAATATCTGATGTGGACACCACATGACTTCCTTGTACGCCTATTAAACTATATATCGGTGGCTCAAAAAGTGATCCTCAATTTGGTTACTAGTTTCCGAAGATTGCAGTAGCTCAAAAACGATATATCCATCAATTGACACACAAATAGGGAGGAAAACCAGTATTTTACACTCAATTTTAACACTTAAAACAAGTAATAAAAATGTTTAATTGGACTGGAAACCAAATTGCATTTGTAACCTTTATTACCGAAACATATGATTTATGTATTTAATTTAAATATAATTAATTTGTAATTTTAAATATAAGCTTATTATGACCTTCAAGTAAAGTACCTTTCCGGCTCACCAATTTGAACCAAAATAAGATAAATACCTTCATATCAATATAAAAGACCTATTTACCAAATTTGAGATGTTTTACATTATATTTTAATAAAATGTTTGATGAAATCAATTATGACCTTCAAGTAAAGTACCACTTCCGGTGATCAAGCAGTGACCAAAAAAGGAGGTTCACAACTAGATTTTACAGCAATCCTAAATACAAAATTTCAACTTTCTACGGCTAACCGTTTTTGAGTTATGCGGAATACGAACGAACGTACGTACGTACGTACAGCCGCCACGACGAAACTAGTCAAAATGGATTCAGGGATGGTCAAAATGGATTTTTCCGTTGAAATCTGAAAACCGAAAATTTTCGCGATTACAATACTTCCTTTACAATACTACAAGGAAGTAAACAGGAAATAAATCAGGTTTTATTTTGTTAATTTTTTTATTCATGCGTACTAATCTGTAAGTACGTACTTGTACCATGTGTAACCAAAAAAAGGAAAAAGGAAATAGGAAAAAAGGAAATAAATCAGGTTTTATTTTGTTCATTTTTACTTCCTTGTACGAAGTAAAGGAAGTATCGCAATCGCGAAAATTTTCGGTTTTCAGATTTCAACGGAAAAATCCATTTTGACCATCCCTGAATCCATTTTGACTAGTTTCGTCGTGGCGGCTGTACGTACGTACGTTCGTTCATATTTCGCATAACTCAAAAACCGTTAGCCATAGAAAGTTGAAATTTTGTATTTAGGATTGTTGTAAAGTCTAGTTCGGTGATTTTATTGTATCTAAATGAAAGCTAATGAAATTCCCTACAAAACGAAATAAAAATCGTTTAAATCGGACCATTATTAGGTGAGATATTGCGTAAGGAACTTCTGAGACTGATTCTCCTGGCGGCTAGTCATCCCGCTTCCTGACTTATTTATTGGGCTTCTGATTTCCTCGTATCTCTCTGTTTTATTTTTCCTTGGATTATTTCTTTACTTCCTTCAGCTTCCTTAGTCGGAAACTAATAACCAAATTCAGTATCACTTTTTGAGCCACGGATTTATAATTTAATAGGCGTACAAGGAAGTCATTTGTTCCCCACATCAGATGTTTTTGTATCAATTTTAAGTGAATTTATCCCGAAAATCACGAGACAAATGTGTTCCCCAGGACCTGTTAATTGTCCTACCTGATCCACGGCGTTTCTCTAATCTTGGCTGTCACCGCTGTTTTTTTCCGTAAATTCTTTCTCGGCTTTGGATCTCAATCGAAAACACCGGTCGGAAATTCGTTATTGTAACTTACGCAGCGTCAGCGTGGAATTATCTAGTCTTGATCGTCATTGCCCATTCTACAGTTGCAGATTTCGTGTTGTTGAACAATCATTTTTTTATTTATTATGGCGTGGCAGAGTGCATAAAATAGTTTCGATTTCTATATAATCTTTTAAAGATAAGTGTTAGTAAAGTTATGAAAAACAGGAAAATCCCAATTTTTCTCGGCATTCCCCGTCCATATTTATCCGCAAATGACGCAATGAACGGTGGTGAAAATAATAATTATTCTGATGGAACTTTCGTGTGTCATTGGTGTTGTTTAAAAACCAGTAAGTTGTCAAAATAAAATAACAATATTTTTTGTTCAAATTGAATTTATTAAAAATAAAAATCAGATAAATATTATTTTTTATCTTCAAAATAAATGTCCCTCTCGTTTGGAGGGACATCAATATTCATTTTTGATACTTAACTGAGTATAATACATTGTTTTTCAGACTCTTTGGAGTATTTTCAAGTTTTCGAAAACTCATGATTCAAAATTGTCCCTTTCTGGTATAATGGCCCGTATATTTATTGTTTCTGCCCTGACGATGCCTGAATTGACGAAACGTTGACTGTTGAACTGTTACCGGTATTTTTGAGACTTACAGCTTTGGAGCTATGTCTCTTTTTGAGATTTTGCTTTTTTATATAAATACAGAATTTTGATAGCCTAGCGGACCAAAAGTAATCCAGAATTTTATCCGAAATAAAACTAATTAGAATTTTGTATAATATATTCTGGAAATTAAATAAATAATATAAATTTTCCTTATAAATTATAAATATAAAATTTCCATTTTTTTTTTCATATACCATTGCATTATTTATATCTATAAAACACTTTAACAAATAAGAATTTGTTAAAGTGTAGAAAATCCATTTTTTTTTCTGTTTTTTGCCGAAATATAATGAATATTACAGAATGTACAGAGCAACACAATAAAATGGTACCAACAGATACTTTATTAATAAAACTAGAAAATATTTACAATGTATATATACATTATTAACAGAAATACCATTAACCATTCAAAGAAAAACAAACAATATTTATATATGTAGTACATTTCAAAAACATAACAGAAAAATGCATTACTTCAATAAGTTATGTATATATATATATATATATATATATATATATATATATATATATATATATATATATATATATATATATATATATATATATATATATATAATAAAAATTATATATATACAAATCAATATGTAAAAATTAGTTCGATTCATTATCAAATAAAATATTTGTACAAATCAATTAATATACACTTCTTTATCATAATCATTATCCCATTTTATCAATATTTAAATGTAGAGAAATTTCGAATTAGAACTCGTTTTTAGTAAATGAAATTTCGTTTTTCATTAAATTTCATGTAAAGAAATTCTTCCTATAGAGGTGAGAGCAAAGTCTTAAAAAGCATATTTTAAACACATATTTGATATTTATTAAAATTTTCATATTTCCTTTAGTATTGGTTATCTTTATTTAATCTCTAAGCCTTATTTAAAGCTTTATATCGTCATAGCAACCGCGAAATCTCCTATGTGCCAAACACATGATTTTAAAAGACAAATGAAAAACAGATTTATAAACAATATTATAATTTTATAAACTAATTATAAACATTCCAACATGATAGGTAAATTACTGTCTTAGAAGTGTCTCACTGTTGATCCATGAGAAGCTGTTAGCGTCAACCTTTTCGATTGTGATCAACACTAACAATAACAGGATTTTTTTTTTATCAGTTTAAATCATGATACGATTTTTTTACACTTCGGTGCTTTTCGCATAGGAGATAAAATGTTGCTTCTAATTAATTCAAAAGCATATAACTGACTTCGATATTTTTGGTTACCTAGGAGGTTTCATGGCGGCAAAGACAATAGACCTAAATTAACGAAGATATAATTGATTTTCGTTTAAGTCTTTGGATGTGTACGATTTTGCGCATCAAACGCTCATTTATTTAAAATTAATATAGGGTGAAATAGGTCTAGAAAGTAAGTCTCGTTCTAAAGGTACTCAATTAATTAAAAAGAGGCTTTGAATTGTATTATCAGATAGATTGTCCTTAAAGTGATAGAAAATAATCGATTATATTTTAAAAGTAAGCTTTGCTGGTAAAACAA
The DNA here is from genome assembly GCA_948150685.1 of Rhaphigaster nebulosa. NCBI lineage: Eukaryota > Metazoa > Arthropoda > Insecta > Hemiptera > Pentatomidae > Rhaphigaster > Rhaphigaster nebulosa. The sequence continues at coordinate 126,038,911 of OX411311.1, read as the reverse complement.
GCTATCGATTAGTTAATAATGGTAGAAAAACGTACATTTATTTTTTTACAGCCAAGTTTTTTAACACCACTCTTGTGTATTTTGGCGTTATAGTTCATATCCTAGGGAGGTTAGAACATTTATAGTGTGTGGCGCCCGAATTCTTCAACTTCTTCTTTCTTCTGGACTGAAGAAGCCAGCGTCGATTCGAGAGGCTACAGAGCCCAGAAGTTCGTTGATTGCTATACCTTCTCGCCTGACAGAGATACGATGTTGTAGTAAGAGTGGTCTGGAAACCTCTGGAGTTCGATGTAATCCGTCTCTGTGAGGAGGAGCTCTTCCAGAAGAATGACCAGCTGGGAGAAGTCTGGACGCTGCTCCGCCTCTGGTTCCCAGCAGTAGAACATGATGTTGTAAACTTCTCTTCGGCAGTGTTCGGGCTTCTCCAATCGGGTACCTGCCGACAAAACAAGGCGATGTTAAGGTAAATCAAAAAGACCATTAAGCTAACACTAAAAGGACAAGCCGGATGAAATGACCCGTTTTGAGACATAAAACTGATTTTTCAGTACCTCTAAATTATTAATATTACTTTATGTACGATTAACTTGGTTGGAAGTGCGGTTGATGAATAAACACACAAGTAAGAAAACACTTATTATGTTGAGTGAAGTTGACGCTTGACTAACCGCCACTCTGCCTTGATGATGGCCAAAAACTTAGGCCGAAACATCGGTACACAATATAATAAGTTTTTTCTTATTTGCCTGTTTATTCATCGACCGCAGCCCCAACCAATCTCCTACATATATTTTCCACGGTCAACCATACTTTAAACATTATTATTATTATTTCATATAACTTTTTGATTTTGAATAAATATATAAACTTTTTGAAGAGAAGAAATAATTTATTTAATATAATTGGGAATCTCAAGTCAAGACAGTTTCGATAGGGATGAGTATAGGCAAAAATTAATGAAAGAGCTGGGAAAGGGGAGAACATGGAGCGAGGAAGAATGAAGAATGCAGTCTGAAAGAATGAAGAAGAGGTGGGAAGAGACGAGGAGAGGGAAGTGTGTGGGGAAAGTTAGGAAGAAGTGATATTCGCGTGGTCTGTAAGGCCGTTTCGTGTCAAAAAAAAAATAATTGGTATAATTATTATAGTATAATTATAATTTTATATTATATTATAACTATGTTTATAATCATTTAATTTTATATTTAATTATATAATTAAAATAAATTTTATTCTACAAATCTCTTAAAATTACTTCCACCTTAACTATCAGAACTGCTCATTTATTATATTTTATAATGTGTAGAAATAATAATAAAAACATATCAAATTGAAATTGAGAATAAAGAGTATACAGTAAGGCAGTGTAGTCCAGATAGGAAAATAAGGCAATGTAGTCCAGATAGGAAAATAAGGCAGTGTAGTCCAGATAGGAAAATAAGGCAGTGTAGTCCAGATAGGAAAATAAGGCAGTGTAGTCCAGATAGGAAAATAAGGCAGTGTAGTCCAGATAGGAAAATTCTCTCGCCCTTCTAATGTTAAATAGAAAAGTCATATTTGCGGACAGCAACGAGAATATTTCACCTCATTGCTGTCCGCAAATTGATAAAATATTCATCAGCAAGTATAAAAGAAAACTTCCAAAATGAAAAATAAGAACAATGATAGGCATGGTGTGACTGAGACAACACATAATCTATGCCAACTAAATTGAAGCTATTGCATTTGATAAAATGCATGCATGAATGGGCTTATGTGCATAGATTTTCGAAATTCCATATATATGAACTGATATGTGCGATATTTTCTTCAAACGGAATCCATGAGTACTACGTTAAAATGACAGCATTGGTCAAATTCTGAGTAACAAATCTAAATGTTGGAACTTATAGCTCTACTGTGAGAGCCATAGACCGTCAAAACATAAATAAAGCCTCACCTTCTTTGACTTGGCGCATGACTTCCTGAGCGGATAGGCCGGGGTATGGAGTGGATCCCAGGGTGACGATTTCCCACATCACAACTCCAAAGCTCCAGATGTCCGACTTGACCGAGAAGACGTTGTCATACAGCGACTCAGGAGCCATCCATCTGAAGAATTAAAGAAATATTTATAAAATTAGGTGTTTTTTTTTTATATATTCACAGCTGAGTGCACTTAAGTCCAGACGTGTATCCTTGCTATGGATAGACAATTATTCAGAACAATACAAACTAGATAAAGGATACTTACACACACACACACACACACACACACACACACACACACACACACACACACATAATATTTCCTGTATGATAAGTATCTATTGTTCTGAATAGCAACATATAAATATATATATATATATATATATATATATATATATATATATATATATATATATACACTAACGAAAGTTCATTGTCTACATTCGTTTAAATGTAGTTTAAAATAATATGTTTTATTAATTGTTTATAAGTAAAAGAAAAGTTTAAAATATATAGATTCGCAAAATAATTTAAATAAATAAAAATGTGGCCTTTTTGAACCTTTTTTTTACGTGGTATGCTTTAAAATTTTATCGAAGAAGGAATAAACAAAAAATAAATGAATAATATAGTTAGAGAACAATGAAATTCCCACGTAAGTTCCTAATTATTTACAATTTTCGGTATACGAATTAAGAATTTCAGTCATCAAAAAGAATTTTTTTAATTATTTCCGAACTCCAAAACAAACTTTAAACTTATTAAGGATTGATAAATTGATAAACAAAAAATTCAAAAATTAGCAATTCAAAATATAGTTTGGTATTATTATACATATTAAATTAGATGTACCTAATATGAATCAGTATTATAAAACATTTATGAATTATGAATTTAATTAAGACAAGAAATCAAATACATGTTGGTACTCACCAAGGTTTAAATGGATTATATCAAACAGAAAAGTTTGTACTGGTTTCTTCTCGCAATGAACTAACAATGAAAGAAAGGAAAGGTGGGATGTTTATAGGTAAACTGTTTAAGGGTCGGGGTTTTTCCAGTCGGAGAGTAATTGGTTTTTTTGTTATAGATGGGAATAAATTTAAGATTGCACTATTGGAGATATTTATTTGGCCATTTTTAGGTTTAAATGGATTATATCAAACTTCATTTCTTGTCTTAATTAAATTCATAATTCATAAATGTTTTATAATACTTATTTATATTACATCTAATTTAATATGTATAATAATGCCAACCTATATTTTGAATTGCTTATTTTTGAATTTTTTGTGTGTTTTTAGAACTGAGGATGAATGTATAACATTCGAAATTAGTTTTCAATAAAACAAATTTATAGAAATGGCAAATAATTTATCAATCCCTAATTATAATTTATAATCCCCTTCTCTACCATCATGCGGAACCCTTAAACTGAATAAGTATTGAAAGGATCTCTCACCATTTGTAAACATATTTATTGTTTCTTTAACCGAGAACGCTCATAAGATTTAAGTCAAAATTTTAAAATACTTGGATGTAAATACGAAGTCTTAGGGCTTTAAGTTTTTTTACATTTTAGGTTTTTCCAAAGAAGAATTTTACATTTTACTCTTGGCCTATCCATTTCGAATAATTCATTTATATCCGGGTCTTCTTCATTTCTCTCCACCCTAGATTTGTGAAAATAAGATTTTATTTTGCTAATATGCTCCTTGTAAATGAATGGTTACAAGCTACGGGTTACAGTACTAGAGGCTCGGAAATTCGCTAAATCAATAAAAATTTAGAAAGGATGAGATAGTCCTTGAAAATAAGCCTCGTCCAGGGCACTTAGATACGAACTTTAGTGGTCAATCGATTACTCTAAACAGGTAAATAATTTAGAATGTTTTTATTATAAAGATAAACAATGCACAAACATCATAGAGGGTTATTGCAAACATAATGCAGGTTTCCGCCTTTCCTATATATTCTTAATGTTAATTCCGTGTATATATATATATATATATATATATATATATATATATATATATATATATATATATATATATATCGAATTTAAACTGTGACGCATTGCTGCACAAATCGCTCGTAATATCAATGAAGTGTGGTGTCAGAATAACGTTCACGAGTGCACAGTGAAGCGTTTGCTTCAGAAGTTTCGCTTTGGAGTTATCGAGTTGGAAGGCAAGGAAGGTCGTGTGCGCTGTTCTGTATTTGCCAAGGACCAGCTTAACAGTGGCACAGACCCCAACCACAACCACGCGAGAAATTGTGGAGGAACTCGACGTGAACCAATAGCACGCCACCTGGTGGTCATTGGAGCTAATTATCCTTTGGTAACTCTTGCACATAAACACTAATCCTGTATACAAAATCATGCAGACTAAAAGTTAAAATATTTATTAATGTAATTAGGGATTGATAAATTATTTACCACTTTTATAAATATGTTTTATTGTAAACTAGTTTTCACACACAAAAAAATTCAAAAATAAGCAATTCAAAATATAGTTTGGTATTATTATACATATTAAATTGTAATATCAACTAAACTGTAATGATTTTGCAGCCAAATACACGGGAAAAACTGGAAGAACGCTAAATCAGAAATTAAACGAACATATAGGTGCATATAATAATAAGACAGAGAATTCCAACTTTGCAATTCATTTAAATGAAAAAAACAAAAACAATAAATTCATCAAAGACTCAGGAGTTAAATTAATACATCACATTGAAAACAGCCTCAAATTAAATATATATGAAGCAATTGAAATAATAAAATCCTTCAAATCCAATCCAGATTTTTGCTTAAATGACAAAATAAATATCTCCAATAGTCCAATATTAAATTTATTCCCATCTATAACAGAAAAAACAATTACTCACTGGCATTACTGAATAAACCCCGACCCTTAAACCGTTTACCTATAAACATCCTACCTGCCTTTCTATCATTGCCTTTCTATCGAGAAGAAACCAGTACAAATTTTTCTGTTTGATATAATCGATTTAAACCTTGGTGAGTACTAACATGTATTTGTCTTAATTAAATTCATAAATGTTTTATAATACTGATTTATATTACATCTAATTTAATATGTATAATAATACAAAACTATATTTTGAATTGCTAATTTTTGAGTGCTTTGTGTGTTTTTAGAACTGAGGATGAATGTATAACATTTGAAACTAGTTTTAAATAAAACAAATTTATAGAAATGGCAAATAATTTATCAATCCCTAATTAGATTGATCCTTCTATACCATCATGCGGATGTCAACTAATTATTAATGTAATGTGGAGTACCGTATGTTGTTATGTTAAAAATATGATTATTAATGTTGAAACGATATGGTTTGTATTTTGTTATATTGTTAAATTTGTAAAAAGTAATCCTCAAGATGGTGAAACAACCCCGAAACGTGGATACAGTTGGATAAATAAAATATAAGTAAGAAAAGAAGAATAAAAATGTATAGAATGTCACCATTGCTAATTGCTAATAAATAATTATTAGACTTCCATAAAAATATATCGTTAAGTGGGTGCCACACGAGTTAAACGAGCGCAACATAAATCTTCGCTTCGAAATCTATTTCATAAATTTAGTGCACAATAAAAATGATCCTTTTCTCTATCGCATAGTGATGAAAAATGGGTCTTATGCGATAACAGAAGGCATTGTAGTCAGGGTCGGGGCTGGATTTTCTGTCGCCCCAGGCCAATAAGAATTTCGTGTCTCATAATCTTAATCCTCTCCTCCCTCCAACTCTAAGGTCACCCCTGCCATTGTCATTACATCATTGCGTTGTTACTCTTTGTTCAAGAATTAAATTAAATAAAGCTTACCCGGTTAGTGATTAACTACTTAAAAAAATAAAATAAGATTAAAGATTTTTCGGCCCCTGAACTTTTCGATTATAAGCGGCCGCCTAGAATACCTGGACGAGCTGGCCCTGGTTGTAGTCAAGCGCGTATCATTTTACCTTAATGTCAACATTCCATTACCTACATTATTTTTGCATCAATCCAATGAATACTCAAGTAATGTAAGGCCCGAAATGGAAAACCACAACCCGGATTTACAGAATGCTAAATGTTGAAAGATAAATACGAGATAAAGCATACTCAGTAAATCCGAGAAAATTGAATAGTGATGTAGCATTAGTTAGATCAAACAGAACACTTCCAAGGTACTCATTTAGCAATCTCATCTGAGTAGTAAGACTAGAGGTGACAACTCAATCTGTAAACTGGTCTTTGAGACAAGTTCAACGACCAGATTAAAGCATTTCCCAGCAATTCATAGAGAACACCGTCTTGACAACTAACTATCAACAACTATGTTGTCGAGGCATTGGCCTCATAACTCGCCAACATAATTCCAAGAAATATGATAGAAAATGAACTTGATGCTTAATAACGCCAACGAGTCAATATATTGGTAACTCGCTGTGTGTGTTAACATTATTTATACCAAAGATGTCAAATGCACCTTTTAAAATTTTAACTAATAATTATGCTCCAAATTAAATGATTATTTAACAAATATTTATTTTACTTTAGTAAAATTAATGTTAAATTAATTTAACGGTTTATGATATACCTATATACACCATGAAATTTTTTGACGCTATATATTCCCTAAAAACCAGATTTAAAATAAATTTTCATATAAATATATTCAGTATTCGGTTCAGTTTTAATTCTTATCCGATTAAGGAATAGGGAAGTATCCGGTGTACATATTATATTATATTCTTATCCAAAATATTTTATTTTATTGTAAACTGTAGTGATTAATTCTAATAAGTAAAACATTTTGTTTTCGAATTAAGGTATTTATTTATCACAGCCATTGAAGAATGGTGTCAAAACTGGAGAATTAAAATAAATCTCAACAAATCCTATCGAATCCCCTTGCCCGATGTCGTAAACCCACTACATCCTGTCCTACAGTATCCTTTGATGTTCCTCATATCCTCATACAAGATTGAAACGACAAGAGATAACAGGCTTCCTCTATACAATGGAAAGCTATTATACATTACCATTATAAACCTATTTGGACTCACAGAACTTAGCTTTGGGACTTCACTAAACCATCAAATTCCTTCATCATCCAATCCTTGCAATCCAAAATCGAAGAATCCTTAATGCTCCTTACTATGTCATTAATAAAATCATCCACAAAGACCTCAATATTCCATTTGTCGCAGATATAGCCCGAAATAGATACACCTCCTTTGATTTCAAACTCCTTATCCTCACAAATCCACTTCTTTGTAACATTTCATCCCTATGTATTCCCGATAAACCTCCGAGGCATATGAAAAGGAGATGGCCATGGAACCTTCTAATTTAAAATAGTCAGTGAAAATCAATCAATGGGTAATTCCTTCATAAGTTAATTCATGATTTTTTAATCTTATTTCACGTGTACTTGCTGTATGTTGCATGTATACAGTTGTAAGTTTCAATAAATAAATAAAAAATATATATATTTATTTCGCAGCTATTTGAGATTTTGAATTGCATAGGTGAAAAATAAATGTTATTTATTTTTATTTTTTCTAGTTTAGTTCTATTTCTTAGGTTATTTATAATATTTATTATTTAATTCTAAAAAAGGTAAGAATTTCTATAATCTAGAAAACATTACAAGAAATAAATACCGTTAGTGAAGATTTCTCTCTCTCTCTCTGTGATTGATTATGGCTCAAAATCTGGATATAAGTATGAGTTGAATGATTGATAAAGAATATTTTTTTTTTATAATAGTTTCTTTTGGGATAAAATATAATTAATAATCCTAGTGTATATTTATATTTAACTAATAAATTGGAATCCTCGCAGTTTTGACAGTTATTTTAATTCAAATGCAAAGTTGTCAAAAGATCCATTTTTTTGTCATTTTTCCATCCATTTTTGTTTTGCTTTTAAATAGTGTTTAAAGCAGAGTTAATAGATGTAAGCATAATAAGACAATGTATGGCAGATGAAAAAATATGAAATTTTCTAGTAATTTATAATTAATTTAAAATGCAAAGTTGTCAAAAGATCCATTTTTTCTCGAAACAGATACACACAAAAGCAGAGTTAAGAGACATTAACATAATAAGTGAGTTTGTGTGTGTGTGTGTGTGTGTGTGTCAATAGATGGATGACGGGGCGCCGAGTGTCGTTTTTACTGCAATCTTCGGAAACAAGTAACCAAATTCAGTATCACTTTTTGAGCCACGGATTTATAATTTAATAGGCGTACAAGGAAGTTATGTGTTGTCCACATCACATATTTTTATTAGCATATTATTTTTCTATAAATAATACGAGAATTATTATTAATATAGAAATAATATATTATTTCTATAGAAATAATACGAAATTTTCTAATAATTGATAATTAATTCTAAAAATTATTGAGCGATAGGTTGTTATTAAAATATTATATATCAAGCAACGGCCCCTTGCTAAACTACATGGAAATAATTAATTTTTTAGAAGAGCAAAAAAATTGTTGTATTCTTGAATGTATAAAGGAAACTTTCCATAGTTTCTTTTGCTGATAAAAAATTCAACACCAACAGGAAAAAATATCGAAGATGTCTCTTATACACAGAAGAACATAACAGTATTTTCGCTCTCATGAAAAGTATTGATTTTCATATTCGTGCATTTAACATGAGGCTGACGATATCTATGCCTTTATTACATCTGCATATCTCTTAATCTGAACCTTTAAAAACTTAAAGTTAAACGCATTATGCATCTTTTGCAAACAAACACCTTCAATTTATAGCGATACTAACCAACTATAGAGCACTGATATGTGGGTTTAGTATCCTTTAATAGTCATAGGATTTTAAAAATCTATATATCGTTGTCATGACTTCAAACGTGTGAAACAAAGTTTACTTAGAAAACATTTTAGCAAGAGTGAAATTGTTGTGTGGCAATGTCATTTGTTAATAAAATTGGAGACTAAGAAAAAAGTATAAAATGTGAAGCTTTATTGCCGTTTTGAAAAAAATATTATCATTTTGATCTTGCTCCTAGAAAACGTCTAAATTAAATGAGACGAATTCTAAACAATGTAGCCCATTACCGAGAAAATTGTTTACCACTTTGGCCTTGGAATATTTAGTCAAAAGTTTTGTTGGCAAGAGGTTGTTTCGATGAAAGTTCTTGTAGCCCTCCCTAAGAGTTCTAATAGTTGAAGCATAGAAATACAAAAGAGTCTAAGTGCTTTTAGTAAATGTTTTCAGAATTTTTCAACTTGAAAAATATTAAAGAAATAAGACATAAACATTTTTTTTTCTGATAACCTATGTTTGTATAAGAAATAAAATCACATTTAAAATAGCACTAGGTTTACAATAAAAAAGTGTTTTTCTTTTTTGGACGAACATAATTTTTCTTCTTATCCTTTTATTCCACATAGCCACGGCAAACCCCCTAACTTGATTGAATTATGTGTTTCCTCGGAGAATCTATATTCGCTATAATACTTTTATTTAATTTCTCATTCATTTCATATAGCAATAAGTTGGATACAAAGTGTAATATATAAATGATGTGTTAAAAATAAAATAAAAATCAAAGTTAAGCTTAAACTTTTTTTTTTTTTAAAGTTGTTTGTAAAAGTTTTGTACAAACTTTACAGTGCGATGATGAATGATCATACGGAATGATAAGAACAATAGTTATGTCTTATGTTACTCAAATTATCTTTTAAAAGTTAAATATAAAAAACACAAAAAAACTTGAAACTTGAGAGGGTATTTAACTCGCAATTCTTTTCACGGACAAAGCCGTGTGGATTAGCAAGTTTCTTATAAATGATGTTGACGTTTTATTTGGAATCGGTCTAGAATTGGTTCTTGGTTCTTTGGTTCTTTACCAAAAATTATGGTGTGGAAGTAGCTTTCTTCGATAAAGAAGTGTTTTGATAAAGAAATTTATTAAATTCACTTTCTTTCTAGTCAATAAAATAACATGGAAATACTGAGTAAAAAGCTTCTTAGTAAAATAAACCAAAAATTTACCACAAAAAAAAATTAAATTAATCAAAACAATTCTGTAATTAAACATGGAATGAAACAAAAATTTGCCAAAAAGAGGATATTTTTATTTAAAGTATGCTTTGAATATATTTAAGAATTTTTGTCAATGTTTAATTTCAGAGACAGTTTTATTGCATATTTAATTTCGGTATTTTTTTTTGGGGGGGAGGCTAATTTTCATATATATATATATATATATATATATATATATATATATGAAAATATATATATATTTTTTTTTTTGTTTTTTTTGTTTGTTTTTATTTATTAAGTTTTGTTTTCTTTAACAAAGAAGTTTTTATTTTATTAAGTATTTTATGTTATTTTATAGCTAGAAACAAAGTGAATTTAGTAAATTTCATTTTCATAACACTTCTTTATCAGGGAATTTTGTTGATTTGTTTATTATAACAATGAGTCTTCTTAAAATATTTATTTATACACTATTTATATTTTATTTTTTATATTGTATTACATAATATTATGTTAAATTATATTAGTTCTAAACACTTCCATAATCGTGATTGGAGATGATGTTCGAATAAAAACATAGTGAACACATAATTTTTACATTACTCAAATATTTGTCGCAAAATAATTTTCATTGTTAGTGATAGTAGCCAACTCTATTTGTATGGTGCACACCACGAAAGCATACAGAAATATTCATGTTTCCTTTTGTTTTATTGTACATCAAACAGCTATTCTTTTAATAAGAAAGCGTGTTTATGTAATAGTTTACGAAGCACCTTCAGTACTCGTTTACTTTTGAATGTAAAAGCATAAAACATGAACTACGGTAGAGCTAAGAGGTAAATTCAATTTACCGCTTCCTATTTACCACTTTGAACGTTTTCCTCATTCAATTCAGGCTCTATACCTGAACAGGTGGAATTGTTTAATTCAAATTACCTGGTAATATGGTGTATTATATTGCTTTCAACTGGTGCAATGGCGTATTATATTGCTTTTAACTTCTTTATTCTTATAATACAATATTTGAAGGGCTGTAAAATAATTGAAGCTCCCTGAAATTTTTGTTGGTGAGTTCGATTTACGTATCTATTCGATTTATCGGCCCTACTTTATTGAGGAGGAGGGGATAACAGCAACTCATATCGTTACGTGCACATGTTGGAGATTATCATAAGCCCAAAGTTGCGAGGAAACCGACGCAGAGGATGTATAGTTCCAAAAAGATAGAACCACGGTTCACAGATTTCGAAGTTCGCTTGGAGATTTGAGGGAAATGTTCTCTAATTGATTAATCTCTTTGAGGACTCACTTGGAGACGCCTGCACGACCAACAGATACACCATGTGATATCGTCTGTGGGGATATCTCATGATTTAAAGAAAGGATCAGGCAAGAAACAATCAATGCCATTACACCAGAAATTATTGAAAATGAACATTTACAGATAACGTCTTTAGCAAAGCCTAATGACGCCGTTTTTTCCATCCCCTCAAAATATGAAAATTATTTCTACCTCACACTGTATTATATAATTAACTAATGATTGGGGGTTGAGCCTATATTATAAATCAAGGACAGGACAATCGGATAAATTTTCTAACAATATTATTCGGAGCCTGACGTTAACTGATCCACCATTCCACAAAAAATTAAACAATATTGAGAGAAAACTTTATATTAAACATTTTAATATGCATATTTTATTTTAAATTCTTTAGATTTTTTCCTATTAAAAAGAATAAAAATCCTTGATCAGCAAATCGGAGAAAATAAAAATACGGAATTAAAGAACATGGCATGGGAAAGAGCAATACTCAGAAGCACCTATTGATGTTCATTATATTTTGTGATATTAAGATTTTTAATGTTCAACTTTTATAGTTATTTAATGCTTACGGTTAACGTTTTTACTTCCTCGTACGAAGTAAAGGAAGTATTGTAATCGCGAAAATTTTCGGTTTTCAGATTTCAACGGAAATATCCATTTTGACCATCCCTGAATCCATTTTGACTAGTTTCGTCGTGGCGTCTGTACGTACGTACGTCCGTTCGTATTCCGCATAACTCAAAAACGGTTAGCCGTAGAAAGTTGAAATTTTGTATTACGGATTGCTGTAAAATCTAGTCGTGAACCTCCTTTTTTGGTCACTGCTTAATTACCGGAAGTGGTACTTTACTTGAAGGTCATAATTGATTTTCATAAAAAAGTATATTAAAATACTTTGCAAAACTTCTCAAATTTGGTATTTAACACTTATATATTGATTTAAATAACATACTACATTTTGGTCTAAATTGGAAAACCGGAAGCGGTACTTTACTTGAAGGTCATATTAGACTTTCATCAAAAATTATATTAAAATATAATGTAAAACATCTCAAATTTGGTAAGTTGGACTTGTATATTGATGTGAATTTATTTACTATATTTTGGTTAAAATTGGTGAGCCGAAAACAGTACTTTACTTGAAGGCCATAATAAGCTTACATCAAAAATTATATTTAAATTAAATACATAAATCATATGATTCGATAATAAAGGTTACAATCGCAATTTGGTTTCCAATCCAATTAAACATTTTTATTACTTGTTTTAAGTTTTAAAATTTAGTGTAAAATACTAGTTTTCCTCCCCATTTGTGTGTGTGTGTGTGTGTGTCAATAGATGGATGTCGCGACGCCGAGGGTTGTTTTTGAGATACTGCGATCTTCGGAAACTAGTAACCAAATTGAGGATCACTTTTTGAGCCACCGATTTATAGTATTATAGGCGTACAAGGAACATGACTTCCTTGTACAAGGAAGTCATGTGTTGTCCACATCAGATATTTTTTATTATACCGTGTAAAAACTACATATAATTTAATACCAACTAAACTAGCAGAAATATTAAAATAAAAAAATTTATATCTTTTTCATTTTAAAAATTATGCATATTCAATCCACATCTTTCTTGGTCGTCCCCTCTTCTTCAAAAATGTCTCCATCCTTCATCTTTCATATTCATTAAGTGGCCAAACCATTGAAACCACATGGTTTCAATATAAAATAATTCTTATCGTTGCATTCTTAACGTTATAAGCTAAAAGAACAAAATCGACTGAGGCATATTAAGTTTAAATAAAAAATGAAGAAGTGATTTCTATTAAATCCCTTATTAGACCGAAAATACGTCTTGCGGATTAGAAGGAAAGGAGAGAGCCTACTTTGTTGCTTATTTGGCACGTATTAATGAAGGTACTTATTGATGAAGGTACGTATTAATGAAGGACTTATTATGAAAAAATCCTTTAATATGAATAAAGATAATTGGACAAAACTTATGGAGAACCAAATGGAAAGAAAACTAGAACCATTTATATCAAAACTTGGAAAGATTAAATAAACACCAATTAAACGGTGAAAACCCAAAGTTTTTCGCAGTTTCAGAATTACGTATATACACCGCTTATATGTACTGCGTGCCCAGCGGACAATTATAACTAACGGGACATAGTTAAACACACACACACACGCACGCACGCACACGCACGCACGCACGCACTCACACACACACACACTCTCACTCACACTCACACACACACACACACACACGCACGAACGCAAACACACACACACACACTCACTCACGGAACCCCAGTATCGGAAGAGGTTGCGAAAGCGGGACCCACGTCGTCGTCATCATGCCACCGCAAAACCACGTATAGAAACCCAACTGTAGCTGAGACAACTTCAGGTACACCATTGGAGTTTTGCCAGGTGGAGTGGACGAAACTTGTTAAAGAAGTCCAGGATTTACAAGCATACATCCAGCCGCGACATAATGTCCACGGTGAGATAAAGGAATATGCCTGTAGAATCCAGAATCACCTGATCTCACTGGAGATCAAATTAAGTGAGGAAAAAGAATAAAGTACAGTGGATGCTGGTACCCAGACCGTGACGCCAGCACCAACAAAAACTACGAAAAAAAAGAATCAGTTGGATAACCAGCGTTCAACTACTCAAGAGGAGGACTTGAGAAAGAAGCAAAAAACAAAGGTGGTTGTACAGGGTAAACATACCAAGGTACCTAGGGGAGAAAGAGCGGAGCAGCCTCGGCAACACATGATGGCTCCTACAGCATCCACAGAGGGGCAGTGGCAAACAGTCACGAAGAAGAGGAGAAAAGGGTGCCAACGCCCAAAACCACCAAAGCCGGACGCCCTGATAATCAAGATCTCAGATGGCACCACCTATGCAGATACCCTTCGTAAGGTTCGGGCCGATTCAGCGTTGCAAAAGTCCTACAGGCCAGGAGAGCAACTGCTGAAGGAAGGATTAGGGTAGGACTGGTTATCAGTCGGATTCGGGAAAAAATCCGACTACAGCGTTGTTTCCGATGTTGGGATTTCGGACATCTGGCCAGGCAATGCAAAGGGCCCGACCGAACGAAGTGTTACCGCAAGTGTTGTGAAGAGGGTCATCGAGCAGTGGACTGCAAGAAGAGTCCTATTTGCGCACTATGCGATAGAGTAAGCGGTAACGGACACCCGTGCGGTGGTAGCAAATGCCCGGCATTACAGCGAGCTCTAGAAGAACAAAGAAGGATAAAAAATCGTTGCAGATGAGAATCCTCCAACTTAATCTCAACCACTGCGAAGCCGCCCAGGATCTCTTATGGTAAACCGTTAAAGATCTACGAGTGGAAGCCGTGATCTTGAGTGAGCCGTATAAAAACTTGGACGTCACAGGAAGGGCAGCAATATGGGCGTGAACTACGGCGAGCAATCAAGATGAGCAAGAGGCTCTGCGAAGAGGTAGACGAGGACCTATGGGAACGGCCTTACCGGGCCGTCGTGAAGAAGTTAAAGAGCAACTCTTCGAGATCACCCACGTGGCCAGTTGTTGTAGAGAAGATAGTGGCAACTCTTTTCCCAGAACAAGAAGAATTAATGCATTCAGGATTGTGGCAACCATTTGAAGTACCATCCGTGATAGCTGAAGAACTCAAGGATGTCTGCACTAGCCTTCAGATAGGAAAAGCACCAGGTTTGGATGGCATCCCAAGTGTGGCACTAAAGGCGGCAATGGAGACAAGGTCAAATCTTTTTCAGGAAGTCTTCAGTTCTTGTTTAAGTGAAGGATCCTTTCCGCGGCCATGGAAAAGACAGCGCCTTGTGCTTATCCCGAAAGGCAAGGGAAACCCATCGGACCCTTCTGCATATCGACCGATATGTCTGTTGGAAACAGCTGGCAAGGCTTTGGAGAAAATTATAGCTGGCAGGATACAAGAGACCACAGAAGGTGTAGCGGGCCTAGCACAGACTCAGTTTGGCTTCCGGAAACCAAAATCAACTCTGGACGCAATCACCATGGTGATAGAAACGGCTCGGAAGGCTATTGCGGGGAAGAGGTGGAGGAGAGGTGCGAAATGCTTGCGCAATTATCACGCTTGATGTTAAAAACGCCTTTAACTCGGCGAGATGGAGCTGCATTCTGAATGCCCTGCAGGAAATGGGTATCCCCACTTACCTGACGAGCATTATTCAAGATTATTTCAGGGACAGGACCCTGATTTATTCAACAGAGGATGGGCCAAAAAGGTTTAAGGTGACTGGTGGAATACTCCAGGGCTCAGTGCTTGGGCCACTACTGTGGAATGTCAAGTACGATAGGGTCCTCAGGCCTGCCAGAGGGTGCCAAGCAGGTGGGCTTTGCCGACGACATCGCAGTGGTGATCGAGGCAAAATACAAAGATGAAGTGACCTTGAAGTCCAACCAGAGCATTTCATTGATCCGAGATTGGCTGGCATCGGTGGGGCTCCAGCTGGCAGACAGGAAAACAGAGGCCCTTTTTATTAGTAGTCGCAAAAGGAAGGAAGAAATAACCTTGAGAGTGGGTAGACAAGAAATTAGGTCCCAGTCTTTCCTGAGGTATCTTGGTGTTATAATCGATGAGAGCCTGCGGTTCAAGGAGCATATCCAACAAGCATGCGATAAAGCGTCTAGAGTGAGCACAGAGTTGGCCCGACTGATGCCCAACATAGGCGGACACAGAAGTAGTCGGAGACTATTGGTCGCAAGTGTGGTCCCATCTACTCTGCTCTACGCAGCCGCGATATGGAGTAAGGCCTTGGACATACTGGCCTACAGGAGACCAATGGTAGCTGTCTACCGTCGGAGTGTTCTCAGAGTGATCAGCGCGTTCCGCACAGTTTCCTACGAAGCTGCGTGTGTGGTGGCCAGGATGCCGCCGATAGAGCTGGTCGCGGAAGAGAGGCAACGCTCATATAAGAGAGTACGGAGGAAATGAAGCAGACGGCCGAGAGATGGCAACGTAGCTGGGATACAACATTGAAAGGGAGGTGGACCCATAGGCTGATACCTCAAATCCAACTTTGGCTGCATAGAAAACATGGGGAAGTAGATTACTACCTAACACAGATGCTCACAGGACATGGCTGCTTCAGAGCCTACCAAGTGCGGT
This sequence comes from Rhaphigaster nebulosa, assembly GCA_948150685.1. Taxonomy (NCBI): domain Eukaryota; kingdom Metazoa; phylum Arthropoda; class Insecta; order Hemiptera; family Pentatomidae; genus Rhaphigaster; species Rhaphigaster nebulosa. Next base: position 126,022,428 of record OX411311.1, on the reverse strand, counting down.
TCAAGCTGGACAATACCGCTGTATGTCCAAGGTGCCTAACAATAGATGAGACTGTAGAGCATGTATCCTTTAGCTGTCCCCGCTTTCAAGAAGAGAGGGAAGAATTTCTAGGAATCTGTGGCTCAGGACCCACAGTAGACAGCATCGTCAGCCTGATGCTGCTTTCACAGGAGTGTTGGATGGCAGACCAGCGCCTAGCGGCAGAGGTCATCAAGAAGCTGAGGAAGGAGGAGAAGGAGAGGCGCGCCTAAATAGTGACAGCCTAAAACAATGAGGCGGCACACAGCCAATCACCCTCCATGAAGTAATGCCTAACGGTGGTCCCGTGGAGGGTGGGAAAGAGGTGTAGGGAGGTGGTTTTAGTGGGTGGAAATCCCACACGCGGATAGGTACGGGCCTATCCGTGTCTTTTGAAGATTTCCACCCACCCTCGTGTATAAAAAAAAAAAAAAAAAAAAAAACACTCACTCTCACACAAACACAATAAATCAGACAAATAAAAATTGTAGAACGATAAATGAACTCATTATTATTATCTACAGCAATAGAAATACTGTGATTCTTACAATCCTTCAAAAATTGTTCATTATTAAATTTATAATTTATGAGTATGAATAAATTAGTTTGTAAGTAATTTAGCCATATTGTTTCGTTTCATCAAAGTGCGACAATTGGCACACGTGTCCAACAAACTTGAGAAGATTCTTTTGGAAGTTATATCGGACTCAGCAATAAATAGCCGAAGAATTGGAGGATAAAATTATTATTTAAAGTTGACACGAAAGACGAAGAATTCTGAGAAAACTGTCCTTATTTCTTCCTCTCTATTCCGATATTTTATATTGGGGGTTAATTATTATTTCAGTTTATATTTATTATATTATTTTTGTTCTTCGGGAGAAAAAAAAAAAATTAATTGTCCGATCCTGAGCAAGCTAACAAAGAAAAACTTTTTAAGTATCCTTTATTTCTTTATCACAGTAACATAGATATTCCAAGCAATTTTTGCAAGTTTTCTTGAACTATACGTCCTTAAACAGAGTTAGTGACGTACGATTTTTTAATCTTAATGCAAATACGCACAAGCATAATAGTCCATTTATGACTGACGTCGATTATGAATGATCAGAGAGGAAATGTAATAATCTATATAAAGCAATCACAAATCCAATTCAACAATTTATTATTTGAAATCTTACCCTTTCTGTTAGAATTGTAAAGTATTTTTATTAATTATCTAACAGCACAAAAAAAAAATCTCATGCGGTGCGCACATCACACAACATTCACTTACCACCCTATAATAATTATCCATTTTTTTAAAATTATCAAAACTCTACATACTTCTGTCTTATTTGCCTTAATAGGAGTAGGAAAGGACGTTAAACACAAATAAAAAGAAAACATAGGACCTGAACCTTCAATAGATTAGAGAAAAAGTTGTGGTTTGCTTCCATTTCAGTCGTAATACTGACCACATTGTCTACTGGTATAAAATCTGTTCGGTGTAACAATATTTTCGAATGAATTATTATCGTGAATGAATACATATCATGTAATGTTACTAATGAATTTTGTTGATATTTCTTTTTCTAGTCTTTAGGTATAATATTTTATCTTTGAATGTTTTCAATATTTACTGGACTAGTTTCTTTTTCTAGAAAAAAAGTCTTAAATAGTGTTATAACGTTACAAATTATAATTAGAGTAATGACCAGTTTTTATAAATAGTAGTGATAAAATGTATTGCAGGCTTGTAATTGAATCTTCATATTTTATTGAGATCCATTAAGCTTTGTACATTTTTGACAGACATTAGACAGATATATAGGTATAGTTGGGACTAAGTCTAATTATAATAACTTTTAAAGAAAGTTGGAACTAAGTTTGGCGTAAACATAAAGTATTTTAAACTTATTGGGAATATCCTTGGATGAAATATTACTAATACATTCAACGCCTATATAAATATTATTTTACTTACAAGGGAAGGTTACCTTACCGATTTCAATGAAACATTTTCTGGTGATACTCGAAAAATATTAGAATTATGACCAAGGGTTCTTGACAATGCGGGCTAAGAGCCGAGAAAAAGAACATTTTATGTAATTTATAAAAAAAAAAATTTTATTATTGTTTTTCGCCTTTGCTCTGCATGGATTTCTAAGTTCGAGTGTACCAATTGATTTGTTGCTGTTTATTTTTGTAAAATAAGAAAAAAAATATTGCCGATTGTATTAAATGAGTATAAATGTACAAATACCTAAATACACTTCCAGTAAAATAGGCCAAAAAAATATTTTAGGAAAAAGCAAGTCACAACATTTCATAGTGTCCCTTAATACCCTTAAATAAGAATTCTCATAGAAATAAAAAATAGGAATTTTCGGACTTGATTTTCCTGGAATTTTTTTTTTCTTGTCGCTGTTTCCTTAACCATAATGACTCCACGGGATTATATTTAAATAAATAATTAAATTTTCTATAAAAATAAGTCAAGTAAATTCAAATATAACTATCCATGATGATTTGGATATAATACTGAGGAGTTATGAATGCTTAAGTATATGGCGGACATCTGTAGGAAAAAAAATTCTCCAGTAAAATCAGGTAACAATTTTTTTTAATTTATTTCCTAAAATATTTTTTTGGCCTACTTTACTGAAATTATATTTAGGTTTTTGTGCATTTAAACCCATTTAATACAATCGGTAATATTTTTTTTTATTTTATACAAAAATTCCGTGAGCAGTAAAACTCCGTCACTAAAGTCTTATTTTCAATAAATTAAATTTTGAGACCCACAAAAGACAGTTCCCTAACATACCAAAGTTTACCCCATACTTTTATTATATTGTTCTGCCTCTCCGCTCATTTGACCCAACGGGGACCGCTGGGATTGAAATAGCCATATCTTTGGTAAAAATATTTGTATATATATATCGCACATATCCAAAATTTCCATAATCGTGCTCTAAGGATTATGAAACAGATAGAAAACGCAGTCCCGCTGCGTTTCAGTTTCAGCCCTATAAACTAATATGGTGGAACTGTAGAGATGCGTAAAACTTTAAAAGCGCCGACATTTTGACTGGAATTTACCCATTCTTTAATGGTATCGTTCTACCTGGAAGAAAGTCCTACGCACCGAATTTCCGCTCATTTGGCCCAAAGAGGGTCGTAGGAGGTGCTCAAATGTAGCGGAATATATATATATATATATATATATATATATATATATATATATATATATATATATATATATATATATATATATATATATATATATATATATATATATATACATATATGAGACATTTCCAAAACTTTCATAATCGTGCTCTAGGGGTTATGAAACGGATAGAAAACACAGTCCGACCTTCGACTCAATACAATAGTCTATTTATTTCGGAGGAAAATACAAAAAAATCAAATCAATTGATATATGAGAAATTAGAAATCCATACAGAGCAAAGGCGAAAAACATTAATAAAAAAAATTGTATAAATTACATAAAATATTTTTTTTTCTCAGCTCCTAGCTCGCATTTGCAAGAACTCTCGGACACATTTTTAATATTTTTCGAACCGATATCACCAAAAATTTTTTCATTGAAATCGGTTTGGCCACGTACGTATCCTCCCCTTTTAAGTAAAAAAAATATTTAAATAAGACGACAAATGTGTTAGTAATATTTCGTCCAACCATATTCCCAATTGGCTTAAAATATTTTGTGTTTACGCCGAATCTTTACCAAACTTAGTTCCAACTTTGTTAAAAAGTTATTATATAATTATTATTATATTGTATATGCCAGTCAAAAATGTAGACAGCTTAATGGATGTATATGAAAGAGGGTGGTGAAAAGGATGCAATCAATATTTTTTATCAATACTATTAATAGAAAAAAACTGGTCATTACTCCTAATGTACTTTTGTGACGTTATAATATTAGTTAAGACTTTTTTTCTAGAAAAAGAAACTAGTCGAGTAAATATAGAAAGCATTTAAATATAAAATATTATACCTAAAGACTACGAAAAAAAATTGTCAACAAAATTCATTAGTAATAATCTATGATATGTATCCTTAATGATAATAATTCATTCGAAATTATTGTTACACCGAACAGATTTTATACCAGTAAGCAATGTGGTCAGTATTACGATTGAAATGGAAACAAACCACAACTTTTTCTCTAATCTATTAAAGTCAGGTGTCCCATGATATTTTTTATGTTTTGTTTTTTATTTGTATTAAACATCCTTCTCTACTCTTCTATTAAGGCAAACATGTTTACCCATGTTTACAGACGGAAAGTTTTTCAGAGAGGGACGGGATTAGCATGATGCTCGAAGCGGATCCACTGCTGCAAATACCAACTACCATATACACAAAGTTTGTTTTCCTTTTTAATCGATTGAAGTATATTTCAAAACAAATTAATTGCTTTTAGCAAACTATTTCTCATTCCTATGTACGATATATATATATCGTATATAGGAATGAGAAATATTTTGCTAAAAGCAATAAATTTGTTTTGAAATGTATTTCCACCATTTTGTAAATTTTAGATAAACTTCTTAGAGCTTTTATTCAAACGAGTAACATATATAGATTTACATATATAATAATAATAATAATATATATATATATATATATATATATATATATATATATGTTAATCTATATATGTACTCGTTTGAATAAAAACCCTAAGAAGTTTATATAAAATTTACAAATGGCGGAAATAAGACTTAAAGTTCGTGAGATCTAGCATCTTTAATTAAAAAAATAATGCCACAGACACCGTTTGACAAATTGATGAAGTGAGAGGTAAGGATCGATTTCTATCGACAAGTTTACTTTAAAACTTTAATACCTAAGCTTGGCCCGTGGCTCGTACTACATGGAATTATACGACATCAAACTACTCATCAATAAGTAGTACTCATACGTCATAAAATTACTCATAGGTAAGTTCAAGTAGTAAAATATGAGGGACTATATTTTAGGCAGTGAGCTTGTCAGCTTAGAGTGTTAAGGCGTCATCTTAGCAACCTCGAGACTGCTTCGGCGCCGCACAGTGGATCAAAAAGCGACTTTAGCACGAAAAAATTCAAATCTTGAATACTTAATATTGAAATGGAAATTGGTCGTATCCAAACTAGACTATTTAGTGGCATTGGACCCGAGAGATTAGCCTCCATTGTTAATACTAATGATTCAATAAGACGTGCCAATAAAAAAAGAATAAATCCTTGTATTTTCTCCCATTAGGTATTTATTCATCATCGAGTGCAAATTTTCTACTAAAATTGAAGCTACTAAAGTTATGTAACTATGTAAAAACAAATTTTGATTGTTTGTATATTAAAGTAAATTGTAGTGCAAAATAGATTTTTAAGCAAAAAATCTGTAACTGTAGCTATTATATTTATATTCTTAATGCATTGCCTGATTTTTACTTGAAGGCCTTAATTAATTTCCATAAAAAATTATATTAACATATAATGCAAAACTTCTCAATTTTTACATTTATAATTTATATATTGATCTAAATAACATACTAGGTTTTGGTCTAAATTGAAAAACCGGAAGCGGCACTTTACTTGAAGGTCATAATATACTTTCATCAAAAACTATATTAAAATATAATGTAAAACATCTCAAATTTGGTAAATAGGAGTTTTATATCGATATGAATGTATTTACTAGATTTTGGTTAAAATTAGTGAGCCGAAGGAGTACTACTTTACTTGAAGGTCATAGCAAACTTACATAAAAAAATATATTAAAATTAAATACAGAGGTCATATAGTTCGGTGTAATAAAGGTCACAAACGCAATTTTTTTCACTCTAATTAAACATTTTTATTACTTGTTTTAAGTGTTAAAATTGAGTGTAAAATAATTTTTTTTCTCCCCATTTTTGAGCTGAAAGTCTGCAGCAAGAGAATAAAGTATAAGTTAAGTGGATTCTTCTGCTTAAAATGTCGAAACCGTCGATTTCTAATGCTTTATCTAGTGACATTGACAGTTCTAATGTTGCACGGAACACGAAAAAATTTCTTAGGGAACTTGTAACCTACTGAAATAATAACGTAATGAGATCTCCAGAAACAAGAGTATGTCTGTGTGTTTGTGTCAATAGATTGATGTCGCGACGCCGAGATACTGCAATCTTCGGAAACTAGTAACCAAATTGAGGATCACTTTTTGAGCCACCGATTTATAGTTTAATGGGCGTACAGGAAAGTTATGTGTTGTCCACATCAGATATTTCTTTTTGCTGTGTTCCCTGTTATCAACTCTTATCAAATTTATAATACTATAAATTACTCTCGCGTCACATTATAAAATATTATTGCCTGAGACATAGAACCTTGGCTTCACTTATCTCAACATCTATGATCAATTTTACTGAAACCTTCCTATTAGAATTTTTCTTCTTAATAATGTAGCAATTAATATTAATTTTGATTTTTTCAATTTAAAGCATCAAATTCATTTATCTATTTTAATTACATCAACACATACACACAGACATCTCTAAATATACTTGTAGTAGATAATACGAATCAAATCAATTGTCACCTTTACCATTTCAATTGTATCTTTTTCTATTTCAATCGTAACTTTTTCCATTTCAATTGTAACCCAGCTGGGCATGATGAATTAATTCAATATTATTTATTTAATTATTGAAAAAAATATTTATTACTTTTTATTTACTTAGTAGGGAGAGGTGAGGATTTCATCGATTTGGTGATCGTTCATTAGGTTTTCGAAGTTGCTAATGTCAAATTTACTACCAATATTTTGTTCGGCTAAGAGCATTTCTACTTAATTATAAGTTTTCAAAATTCCTCGGTATAGGTATCGTTTACTAGGTTTTCAAGGACGCTAATTTCGAATTTCCTAACGGATTTCCGATAGCGCATGCGCATTTCGATTTTTCGTTGTTACTGAAGCTTTCTATGATAAAGGGATCGTTTATTAGGTTTTTAAGTGTTCTCATTCCATTTCTTGAATTGGACTTAGTATCGAGCATACGCATTTCGCTTTTCCGTTACTTTTGAAGTTTTCTTTATTATACAAATCATTAATTAGATAAGACAGATAATTCCAACTTTGCAATTCATTTAAATGAAAAAAATCATAAATTCATCAAAGACTCAGGAGTTAAATTAAAACATCACGTTGAAAACAGCCTCAAGTTAAATATATACGAAGCACTTGAAATAATAAAATCCTTCAAATCCAATCCAGATTTTTGCTTAAATGACCAAATAAATATCTCCAATAGTCAAATCTTAAATTTATTCCCATCTATAACAGAAAAACCAAATACTCACCGGCGTTACTGGAAAACCCTGACCCTTAAAACCGTTTACCAATAAACATGCTGCCTGCCTTTCGTTCATTGTTATTTCAATACGAGAAGAAACCAGTACAAAATTTTCTGTTTGATATAATCCATTTAAACCTTGGTGAGTACCAACATGTATTTGATTTTATGTCTTAATTAAATTCATAATTCATAAATGTTTTATAATACTGATTTATATTACATCTAATTTAATATGTATAATAATACCAAACTATATTTTGAATTGCTTATTTTTGAAGTTTTTGTGTGTTTTTAGAACTGAGGATGAATGTATAACATTCGAAACTAGTTTTCAATAAAATAAATTGATAGAAGTGGCAAATAATTTATTAATCCCTAATAAGAATTTATATTGTTTGCGTTTTTATTTTATTGAAACCATTATAAACGTTAACTGATTTTTATTTTGAAGTTTTATAGCCAGCTATTGTTTCTGTTTTATTTGTTCAATTATGTTATTCTTCAGGAACCTAGTACAAGAATAAAGTTCTTCTAAAATATATATATATATATATATATATATATATATATAGGTAATATCAATTAAGAACTCACCTGATGGGAAGCCGCCCTTCCGATTTTCGTTCGTATATGTGGCTAGCGACCACGTCCCTCGCGAAGCCGAAGTCGGCCACTTTGCAGGTGTGGTCAGCACTGACTAGGATGTTGCGGGCTGCTAAGTCCCTGTGGATGATCTGGAAAAAAAATGCAGCAATTTTACCTGTCAACAAAACAGATAATACTTAAAAAAAATAATATATTTATTGGTTAAAATAACTGACCCCTTTACTGGAGAGAAACTCCATCCCCCTGGCCACTTGGTAACAGAAGGAGGTGAGTTGCCTGGAAGTCAAGGATCCGCTCTTTCCATGGAGGTTGTCGTAGCTCCTCTGGGCTCTGGAACTGCGGAGGAAGCTCTGCAGCTTACCCAAGGATACGTACTCCATGATGACGAAGAACGGTTCTAGAGACAAAATTAGTTATTCATCATTTCTTCTAGTAATGATGGAACTATATCATTACGCAGGTAAATTTCCGTATTATTTTCTACTGAACATGAAGCATTCCTATAAAAATTATCGGAGAAATATGAAAAGAGGTCTGCGAAACTGTGACTCGATAATCATTCCAGTAGGAATATGCACTCAATTTTAAAATCCGTTAACTCAATCTTAAAATCCGTTAACTCAGTGTTTAATGTAATGGTATGCAGAGACGTTGCTACAAAAATTTATTGGAGGGAACAAAATATAAAATTTCCCATCAATTTCGAGCGGATTTCTCCAACTAAATCAAGAAACACTCTAATTTTGCCCAACTCTTTTGGATTAAAACTTTTCATTTACCTGTTGCAAATGTTGACACTAGACATCATTTTTTTTTCTATACGAACTCAACATAGAATAAATAAAATGCTAATTTATTTACTCAAAAAGTATTGGTTTAAAATATTGGTAAAATTTTGAGTGTAATGTTTTACAATAATTTTCGCAGTTTGAAGTAGCTTCTCAAATCTGAAATTTCCCAACTTTTTTGGGTTTTCAAATTATTGAAGGAGATGAACCCCCCTCTCCTCCCTACTCTTCCTATCACAAGGTATAATTGTTTTTTTATGTAACAGGTATCAAAAGTTTTTTTCTTAAGGTTTAAAGCTATGTTTGCACTGTTCGACTTTCGATTCGACGCCGCATGCTATTGGTTCCCTTGCCCGTTCTTCATATCGAATCAAAACTCGAACAGTGTGAACTTATCTTAATGTTATTCAAGTTAATATTAAAAATGCATAAACAAATTATTGACGTTTCAACCAAATTAAGGACATTTTTGCTTAATAAAACAAATATGAAAAAAAAATAAATACAAATATTCACAATCTATAAGAAATTTATACCAGTAAAAAAATAAAATTAACTTAAATATATTCATAATACGATTTATCATTTTCATCATTTTATTAACTACCCAATATGGATCATATGCCGATTTAAATTCATTAAAATTTATGAAGGATATGTATACCTAGATCATCGGTATAGTTAGGTTTATTGTTTAATTTCATTTTGGTAAAGTGTGAAGGGATAGCTTATTAGCCAACATTGAATAAATTAATCATTATTTATCTCACAGAGAGATTTTCTAAAATTCAATTAACTAATAACTTTCCAGGCCCCAGATGAAGTTAAAAGCAATATAATAAGTATGATTTGAAAAAGGATATCCATCAACAACCATACTTCGTCTATTTTTAGTCGTTAAAAGCAGGAATTGGTGGGCTCTCCTAGTGAATAAAAATCAAAATATGATTTTTATATAATGTATCTAAAAATAATATCATGACATTTGATTTTTATATTTTAAATAAAATTAAAAAATCAATGTTAAAATTTTATTATTTGGCTGTGAATATTAAGGTTTTCCAAATATTTTTGATACTGAGGTCCATTATTAGGTTATCGGAGCTGCTGAATATGAAACAAATATCGATTTTAAAATCGCGCGCTCAGGTATCAATTTATTTTAACATTTCTGATATCATTGACAATAAAGGTCCATTATTAGGTCACCGAGGGTGCTGATTCTGAAGAAAAAAAATCGATTTTAAGATTGCGACTTCACGTATCGATTTATTTTAACATTTCGAATTTCCTCGATACTGAGGTCCAGTATAAGGTTTTCGAAGATCCTGATTATGAAAAACATATCGATTTTAAGTTCGCGCGCTCCAGTGTCGATTTTTTATTTTTTTTTTTATTTCTTAAATATTTAATTCTATTATTATTAATAATGTTCCATGATAAATTAGTATGATAATATTAGTAATATCTGATTAACGATCTTCGTAGCGAAGTATTCCGTATAAGTAATAATTAATAGAATAGCTAGAAAATTCTATTACCTAAAAGCTAACTAGCACTTTAAAGCACACGGCCATTATATCGATGAAATTGCACCTCCGATACCCCACTAATGGACCTCGATTCGAGTATATCCGAAATATAAAAATAAATCTATATGCGAGCGAACGATCTTAAAAACGATATTTTTTTTATTATCAGCACCTTCCACAATTTAATAATGGACCTCAAAATCAAGGACACCAAAATGTTAAAATCGATTCGTGAGCGAATTTCGAAATCAATAATTTTTTTCATAATCAGCACCTCCAATAAACAAACAATGGACTTATTAATATTTGAAAAATTTAATATTTATATTCAAATAATAAAAATTCAACGATGACTTTTATTATTTGATTTAAAAAATAAAAATCAAATCATGATTTTTATTTTTCAAGTCATGATATGGCATTTATTGTCAGATGGCCAACTGTTGACTTTTGCTCACTAGGAGAGAAAAATAAGATTTAATTTCAATTCCTGGTAGAAAAGATATCTTATGTAATAAATATTATTACATGTTATGGTGTATTATATATATATATATATATATATATATATATATATATATATAACATGTTATAAAATATACATACAAGTATTTAAGAGAATAATAAACTCTGCAGCGTTATGGCAGAAGCTGATATGTCATTTTTTCATGTTTTCGGCAAAGTAACAAATTTTCTCAATTATAAAATAGCTCAATAAAGTTTTTCAATCCATTTTTTTATAGGCTTGAGGCTGAATATGAATATTAAGTACAGTGGAACCTCTATTTATCCCAGATGAACGTTTAACATTTTAAAAACGTTTTTTTGATAAAAAAAAATTGATATATAAAAATAATTCATCTCTTTAACCTTATCAAAATAAAATTATAATTATGTTTTAGAATAAAAGATGTATCAATAGAATTTTTTAGAGTATTAAGATCCAAAACTGTTTCATAAATTTTATCAAAATTTAAATTTAAAATCGTTTCCGATCTCCAAAACTTTCGAACATTTTAATAACCGAATCTCGGTTTTTGTTAATTATTAATACCGTACTTGTAACATTTTTTTTTTTTTTTTTTTTTTTTTACCACTTCATTATTTGCCATCCTGCTTATTACGTCTTTAATAAAGTCGAACTGTTCATTCACAATTAATTATTTTCGTTCAGAAGCCGTGTTCACAAAGAAGAAAGACAAAGTTAAGATTAATTTAAAATGAAAATTTGACTCTCTGTGTTGGGAAAGAGGTTGAGAGAAATTCAATCCCGTCTATACATTATATAATTGCTTCTTAAATAAAGTCTTCCATTTCTTTGTGAATCATTGAAAAAAATTTTTTGTTTTTAATTTAATAATTAACTTTTCTTATGAATGTAAACAAACGAGGTCCCTTTTTGATATCAATCAACTTTCTTTTTTTTTAATGTTCCTTTTTGTTCGATTAATAAGAATTCTATTCGTTATAAAGGATATTTTTTTTATTCCTTTAAAATGTTATATATATATAGAGAGAGAGAGAGAGAGAGAGAGAGATATGTTCGATATATGGAAGTTCGAATATTCGAAACTGGACTAATTGGATTGAAATTTTATTCACCAATTTTTTATTTTACAAATATGTTACTTTTTCAAAAACATGAAAAAATGATATGTCAGCATCTCCCATTACGTTAAAGTTTACTTTTCTCTTAAATACTTGTATATATATTTTATAACAGGTCATATATATATGTATATATATATATAATACACTATACCACGTAATAATATTTATTACATAAGATATATTTTCTACCAGGGATTGAAATTAACTCTTTTTTTCTCTCCTAGTGAGTAATTGATCTTGAAAACTAAAAGTCAAGGTTTGATTTTTATTTTTTAAACCAAATAATAAAAGTCAGTGTTGAATTTTTATTATTTTAGTATGAATATTAAGATTTTCAAATATTTTTGTTGGTTTATCGAAGGTGCTGATTATGAAAAAATGTATTAATTTCGAAAATCGCTCTATCACGAATCGATTTATTTTAATATTTCGGATTTCCTTGATATTGAGATCCATTATTAGGTGATCGAAGGTGCTACGTATGAAAAAAGTAGTGATTTTGAGATCGTATGCTCACATATCGATTTATTTTAACTATTCGAATTTCTCTTTCATCACTGAAATATAAATAAATAAATATAAACATGTGTTTATATTTAAAAAAAATAATAATAATAACTAATAAGATAACGACAATTACCCTTCTCGGTACAGCAGCCTAGAAGTCGCACCACGTTGGGGTGCGGTTCCAGACTCTTCATAACTTGAAGTTCTTGTAGCAGGTCCGTCCTCTCTCTCTCTCCTGCGTTCTCCTTCAGAGTCTTCACCGCCACAATGGTTGGCCCTTCGTGTCCTGAAGGATAATAGGCTTATACCAATCCAATCGTCACTTAAAACAATAAATATATAATAATTAATCTATTCAACCTGAAATGTTGGTCGCTTCGCACTTCCAAACCTGTCCGAAGCATCCTTCACCGAGGATACTGAACACTTTTATCTGGTGTCTTGGGAATTCCCAACGATCTTGTATTTTTGCAGGAAGACCGGGAGCTTCCTAAAAAAAAAAAAAAAAAAAAAATATATAGAAAAATTATTTTTAGCAGTTGTTATCATTTCTTAACCAAGAATTCACAGCTTGAGATAATTAAAGCTTTGTAAATAATCCAAGATAAATTATTGATTTTATAATATGAAAACCTTAAACTAAATAATATGACTTTGGGTAGAGAATTAATCCTATGCGAATTTATTAAATAAAAATTAAGTAATCTCAAGATTAGTCAAATGAAATTAGCTTTTAGAAGAGGAAAGGAAAGATTAATAAAAAAAGATAAAATGAGCTTATTAATTTTTTTTTGACATTTCAAGAACATTTTCCATCACCCGATAAAATTAAATCAAATAAATAAAATATGTAATCTTTAATCCGCTATTATTTATATCGCAATATATAAGACATCAAAATTCGTTCATCTTGAAAGGCATGAAAGTGGGCGAGGGTTTAATAAATAATAGGTTTCTATTTGATTTTATTTTATTAATACTCTTTATAATTCTTCTGCCGGGACGTAATTATAATGTTTAGTGAAATTGATTAAATGGATAACACACTGTTTTGAGAAATGAATCTATGACAGGGTGTCAATCGAAAATGGATCAGGGTCTTGTATTGCGATAGTTAATAATTATTATTATAATTTAAATTAAACCCTATATTTGTCTTACTGGTGATGATAAATCAATTCCTTAAGTACTTCGTTGATTTATTGTTGAAATTAGTTAGCATTTAGGACGTTAATTGGATATATATATATATATATATATATATATATATATATATATATATATATATATATATATATATATATTACCGTTCCTAATGAACCGCTATCTTCCTTTCCTTGTCCTCAGGAGTAGCCCAAGGTTCGAGTATTTCCCCACTGCTTTTCAATACCTATATAAATGATCTTCCTAATTCAATCCACCACTGTTCCCACCACTTATACGCCGACGACTTCCAAATCTATTTATCCTTTCCTCCTTCTGAGCTATTAGTAGCGTTTGCCAGTATCCAGGAAGACCTAGATAGAATCAGTGCCTGGGCAAACCTGAACAGATTAAGTTTAAACGCTTCGAAAACTCAGGCCATTGTCATAGGTTCCAATTCCCTCCTCAGATCCAATGACACCTTTCCTACTTTAATCCTAAATCACCCCGTCACGTTCAGCTCCTCAATCAAAAACTTGGGTATTACGATCGACCATCATGAACTGCGTTTTAAGATTTGTCTTCGGAGCCTCGAGACGGGCCCATGTGTCCCACCTACACGGCGAGTTGGAGTGGCTCTTCCCCTGCAACCGTAGACAATATTTCCTCGGATCTTTTCTATACCAAACCATCACCACCCACCATCCTTCCTACATCTACAGCCTCCTACAATTCAAATCCTCGGTCCACGCACTGGAAACAAGATCTCGCCTTTCTGACCTCCATACTCCCTACCACAGAACCAAAACATTCGAACGCTCCTTCCTCGCCCGCTCCTCTACCCTTTGGAATTCCTTTCCTTCTAATATCCGACATGCTTCTTCTCTATCCTCATTCAAATCCCTCCTTTTCCAATAACTTCTTTCTCTCCAAAATGATGCTCTCTAATTGCGAAATTTCAGTTAAGGATTAGACATCTGGATCAGAAGTGGATAATAGATTTTAATGTACAAACTTTGCTAATCAATTCATTATTTTTGTATTTTTCATTGTCTCTGTGTTTTTTTTTACTTTTTTCTTGTTTTTTCTCTTTTTTTTTGTTTTGCTCAAATCAATTATATTTTTTCGATAAAAAAACCTATTTATTTGCTTATTTATTTTACAGAAGATATTGTAAAAATTAATTGTTCTGTATTCTATAGTCTTATGGCCAGATAATAATACTGTTTTATTGATTCCTTCATGTTATTCTTAAGGGATCTAGTCCCAGAATAAAGTTCTTTTATCTATCTATCTATATATATATATGTGCAAATACATATATACCCAGGATGAGTCGATAGGAACGGGCCAAATTTTAGGAATGGGTTGCACACAGAAAAATAATAAAAAAAAAGGATGTTCTTATATAATTTTCATTTGCTTAAATTTTATTGGCTGATTAGGAATAAACAAAATTTCACAAATATACGATATTTCATACATGTATTACCATTTTGGTATTAGCATTATGATTTGGTTTACAACACATTGTTAACAAGTTACAATCAGATTGCAACATATGTTAATTGCGCCAGTGATCATCACAGTGATCTCATTCCCATTTTCGTTTGTATTATTAATGTCTTTCAAAATGCCTAATGGCTATTCAATATAGCGAATATGCAAATATTTTTTTTTTTTGCAATGGGAGTGCTAAAGCTGCTGCTGGGGGATGTTGGCAATGAGTAGAGGGAAAATGGGCGAGCTGGCACACTTCTAGGAGCAGCCAATCAGAAGCCAGCATTTAGTCACGTGACCTATGGCGGGAAATTTGAATTTGAATTTTTGCCTCGACCTAACCTTAACTACCACGTGGTCTTGCCTCGACCCTACCTTAACCATCACGTGGTCTCACCTCGACCTAACCTTAACTATTAGGCCACGCCCCTTTTTAGTCACGTGACCCCTATGCCAGGCCCCTTTTTAGTCACGTGACCCTTATTCCCCGCTCCTTTTTAGTCACCTGATCCAGTCACGTGACCCGCAGCGCATCCTGGTCTACGCTCCGCCCGCATATTTTAGTCATGTGATCCAGTCACGTGACCCGCAGCGCATCCTGGTCTACGCTCCGCCCGCATATTTTAGTCACGTGATCCAGTCACGTGCCCCGCGGAACCTCCCCGCAAATGATCCGCCCGCATATTTTAGTCACGTGACCCATGGAAACTCCTGACCTATGCTCCGCCCACAAGATTTACCCCCTCCACCCATTGAAGGGTTAGGTACCCACATTATAGAGCATGAGTGTACCCGACCTCCATTTTGTTTTTCTTACGCCACCATTTTGTTTTTCTACTATTTGAGAGACTTGAGGTTTTGTTTAACATTATTTAACATTATTATTTATGTATGCTCCACCCACAAGATTTACCCCCTCCACCCATTGAAGGGTTAGGTACCCACGTTATAGAGCATGAGTGTACCCGACCTTCATTTTGTTTTTCTTACGCCGCCATTTTGTTTTTCTAGCGTTTGAGAGACTTAAGGTTTTGTCGAAGGATCAGGTACCCATCTTATAGAGCATGAGTGTACCCGGCCGCCATTTTGTTTTTTCTACTGTTTGAGAGACTTGAGGTTTTGTTGATGGTTCAGATACTCACCTTATAGAGCATGAGTGTGCCCGACCTCCATTTTGTTTTTCCTACGCCTCCATTTTGTTTTTCTGCCGTTTGAGAGACTTAAGATTTTGTTGAAGGGTTAGGTACCCACGTTATAGAGCATGAGTGTATCCGACCTCCATTTTGTTTTTCTTACACCGCCATTTTGTTTTTCTACCGTTTGAGAGACTTAAGGTTTTGTCGAAGGGTCAGGTACCCACGTTATAGAGCATGAGTGTAACCGGCCGCCATTTGTTTTTTCTACTGTTTGAGAGACTTAAGGTTTTGTTAAAGGGTCAGTTACTCACTTTATTGTCTGTAACCTCCCCTACGGTTATATAATCATAACCTATACGATGAAGGGTCAGGTATCCACTGTATTGTCTGTAACCTCCCCTACGGTTATATAATCATAACCTATACGACGAAGGGTGAGGTATCCACTTTATAGTATGTAACCTCCCCTACGGTTATATAATCATAACCTATACGACGAAGGGTGAGGTATCCACTTTATAGTATGTAACCTCCCCTACGGTTATTTAATCATAACCTATATGATGAAGGGTTAGGTACCGTCTTCATACACTGTAACCTTCCCAAAGGTTACATAACCTTTACATTGTTTTCGTGTTTGTGCAACCTTGTCAATGTTTACGTAATCTTTACAATATTTAACTTTACCAACATTTAAACAGGTTGGATCATGTATAGACAGTTGGTCTAGGTGAAATACAAATATGGACTTTGAACTGTTTATCTCTAAAACAAAAATAAATAGTAGGGCTTCTTAATCCTATAACAACTGTTGGACTTTGAACTGTTTATCTCTAACATATAAATAAATAGTAGAGTTCCTAAATCCTATAACTGCTTTTGGACTTTGCACTCTTAATCTCCAACCATTCTTATCTCGCTGAAACATAAACAAAACAACTTTTCAATGTACTACGTATTTTTAATAGTTGATAGTATAAATAATAGTCTTAAAAGGATTAACTTGTCAATGTTCTACGTATTTTTATTCTCCGATAGTTAAATAATTGTCTTAAAACGATTAACTTTTAATCCATTAAGTTCCTATCGAACTTTTAATCTCTAAAATATATTAACAAATCGAAACGATGGTATCACGCTGGCCAAAGAGGTTGCACCTTTTCATAGCTTTGAAATATTTTCAAAGTACACGAGTCGGTATTAATAACTGCGAACATGTCGCAGTAAATTTTAATTAATGAATATTAATTAATACTATTTCTTAATCCCTTAAGAGCTTTTGGACTTTGAGCTGTTAATACCAAAACATAAAGAATGATTTAGGACTTCCGTTAAAAAGTAAACAAATTTAGCTTTCGCAATAATGCTCTATCTCTTAATCCTTCCTTTAAAAGTAAACAATGGACTTTGAACTGTTAATCCTCTATCATTACTCATCTCGCTGAAACATAAACAAAACAACTTTTTAATCTTATGTGTATTTTTATTTTCTCATAGTATAAACTATTAAAACGCCGTAAAAGAATTAAATATTAAATCCTTAAAGTTTTTTTATCATTTGCAAACAATGATAAAGAGCCTTTTAATCATTTCATAATATCTGGATAGATGACGTCATTATTATTAGCTAAAGTTTTGTACCTTTTTCAGTTCTCAATATTTACATTTTATGCAATTTTTCCAAATTTTTACCTTTACCTATCTATTTCTTTTTTAAATTTTCTATAACCTCCTCAATGTTTATACATTTTCTGTCCGCTAGGGCGCAGCACCTTACTCCAGTAGAGGATTTTCCTGGCTAGTTTACATAATGTTCTCAATGTCTATGATTTATGCAACCTTCCCAATGTTTACATTTACCTATCTATTTGTTTACGTTTTCTATAACCTTCCCAATATTTAAATTTTATGTAAATATAGTCTTCTCAACTGATTTTTTGCCTTTCCTAATGTTTATTTAAATTTAACAAACGAAAATCGGATAAGAACATATGAGTTTTTTAAAAATGATTTTCCTGTGTGCAATCCACTCCTGGAGTTTGCTCGTTCCTACCGATCTATTCTCAGAATTACTGCTTTGATAAATATTCATTGTTGCAAGAAACCTGAGCCCCCAGAAAGTGTTCCCAATACAACTTACAAAGGTAGAGCACCTTCAATGGGTCACCGATTTTATCCATTTTTTTTTGTTGATTTCTCATCCAAAAACATTGGATTCGTGTCCCGCCCTTCGTTCCAATGGATCCTAGGAGCCGACAAAGAAAATAAACCACGCTTACAGTGCTTCATTCTATGTCTCGAGTTTAGAAAATGATATCGGTATGATTAACCACCATTTGCTTTTAAGAGTATATTAAAGGAAATATACAAAATTTAAAAAATAATTTCTTTATTTTGGGTAAACTGGCCTTAATGATTTTTTTACTCCAAAAGTTATGACAGATTTTGATACAGCGTACTTTATTAAAGCTTTATACTGAAAATATCATCGAAAACAAAACATGAATTTTTTAGAATGAAATAATTGAATTTTAGAGCGACCTGAGTCCATTGTATTGTATGAAACCAGAGTCCATTGTCCACTGAAAACAGTATTCTTCTATGGAGTTAATTATATTGTGAGATTTATTTGCATCAGATTTGGTTTTAGAACTCTAAAAACCCCATACATTCAAATTTTCGGACGAATCTAAAACTAAAAAAAAAATTAAGTAAAAGTTTCTCCAAGGGTCTAAACCTTCATATGTTTTAGAATATTCGTAAAACCGCCCATAACTCATGAATCCTTTGACAGATTCAATGGCTGATCCTACTTTCATAAAGATATGCGATTTCATTTCAAAACATCAATATATATATATATATATATATATATATATATATATATATATATATATATATATATATATATATATATATATAAGAAACTTTGCTCTTTCCAACGAATCCAATAACATTAAATTCGGATCAAATGAAAGCGAGATACGGAGCATCAAATTGAAACGTAATTTCATTTTTTTTATATTTCGAGCCTCCTCGGAAGTGAAAAAAAATTATTTTTTATTAAGTATGAATTTTTCCTTTATTATAAACTGA
Source organism: Rhaphigaster nebulosa (assembly GCA_948150685.1). NCBI lineage: Eukaryota > Metazoa > Arthropoda > Insecta > Hemiptera > Pentatomidae > Rhaphigaster > Rhaphigaster nebulosa. The sequence continues at coordinate 126,003,155 of OX411311.1, read as the reverse complement.
AAAGCAAATGTTTTATTGGTTAAACCACGTCAATATCATTTTCTAAAGTGGATACATAAAATAAAGCATTTTAAGCCTGTTTCATTTTTTTTCTCGGCTCCTAGGAAACGAACGTGTCCAAAAAAAAAATTGTTAATGTAGGTGTCCTATCTATTTTACTGTGTTCTCCACTGGTTATTATCATTATGTAAAAAAAATGTATATATACATAATTAAAATATAAATAAATAAAAATAATAATAATGAATAAAATAAAATAAATAAGCTAAAATAAAAGAATAGACCTTAAAATAAATAAATATATATATATATATATATATATATATATATATATATATATATATATATATATATATATATTATACACATGAATAATTATAGTGGAAACAAGGAAAAGAAGTAAGAAACTTAGGATTATATATCTTTAATTTTAAATCGATTAATATACGTCGATTTTTTTTTTTTTAATTATCGAATATTTCGGTAACGTGTGGTCTATTGTCATTTAGAAAAGTTGCCAAATTATATGCCTATCCTTGTTAGTCCATTTAGGACTAGGGTCATCCTGCTTCTAAAGTAGTCCAAGTGAGAAATATCTTTGAGCCTTCTACCAAACCTTTATACCAAGGGCTCATCTATATTCCTTGTATATCGATGATTACAGGGCGAACCCTAGCAGTCCTACCTTTTAGGATGATGGCTTTGGTTTTAGCAGCAGCCATTCTCATCTTTTTTTTTTTTTCAAGATTGGCCCATTTTTATGCTCTTTCTTTTAAACCGCGTGGCTACCATTGCAGCCAAGTCATCGACGGAGGATGTGGCTGGAAACCGGCCTTCTTCGAACACTTTCAGCAATTCGTCGAAAAAAAAACTTCCAAATTTAAGACAGAGCCCTATGGATATATTTTTCTCGACTTTTATAAGTACAAACATGAATTCATGCGTATTACAATTTAATGTTATTATTAACAAATAATTTCAATCCTTTAAACTTTTTAATCTAATGAAAATCGGTGATGAGCAGGTACTAAAGTAATAACTAAGTAATTTATCAGTTGACATCCTCATGATTGTACAGACGGATCAGTCTAATTAGGGATTGATAAATTATAGAAGTGAATATAGAATCATATTATAGAAGCGGATAAAAATTTATCAATCCCTAATTAATTTACGTTTAATGGTGTTTAGAGATAAATTATATCTACAAAGTATATACACAATAATAATATACTGATTAGAACGAGGAAAGTGGGATTGAATATACAAGGAAAACCAGCACTGCATACTATAATGTAGATCCGATATATAGATTAGTTATATAGTGTTAGCTGTAAATATCAGTTCTATGAATGAACGTATATTCCCTGTTAAGTTGCAATAATTATCAATTAAGTCGCCATTAGCATCATAGCAGGTGGGGAGAAATAGTCTGGATCTGATGAGCACGAAAGTTTTAACCTTTTAGCGACCAATGTTCCCAATTCGGAACAAACGTATGGAATTAAAAAAAAAAAAAATGTTATCTAAAAGTAAGCACTCATTTAATATTTTTATTTTCTTAAATAAAGCCAAAACATATTTTTGAATGCAAAATAAATGATTATTTTTTTTCGAATTTGAGTTACGATTTTTCGAAATAGGTGAACTATACCTTTTTATATTTTTCGTTTTAATTCATTTTTATTTCATGTTTCCATTCGATTGGTACAGTAATATTCTTTTTAACTTTTTTTTTTTTATATTTTACAAAATATAGTACATTGCAGTATAATACCTTCTCTATTTCATAACTTGAAAAAAAAAAATATAAAGATAAAATAAAATGCTTAATCGGTAGCGGCTTATGTTTCTAAATAAAAACACCGAAAATTATATATATATATATATATTTTTTTTTACTGAAACCGGATATCGTTATAGTTTATTTGAAAAATTAGAAAAACAAAAATGCGATAAAAAAAAATTAAAATTTGTTGTGGTTAAAATTATGTAATAATATATACTTCACAATAATAAATATGCTATCTTCAAACCTATACTAACCCTCCACCTCATATAATTTAATACATAAATAATAATGTTAAATAATGTTAAACAAAACATCAAGTCTCTCAAATAGTAGAAAAACAAAATGGCGGCGTAAGAAAAACAAAATGGAGGTCGGGCACGCTCATGCTCTATAAGGTGGGTACCTAACCCTTCAACAAAACCTCAAGTCTCTCAAACTGTAGAAAAACAAAATGGCGGCGTAAGAAAAACAAAATGGAGGTCGGGCACACTCATGCTCTATAAGGTGGGTACCTGACCCTTCAATGGGTGGATGGGGGTAAATGTTGTGGGCGGAGCATAGGTCAGGAGGTTCCATGGGTCATGTGACTAGATCACGTGACTAAAATATACGGGCGGATCATAAGCCAGGAGGTTCCGCGGGTCACGTGACTAAAATATACGGGCGGAGCATAGACCAGAGGGTTGTAGTGGGTCACGTGACCGGATCACGTGACTAAAAATGGTGGGACATAAGGGTCACGTGACTAAAAAGGGGCGTGGCCTAATAGTTAAGGTTAGGTCGAGGTGAGGCCACGTGGTGGTTAAGATAGGGTCAAGGTAAGACCACGTGGCAGTTAAGGTTAGGTCGAGCTGAAAATTCAAATTCAAATTTCCCTCCAGAGGTCACGTGACCAAATGCTGGCTTCTGATTGGCTGCTCACAAAAGTGTGCCAGCTCCCCCATTTTCCCTCTACTACAATACAAGGCAATAGAAAAATAATTTAATATTTTTCCTATCAATTAACTAAAAGAGATAAATTAAATACTTAATTAATAAAGAATTAAAAACATTGATCTGTGTCTCTTAAGTGCTTCACCTTGTACGTGTTAAGCTCAATTAACCAAAACTATGGTCGATAAGACAATTTTTTCTTCTATTTTTACTTTCCTTAGTATCTAGGTGTTATAATCCAGGCGCGATTGAGTAAATATATTATTTTTTAAAAATAAATTTCCACGGACTTTCTCAAGGTAATAATTAAGATAAAAATAGTAGAAACAAATTTTATATGTTTTAGATAGAATTGGCATGTAGCAACAAAAAAAATTCATAAAGGTTCCGACAAATGTTTTTTCAAGTATAAGATGTACAAAAAATTTTTTTAAGAAAAATAAAAAATAGTATCAAATAGCGTTTAAAAATACAGAAAAAATGAGTTTTAAACAATTAAAGTCGGTCAACAAATTTTCACAAAAAAAAAAAAAAATTAAAAACCACGAAATATGACCATTTTTGTACATTTTATTATAAGGTTTTTAATTATCGCAGAAACTTCTTTTGGGACTTAAATTGCGGATTTTGTTAGTGCCTATCTATAATAAAAATTGTATTTATATAAATAAATAATAACTTTTCAAGGAAATTGAGAAAATGTAAAAACAGGTGATTTCGAAAAGATATTTGGATATGAACCTTAAAGACTGTCGTCCTATAAACTCCACTTGTTTACTACTACATCATTAATTGTTAACAATATTTGTTTACTATTAGTCAACAATTGTCAGAAAAGGCTTTTTCTCCATAAATTGTTTTTTTTTTTGTTTATGGTTAGAATGTTTTGATTTTTTTTATATATACTATTAAATGCATTCATAATTTCTATCTAATTAAAAACTAATAATTAGATTGATTAGAAAAATAAATTGGTTTGAAAACACATCTTCAGTTTTGTTTTTCGTTTTTTATTGCTTTATTTTATAGGTTTTTCCAAACATGCAGTGTAATAAGCTAATGAAAATTTGTTCTCATGTCCAAAATCGCTTATTATAAGGTCACAGTGACGTTCTATTTTTGGGAGTGAATTAAAATATTAAATAAATAATGTGATTAAAGCTGAATGGCAATAATTTTGAACTAATAATTTTAGATCCTATTTTTGTTATTTAAATGTTCACCTCTAATTTATCTTGTTTTGTGTTGTTTCAGGGTTTCTTGTAATCATTAATGACCCGATCTTTCAACTAGTATAATTAAATTAAATTATATTGAATTAAAGTAATATGAAAATATATAAACCATGCAAATAAAAAATTTTAACATAAATATTAACCTTAAGTAGATTTTTAACACTTATCAATATCATATACTAGAGGGATGCTTTTGTGGTCCATTTTGAAGTAATTTTTATAATCCTTCCTATCTATTTCATTTTGCATTTTCAAATCACTGTAATTTATTCGGTTTATAAACATCGTTTTCGCCCAAAATTTCTGTTTATTTTTTCCAATAATTCCATAGCAAGACAAATTGCCGACATTTTACTATTTTTTAAAACAGTGATAAGCGATGAGTACAGATTAAAACAGCTGATGGGATTCCTTGTAGGACCGTGAGTGGACGAATGAGCCCAACTGTAGTCCTACAACGTAGTCCTATTAATTTGGGCCGTGAATGGGTAGCTTAATTACCAATCAGTTGAAAATCCAACAAACCGAGGCACTAAGCCACCGTTTGTGGCTAATCCCAAGCAAAGCTGTTAACTTTTTGTTCTGACTGTACTGCAGAATTATGAGAACATAAATGTAAGCCTCAGAGCGTGAATAAATCAATTATTTCAATTAATTGAAAAAATATATTTTATCGAGAAAAAAATAGAAGATAATCTAAACTAAAATATATAATGATATACTGTTTAAAAAAAATATTTTTCACAAAAAAAAATCCATGAGCAGCAGAACTCCGTCACTAAAGTCGTATTTTCACTTTAAAAAAAATAATATAAAAACGGGGGAGTAGAAAAAAGTTGAGACCCACAAAAGACACTTTCCTAATATTATCCCAATTCACATACAAATTTTTCGCCCTATAAACTAATATGGTGGAGCTGTAGCGATGCGCAAAACTTTAAAAACGCCGAAATTTCAGGTAAACATACCGAAATTTTGACTGGAATTTACTCATTCTTTAATGGTATCGTTCTGCCTGGAAGAAAGCCCGACATACCGAATTTTAGCTCATTTGACCCAAAGGGGGTCGCTGGAGGTACCCAAATGTAGCGAGAAAAAAATATATATATCAGACATCTCCAAAACTTCCATAATCGTGCTCTAGGGGTTATGAAACGGATAGAAAACGCAGTCCCGCCGCTCATCGCCGACCTTCGATCCACTGCAATAGTCTATTTTTTCCGGGAAAATACGACTAATGATTAATGAAATACAATTTTTTTTTTGTCAAATATCTATAATTTATAATAACATTCTTAATAGTTGATAAAAATATCGAAGATTAAATTACAAGGCAGTGACCCGGATCGTGGAAATGAAACACCTCGCAGTGCCTATCAGATCACCTCCTCAGTTTTCAGTATCAATTCCAACCGACTTCGCAGGAGCGGTATAAGATAGAACAATAAGTTATAAGAATTCAGAAAGATTTATCTTCAACAAATCGTAAATTAAAAAAAAAAACAAAAAAAACCTGAGCAACACAGCCCCGTCACTAATGTCGTATTTTCACTCAAATAACAAATTTTAATAGAGAGGATGGGAAAAAATTGAGACCTTAAAAAAGCTCTTCTCAAATATCAATTAAAATTTTCAAACTCTAAAACTCAAACCCTCTATTAAATTTTTAAGGGTTGTAGAGGTAGAGGGCTATAAAAAACCAGTCTAATTTTTATGATATTGTCCTGACCGAATTTCAGATAATTTGGTCAAAATGAGCCGCTGCAATAGCCCTAATGCAGAGGAGAAATTTATATATGTATATATGTGTGTGTGTGTGTGTGTGTGTGTATATATGTATATCAGAGATTCACTAAACCCCCGAAACCATGTTCTATGGTTATGGAACGGATATAAAACGCGATAACCTTCCATAGATTCCAAAAGTCCATTATTTTCGCTGAAAATACGCCTAATACATATCATTGAGGACTTGTCAACACTCAATTATTTACCAGCAATCAATAAAAGGAATAATTCCTCATTAAGCAATTATTAAAACACCTCAGAAGACATAAGCAATATAAACGAATATAGTTTGTAGTTGCAGCTGTATTATTGCAAAGCATTGCTTATAAGTCCATTAAATATAAAGACTGCAAGCCGACAAATGGCAGGACTTTTTAAGGACTTGATGGTAGAGACTTCTGACTCCTCGAAAGGACTCGGTCAAACGTGCTACCATTAGTTGCCCCGCTCAGCAGGAACTGACTGTCCTCTTCCACAACAATGGAGTCGTCCCTTAGCACTCCTTTCAAAGGATAGTTACTCCAACAATGTCAACAAATTTTTGAGAGAATGATATAGGTCAGATATCTATCTCCATTCATAATAATATTTAACATAATAATAATAATAAGAACCACTCATCCTCTGCGTCGATTTCAGCCAACTTATCCAACAAGTGCACGTAACGGTCGCAGTTCACAGCTTTCGTTACAGCCCCTTCCCCAAAAAAGTTTTCGGGAACTCCATCGTCAATGCGTAGTCAACAACTTCCAACATTTAGAAAATATTATTTTTTAAACCCTCTGATATAAAACTATTTTCAATATATTTTTTTAAGTTAAACTTCTTTTTTTTTTTTTTAAGTTTTGGTTTGTTGTTACTGCCCTTTAAAATATGTCAGTTATTTCTGCCTCTATCTGAATTTAAAATTAATATTCAAATAACTAATTAAGAAAAAATTTAATTTAATAAATTTATTAATATATGGAATCTCTATACTTGCTTAAACTTTATGCTTATTATGCACTCATGAATTACCTCTCTATTAGACTATAGAGCAATATTAAATTCCACTGAAGTAATATCATGTGCTCATTTCGATTTTGGAATCAAGTATCATCCAATAACAAACCATTGCAATAAAAGGATTTAGAGTACCCTATAACAGCCAATGCTTTATTGATATAAACTGATTTAGAGTACCCTGTAACAGCCAATGCTTTATTGATATAAACTATGTCAATAATATTCAATTAATAAATGGGAAACACGAGGATTCCAGTGAAATAGAGTAAAACTTGTTTATAGCATCCCCGTTTATAATGATTTCCCGACTAACAGCTCTATTACTTTGGTCCCGGTCCCCAGTTGGTGGTTTTCCTCTCAACCTTTATTCGTTACTAACTGTACCCGCACGGCGTTGCCCGTGAAAAAAATTGCTAGTTAAATACCCTCCGAAATTTCAAGGTCTTTTATATTTCACTTTTAAATGATAATGCAAGTAACAGAAGACCAGAACTATTGTTCTTATCATTTCTAATAATAATACTATTATTATTATTATTTATAAAGGCAATCCACGACAAGGTGATGTCCGCCCACTCCAAACCATGCCGACTATCCAAGATTGACCGACATCAGCTCATAACGCACCGCACCGCCAATACAATTGGCAGATGGAAGAAGAAAAAAAAAATAATAAAAAATAAAAATAAATAAATAATATATATATATATATATATATATATATATATATATATATATATATATATATATATATATACATACACACACATACACACATATACATATATAAATGGAAATAAAATTAAATAATCTAAATAAATTACTAAACTTTTAAAAAAGAAAAGATTTATGTTTAACATTGATTTTATTTTATTTTTAATACACTAATTATATATTGCACATTTCATCATACTTAATGCTATATGAAATGAATGGAAAATTAAATAAAAGTATTTTAGTGAACATAGATTCCCCGAGGAAACATCCTGACTTCTACGCCGTTTCTATGTGGATGAAACGAAAGGAAGAAAAAAAAAAAAAAAATTACATAAAAAAATCATTTTTTTTTTTATCGTAAATGTGATTTTATTATTTATACAACTATAGATTATCAGAAAAAAAATTGTTTTTTATTAATTAAGTCATATTTCACTAATATTTTTTAAGTTGAAACATGAATCCTGAAAACATTGACACAACGAATTTAATCAAAATCGTTAGAGCCATTTTTGATAAATTATAAAAATATGTAAAATCAATGGCATATACTAGGTGTTACAAAAGTCTTATTGAGTTAATTCATTTCTGGCATTAAAGTCTCCATTTGAATCCTTATTCAACACTGATGTAAGCAATGCATATATCGTTGTTTAATTTGACTAATCCTTCATTTAATTATGTATACCAACTGTCTCTACCTTTCATTCCATTTTATAAATTTCATTGATAATGCTGGAAGAAAAAATTATCATTCGTGGTCTTCTGAGGCACTAGTGGAAAAAAGGATTAAGAGTGAAGGCAACTGCTGAGGAAATATTTGCGGTGGAAGGTGAAAATGTGCATCAGGTGGTTCAATTCTGGGAACAACAGCCTTCAAGGTAATGCTTTGTGTTTGGTGGAATTATGAGGATGTTTTGCACTTTGATCTGGTTCCAGATGGCAGGGCTACTGACGTTTAGCTTAAATGTGAACAACTCGAAAGAGCATAAAGAGTTTTAAAAGAGGAGCCCCTTGTTTTGTTCAATCATACTAAAGTGATGCTTCAGCAAGATAATGGCTCCTGCCCATAGTTCACACTTAATCAAAGAAAGATTCTCAGAAATAAAGGATGTTAGCATCTTACCCCACTCCCTCCTTACAGCCCTGACATTGCACTGTTTGGCTATGGTCTTTACGGTCAATAGCACATATTTTAAAGGCTGGAACTTCAAAAACAACAAGAATGTCAAATCAGGATGTGAGGAATTTTCCGCCTTGAAAACCAAGAATGACCAAATTCAACTTCTTGTAGAAAGGATGGGTTAAAGTAATTGGCAATGATGGCCAATTATTTCAAGAACAATTTTAATGAGTAGATTTTATATTCAAATTTAAATAAAACTTATTCTATACATAAAGACTTTTGAAAAAACGTAGTTCTTGAAATACATTTTAAAAGTTTCCATATGTTTCCACAGAAATTCCTTTAGTTTCCCTTATTATAGTATTATTAATTAAAAGTAATCATTGGTTTTCATTTTTAATTTTAGTATTTATCCACTTTTTACTGGAGGGTTAATTATTTGAAATAAACTAAATTAAAGTTACTCTAAAGGAAGCCATTATGAAAATTCCACAATAACTCCCGTCAGAGAATAAGATCTAGCTGATATTAAACACCATTTAATTGAACATTGATACAACGATTTTAATCAAAATCGTTATAGCCACTTTTGATAAATTGTAAAAATATGTAAAATCAATGGCATACTTAACTTTCGTTAAGTTTATTTTAGCTAAAAAGTTCCTGTAATATTCCCGTGTTCACACACATACACACTTTTTTTTGGGGGGGGGAGGTGATATTTAGACTTAGGGAAACCGAGTATTTCCGTTGACAATTTTTTACGATCGCAAAACTTCCTCTTAATATATATTTCATAAATATGCAAGCGAAATTAAAAATTCTGCATGCCAAAAAATTCTTGCAATATTCACCTATTAATGACATTTAAAGCCATAAATATATAATTTGATGTTGTAGGGTCCCCTTACCTGCTGTGGCACTGCTTCCGATAGTTGCGTATCCCAGGCGGTGTACCTGTTCGAAAAGGCCCTGGGACTCTGCCATTGATGGAGCATCATCGGTTCCTCTCCACCAGCGACCATGCCTGAAGAGTTCTTCTTTTTCTGTATTACAGATATAAAAAAAAATATAAGTATAACATAGAAAAATACAATTCTATCAAAAAAGAAAACTCAGTCCATCCATATATTTATAATATTGAGTGTCTTCACTCAGCCTCCAATGGCTTTTAATACCAGGGACGCGGTTGAGGGGGAAGCGGTTGGATCTCCTGTTCGGAAAGTGGGGGGACTTGTAATAGAATTTCAGGCTAAGTTTGAATTAAGGAAGTAAGACTGTGTTATTTCCTTGTATAGTAGTAAAATTTCCTTCTTTTTTTTTTAATTATTTATATTTGTTTGTAAATATGTTATGGATACATAAATTCACTGTTACTAATTGTTCCTAAACGTGACAGATTATAATAAGGGACAATAGAATAGTTAAAAATTCCGAAAATTTTATTTCTGTCTTTACCGTAAATTGAGAAATAATTACGAACCATAAGTCCTGAAGCGATTCATTATCAGATTATTCACTAGCGTGGCAGGCGTCAAGAGTATGCACTAATCATGTATCTTGGTTAGTGCATGTTCCTGATCACTCTAGAGCAGACATATCAAGCCCAATTAAAGCCGCGGGTCGCATCATATTTACGATATTTTTTTTTAAATGACGCTCTAATGTGAGAATTAAGGAATATGGACAGGATATTAAAACACATTATGTAATTAAGTGAACTTAAGAGAGTAATAATAGGATGTAATTGCTTTAATTGATAAGGAGAGATATCAGAATATTGTGGGCCATAAAATATTATCTCGGCCGCGTGTTTGATATAAATGCTCTAGGGCATAGTTTCCCAAATTTCTTTGATCCACTTTATATTATAAAGCAACTTTCAACAAAAAAAAAACCCACCGAAAATTTAATTTTTTTTAATTGAATAGAACCAAAAATTTAGTAAATATTTTCTTATGAACATATCTAGTGTTAAAATTTTAGATAAAAATACAACATAATTGTATCCAAACTTTTAACAAATGATATGTACGTATTACGTACATATCTTTATATATCTAAGTTTGTAGTTCATTATTTGTAATATATCTACAAAAACTAAAACGATTTAGAAAATTTTCTTTTTTTAATAATTTGTGACTGATGTTTTGATAGTAAAAAAAACTATTTGAAATAACTTATAAAGGTAAAAATTCAATTTTGAGGTCATGAATAGTAAATGGTGTCATACAAAAAAATATAAATAAATTCATTTTATAAAGTATTATTTATTGAAATTATTTTTTTAAATATCTAAAACATTATTATTTTTTTTATGAGATGGCTGAACCTGATGGAATAATTTGAGCATTATTCATTTATTCATGTTCGACTCTATTTTTTTTAGTAGCAATCGTAAAACATCACGAACTCTAATATGAAGAAGGGATAGCAATCAATAGCTTCTATTAAATGATATGCGGGTATAAAATTTTCATCTCTTTTTGTAACAAGAATTTGTGGTATCTTTGTTCAAACTTTCATAATAATGTAAATGGTCACAATAATTTTACTTTCTATTAAAACCCCTGACGTTGCTGACGCATTCCCAAATTGATTTAAATTAATCACGCACCCCCTAAGTGATTTTAAGAGAACAGTATGGGATCCGCAGGAAACGCTTTTGAAACAACAGATCCACAAGAAATTTAATACAATAAAATTATTGAGATCAACAACAAAAAGGACGGGTTTCCTTAAAAACAATAAGCATACAATACAATATTGGAGACCGGATTTTCTTATCACTGCAAATTTAATTGGATTGTGTCCAACTTGTAATTAATGGAACAATATATTAAAATTTAATATAGCACAAAATTTTTGGACAACGTATTTCTCTTTTTTGTGCAAAATTGCACGATATTTTTATTTTTGCTGCATAAAATAGCATATTTTGAAATTTTCTGACTAAATCAGATGATTTCGATTTTAATAACATACAATTGAATATTTGAACCAAACTTTCTAATGTATAACGTCGCCACCAGTTATATAGTTAATTTTTAGGACACAAAAAAAGAAGTTTACGTTTTACTTTGTACTTACTACTCCATTCCGAATAAGTTTTTATCTCGGGACGTTTTTACTTGTTTAATTTCTACATTTGTAAGATTGTAAGAATTTTTTTTTTATTTTTTTTTTTATTTTATAAGATTTTATTTTGCAAATATGCTTCAGATGAAATAATACAACTGAGGAGCTCGAAAAATGTGATTTTTCACAATCATTAATTACCCGTGGTGGCGAGGAGACACAGGTATGAATGGAAATATTTATTTATTTTCTTATTAAATCGCTTATTAAATGTAAAGTTTAACTTTATCTTTCAGCTAGATGTAGGTTATTGTAATGGTAATTTATTGATGTACAAGAATTAGACTTTTTTCTGACATCCGCATGATGGTATAGAAGGATCAATCTAATTAGGGATTGATAAATTATTTGCCACTTCTATAATTTTTCTTTTTATTGAAAACTAGTTTCGAATGTTATACATTCATCTTCAGTTCTAAAAATACACAAAAATTAAAAAAATAAGCAATTCGAAATACAGTTTGGTATTAATTTATTTGGTATTAAATAAAATATTTAATTATACATATATATTTTTTTATTTTTTGAACATAATACAAGCTGCCATATTCAAGGGCAATGAGTATTAGGGCTGAAGTACCCATTCACACTATATCTACAACTATGTACACAATAAAATAAATATAAAGAAAAATAAATTGATAAAATAAAGGACACTGGAGATAAATAAATATACAATGTTAACAAAAGAAGAAAGAATAAAATAAAATAAGACAAAAAAATATAATGAAATAAATTAATAAAAATTCTAGATTACATTCATACATATATACATTCTGCCCGGGGAATCCCAGCCATGCCCTGGCCTCCACTTGTAGATGACAAGGCAAGACTCAAAGAGGTCCCAGCGCTTCTCTCTGAGCCGCATCACTGGATTAAAGCCAGTAATTATACATATTAAATATTTATACATATAAAATTACATTTAATTTAACATGTATAATACCAAACTGTATTTTGAATTGCCTATCTTTTGAATTGTTGTGTGTTTTTAGAACTGAAGATGAATGTATAACATTCGAAACTAGTTTTCAATCCATAATTAGATTTTTTTCTCACGTAACACATGATTTGAGACACTGTAACTCAAAGTAATCTAACTGGCCCAAATTGGCGTGAATGAGAAAGGCTACAAGGCGAAGGTTGCCCAAACAACTGCCTTGTAGGCGGCCTGCACAATGCCGACTCCTTAATATGAAACTAAAACTTTCTAGGAAACTCGATGATCCTCCAAGGGTATATAATGACTGAAAAACGGACCCCGGTAATTTGTCGGACAGGTGTTTTTCTCCGTTAAATTTTTCGGGCCTCGAAAAAGCTTCTATATTTCTAGTGAGGGGCAAAAATTAGTCTCGTATTAATTACTCAATCATTAATATTATCGAACGCGATCCCGCAAATGTGACGTCGGACTGGCTGTCGAAACATTTTTAACAGAAAAATTCAGATTTTAATTGTTCATTTCTGTATGGTAGAAGTAAACTATTATAAGTAATTTTTAAATGTTTAAATTTTTACTTTCCTTACCGTTTAGGTCAAATTGTCGATGTGCAGTTTTCAACGGATCTATGTGCTTTAAAACCCCCTAAGTCCAAACACGCATTTTTGGTCATTGTTTTGTGTATCTATGCTACGATTATCTCTTAAACAGGTGCACCGATTTTTTTTATTATTGTTTATTTTTTTTTGTAATGCTCTGCCCTCTGATGCGTCAGTGACTAATCCGCCACCTTGTGCGCGATTTAGGCTGCGCGATAGCCGAAAAACATGTTTTATATAGAATGTAATGTCAAAACGGTTCTAACGATTTTGATGAAGCTTTCCTAAAATCTTACCCTTAAAGCACTTGTAATTTTTTTATACAGCGCAATTCAAAAAAAAAAGATAAAAAATCAATGAAGAAAATAAAACTGTATTCCCGCATAACTCAAATAGTATACATTTTTTAAATAACCATGAAATCATTCGAAAGGTAATTGTTTTAAAATTTTAACAATTACCTTTCGAATGATTTTATAAAACCTTAAAATGCCAAGAGGCAAAAAAAGGACTGGAAACATTTGTGTATATATTATATTATTTATATTTTATATATTTGTTTTTATGTATTTTTGAAAACTCGAAAACTGTACATTTCCTGGTATATTCCAAATTTTAAAGATAATTTGATGGTTTAAAAAACTAAACATTAAAAAAAAACGTTTTAGGCGGACTAATATAAGGGAAGATATAACAAATATTTTTTTAATTTGACTTTAACCAAAAATGGTAAAGGAAAGTCATGTTAGTCGACACACAAGATATTTTATTACACTTTTAGCTAATTTTCGATAATTTGTTCTTCTTTTTAGGCGTATTTCTAGGTCACGGCTTTCTGGATCAGCATCCACCATCTGTCCCGATCCTGTGTAGCAACCAACCTGTATCGTAAGGCTAATAGGATCCTAGAGTCTTACCTCATAGTCTTCCAATACGAATGAAATGGACAATATTTGGTTACTTGAACACCACGTACAGCTTGGTGGTTGGTTCTTCGTCAGCATACTTGGTCAATGCAAACTTTCCCATAAATGAATCGAAGGGTCATTCTATCATGAATTAAGAGTGCACATCAAATTTTGAAATGACCCAAGTCTCCGAGCCATATCCTCGCCTCCACTTATAAATAACGAATGCGAAAATAGCTACATTTTAAAATACCAAAAAAATTGTAATGATTGTGCAGCCAAATACACGGGAAAAACTGGAAGATTGCTAAATCAGAGATTAAACAAATACGTGACATTTATTAATAAGACAGACAATTCCAACTTTGCAATTCATTTAAATGAAAAAAAATCACAAAATTCATCAAAGACTGAGGAGTTAAATTAATACATCACGTTGAAAATAACCTCAAATTAAATATATATGAAGCACTTGAATTAAAAAAACCCTTCAAATCCAATCCAGATTTTTGCTTAAATGACCAAATAAATATCTCCAATAGTCCAATCTTAAATTTATTCCCATCATTAACAGAAAAACCAATTACTCACCGGCATTACTGGAAAAACCCCGACCCTTAAACCGTTTACCTATAAACATCCCACCTTTCCTTTCTTTCGTTGTTAGTTCATTGCGAGAAGAAACCAGTACAAACTTTTCTGTTTGATATAATCTAGTTAAACCATGGTGAGTACCAACATGTATTTGATTTCTTTTCTTAATTAAATTCATAATTCATAAATGTTTTATAATAATGATTTATATTACATCTAATGTAATATGTATAATAATACCAAACTGTATTTTGAATTGCTTATTTTGGAATTTGTGTCTGTTTTTAGAACTGAAGATGAATGTATAAGATTTGAAACTAGTTTTCAATAAAACAAAATTATAGAAGTGGCAAATAATTTTTCAATCCCTAACCAAAGAAAGAGCTTTACGATTTAGTTGTAATTTCCCCTTTCCGAATCTTTTGAAAATTGTATCCTGAAACTTAACCTATATTGAACTATATTTAAACGCTTATAGTTAATCTACTATAAATGCTAGGAAGTAAGCATTGGTATCATTTAACGGAAAAAATGTGGCATTAGAGATAGGATTTGGCCCTAAGGCAGAATTTCATTATTATAAATAATAAATTATTTATAGTTACATGATTTTTTTTCGCCCCGAAGATAAACAGTATACGTATAATCCTGCACTTTTAAAACCCCATGGGTGTGTGACAGACCCACACAAATTTGTCAAATATTTTTGTAAATTATAAATCTAAAGATGCCAAGAAAAATAATTCTACTTACCAAATCTTCTTTGGTCGGCTTCTTCTTATTCTTGCATATTCTCCTCCTGAAGAGGAACGCGGTGACCGCCAGTACTCCCAGTGCCAGGCAGAGCATCACCACGGGTAAGAAGGTTAGAATCAACTCAGTGACGTTAGGCCTCGGGTTCGGCCGGACCGTGGAAGGAGTCACAACAATTGGAGGGACAGGATGTGGCTTCGGCTCGGGATCCGGCAGATCTTCCTTAGAGTCGGAGTCGTCGTGTTTGTGTTCTTCCTTCTGCCTCTTGGCCTCCTTCCGGATGGCCTCGATCAGCGGGGGTGGAGGAAGGTCAGGTCGTGGAGGCGGAGGAATCAACGGTTTATCTGGAGGATGCGATCTGGAACAATAATGTTTGTCAGAATAAATAAAAACATCAGATCAAAGCCCGGGGTATAATAATACAGCGGGCTACAACCCAATCAATATTTCATGTATTTTGTTTTCGCCAATAATATTAAGGTATTAAGGAGACGAAATTTATTACCACATAATAATAACAAGAGTTTATTCATTACATAAAATACAACACAATTTATTTTTTACAAAATTGTTTAATAAAAATTAATACTTAATGATACTTGAGTATAATTTAAACTTTTAAGCGGTCAATGTTCCCAATATATGTTACCAATTTTAAATTATGAAAATTTTAAAAAATGTCCATCTAAAAGTAAACACCCATTCAATATTTTTATTTGATCATAAGTCAAAACTTATTTTTAGATGCCAAAATTGAGTAATTTTTCAAATGTGAGTTGCTAATTATTTTTCGAATTATGCCATTTTATATTTTAATTTATTATTATAACAAAGGTTTCAATTCGATTATATATATATATATATATATATATATATATATATATATATATATATATATATATATATATATATATATATATATATATATATATATATATATATAGCTATGTATATTAGCATCACTTATTATATTATATATATATATATATATATATATATATATATATATATATATATATATATATACATATACAAACAAAAATATATACATATACAAACAAAAATATAAACAAAATACAGAAATCTAAAACGTGAAAAAAAAATTTGATTTATCCGAAATTTGAATTCGGCCTGTTAAAGGTTAATTGCAATTACTTAAGTAAAGTGTTGATAATACTAGTAGAGCTAGTAATATTTTTTATTTACAACAACAATTATTCATCACAATAATCTTCTTGCCTTCTTTTCTAGTTTGAAAAATCGAATTAAAATTCAAAGTTATTGAACAAACATTATAGGTTCTTGCTAACCCAGACTCAATAGACAATACTTTCTTTTCACTATAAACTATAAAAAAGATGCATATTTTTAAATTAGTGTACACAACAACAATTTGATATAAGTGACATTAATTATTGTAGATTAAAATGATTTTTTATTTGAATATATTTATCTGATAAACTTTTTTTACTGTTTAGATCGTTTTAGCACGGGCCCCGAGAGATTTGCTCCTTCTGTCTCTCTCAGTCGGCGAAGGCGGGCACTGGTAATATACCAGCCCGAATAAACTCAATAATGATAATAAATATTGTATGAGAAATAATCTGAATAGGATGAGGAGATCGAAAGTTCTATTTCTTTGATAATCTACATGCAAAATAAACATCCCCGGAGAGCAGTAGAAAAACCTAATCAAAAGCCTCGAGGATAATCTGTGCTGTTTGCTAACGGTAGTATCACGTGCCACTTCAAGACAGATTTCATATAAAGCATTTTACGGTTTATTCGAATATTCAGAATATACGACAAGTTGGGAAATATAATATTTTGCTGTTATTTTGAACGTTAAACAATTAAATTTTATATTAGCCTAAATCGAATCAATTCTTGATAATGTCAGAAGCTGCGGATTTTCAAATATCTACATCAGGAGTGCCCAATCCGAGGTTCACAGAGAGTCAAGCGAAATAGTACGAAAAAATCAAGTATAATTGGAGGATTTCAAGGCTGTGAACTGTGAAATTCAATTAGGGATTGATAAATTATTTGCCGCTTCTATAATTGTGTTTTATTGAAAACTAGTTTCGAATGTTTTACATTCGTACCAGTACAAACGTTTCTGTTTAATATAATCTATTTAAGCCTTGGTGAGTACCAACATGTATTTGATTTCTTGTCTTAATTATATTCATAATTCATAAATGTTTTATAATACTAATTTATGTTACATTTAATTTAATATGTATAATAATACCAAATTGTATTTTGAATTGCTTATTTTTGAATTTTTGCGTGTTTTTAGAAATGAAGATGAATGTATAACATTCAAAACTAGTTTTCAATTTAAACAAAATTACAGAAGTGGCAAATAATTTATCAATCCCTAATTAGATTGATCTTTCTATAACATCATGCGGATGTCAACTTTAAAATTCAATGCGCTTTTCGTAAATTTATCGGATTAAATTTGAAACAAAAGTGTAACCATAAAATTTTGTATTTTTACAATTCGGACTTGATAATGAATTTAAATAATTATAAAGGTTTTATTCCTGTTTGATATTGAAAAATTGTTACTTAAAATTTTACATAAAAAAACAAAATAATATGTATACAGCAAAATAATCATAATTATAAAAATCAAATAATTTCTGGCAACTCCTTAAATAAAATAAAATATATCCTCCACACTACAGTCGGCCTCAAGGGTAAGAGGCGAATCGGCTAACTTATTATTAAAGAGGAGTCTATATCGGTTGAAATTGAAACCCGAAGCTGTTAAGATAATACATTATTTTACAGTTCCATAACATCCATAGTTCACCATAACAGTTCCATAACATCCCTAGTTCACCATAACAGTTCCATAACATCCCTAGTTCACCATAACACCTAGCAGAGTGTTATAACGAAGCTTTACTGTATTTAACAATGACTAATCTCATTTTTAAATCAAAAGTTATATAATCGATTACTTACTTAAGCACAGTCCGAAGTGGGGGCGCGTTCGAAATAGGGGGGCGAGGCGGGAGTTGCCCAGGACCACCAGGTTGGACAGGTGCGCCGCTCTCCAGGATGCTGGCCCACACCTGAGTCTTCTGGGTCAGTTCGCCGTTGGACACCGTAACGTAGAGGAAGATGTTTTCTCCTCCCTGTAAGCAAAGATATCTGCCGATTAAAATAAAGAAAAATGAGATAATATGGCTGATATATACTGTAATATATTTGAGTGATCTACTATCTCTATGAGGTAAGTCTCTATTAGGATGTTGCATTGAGATGTACTACTTCTGGTATAATGTTATTAAGTCATGATGATACCTAATTCGGTGAAACGTTAACGTTAATTATCTCATAAATAAAATAATACTTCTAAATCATTGTTTGTCTGTTACGTTTTTTTGGTTGCTTTCGCGAGAAATCGGAGGCGCTGATTTCGATAAAGCTTTTCTTTCTTGATTATTTATAACCGTAAAAAAGTTTTAAACAATGCCAAATAAAAATCCGCCATCTTAAAAATTACAGAGTATCAAAAACCTAAATAATTTGCCCACTTTTCATTAAAAAGAGGTTAAACCGTTTGAGACCAAACCTGTTGATATTTAGAACCGCAAAAAGGTTTTCGGTAACATTAAACTATTATTCACCATGTTAAGACAACAGGACAGACGCATTAAAATGTTTCTGTATTTTTTCTATAAAAAAAGTCATATGTTGCGACACACATAAAGATCAAGAAGCTCGATTTATATTGCAAGACTTTGTATGCTTAAAACCAATTGTTATCCTATTATATTGTAATCCTACAGTTCCAGCAGACCATCTGTTGTCCGTGTCCTGATACATACTCAGGGGATCCACTAGTTTGTTTTTCAATACCCCAGAACGGACACCCAACATAGATTCTTCGGACAAAAACAGCACTTAATAATCTTATGCTTATGACTTTTAAAGTATGATTATGGTATAATTAATCCATTATTTATAAGTATTTACAATAAAATGTCTATATAATAATGAATAAAAGTTATTAAAACGCTAAAAATTATTACACAATGGCTTATTATTCCAATGAGGACATATAATCAGCACTTCAGAGGGCAAAGAAAAAGGGGAAGACCAAGAAGAAGGTGGAAATGGAGGATGAATCCAAGAAAGGACGAAGTACAGAGAGATGCGAGGAAGCATGGAATCCGCTACTGATTAGGGTTGGAACATCGATAGAAAAATATCGATATTCGATATTTTGATATATCGCGAAACCAAATATCGATATCCACCGATCGGTAGAAAAATATCGATATATTGAAAGGAAATGGACGAAAAAGCTAAGAAACCGTGCATTACACAGTATAACTTAAGGAGATTTATGAGAAGGTTATGAAATAATATAATTATTATTTATAGAACAATATTTTTACTATCCATGAATCATTATAAAAAAAGATAGAAAAGAATAATATTTTGGTAAAAAAAAAGTATTATAATACATTTTTATCTTGAAGGTTTTTTGCCGTATTTCATATATTATATTATTCTACAAATTTTTCAAAAATAAAACCTTGTTTTATTTTTCTAAAAAAAAAAAATTGTATTTTATAAAGTTTTCATGCATACATTGAGCATTCTCAAAACATTTATCTAAAAACATGTAATTCATCTGATATATATTTCAGTACAATCACCATTTATATTATTACCTGTTTGTCTTTACATAGGATTAATTAACAGTATATGTGTTTCAATCTTATCTACTAATTATTGTTTGGCAACTAAGTATTGTTTATTCTCATATTTACCCCATCATATTTATAAATTAACGTGTGCTAAATTTTAACCAATGATTATATGCAACAATTTATTTACATTTATAGTATTGTCTATTTTATTTCAATTTGGTGAGTGATTGATCCATATTATTTTTTGTTTTGCTAATCTTAAAATCTTAAGTTTATTTGAAGGGTAAGGAGAAAACACCTGGGCCCTATTTCATAATAAAGTACGAAAGTACAATTACGAGTAGACCTATGATTTTCTATGCATATGACACACTGAAATGTTGAAACACAATAAAATTTAAAACTAGTTGTTAGCATATAACTAATGTGCCTCGATTCCTATTCTTGAATATTCTGATCCGTGTCTTCACTATCAAGCAATACTTCTGGTAGTGTTCTCTTTTCTTTTTGTAATTTTTCTAGATCTTATTTTAATTTTAAATTTACTATTTTTTAGTTACAATTATTAGTTCTTTCATTATATATCTATTTTATTTATTATTTCTATGTAATGATTTTCAATTTCATATCGATTTTGAAATTGAGCACTTCTTTTATACTTTTTTATTACTATTAGGATTTTTGGAATTTGCCTTATGCTGCTTTAATCTTGTTTTGAAATTTTGGGACATTTCCCCTAAATAATACTTTTCATTGTATTCTTTCCAGTCTTATAATATTTTTTCGTCGTTCGCCTTCCACTTCAAATGATGCGATATTTCGGAAACTACTTCTTATGTCAGAAGCTTTTGATGGAGGAACTGTTTTGTGTGCTTCTGATTTAGAAGTAGTTTCCAAAATATGCATCATTTGATTTTTTTTTTTTTAGCATTTCGTCTCCATCAGGGTCAGAAACACCTGACACTGATGGAGACGATAAACGTGTGAACGGAAAGCTTTGAGATGTGACCGTAGGTTTGTTGTGTTTCCCGATGTCCGAAATATTTTGTGACAATATTTGCACTCCCCACTTTTACTGTCTCTCGATTTAAAATGTTTCCATATTTCACTTTTTGGCGGCAACATTTTAGTTTCTATTTTCACTTTAATCACCACACTAAAACAACAACAACAATGAACAACAGGTAACTGACCGTTAGTGACGCCCATGAGTTATAACATTAAGGAAATTACAACAGCTCAAAGACAGCGTCCTAGATTGATTACATAATTAAGCTATAATGTAAAGTACAGTTCACGGATAAAATTAAAAATATGATAAAGAATAAATAAATTTCTAATTAAAATAAAACAATAAAGTTTAAAATATCAATATCACCGATATATCGGTGTAAAATATCGATATCATCGATAAATCGGGTGTTAGGATATCGATATAATATATCGGTTTTTCAAATCCGATATATCGATATATCGCGTTTCGATACTCCAACTCTACTACTAATAAGTCATGAGGCAAAGAGTCATGCAGTGCCAAGAAGTGAGTCTACAATATCTAGCAGTATATTTAAGGAAGTTCAATACGCTATATCACAGCTAATACTGATCCGATTATAATTTTTTTTTTTTTGCCTTCAAACGTAAAACCTCTAATTTTGGGGGAATATTAAAAAAAAATTGTCTTGGTCGATTACAAAAGTAGTCTCGGAGAAAAGCCACAGACGGCGGAGGGACGGATTTTTTTTTATCCGATATTTAGATTTAAAGTGTTTTGAGGTTTGAGGTTTTAGATATTTTGAGGAGAGGTTAAACCTTTTTTCTTTCTTGGTCAATTACAAAGGTACATTATCGAAAATAATCAACCAAAAAGCGAAGAACGGTCATATAAATGATAAACGCCCTTCTGGAGTTTCAAGGGTAAGGCTAAGAATGCGCCAATTTATCAGTGTACCAGTGTTTCCCAAACGCATTCGTAGCATTACTCTTGAAATTCCAGAAGGGCTTTCATCATTTATATGACCGTTCTTCGCTTTTTGGTTGATTATTTTCGATAATTCACATTTGTAATTGACCAAGAAAAAAAAATATTTAACCTCTCCTCTAGATCAATTAATATTAATTAGATCAATGAATAGATCTTTTCTTATTAAAAAGTCATATAGGAATAAGATAGATATGACCTAGCATATCCTGTACTCCCTGCCTTTTTTCAATGCTCTTAGACCTCAGTGTGAAGATCTGATCTATTGTGGATTCCCATGTCATAAATCCAGTACGATATCTCCCAGTTTCCTCTGGGGCAAAAAACACACAAATTACTATTAGAAAAATATTTTTATCTTCAATTTAAAAGGTGTGTTGATGCCACGTTAAAAATTCAAAAAAGTCTTTGAAATTTTAATCCTTAAACTTTCAATATACATTCTTAACTAAATTTGATGATTAAGTAGGAGTTAAGTAGTAGCAGTTCGATCTTAAGCATATAAAATAAATTAATAAAAAGCATGCGTAACCTTTAGTACAGTTCGTAAAAAAAAATAAATACGTTTTTGTGGCAAAGGATACGTTTACTCTTGGCAGATTAGTCCATAAGAAAAACGGGAATGGGTCGGTTGCATTTCAAAATATTATCATTTTTGTTAAACGCATACTTTTATATTAATGTATCTATGTTAGTAAGAGGACTAAAGTCTTGCATTATATGAGTTGTAGGTTGGTTCTGCAGGTAAAGTCATATTATGAATTATATTACATGATGGAGAAAAACGTACCCTTCCAGCTAAAGACTGGTTGGTGTAGACGACTCCTGTGTCAGGATCTATCCTGAAGGGAAGAGGTTTAGGATCCGGAGGAAGCCCAGCAGGGTTCCAGCCGTCCTTCTCCAGGCCGAACTGGAGGCGGGCCTCGCCATCCTGCCTGGCCTGGACCCTCGTCACCACCGAGCCTACCTGCTCGGAGTCCGGGATCTCCCACTTCCTTACGATAGTCAGCACTGGAGGTGGCAGGTCTTCGCCAATCCCTGTAACAAAAAACATAAAGATATTAATTAATAGATACAAAAAACACGCAATTAATTAAGAAAAATATTATTATTAAATCGTAAAAATTATACTAATAAATAATAAAAAGTTTTAGCGAAACCATAGGTCAGTCATTGAAGATAGTTACAAATATTTTCTGAAAAGAGTATTTATTATAATTACAACACAGAATATTTTAATATTTGTTTATGATATATATTATATAAAAATAAAAGTTAATTTTATTATTATTATTTTTTTTTTTTTTTTTTTACACGAATCGGCCAGCAAGGTGAATATCACTTAATATTCTTCTTCACACTCTCCGCCTTCCTTCAACTCCAATACTCTCTCATCTTCCTGGACTGTTCCTCTCGCTCTCCCTTAGTCCATTTTCTCCCTCGTCTCTCCTTCCTTCCTGCAAGAATCCCAACCTCTTTTAGTTTTTTTTCCGAAAAGCTCTCCATCCAAACAGTCCCTATCCTTGATTTTTAGCCTATCCAGCTCCTCTTTTATTTGTTTGAAATATCCACCTATACTCTTATAGCTTAAGATTGTCGAAATTTTTTTTGTTCAGCCTCTTATTGTTCATTCTGACCATGCGGCCGTAGAACCTCAGTCTCCTGGTCCTGATGACTGTTTCAAGATCTTCCAAATTTCTGTATATTTCTTCGTTGGATTTTCGCCTATACCCCTCTTGTGTTACTTTAGGTCCTTGAATCCTCCTCAGAATTTTTCTCTCAATCTTCAGGATTTTCTCCAAACTCGGAAGGCTGACTGTTTCCATCCCATACAGTATTGCTCGTCTTACTACTGTACAGTAGTGCCTTATTTTTCATTGGAGGACAAAGGTTTCTTGCTGTACATGTTTCAAGTGCCAAAGTTCAGTTTTTCGAGTTTGGTTTCTTCAGTTCATTTCTTCAGTTCTTTCTCCTACGGATGCCCTATCTGTTCCGTTGCTACATATTTTCTCCCCCAGGTATTTAAACTTTTTTGTGACTTTTATTTGCCCATATTTTGTGTTCAATATTTCCTTGCTAAAGCTGGCATCCGTTGTCATAACCTCTGTCTTTTAATACGAAATCTGTAGTCCCGTTTTCTCAGCTATTTCTTTCAGGTGTTTATCTGTTTTATAGCTTCCTCCTCTGTTTCTGTTAGCAGGGCTATATCGTCTGCAAAGGCCAAACACTTTACTTTCACAATGTCCCTTTCTGTTCCTATTACTGCAACCGCATCGTCATTTTGCCAGAAAATTTTCATTTATTATTATATTATTTATATAAATATTAGTTTATAATATATAATTATATATATCCGTTAGCAAAACTTCAGCAAGCCTGATGGACTCAGGTAAAGTTATAATTTTATCAAAATGGAACATCAGGTTTTGTTTAGCTATATTATTTTTAGAATACTCAACAATTGGTAATAAAGAACTTTTTACAAACATTATAAGTTCGCCATGGTTTATGAACATTTCAGAACAACTTCGTTTTTTTCTTTGTGGCTATTTATGAAGCACCTCTTCTGTATTCGTCAGCTTCATTACGGTGGTCCGAAACTCCCTTATAAGAAATCGGAAGCGGGTGTCCGTGAATATTTCGATTGTAAATGATGATTAGGCCAAATAGTTTTACAATCTTTTCACAAATCTAAATTCCTGTCGAAGCCTTAAATCGCATTGGCATCATTTGATATTGGTCCAATCTCTATCTCGGAACTCAAAAGTATCTCCTTCATCTTCTGATTCTTCCTCTTGGCGGTGGATTTATTGAAAAATCTCTTGAGGAGTGGTAAGTAGGTATTGTCGGTACATTGTGATTCAAAAACATATAAGAATTCAACTGCAGAAGAAGCAAAAGTTGTTTCCACATAAACGGTAAGGGTGGGCAAAGCTGACCCGGAGTTTGAATATATCGTAAGTTATTACGCATAGTTTAAAAATGCCATATACCACTTTGTCGACAGCTAGGCTAATACTTGAGAGGGTGTCTCCGAAGTATGGTGGTAGAAATCCTAGAAGAGCGTGTGGAATTAAATAATGCATTTCGCTCGGGTCAATCTGACTCTGGTCTTACTGTTTGAGAGCGAACTATATCATACGAAAATATCTTCCGCCATTTTTTTTTTTTTTTACTTTATTACTTTCATTTATTTGCTCCAGGAGAGACTGAAACGGATTATGAATTGCTTTTTAAGATTCGTCTTTGGCACCTCGAGACGGGCTCATGTGTCCTACCTTTACGGCGAGTTAAAGTAGCTCTTTCCTTCCAACCGTAGACAATATTTCCTCGGATCTTTCCTATACCAAACTATCACACCCACCACCTTTCGTACATCTACAGTCTCATAGGAATTATAATTATAATGTGGCTATGAAAAGCCACTATTTTTAATAATCTCCGAGTTCATACCCGTTGAAGCTAGTTGCCCCAGAAAGCCTATTACGAATCGCGTGAGGAAGGGTGGGTCGAGTAAGAAGGGAGGAGGAGGATAAAATTTATATATATATATATTGTAACGCTCTAAAAATAATACTGGCTTTGGCGAGGATACAGGTCCTTCGAGAAGTCCTCATTTCAAAAATAGTCGGTTTTAACATTGATACTGGCTTCGATAAATCCTACCTTGTTATTAAATCAGACTATGTTAGCGAATTATAATTAGAATACATAGGAAACAAGATCTCGCCTTTCTAACCTCCATATCGCTTCCCATAGAAGCAAAACATTCGAACGTTCCTTTCTCGCCCGCTTCTCTATCCTTTGGAATTCCTTTCCTTCTAATATCTCTATCCTCATTCAAGTCCCTCCTTTTCCAACGCCTTCTTTCTCTCCAAAATGATGCTCTCTAATTGCGAAATTTCAGTTTAGGATTAACATCTGGATCAGAAGTAAATAATAGTTTTTAATGCACTAGCTTCAACTTTGCTAATCAACTCATTATTTTGTATTTTTTATTTTCTCTCTTTTTCTTTTCTTTTTTTACGTTTTTTTCTCCTTTTTTGTTCAAATTAATTATATTTTTCGAGAAAAGAATTTAATTTATTAATTTATTTGCTTATTTATTTTACTTAAAATATTGTAAACATTAACTGATCTGTATTTTGTAGTCTTATGGCCAGATATTGTTTCTGTTTTTTTTTTTTTTATCATGTTATTCTTAATGGACTTAGTCCCAGAATAAACTTCTTCTTCTATCTATCTATTCATATAATGAATAAAGAAATATAATTATTTCAATGCAGTATTTTTTTGATTGAATTTTTCCTGGATTATATTGCAACTATCCAGAATTACACCAGATCTGAGAATTATATGGCATTCTTTAAGAATTCACAGGGATGAAAATAGATTACCAAGCTTGAAAAATGGTGGGTTTAATGCAGTTTTTCAAAAACATTCTGATTTGAACTTTTTTTCCGGATTCAAGGTCCATATACATTCCTATATAAAAGTTAAAAAAAAAACTTCAAATAATTTTATAACGATTTTAAGGCTCAGATACTCCTATGTGCGTTGACTGGTTAATTATTTTCTGGTATTTGAGAGGCAGATATAATTACATCAAGAAACTCTGAAACTAATTTAATCGGTATTACATTATGATAAAATTAAGTCTTTATATTTCATGTTTTTGCGTTTTGAGATTGAGGAAATCGATTAATTACAAGAGAAATCTCGACATCGTAATATTATCGAAACTTCAATAGGTTATCATAAGTGAAATATCGATATTATCACATCGATATTTAATCTCTAATCGAAACTATCAAAGATGAATATGATAGCTGATTATTACGTACGGAAGATATGACAAAAATATAACCCATTGCTTTTTGATCGATACATGATTACCTTTTGTCCGAAAGCAATAAACTCCAATTTTATCTTTGCCCTTTGCCTCTATAAAACTAATCCTAACTGAATTAAGGATTAGTTGATGACGACTTAGCAAGTATTCCTCCTTTGTGCACTACAAGTCCTCTGTCCCTTTGTAACCCTTTCAACATGGCTTCATCACGTCACTCTGTTTTTGTCAAGGGCTTTTCGGATGTTTTTATCCGCTACTAATTGACATGTCTCTTCAAATTCTATTTACCTCATTCCTCTTAAGGTGATACAGAGACTACTATGTATCAGTCGTTATTATGGTTATTTGGTATTATAAATTTTTAGTATCTGTTATAAAGTTAGTACTATGGATTACCTAAATCAAAGCCAAATATTACGAGATGGCAGAAAATGGAATTTAATCAAGATAATGCTGGAAGGGCGTATTCCTACTGGAATACACAGATACAGTAAATATCAGGGCACGAAACAATCATAAAATTGTTTCGAAAAATTCCAATTTAACTGCTTTACAATAACTTTTACACTAAAATATTAATATAAAAGTTCTGCACAAAAGGCTCTTATAATAAAAAGTTCCATAAGAACTTATATCATTAAAAATGTTTGACATAAGTGCTGTTAAAACAAGTTCTTGCCAAAACTTTTTTTATAAAAGTTCTGTCCATAGAAGTGCCTATTAAAACATTTTAAATATAAATTCCCTTATGGGGCAAACCTTGAGAAGGATTCGGGAGGTAGAAGAACCTCGCTAGACAGCAGTACTGTTCAAAAAAATTAAAAAATCTTTTAAAATAAAACATAGATAATAAAGAAAATTATAAATAAAGGAACATATAGAAAAACCGAATACAATTATTTTTTTTATTTATTTAACATTAAATTTTTAATTTCAATAGAAAAATTGCTTTAATGTCAATTAAAACACCTACACAATGTTTATTTAAAGATAGTAAAACATTTCAAGACAATTCGAGACTTTTACATAGTAGAACATGCATATAACAGCTCTTACGATTAAAGAACGTTTACTATATAAGTTCTGACCAAAACTTTCTTGTAAAAACTTATAATAAAAGTTTTAATATAAAAGTTATTGAATGAACTGTTTCAAAAAAGTTTATTTTAGAACAAGATATTTTTCAAAATAAATGAGCACGGTTATAAATGATAATATCCATCTTATATTGTGTTTTTCGTGACTTTCTTCTAACTTTTGTGATTTGAAACTCTGTACTGCCGGTAACTGTATATTTTGTGAGACGTACTAGTAAGGATTGTACAAAAACTGAAAAAAGTACGAAACAAAAGCGGCCATGCTAACGGGCTCACAGATGTCTCTAATTAAAAAGACTTGGATGGTTAATAAGGGCCTAGGTATATATCCAATAACCAAAACTGCGTAACCTTCAGCAAGGTGAAATATATTTGGCCAGTGGTCCATGTCATAGTCAAATTCAATATTTTTCCGTATGGATCTGACCCATTGCCGCCAAATTACAAGATAAATCCACCATGTGGAAAACGTAAACCATTCATAAAAATAAATTGTATTAGTAGTAAAAGGCCAGTGCAGTTAGTGATCTCTGATTAGTTCCAACAATTAGTTCCACTATTTTAATATGTTCTATGAACTGGCCCCCTCATGGAAAATCCGAGTTTTTGACCTTGGAGTGCCTGAGCGTGCGCCGCTATCTTGAAAAAACAGCCAGAATCACAAAAAAATATCTTTTCCCAGATATATATCCTTTCAAATTCAAATTTCGGTTTATGTAGCTTAGATACATTTTGTAGAGCATAATATGTCCTACAAACTTGTAGTTATAATTATCTTCTATCTCAATACAACACCATATAAGGTCTTGAACATGCGTAAAAATTCATAAAAATCAGTAAAATGCGCACCATGGTTTGATTTTTTGTGTGTTCCTCGTTTCTAATACAGTTTTGAAAAAAAAATAACTAACAACAATGTATTAGAGCAAACATTTTTTTTTATAACACGTGTATGTTCTTATAATGTCTACAATAGACATAATATGAATATCACGTGCTAGCATAATGTTAAACCACCGAAAACAGGACGAAAATTAAATACATTTTTGAATTTTTCATTCATAGATTTTGTTTCATTTTTAAACAAATAAAATTAAAACGTATACGTCAAGAAGATTTGTCTGCAACGTAATTGCAACATAAATTAAAATTAGTGACTGAGAAAGTACATAGGAATGGTAGTAAATTGAAACATTCAATTTTTCGTAAAATTATAATTTTATAACTTTTGAAATGATAAATGATCATTATCATTATAATGAAATACAATTTAGTCGTAAATATAAACTTTAATATAATTAAGAAATGTTAAAATGTATTTTTGTTGTTATATTCATGATTTAATTGTAGCCAATAAAAGTTAATTTTGCGAAAATATTACTTATTTTATAGTTGCAATTCCACTAATCATAAATATGGTTGAGTTCTATCTTTTAATAGTACAAACAATTGCAAATAATATAAATAAATAAAAAAAAAAAACGCTTTATCAATTTTTGACGAGGTTGAATAGTACCTCGGTACCTAATACTGATTAAAAAACATAAAACATATGGATCTCATAAAAAAAAATAAATATAGAAACTATATAGCCTAGTCGGTTATTTTATAAACATAAAGGGGTAAACCTTTGGAATCGCTACTAACGACCTTGAAGAGGTCCCCACCGCCTTCTTTCCTACACCATCTTTAAGTTTAAATATCATAGCCAATCTCTTCACTGTTCTATTAGCTTCCGATCTGGGAAGTTTAGTCCAAGTGGTGAAAAAAAATTACCAATTATGTGCAAAACTAAGGATCAATAGATTTCCGTCCATGAAGTTTAAGAAAATTGCATTGCGTTGAGCTTCAACGAATCCGGATGCGCCACTTGTTTTCAGCAATCGTTTATCATTACTTCACCTCTGACTTACCATTCTTCCGCTCCCTGGCGTATGATGGTTCGCAGTTCCTGACTTGGTCCTTGGATCGAAATTGTTAATAGCATAACAAGAATGAGATGGTCATGGATCAAATTTACCTTTTTCCTCTGTAGAGAGTCTTCTTAGCATTGCAATACCCCTTCGTAAAAATGCTGGAATTTTGACCTAACCCTACACCAGCGTTCCAACTGAGAAGGATCCGTCGGTTTGAGGATTTAATTGCGCATGCGCAGTGGGTGAAAGTATAGTCTGGTATGAAAATCTAGACCTCTTAACAGTTGTTAGTAGCAATTCCAAAGGTTACCCATAAAGGGTGAGAATCATTCCCAATTGATTATCATCTTTTCAAAAATGTGAAAGAATTAAATATAAACTTTAATATCATAAAGCATTATTAAAATTGATTTTTTTTTTGTTATATTAATGATTTAATTGTTGTCAATAAATATTAATTTTACGATAAATCGAATGTTTCAATTTAATACCATATCTATGTACTTTCTCTAATCTTAATTTTATATTGCAATTACATTGAAGATAAATCATGTAGGCGTGTATATTTTAATAGTATTAAAAAATAGAAATGAAATATGTTAAAAAAAAATTAGGAATGAAAAGTTTAAAACACCATTCAATTATCATCCTGTTTTCGGTAGCACAATAGACATAATAAAGTCATAAAGGTGTTAAATGAAATTTTATGCTCCGTTACATTGTTGTTAGTTAATTTTTATCAAAACTGCACTAGAAGCGGGGTAAACACAAGAAATCAAATCTTGTCGCGCATTTTACTGTTTTTTACGAACTTGTGCGCATGTACACGACGTCATATATATATATATATATATATATATATATATATATATATATATATATATATATATATATATATTTTTTTTTTTTTTTTGAGCTAGAAGATAATAAAAAATACAAGTTTGTAGGGAATTTTAAGCTCTACAAAATTTACACACGCTAATTTTACAGAAATTTGCATTGGAATGGAGATATGTCGGGAAAAAGCGATTTTTTTCGTTATTCTGACTGTTTTTTCAAGATAGCGGCGCGCGCTCAGGCACTCCAAGGTCAAAAACTCGTATTTTCCACGAGGGAACCACTTCATAGAACATATTAAAAAAGTGGAAATACCAGAATAAATACGATCGCAAACCATTCATTCCAGCTGATTCAACTGGCCTATAACTGTTAGTGGAAATTAATTCTAATACCCATTTCAACAACTTTAGTACGCAGTACCTACTTCAACGATAAGTTCAGGATTGAAATTCGTCCTGCAAGCATCTTGTTCCAGTAGGAATAAATTTCCAGATCCTAGTACCTCCTTCCAATATTCCCCTTCGATGATTCTCATAACTTGATTCTAAAACTTTTTCTGATTTTTTTTTTTTTAATGAATACAAAGTCCTCATAGCTTGGGGAAGAATAAATAGTTAGGTTGTTATTATTCAGGATACTGAAGGAGAGCTCTGGAAATAATTGATTATGCTACAACTTTACAATGCAGCCGCCTTATCTGTAGCGGTCGCCGCACTAGCGCTCTCTAGCGCCATTTATGCTAAGTAGTTGCTTTATATTCAATTGTAAAATTTTTATTTTTGGATTTATTAAAATTATTACTGCTTTAATTAGTTATTATTTAAAGCAGTAATCATTTTGGTTAATTATTTTCAATAATAGACCTTTATAATCGACCAAGGAAAAACAATTTTTTTAACCCCGCCTCAAAATTTGAGTATGTTTTACGTTTCAAGATACGTAGAATCCAAATATCGAATAAAAAAAATCCGTCCGTCAATGTTCCTTTCCCGAAACACTCCAAATGCTCATGTGAAAGATAATCTAATTGTCTAAAATGTAAACCAAAGCAATACGGAAAGTCCTGTGAATAGACAGACTAGATATTTTTTAAATATTGCTAAAGAATCATTTTGCACCAAAGAATCATTTAATCATTTTAATAATTCCAATGAATACGACCTTAATAATTGAGTAGTTAGCATAAATGGCCTTAGAGAGCGCTAGTGTGGACACGAATATTGATAAGGCGGCTGCATTTTAAAGTAGCATTTTTTTTATTTAAAGGATGAATTTTGCGTTCTTTATTTATTTGTTCTTAAACTATAGGACTATAATTCAATTTTCATCAATTTTTTCCATTTCAAAGTAATAGTTTTTTTTTTTTTTTTTACGAAATTTATTTTCAGTCGTTTTTTTTTAACCGATAGCATAAATAAAACACGTTAAAACCGGTTATCCGATACCAAAAAACCGGATATCGGTTATAACCGACCGGTTTTTGACAACTCTGGTATGAAAGTGTTTTTATACACCATTATCTTTACCTTTTTAGTTACTTCCCTCTTTTTCAGGTAGCTTGCTTTAATTGAATTGAAACATTTGCTGGGCCTATTCTCTCCCTAATTTCGCCGCCTATTGGGGCCGTTCTCGTTCAGATGGGTCCCCAAATACTTGAAATCTCTGACGTGTTCTAGTTATTCTCCACTCAAACGAAGTACTCGGTCTCCACTTTCTTCTCCTCACTCCAACCTAATAATTTTTGTTTTATTGGCGTTTACTACCATATTTAGCATCTGTAGTTCTTCCTGCAGGGCTCGTAGGTTGTATCGGAGGTTTCTTACTTTGTTTCCGAATACTATTCAATATCATCTGCGTAAACTAGGAGGGTAAGATGCACTGGTCTCAGTTTTCTATAGCTCAGTCAGTCCATTCTCGTCTTAGCTCTCTTCAGTACCATGTTGAGCAACATTATAAACAATTATGAGCTAACACTACAGACCTGCTACATAATTATTATATAATATATTGTTTTGTAAAAAAGGTAAAAAATAACCTAAATCTAATCGGCCGGGTCCCCAACAGCCCCGGCGCCCTCCTCCCCCTCTCGTCTCGGCTAGTTAGCGAAATGCGAGATAAAGAATTTCGTTGTTCCCAACATATTCAGTGGACTTCAAATCAGTAGGATCTAGACTGGAGAAATCAATGAACATTTTCCAACAAAGATTAATTTATCGTTTATACGCATCTACCTATAGAGGCTCCAGAGATCAATTACGCAACCGTCAATATCATAACATACTATTTAGGGCACAAACTTACAGTTCTAAACCACTTATAAGTCGCTGTCGTGGGATAATTATTGTATTTAATGGATATAATAAATGAACAATAAACTAAAATAAAGCATAATACTTAAAAATCATAATATAGTTAAATCTCGTTTATCCAGATCTCGTTTATCCGGATGCTTGGATCAGATTTTTAGACATGTTTATATTTGATGTTCACATCAGATAATAATTTTTAATTAAGGAAGAAGTCAGTTAAGGTGCGGTCATAAACTGATACACTAATAAATAACTTATTTATTTTGTGCCAACGTTTCGTCCTAAGTTTTAGGCCATCTTTAGGACTAAAAGAAAATAACAACATTGAAAACGATAGAAGCAGTACCAGTAATAATTAAAAACGATAAAAACAGAAATTACAAGCAAGATATATGTAAATAAATGAAGTATAAAAAAAAGAAGATAACAATGTATATTGTAAAAAATTAAAAATTAAAGTAAAGTAAAAAGAGTGAAGGAAATATCATGAATTACATGAAACAATAAAGTTCATTATACATGATATAATAAAATATATGAACACTATTAATTGAAATGACGACTAGTATGAAGATTTGGCTGATATTATGAAGTATATAAAGCATATCGAGAAAATTATGATATTTTAAGTTCTGTAGAATATCAATGTTAAAATTGTTAAAAAGTGACTAATCAAAACAACAACAATGGAAAAATTAATTGAAATTAAAATAGTGCTTTATTTACACATGGTATGATAAAATATATGAAAATTATTAATTAAAAAGACTACTAGTATGAAGATTTGGGAATATGTAAAGCATATAGCATATAATTATGATGTAACAAGTTATTTAAAAGATGACAATGACTTATTACATAACGCTTCTTCTTTTAGTCCTGATGATGGAATAAAAAATTAGGCCGAAACGTTGGCACAAAATAAATGTCATACTTATTAGTGTATTAGTCTTTGCTGACACCGCCTGATCAACTTCTATATAATAGTAGCTACGGTCAACCAAACATATTCCAATAATAATTTTTAATTATGATAGCAATCACGTATCTGTATATAAATACGACAAATATTCGATCTTTAATTATAATTCAATGTACAGTTTCTGCATAGACTGTGCAATGAATTGTGGTTATTAAATATTTGTTGTTGAATTTAAATAAGTTTATTACAATGTCACAGAACGTTGACATCAGCAACGGATTCAGCAGCTATAAATAGTTTTTATCGTAATAAACGGTAAGACTGCTTATTTAAGGATTTCGGTTTGCTTATCACCCATACTATCAGGATCATCTGAATTTTCGACAATCCTACATTATTGTAATAAAAATATCTGATGTGGACAACACACGACTTCCTTGTACGCCTATTAAACTATAAATCGCTGGCTCAAAAAGTAATCCTGAATTTGATAACTAGTTTCCGAAAATTGCAGTATCTCAAATACGATACTAGGCGTCGCGACATCCATCTAATGACACACACACAGACATGCTCTTGTTTCTGGAGGTCTCATGATAACTGAAATTTCCAAGAGATTTCTTCCGTGACAACATTTAAACTGTCAATATCACTAGATAAATCATTGGAAATCGAAAGCTTCGACATTTTAAGCGGAAAAAATCCACTTAACTTATATCTTATTCTCCTGCTGACGACTTGTTCATCTCACAAATGGGGTGGAAAACCAGTATTTTACTATCAATTTTTACACTTAAAACAAGTAATAAAATTATTTAATTAGATTGGAAAAAAAATGTGTTTATAACATTTATCACCGAAACATATGATCTGTGCAATAAATTTCAATATACTTTTTGATGTAAGTTTCTAATGACCTTCAAGTAAATTACCCCTTTCGGATCTTCAATTTCAGCCAAAATCTATTATATTACTTATATTGATATAAGAGTCTAATTTACCAAATTTGAGATATTTTACATTATTTTTTAATATACTTTTTGATGAAAGTCTAATATGACCTTCAAGTAAAGTACAACTTCCGGTTTGCCAATGTTTACCAAAATTTATTATGTTATTTATATTAATAAATATGTGCGTCCATTCCAAATTTGAAAAGTTTTGCATAATATTTTAATATAATTTTTTATGAAAATCAATAATGACCTTCAAGTAAAGTACTACTTCCGGTAATTATGCAGTAACTAAAAAAGGAGGTTCACAACTAGATTATATAATTATCATACATAAGAAATTTTAACTTTATACGGCAAACAGTTATGCGAGATACGTACGAATGTACGTTCAGACGTCAAGACGAAACTAGTCAAAATGGATTCAGGGATGGTCAAAATGGATATTTCCGTTGAAAACTGAAAACCGAAAATTTTCGCGATTAAAATACTTCCTTTACTGCGTACAAGGAAGTAAAAGTAATTGAATATTAGAATTACCGAATTTTTTAAAATGAAATTATGGATAGTTCTGATAGGTCTATTGAATTATATGTAATTAAAACAGTATTATTATAGGGGAGCAATGTTTATATTAGTGAAATATTTACTATTTCTTGATCGCAAATAATGGTTTTATATTATAATATGTACATGAGTAAGAATTCAGTCTTGCTCGGGACATCATAGTACATTGAAATTTAATTGGAATATTTAAGGCCGTATTAAAGTATTATAAGTAGTATAAAAACGTTATTCGTGATCTAAAAATAGTAAATTTTAGAGTGATCCAATTTCTTAAAATAAAATAATTGAATTGTAGAGCGATCTCAAGGCTATATTGACTTATACTATGTTGTTACAAAATTCCTTGTGCATAAGTATACCGTTATAATTCCGATATTTTTTTCTTGGTCAAACGAGAACGATGTGCAGGGACATTGTCGTGTTGAAAATGGCCTGGTTCCTGTTCACCAAAGCAGGGTACTTTGCACTCAAAACTGCATAAACTCTGTTTAGCTGTTCACAGTTAACGTTTCGGAGTCTCAACTACGGGCGATAAATCACGAGTAGTTGCATATGGGTTCTGGTTCACACATTCAAGAAGACCGTCATCATCAAAGACCGACGGGCGACCTGATCTGGGTTGTGCGGCAGTAATTCGATGGATAATTGACTTCCCTTCTATGGCACAAATTTCTTCGGCGGCTGCCTTTGCGCTTAAACCTTTTTTTCAGTAATGTCTCAAAATACCGCGAATCACAATTTTTTCTTGACATTGCACGTGTGTATTAAAAATGTAAATAATCCCATAAAGCCAACTCAAGTCACAAGGAATTAAAGGATTAGTCAAAGGAAACATTGACATAAATAGTAGGAACAAAAACATTCTCACAGGATAATTATGGAAGTTTGAATTAAGGTTGGTCCATGCACAAGGACTTTGTAACAACCTAGTACGTAACGAAAACGGTAATCTTCTAAGGAGTGAAGTATATTAAAAGATTTTTTTTATTATTTAAAACTGGCGTCGGATTTGGTTTTAGCATTTGGAAAAATCCCTATTATTAAATTTTCGGGCAAATCTAAACATTAATTATTTTTTTTTTATCTTTGCCCTTCAATTTTTTTTTTTAAATCATAGAAACGCCTATAAATCACGAACCCTTTGATCGATTCAAACCAAATTTGAGTCATCATTTGGTTGTTACATTTTCTTGCAAATAACTTCGAAGATAATGCAATATTGTTTGTACGTATGGAAAGAAGAAACTCCCCTTTATCTATCGAGTCCAAGAACGTCAATATCGGATACACTGAAGCGTTTACAGAGCCATAAATTGAAGGTACTTTATGGTTTAAAAATTGTGAGCCCCATCGGAATTGAAAATAATTTTTTTTTTTGTTTTCGGTGATTCAGATTTAAAATAAAGCATTTTCTGAGTGTTTTATTTAATTATTTATTAATTTTTTCTCAGTTCCTAGGGCCCATATTTTGTGTCCTCATTCAAATTCTGTCATTATAATTGGTGTGAAAAATCAGTAAGATTAGTTTACTTAATAATTTAAACACTTTTTAAAAAAATATATTTGACAAAAAATCAATTAGTTTTCAGTTATTATTTTTCCTTTATTTTAAACTAAAATAAAAATGTTTTGTGGGAAGACCATGTCGATATCACTTTTCAAACTGGAGATTTGGAATAAAGCATTTTCTGGGTGGTTCAGCCCGTTGGACGGTCAACTATCTGATTATTTAATCCATAGTTGATGATTTAAAATAAACATTAGCAGTTTCAACTATTTGATTATTTAATCCATAGTTGATGATTTATATGTGTTGAATTATTTTCGATGTAGAATCACCCAAAAAAGTTTGACCGAAATTAACGACTGACACACCGCGCACTCCCTTCGTGAGTATTAAAAGGAAATATAAAAAAATCATTAATTTTAAAGTCCCAACCAACTCTTTTGAAGGTTTTCCGAGAATCATCTTGGAGGGAGGGGGGTCTTTACTTTTGATGCTTCAATTATTTTATTTTACGTATCTACAAACGTAATACCTCAAATATTGAGGAGGGTAGTTAATTTTGTTTCAAGTTAAATAAAAATTCTGCTAAGATATAAAAAAATACGTTAATTAATAATTCCCAGAAGTCACTTAACGAAGAGGAAAATGTCTCAATTAGGGAAAGTATATAAGTAAAATAAACCTTTTATAAAACAATAATAATATGTAACTATTGTGATAAAACAAATGCTAGTAGAACAATACTGTCTAGACTTTCCAAATTCAAATGGCTTTTTTTCCGATCTAAATCAATGGTAAGCCGCAAAAGCCTCGCATTTAAATGCCAAGGAAAGAGACGGTGCCCAATCTATCGCCAACCACAGCTGAAAGCATC
The DNA here is from genome assembly GCA_948150685.1 of Rhaphigaster nebulosa. Taxonomy (NCBI): domain Eukaryota; kingdom Metazoa; phylum Arthropoda; class Insecta; order Hemiptera; family Pentatomidae; genus Rhaphigaster; species Rhaphigaster nebulosa. The sequence goes on along the minus strand of OX411311.1, from coordinate 125,965,130 downwards.
TCTTCTACCTCAAATTAATTTTAAGCTCAAGTAGCATTCTAGATGGAAATATATTTCATAATTAAGTGAATCATAATCAACTATTTTTCTGTCAATCACTACAGTTGTATGAAGAGTGCATTGTTGTCAACTACTACAAAAAATGAAATATTTTTATTTTTCAGTGGCATATTTCATAGCGTAATTTTCACCGAAACCACAATTGGGAGAGAATAGTCCAAGAGATATTTGGCGCCCAAAACAATCCCAGACAATGATTTTCATTTACTAATGGTTTATTTGAGTATAGATACTTGATACAAGTTTTTTTTTTCATCAATTTTGAATATCTCTTGGTATTTGGCGCCCAAAACAAGCCCACACATTTTTTTGTTTTCATTTACTAGTTGTTTATTTGAGGAGAGTTATTTGATACAAGTTATTTTGTTTTTTTTTCAATGATTTATTTCTAACATTTTAGTAGCATTACCTTTGAATTTCACTGAGAACAACACCTCTCGAAAAGCAATTTTGAGGAATTACTTCAAAAAGACAAACGTATAAACAAGTTAATGATGTTCCTAAAGCAAATTAAACTATTCTATAAAATTTAGTTATTTTTCAACATTGAAAATTTTTGAATTTCATACTGTAATATAGGGCGAAACTGACACAGGTGGTTGAAAAGCCTAAACATTTTAAATAAATAAACATTTCAGTGGAGAAAAAAATTAAGTATATTTTCAATGCTAAATATTTTTTGTTACATATACAAAAGTTCTAACACCGTAGATACCTTCTTAAACCATTTACCTGGTCATTAGCTTGTATCTTGTGTTGTAATAACACATTTTGCGAATAATGGTAAGGTTTTTTTTTTTTCAATTATGGATGGAGCTAAACAGAAATATTTGCAAATTATCTAAATTTAGACAAATTTCCATTTATTTGTGGGGTGTCTATGGCCAAATCCTTCATCATAAGCTGAATGTTGTCAACATTTTCATTCTCCTTTCAGTATTTTCATTCCTCTGTAATTTTTTATTTAGCACATTAACACAGAGGAATGAAATTTTATGCTTTTTTTGAAATACTGTTAAATGAAAAATATACTAGGAGTTTGCTAATTAGTGCCAGACAAGCATTCATAATTTAATAAATAAGTTAAGCGAAGACTTCCTCCGCAAACAGTGTAGGGTGCAGAGGAATGAACACCCATAAACATAGCCATTAGACTTTTGGGGGTTCATCTCTTGATAATATGATTTTATAATGAGATTGAATAAAGTTGGATAATTGGGGAAGGATCCAACTTTCTGGCCATAAGGTTTTCATTATTTTTTCCGACCAAGCAGATAAGTGGGAATCTAAATTCGAAACTTGCCATAGGAATAAACTATAACCTATGAGACGGTTTAGAAACTGTTTTTTCACTTCTAGCATATTTTTTTTGTCAAAACTTTGCTAATACTTCTGAAACCGTGCCATTTAATAGACAGTTAACAACAACAAAAATTAATAATAAAATTGATATAGTAGACAATCCCAGAATCTGTATGACTAACCGACATGAATCCGGATCACTTCGTGGGCATGTTTTGATGCATTGATATATAATTTCAAAAAAATTAAAAATGTTCAATGATTCTGTAAAAAGCCTACTTAGTAACATTTATATCTTGGAGTCCTAAGATATTCCAAATTGAAATGAACACCATAGGACACTTAAATGTACCCTATTGTGAGTATGATCCGTATGCTGACATCAAAGTCTCCATTCGAATCCTTATTCAACACTGATGTAAACAATGCATATATCGTTGTTTACTTTGACTAATCCTTCATTTAATTATGTATACGAACTGTCCTACATTTCATTCCATTTTATAAATTTTACTAAAAATACTGGGAGAAAAAATTGTCATTCGTGGTCTTCTGAGACACTAATGGAAAAAAGGAATAAGTGCGAAGGCAGCTGCTGAGGAAATTTGTGCGATGGAAGGTGATAATGTGGTGCAATGTAATACAGTGGCGTTCTGGTTCGGGCGGTTCAGATAATGCTTTGTGTTTGGTGGAACTATGAGGATGTTTTGCACTTTGATCTGGTTCCAGATGGCAGGGCTACTGACGTTTAGCTTTACTGTGAACAACTCGAAAGAGCATATAGAGTTTTAAAAGAGGAGTCCCCTGCTTTGGTAAATCATATTAAAGTGATGCTTCAGCAAGACAATGCTCCTCCCCATCGTTCACTCTAAATCAAAGAAAATTCTAAGAAATGGAGGGCGTTAGCATCTTACCCCACCCTCCTCACAACTCTGACATTGCACTTTTTGGCTATGATCTTTTACGGTCAATGGCTCATTTTTTGAAAGGCTGGCACTTTAAAAACACCAGGAATATCAAATCAAGATGTGAGGAATTTTCCGCCTTGAAAACCAAGAACAACCAAATTCAACTTATGGTAGAAAGATGGGTTAAAGTAATTGGCAATGATGGCCAAAAGTTTGAAGAATAATTTTTAATGTGTAGATCTTATACTGAAATTTAAATAAAACTTATTTTATGCACAAAGACTTTTGTCACAACCTAGTAATATAAAATATATAAGATATATAAATATATTCGGCCGGCGTGCTATATTTTATTCTTGGCATTCGAATTGTCTTCATTGAATGAATTTCAGCGACAACAGTTAATTGCTGCTAGAGAAAATCGCCGTAACGTAATGTCAGTGATCATTTATTCCGAGATACGATTCGACAATGAGATGGTAGTGTGAGGAAAAACAGCACGAACCTCATTTTTATTAGGTTTTTTTTTTTCAAGAACTGATCAATATAAATAATTTTCCTTACCTATATATGAAATATATATAATAAAGGGAAATATTGCGAAATTTAGAATCCAAGTTCTTAATAATCCAAGTTCCGAGTCCAAATAACCAAATTTCAGAATATGGTCTGTGTGAACAGCCTACATCAAAAACGAACAGTTGTAGGAAACTAAAAATACGTATTTAATAAGGTAGGTATATGCGTGGAATGTTACGGGAACATTTTCACCAAAATCGACTAACCAGAAACGCAACTTTATACCATAGATTTTTCACTTTTTTACAAATTTCTCGAAAACAGCTTTAATGATTTTAGTGAAACTTATCTAAAGTCTACTTCTTAAAGCAGTTTAACTGGTTAATAATAGAGTACATCAGTGAAAAAATGCAGGGAAAAAAAGTTATGACGAAACTAAAATTTTATTTAAGTGCAACTTAAAAACTATGCGTTTTGTGGTAAATTATGTTGATAATCAAATAAAAGGTTTCTAAATTCTGTAAATATCATATATATCTAACATATATAACATATATATATATATATATATATATATATATATATATATATATATATATATAAACTGGGCCAGTATTAGCATTAGCAAAGATCCAGCAAATTGAATTACAATAGTACAACAGATTGAAGCCCGAACCTAGATGGAATGCCGAAAGCAGACGGATATGACCGAACCTCGCCTTTTCCCACCTAGCTCCTCCTCTTCTCAACAATACGCTCTGTTCAACTCAGTTAACTTCATGCTGATCTTTATTATAACCGCGATACCAAAATAATTTTTTCAGAAAATAATTATTTAAGGGGTATCGGAAAATCGAAAAAGTACCGATTCCATAGTATACCTAACAAAAAAAAAAAAATTACAAAGATTAATATTCCCATACTCATGATGAATACTGGTGAATTTACACTGAATAAAATAATTTTCAGGCTCGGCCCACCTGCGTTGATGGAAAAAAGCTCATTATTATTAAGTGGAGAACTCGGAGCCGTTTCGTAGAACCAATCTTTGTAAGGTTATACCTGGAAGAACCTTGGCATTAGAATTAACTAAGCCAGAATTTTAAATTTTATAATTATATAGGTCATGATATATTATAAGTATAATGGAATTAGTCTCGCGATAAGGTGGACTTAATATGGTGGAAATTAATATTTTACCGTTTTGAGGCTATATATTAAATATATATTTATCCTGACTGCTTATGAAATTCCGAAAGCAAAGAATAAAAAAGGATACTTTATTTGTTTGCATTATACTTTTCGGTTTTTACATCATTTGTAAATAATAATTAAAGATAATCTGTAACTTTTTCCTCTATCTAGCCATAATATCATTAATTGATTTTTATTTAATAATTTAGTTTTTGAGTGGGTCCAGTAGTTGAAATTATAGAGAAAAATTGTGAGAAGGAATTTCAGGAATTGATATTTATAGCGAAAACCAAAATAAATAACAAAAAAAAGTTCTTTAAAAGTTGATATAAATTGTTTACAAACCTCATTTCTTAAATTTAAACCTTTTTTTTAACTACATTTTAACATAAAACTGAGAAAAAATGATCAATTGAAAATTTATAAAACTACTTTTTTTTTTTTATAACGATTAGAAACAATGTAATGGTACTCATTTCTGAGGTAATTGGGTAATACACAGATAAGTCGAATAATTTAAAAAAATATTTAACGCAAATATTTGTGTATAAAACATTAAGTTTTCGCAGTTAAAAATTAAGATGAAATTAGAATACAGAATATTTGTAACGATAATGTGATGTAAAAAGAAAGTACTGATTTCAACATACCTATTTTTTCGAAATTATCATATATTTAACTTCTGAGCCATCCTTATGAACAAATTATTGAAAGAAACTTCGTGATCCATTAATAAGGAACCCAAAATTTTGTTAGATTGATTCTGAATAAAAATGATATTAATTTAATTTAAAATATATTTACTAACAAATTTAGTTTTTAGTCCTTGAGATCCTCACAGATAATCAATTATCAATACTTCGGATCAAAAAAAGATACTTCAAGCTACAGAATTTTAAATTTCATTTCGCAACACCGTTTTCATCACAAAATCAATATTGTAAACGCTTTTATGGATATATCTATTAATCTTATTGATGAAAAATCAAAAAAGAAATTTTTAACAAAATATTCATATTAAGATCAAGAATATATTAATACAAAAAATATGTAAAAATAAAACAAAATGTAGTAATAAAAAAAAACAGAAATATGCTACACATATAATATTAAAACTAAAAATATGAATACGATGAATATGTTAATAACAAGGTGTCCAGCCAGCGCTGAATATAGCCTGAACAAATTCAAGCATAATTCAAGGATTTCAAGGCTGTCAACTGTAAAATTCAAGGAGCATTTCGTCAATTTATTAGATTAAATTTTCAACAAAAGTGCATCCATAAAATGTTGTATACTGTCCATTTATGATAAAGTGGACTTGATAATGAATTTGAATAATTATAAAGGTTGTATTCTAGTTAGATAATGAAAAATTATTGCTTTATATCATTCAACAATATATTCGCACCTGTCTAATAAACGAGTGACAATAATCAAATGTATGGATAGAATAGATATAAATGGCATGAGGAAGGGATGATCTCTCATTCAGCTTCTTTTTTAGCCTTCTCCTAATGGTCATGTCAGCCGTAGTCATATCGTCTATCAGTATGTTGTGATTTCCGTGAATGTTATTATGGAAACAGGAATAAAGAATACGTATGTGTTGATCGGAAGTTGGTTGTTGTAAGTCGGTATGTAGAGTTTTGTTGTTTACGTACCAAGGAGCTTCTGCTATCAGTCTTAAAATTTTAGATTGAAAAGATTGCAGTTTGTGTAAGTGAGTTTTTGTGTATCTATTGAGTTTTTGCCTGATTTTTAGTTTTGACCATTTGGAATAAAAGAGAGTAAAGTACTTTCAGCCGTTTGTTTAAAGTCTTTCTTTTCATTTTGACATAATGGTCCCGTAATACTTAATATTTAACATAACAAAACAAAATAAAATCAAATGAACCTCATACCACCCTCAGCTTCAAGTGTAAGGAGCGACTTATTATGATAAAAAGAGTGTAAATCGGTTGAAATTGAAACTCGGAGCTATTACATTTGGAACTAATACTTTATTTCACCGTTCCATAACATCACTAGTTCACTTAGCGGCAGATAAAGCGACTCGCTTAGCTGAGATAGAATGAGTAGTGTTAGAGAGAGAAAGTCTGATGAACAAAGTCAGTGGAAGGAAGGTTTTTCTAGCTTTCATTGAATTAAGCACGATAAGAGAAATAACAAGATCAACCTTCTTCTCAATATTTTATACACTAGTCGCTTAGTAATGATGGAAAATCGAATTAGTAGACAAAAATATTAAAACTCCACTATTGTTCTATGAATTAGCAACTAGTTGGGGAACTAATAAAACTGAACACCGAGAAGTAGTTAGCGATTGCCCCATAAATAATAATAGACCAATAGAAGTTTCATAAATTATTCATCATATTTATGTTTTCAATCATTTTGCGGCTTTGGTTCTGCTCGTGGATGATGGATGGGCAGATATAACCATTTATCTGCTAGTTTAGACAGATAGAAAATATTTCTTTGACAAAACATTATATTGGTATTAATAAATATAAAAGAGCGAAAACTCAAAAAGAGACATAAATTAATTGTTAGAAAGCAATTGGAAGATTCCAAAACGCAAAGCCTCAAGTCTCTAAAATACCGGCAACCAACTAACCAGTCGACGTCTCGCCAATTCAGGCATCATCAGGACATACACCAAAAATCACATCTATGAAGATCAAATACAGCACATCTCACATCAACCGTCCAGAAAGACGCATTAAAACTGAGACAGCACATCACTCCAAGACATCCAATCACATACTGAAGGCAAAGGGAGGTAACATGATAACACCTGAGAAGGTCCATATTCAAACAATTGACCAACAGAAAACAGCAAATACACACAGAACAAAACTAAAAAGGGCCTGAAACAAATAAAAATATACATACATACATACATATATATATATATATATATATATATATATATATATATATATATATATATATATATATATATATATATACACATACAAATAAATCATACAAATTAAAGACAAAGTAAAACTAGGAGAAAAAAAATCAAAATGACAATAGAAATTTGAATCAATTTTACTCTGAAATGTTAAGAATTTGTTGATCAGCAGTTTTTTATTACAACATTTTCTTGCTATGCATCAGTTTTTATTTATATTTTTTTATTTGATTTAATATATATACATATATATTTTTTTTTCTAGTTTTACTTTATCTTTAATTTTTATGATTTATTTGTATATATATTTTTGTTTAGACCTTTTTTAGTTGTTTTTTTTAAGTGTATTTGCTGTGTCCTGTTGGTCAGCTGTTTGAATATAACAATCTCAGCCGTTGTTATGTTACCTCCCTTTGCCTTCAGTATGTGATTGGATGTCTTGCAGTGATGCGCTGTCTCTGTTTTGATGCGTCTTTCTGGACGGCTGATGTGAGATGTGCTGTATTTGATCTTCATAGATGTGATTTCTGGTGTATGTCCTGATGATTCCTGAATTGGCGAAACGTTGACTGGTTAGTTGTTTGTCGGTATTTTAGAGACTTGAGGCTTTATGTTTTGGAATCTTCTAATTGTTTATGTTAAAACAAATTTAAAAAAAACATGTTTTATATCGTCATCGAATGCCAAACACAACATCGACTGTGTAAAGATGTATATAATCAACAAATATCAAATTTGTTTAGACATAAAAACAAGAGATTGTCCAATAGGAGAAAATGTGGAACGGCTTTCAACGTGGGAGGATAACCCAAAAGTGGGACGATCCCACCTAATGTGGGATGTCTGGTCACTTTAGTTTAGGACTAAGAAGTGTTACCAGAGTACTGATCTTGTGCCCAAAGGTCTATTTCTATAGGTTTCAATCTATAAAAAATGTGTTTTATTTTTTTTTGTTTTTGTTTTTTTAAACACTCGAAATTGGACTTGTACTGTTTTCATTCTCACCGATTTATTTATAGCAACTTATTACTTCTAATCCTCTTTCTCAATTAATAAATAATCTATGTACCAATTTGCTTCTTAAAATAATACTAGGTTGTTCTTAGAAAAAAAAAGAGAATAAATTGGACAAAAATAAATTGTAAAGTTCTTCTATACACAAACTAGTATTATTTTAGAAAGCAAAGTGACCCAAAGATTATAATTGTTATTACTATCAACATTGTTTGTAATGGTTATATAATAGTATATAATAAAGTGAATGTCATAGATGATTTTAAGATTTTAATTTAAACATATGTTCGGGGGTCCGCCACTGACTAGCATTTGGGATTCATTGATCTAGAGGATGTAGTCCTAACTAATTCATTTGGAATAGACTTCGAAAGAAAAGATCAAACGTTAATTTACACACATTATTTATAGTAGATAATTCTTCCAATACGAACAATATAAGTGAAAAACGAAAATATCACAATTTTTCCAAATATGTTTTGGTTTTAACTGGTGTAACATCACAACTTTATTCTTATACATCTGCTTTAATAAGGTAAAAAGCCCTAACTCCAAATTATTTTTTCAAATAGATTTTTGTAGTGTGACCTAATTGGTCTAAAAAATATACTTTTTTATGACATTAGAAAGCCCTAAAGCCAATGATCAGGATACAACCATTGGATTAAGAGTTCTATAATGCCATAAAAAGGTATGACTTTTAGACCAATAAGATTACACTAAAAACTTTTAATTATAAAAACATTTTGGATTTAGGGACTTAACTAATCAGAGCAGACATCTCACTCCACATTTCTACAAAATCAGATATAACTAGGTCCTTCCTACATACGTTTCGGTCTACCCCTCGAACATTAAATTGATTACTCTTTTAGCCATTCTTTCTTAAATCCAACAAAAAAAGTTTGCATCACAATTTGAGGCGCCGCATTGTTGTTATGTTAATTATATTTACCGAGAAGAGATTCTACATTGTATAAATACGAAATACAAAGAAACCAAAAAAACCAAACTGGGCCCTATTTCATAATAAAGTACAAAAGTATAAGTATAAGTGGTAAAAATACTAGTGGAAAGATTTGTTTTTAGAGGTTACAGGTACTATACAGGTTACAGAGGTTACAGGTACTATACAGGTTACAGAAGTTACTATACAGTACTATACAGAATACTTAACATATTCAGATAATAATAATTTTATTCAATGCTTTTTTACTATTATTTACTATTTTTAATATAACTATTTTAAACGTTAAGATATTTTAACATTTTAGTGTGTTAGTCTTAGGCGTAGGTAGTAAGCCATAGGCTAACTTGTACTTTTGTACTTTATTACGAAAAAGATGGTATCTATAAAGTAAAATACAAGATATTATATATTGTTAAAACATTGTTATAATGTTGAAACACGATAACATTTAAATAGTTTTATTATATTATTTATATCTGAAGACGTTAAGTAACCTCTCAACACGAATCCTTTCATTGTACTTTTCTCGTTTGTACTTGTACTTTTCTCGTTTGTATTTGTACTTTTCTACTTTATTATGAAATAGGGCCCTGATGAGTACTTAACAATTCATATTATTGTCTCATATTTTTCTTAAATGTCTAAATGGACAGAAATCAAGATCCGGAATCCATTCAATAACCCCTCACGTGTGAAAGTAGAAGACAATGATAGCGGAAGTTGGGTAACACTGCCGTCAGCCGAGCGGTTGCCACACCTGCTTTTTGTCAACGGCCCATTCACGATCGACCGCGAGCCAGCAATCGATAGGGGGACAATATCGATGAAAATGAGAGTTGGTCACCTCCGAACCAAACCACACTAAATTACAACATCTATTCATAACGTGACAACACATGATAAAGTAGAGACATTCATCTGCGATATTTTATTGTAAACCATAGACACACACACACAAACACACAGGATATGTAGAGAAGAGTGGGATTGGTTGGCAACCCTTTTCACGTTTTGATTTTTCATGCAAACTATGACGTGTGCAAATGCTCTAGATCTCTCTGAACACAACTTCAATGAGATTATGTGATCATATTTTTTCAGACCTTTGAAGTGCTGATTTTTCTGGAGAACAGCAGAGGTTGGTTGGCACAGTTTGGAAAAGCTCTCATAAAATACTAAACAAAAACTGCGAAATGTTCTGGTAAACATTATATAGAAACAATAATCAACGCTATAAAAATAAAACAAATATAACATCTGAACAATTTTTTTAGGGTTTTATATGCTTCAAGAAGGTCGCCATCTATTATTTTATTTTTACAATATTTTCCTACCAGTATTTTTATTTATAATAATATCAAATTAATAATATTCACAATATCGCATAATATATTGCAATAATATCATATTAATATTTAAATAGTAAACTTGTTGGCAAGCCAGCCCCAAACCGGATTTCACAACAAAAAAAAAGGCTGCCAAGTTCCAGGAAAGCAAAAATCTAGAAGGAGATTTACACTATAATAATCATAAAGGAAAAGAGAATTATGCATGCTAAAGATTAGAAAAATTGGCACTACCGACTACGGAGACATTTTATCACTTGCGGGAGCACAGACAGCCTGGAGGGGGTCACCAACTTCACGTTGCCGCGAACCATGGTTTACATAGAGCAGCGGAAGACTATCCATAACTCCAGAACCAGTCCCTTTGGGGCCAGTTCGTCAGTGTCCTTCCCACCGACTCATTCGGGTTCAAGGACAGGGACAAATTGCTCTAGATCCATAGATTATGGCTGCTCGGGGTCAGCAAGCTCACGAGGACCTATATTTCTTTCCCCAAAACAGACCCTCCATGGACCACAACGCTTTTCACAATTTGAATACACGGGGTAGGGTCATCACTCCTACGCCTGGTCCGTATGAATTACTCCAGTAGGCTGACGGGCCTCACATGAAGAGAGGGGTGATTAAACGCCCCTGGAATCCCGGTACCGAGATTAGAACTCACAACCTTTGGGTTTGAAAGAAGGTGCATTTTTGCTAATCCGCTCGACAACCCCGACCCCCACCGTAAATACACTTATATATATACGACTGCAGAATTTACGACGCTGTACAACGCAGATTACGGAGAATGCTCCTTTTAAGTATAATTTACGTAATGACTTACCGATATCATCTACAAGTTTCATCAACGAGAAGATTAATATAGTTGCGAAAAAATAATAGATTATATTTTGTTTATATTTGACGTATTATTTGTATTTAATTTATATAAAATTAAATTTTAATACAATGCTAAAAGTTTTTAAATCACTATTTTTTAGTAAAATTGCGTTTTATTAATGTTCATATATATATATATATATATATATATATATATATATATATATATATATTTATAAGTTTCCCTTTTATTTAACCAATTATTTTCCATATATTTTAAATTATATTTTGAAATCTTTAACTCATATTGAATTGAGTTTTGCTCCATTCGATTCAGCATTAAATAATACATTAAAAAAAACTCTTCTTGTGTTATTTAGCAAAGAAAACGTTTTTTGACCACTGTGCGACGTTGGTTTAAGAAAATCAGCAGAGAAGATACGTCTTTGGAATGGAAGATGGGCTCAGAGTGATCATTATTGGATATTTATGAAATTCCATGAGCTTTTAACGGATGTTCTAAGAACTATAAACTTCACAGTGAACAGTTAGATAGAAAACATGCGAAATTATCACAGTGTTACCCAGCTTTGATAAACCGTTAAGGAGTTCTAAGCAACAGCAGGATAACGCTCGGGCACACAATTTCAGTCGGATGCAGAAAAAGTTGGAAAAATCTTCAGAGGATGGAACTTCTCCCACACTCACCATGCAGCCCAGGCATCCTTTCATCATACTATTACTTATTTCCTCCCATGCACACGTTCTTCAAGACAAAAAAAATAATAATTTTGTAGAGGTTGGCATTGTGGTTCAATAGTTTTCCGACAGCCGTCCAAAGGATAGGTAGTAGCAGAGGATCATAATAGGTTATATTTTGAATATTAATTCTGAATTATATTTAAGAAATAAAAATAATAATCTACTTAAATAATAATCTAATTAAATAATAAAAAATAATAATCAACTGAAGATGAATGTATAACATTCGAAACTAGTTTTCAATAAAAACTAAATTATTGAAGTGGAAAATAATTTATTAATCCCTAATTAAAAATATTAACTTTTGCAAAACTGTCATTATTTTTTATACACCCAATTATATATATATATATATATATATATATATATATATATATATATATATATATATATATATATATATATATATATATATATACATATAATATAACATATAACATATATAACATATACATATATATAATATAACAATGCATTAAATAATTTATCGTCTATTTTCGCAAATATTACAACAATATTTCGTCGTTCAGCACTAAAAGGGTTAAAAACCTTTGAATGTATAACATTCGAAACTAGTTTTCAATAAAAACTAAATTATAGAAGTGGCAAATGATTTATCAATGCCTAATTAAAAATATTCACTTTTGAAAAACGGTCATTATTTTTAATACATCCAATTATATCAATATATATAAGCATATAATAATGCTTCAGTTTTGTGCAAAAGGACTTTTAGGGAGTAAAAGGAAAAAGGTTTGTTCTCTAGTATTTAGTACAAAAAGGTATTTTTATTAATGCTGTTTTCCTCTGTTTTGTGCTTATATCTAGTACTAGTATATTATTACATTTAATAATGCTCAAGAGTAATTATGTCTCTGCGGGTAGACGTAACCACTTCAAGCCTCTATTCTCCTTTGTCCTGAATTATAAACTGCCCTCAAAAGAAAAGAATCCTTTATTTTTAAGGAGAGGTGCTGACTAATTCACTGAAGCAGATATTCCGTAGATAGCCACGCCGACAGAGTGGAGTTTCATTTCCCCAAGTGACTTCTCACTTTGATATATATCTAAGAGTCTTCCCTCTATCTTTTAACCTTTACAAATGGAACGCTGAGTCTTCATTTGTCAGGGACATTGCGTTGTTATTTTATCCTCCGTCCGCTAGTACATTACTAAAGTAGTATCTTGCTGCTTATTTCCTAATTATAGCAAGCAATTAATTTAACATTTCAAAGCCCTTTTTATTTTTTTAAAAATATATTTGCAAGGGCACAGACTGCATTGCTTGCAAGGGTTGGACAAAAATCTGAGAATTCTTATGGTATATACCATCTTTATTTATCAATATATTCCCAAAACGACTATTAGACAAATAAATTTCCCATAAAACCCAGAAAAAAAAACATTTTTATTAGATTTTTTTTTTTTAATTTTATGACTGTAAATGATGAAATCGCCTCAATGTTCATGATTTCTGGGTAAAGATATCAGTGCAAAAAATAGGCTTTATCTGAATATGATTTTAAAACATTTCACACGCTTGTAAAACAGAATAATATTTTTATTTAAAATATTTACATGAACATATGATGAGAACATTAGATATTAATAATGTTGGTTACCTGAATTATTTACAAAGAACTAAAAAAAAAACGCTGCAAATTATTACACAATGGTTAATTATTTCCACTTATTTATTCCACTTGTTTATTATTCCACAAAAATATCTATTCTGTCAAAGTAAAAAATATGAAGCAGTAGGTACCAAAGGAAAAGAAATTTGAAGCTTGTCACAAGATGTTCGCCGTGAGAGTGCCGAACTGTGTTAATTAAAAAAACTGCGTCAATGCAAGTAGGCTGTGATGTAAAATGATACAGAGGAAATATTTGATGTGCATTTCACTAGGAAAAAATAAAAACGAAGTTCATTAAGCTATATCTCAGCTAATAATGGTCCGATTTAGGTGATTTCTAGTTCGTATTGTAGGGATTTTCGTTAGCTTTCGTTTAAATACAATAAAAGCACCAAACAAAAAATGCTGAATCCAAAACACCTTACATTTTCTCTCTATCTTTATAAATGACCGAGTTATGGACTTATGAGATCTCTAATCGGCCGCCATTTTGAAACAAACAGACAGATTATAATGTCGAGTTCCGAGGATCATCCCGGGGTGACCTGTGACTTTGGTACCGAATCTCAAGAAAATCGGTCCAGTAGTCTCGGAGAAAAGCCGCGGACGGCGTACGGCGGACGGACGGATTTTTTTTTATTCGATATTTGGATTCTACGTATCTTGAAACGTAAAACCTCAAATTTTGAGGGGGGGTTACAAAAAAATTTTCTTTGGTCGATTCCAAAGGTCTATTATTGAAAATAATAAACCAAAACAAAATCCGTGAACAGTAGAACTGCGTCACAAAAGCCAAAAAAAAAATTATATATAAGGACATCCATTTCTCGTTTGAAACCGCTAATCGCGAAAACTACTGAACTAAGTTTATGATCTCGGGAGGTTTAGCAACAATAAAATTTACCGATTTTTCAATAAAATGTTACTTAAAAATTAATTAACAAATTACTAAGAAAGCAAGTTGACTAAAAAAAACCTTTTATCAAGTAAGACCTTATTTTGTGAATGAAATTGGAGGGTAAGGGGGAAAGAAGTAGTATACAAACGTGAAACTTTATTGCTGTTAATAAAAATTTATCGTCGTAAAATAAAAATATAAAAATTTGCTGCAATTATCTCAGTGCCAATCATACTAATACGTAGGAGTAGATATACCTTTCTCTCATGGCCAATTTTATCTAGGGATTTCCAGAACCGGAAATCCTAACTCTCAAATCTCCTTTGATCCCACACTGATTCCACACTCCAGATATAGAATATCTATTTGTCCAAGTTTCCTCAGGACCATCTCCCTCCGCTATATCGTTCTTTACTGCCCTTCTCGTGCCCGATTCGATCCTGTATTCGAATCCTCCTTTCTAACACGCATTTCTCTCTTCCCAAATGTAATAATTGCAGGTGACCTCAACACCAATCTCCTTTCAGACTCTCCTGATACATTCGTTAATCCGTCAGACTCTTCTGATAAATTCATTTATCTAATTTTCTGCCAAGATCTATTTATTGTATCATTCCAATGTATCCATCATTCCCAGTCCACAGATAGTTGGCTTAAACAATTCATAATAGATTCCTTCCATTTTTTCTTGTCTTCCTTCCAAATTCCTATATTTTTTCTTTCTTCCCACGATCCTGTCAAATTTTCCTGCAATGCTTCCACATTCATGCTTATTCCCAAACTCCTGTGCGAGATCTCGATTCTTTAACGATTAAAAATATCGGCCCTTCTCATGGTTAAAACATCTCTCTCCTTAAAAGCTATTTATTCCCTTTCCTTAACCAATAGGCTATTGAAATGCCTCTCCTCAATCCATTCTATTTTTAATCATCAACAATCCTCTCAAAATCCGTATTATCGGAAGTCCTCCTGTACCTTGGGTCAACTTATAAATCAGAAGGTTAATGAGTAGAGAGGCTGCTAAGTTGACGCACTGAGCTGCGTTACAGACGCACTGGAATTCCAGAGCACTACCCCTTCTTTAAATCCCTACGAAAACTAACATAAACATCCTTATCCTTATATTTTCACAATATTTTATACCAAATCCAAATGTAAAATCCTTAAGAACGTCTCTAATATAGGCTCTGTAACTTGCTCACACTATCCAGAAACCGGCCGAGCCAAAATCCTTTTTGGCTGGCTCCCTTCCTTCTGCATCTTTATCTGAGCTTCTGCTTTACTTAATTCATAAATGTTTTATAATACTGATTTATATTACATGTAATTTAATATGTATAATAATACCAAACAGTATTTTAAATTGCTTATTTTTGAATTGTTGTGTGTTTTTAGAACTGAAGATGAAAGTATAACATTTGAAACTAGTCTTCAATAGAAACAAAATTATAGAATTGGCAAATAATTTATCAATCGCTAATTAGATCGATCCTTCTTTACTATCATGCGTACGTCAACTAATATTTGTTAGACTGTTGATGTGAGAACTGCATTTTTGCTACCTTATTTTTTTTTTGTTCGGATGACGCCTGAATTGGCGAAACGTTGACTGATTAGTTATTCACAGCTATTTGAGAGACTTAAATATTTGTTTGGGAATCTAATAATAATAGCTTTAAAAATTTGAAATTTTTTTGACGAATTTGAGATTTTGCATAAATTACTCTGTCGGGTAACTGTTCGTGTGTTTTGCTCACCGGTCAAACAGCCGCTTATTTTCTATGTAATTAACAAATGCATCTGTTTGGTCAGCGAACACCGCTCTGTTTGTGTAGTGTTGTTTGGTTCTCATTGAGAGCGTGTGTATCGACACCTTGAGACTGTTGGCAATTGACTACTGCTTTAAGGGAATGGAACGGGGCACTTTTCGATTGCACTGCTCGGCCGTCCAGGTATGACCTCATATCCATACTGTTTCGTCCTGACAGAAACAGAAGTCAGAAGTCAGCAGTACGGCGGTTCTAGGTTATTTTATCATGTCGAAGCAGAGCTTTGATGATAACGCTAACATTACGATGGTTCCTATGTTATCTTTATTCATTTTATCGTCATATGTGACCAAATTAGATGAAATATTGTTAAAAACTTTAACGAAACTATAGCCAATCAAATTTGTAGGATTGAAGTAACTCAGTAAACAGAACACATTACATTTTCGATCTAATATAAATTAAAAAAATCTGGTACGGTGCGCGCATCACACAACTTTCCCTTACCGACCTTCTATAATTATCTTTTCAATACAATTTTAAAGAGTTCACATAAACGATACGTGAAATAAACTCAGCAGCAATTCTTCTCCCACTTCAGTACAATAAAACAGTATTTTAAACAATTTTAGTACGAAAATTCTGTACACTACCTATATATTTTAACTTCGTCAAGTTGCAAATATATTTTAAAAGTTACGGATTAGTTTTCATGGAAATATTTTCTTTTCATTAAATAATATGAAAGTAGAAATTATTAAGTTAATTTCCGCTTTTGTATTCTTAAATTACTTAATTACAGAGTATATTGTTTATTACAGATTGGTGGGAGAAGGTTCGGTCGCATCCATCTCCTTTCAGATGCGCTCGTTTATCCATCTAGGGTCTTGTGCTCCTCATAAAATACCCTTTATCTTTGCTCAACTGGTCAGATTTTGATGATTCTTTTATTATTTTTTAGATAATTTAATTATCTTTCATACAATTCTATACATAATTTACCGTAAAATGCATACTTTTTAAGCTATGCGCAAATAAAATATTCTTTTCATCATAACTTTTTTCCCTGCAATTCCTCGGAGATTTACTACATCAATTAAAAGTAAAAGATCTTTATGCAGAATAATTTAGGCAAGTTTCATAAAAATCGAGAAAATTGTAAAAAAGTGTAAAATCGATTATATAAAGTGGCACTTCCGGTTAGTCGATTTTGACGAAAACGTTGCTGTAACATCAGATGCATGTGCCAACCTTAAATACGTAATTTCAGTATCGTACAACTTTTCGTTTTTGAGCTAGACTGTTCACATACACACAGACCATTTTGCGAGGCTTGGTCATTTGGACTCAGGGGACATTAAAAGGTGTATTTCCGTCGAAAACTCGAATTCGAAAATTTTCACGATCGCAATACTTCCCCTAACTCTATACTTCGTATATAGGTAAGGGAAAGTAAAAATTCTCTTTAAAAAGAGATTCAAATATAAATCCAATAAATATTATCAGTTAACGTCCGCGTGTTGGTATAGAAGTTTCAATCCCTAATCACAATTAACATTAAATAATGAAAGATTTTTTCATTTTAAATTCAAATACGAAAAAATCAAAATGTCTTCATAATTAAAGTACTGATTTACTAATCAAATAATGAAAATAACATTATAAGTTATTTTATTTATAAAGTTATTTTATTATAAATTATGTTATTATGCCCTAAAAGTTAAAAGGACAACTGACAAATTTACACTTCATTACTATAAAATCCAAGTTTTAATCGATTGATGTAAAAATATTCATCGGAGCAGTTTTGACGAAATTGAAATGTGGGATAGAAGACACACTATGAATTGTCGTTCATACTTGACTTTTGATCTGTTTATTTGTTAAGAACCTGATGATTAATCATCTTACTTTATTAATCATCAAAGTTATATCATTAAGTAAAAAATACTTTCTGGACTCAACATGTTCGACGAGATAGTGATGCTTGAATATCTTCACTTTGGCGAGTGATTTTGTTTTATTTATTTATATTTTATTTTTAAAAAATAGTTCTTGGTAAGGAAAATAAAAAATTTAAATTTTCCCGTCATTTCTAAGGTATTTTTATATTTTACAGTACTATTATTAATTGAATTTTCTATAAAATGTCATTATTATAGAATTTTATTTATATTTATTAAGTATTAATATACCGAAAACCCACCTTTAAACTCTGCTAACAAAAATAAAAGACAAAGGAGCTAAATTTAAAAATAATTTGTAATTTAGGTTTAAATTTCATACCAAGTTCAATCTCTGGCAATCTTCGGTATTTATGGATTTGGTCACTGGGCTTACTTCATTTGGCCAATTTGGATTTGGTCAATTGGGCTTACTTGGGTTGGCAACGGTGATAAACTTAGGTACATAATTACCTGTAATATTGTAAATATCTATATTCAGGTAATTAATAATATATATTTATGTACATATACATATACTATATTAAATTATAAGCCTTTTATAATTATTAATAATAATAATAATAAAAGGCTTAGCGAGCCCGAAGGTTCGATGGCGATACCTCCAATAGCTGCCTAAAAAACCTCGGTCCACCGACTACCGTCCAAACCCAAAGCCATTAGATCACCCTTAACAAAATCCTCCCACCTACGTTTCGGTCTACCCCTCGGACGTTTACCAGTCGGCTCAGCGTTTATTAACTTTTTAGGAATTCGTTCGTTACTGAGCCCAACAACTTTGCAAGCCCATTTCAACCGTCGCGATGATATCACTTGGATTATATTAACAGGGTGCATGCTCCGCAATTCCGCGTTGTATATATATGTATGTGATCTATATAATTTAAATAACCAATTTGGCAACTTCAATTTTTATAAACATTGTAACCTTTGTAATCAATCAGGTTTATAAGGTGTAATTTACCTGTGTATCTGTGTAATTTACTATTTGTATTATTGTAATGATTTTTATAATTTGTGAAGTTATTTTTACTTTCATTTAGACAAATATGAAATATATATACTAAGGGAAAGTATCGAGCGAAAATTTTTTTGCGATCATAAAAAATTTCGAATCAGAGTTGTCAACGGAAATACCCGTTTTAAGGTTCTCTGAGTCCCTATAACCAAGTCTCGCAAATTGGTGTGCCGTGTGTGTCTGTGTCTACAGTAAGTCTAGCTCAAAAACGAAAAGTTGTACGAAACTGAAATTACGTATCTATGGTCCGGTATATGCCTGGGATGTTACGGCAACTTTTTCGCCAAAATCAACTCACCGGAAGTGACTCTTTATAACATCCATTTTCCACATTTTTACAATATCCTCAAAAACGGTAGTTACGATTTAGATTAAGCTCTTTTTATAAATACACAATTAATTGGTCTTTAATGTCAGCTATTGGAATAGTATGACAGTACTTTAAAACCGAATTTTCAAAATTTCTTTTCCTAAGGTACATTTAATTTTGTAATTGAAATAAAAAAAGAATGAATAGAAACTATGATAGAATTTGATAATTAACTAAAGGAGAAAAATGGTTCTAAAACTATCATATTTTCCATGTTGAAAACAAATTTAAGTAAGTAAGACCAGTAATATAGATGTATAATGATCGGTTAGAAAGTTAATGATTTTAGAAAAAAATATTATGAAACATTTAAAGTCGTAGAAAGTAATTGAGATAGACAAAAAACGAAAAAAACTTAAGTGATTGTTGTATATAATAATTTCTACTGTTATTTTATTTAATGGAAATTAAATGCTTCCATGGTAACTAATTGAAATTTTCATGGAAACTAAATATTAACATTTAAAATTTATTTCAAGAAGGAACGTTAGTGTAAGTTGTGTAATGCACGCACCAGATTTTTTGGTTCGCATTACACAATTTTTTTAATCAAGTAATCAATGACGTTGGCGTACTTTTGCTGTAAAAGGTTTAGAAGCAGCTTCATGTTACTGTTATTCTATTCCACTGTTATAGTTAATATTCAGTTTTAATTTGTTTATTATTATAGTGTTTATGAGAAATTTAATTGCAATATTTCATCATAATCACAAAACATATACAACAATAGCATTATGTATTTTGGATTCAGTTTAAGTTTTATATATTCAGATTTTTTTTTTCTGATGCTGACAAATTGTAGGTCAGTTCCAATACGAATTTTGACAATCCTCGAACTGCGGAATATGGGTTTTGGAACAGAAAAACCGAACTGCGCACGCGCCCGACGGTTTAATTAAGTCAAAACTCGAATTTGAATAGAGCTTGTATTTATGATTTTTTTTTTTTGTTATATTGATATGCATATTTTATTCATTATTTTTCATATAGTTCTAAATTGTTCTTTGTTTTCTTAATTACAAGTATTTCTAATTCTTTCTTTTACTTTTTCATTTTAAATTATATTCATCACCAGCTACGTAGGTCTTTTCCATCCATACTGTGAATATATGTCGAAATATTCATCTGGTAAGCATATACACCAGGGTATACCGTAGCTTATTTTATGAAATTTCGGATAGTATTCCTGGTTTCTAATTACCTATCTAAGGCTATCAAGAGACGTAAAGCACAATCGCTGAAATCATTCGAAATTATTAAAACCGCAAAATAAGATCGTTAAATTTACGACCACTGAAATATTAGAATATAAGATTATTTTAATTAAAATATTCAAAGCAAAGAATAAAAACATATGCGATTGTTTTAAAATATACTGCATGAATAAATAAAGACGGAAAAAGCTGGTGGATCACTAATTGAATTCATAATTAATAAAGTAAAAGCCTTTTACTAATACAATTCACTTCGGAATGTTTAGTATTCGGATATTAATGATGTCATTCAATTTTGAAATCATTTACCTTTTAATTTTGCTTTTAATTACATTAAAAAGGCGTAAGCCCCATTTAGCAAACTTTGCAGTAAACACATGAAAAGATTTTTCCCCCAAAAACAATATATTCATTTTAAATTGTATTCTTTATTGTATAGAGTAGGAATTTATTAACCTGGCAAAACATTTATAATTACAATATATTTTAAAGGATTCTAGAGCACTGGTTAAGGCCAGAATGGCGACTGAGAGTCGTTAGTATTTGATGCTTACGTCATCAATATTAGATTTTTAAACCATTTACGATTTTTTATATATATATATATATATATATATATATATATATATATATATATATATATATATATATATATATATATATATATATATATATATATATATACGTCCCAAAATCAATTGAAACCTAAATTTCTAATTTTTGGCGCTTAAGCCTTTTTCAAAAAACGACGTCGATATGTGTTCCTAACCAAATGGAATCCGGAATGTTTCCTCTTGAAAAATTTCATAAAAATATGTGATAAGAAATAATGATGAAATAAGGAAATAAACTTATAGAATTGAAAAAATAGGTGATACAATAATAAATTAATTTATATATTTACATATTTTTTTTTAATTATTAAAAGAAATACTAAACTAGAAGAAGATGGCCAGAACGGTCATAGTTAAACAAAAATAGCATAAAGCTATTTTAGTGAACCGAAACGTATACCACGTATGCCTTCTTCCAGACTATAAAGACAAGATACATTACAAATTAGAATCAAAGAAATATATAGAATGAAAGTGAAAGTAAACGTAATATAAGTGAAATCAAGAGGTTATATCTGACTGATTAGAACTGAATATATAAAATAAAATCACACAGCTAAAGAAATAGAATAAAACTAAATAGAGTAGAAAAAAATAAAATAAATCGTAAGCAGCAGAGCTCCGTCACTAAGGTCGTATTTTGACCGAGATACCAAATTGAAAATATCAAAATATTGGGTGTGGGAGAAAAATGGCACTTCTCTAACACAAACGCAATTCGCATACAAATTTTCAACCCTCTAACCCAATTTGGAAGGCATATAGAGGTGCCCAAACCTTAAACATCGCGAAAAAGTTGGAAAGAAATCGAAAAAGAAAAAAAAAACTATTAATGAAGACATTTAGATGAATCTTTTATTAAAAAAAAAAAAAAATTATTATTCTTAACATGTATATTATTATAAAATGATTTTATGCATATCAACGTTGTATTGCATAAATAAAGGTTATATCCTTTTATTTAATTTCAAATTACAAATTATCTATCATATGAAATAAAATGTATTAAAAAAGGTAAATTATAAAAAATAGAAAATTATATCAGGAAAAAAAAAATATATATAATAAAATATATATTCATATTTCAGTAGACTGTTTCATTAAATAGTTTTATACTATACTTTGTTTAATTTTCTTCAAGATTAATTACTACGATCAAAAATTCAATGCATCGTAAAAAAAATTAATAAATCGAAAGAAAAAAAAGTCATATTTTATATAACATAATATAATGTGATATTATTTGACTATTATACATTTTTATTATTACAAATTTTATTAATAGTTATAATGGTATAATTGTACTTCGAATAGCTTCACCTTAAGCCCTGAAACTCTAGAATTCAGAATCTATCGCATGGAATGTTTAGAAATTTCATGGAGATTACGTATAAATCAACCTATTTTGTTTCTGTAATAATAGAATACGAAAATTATATTTAAATGTTTATTTTATTTATTATAATAGAGACTCCCCAATGGAGCCCCTCTTGCTGCCTGGACCGTTAAATGTTCCAAACAGCTAAGTGGGCAGCGTCCTTGGGAAGAGAAAGTTGTAGAAAGCAACTCGGGGGTTCCGTTCACTTGACTCTAACCTCTCAGCTTTCCTCAGGATATCCAGGGCATACAGCTAACATTTCCAGCCATTTAATGGAGTCAAGACAAAAATTTCAAGTAGGCACTCAATTCGAAAACTTCTTGTAGGAGATTAATTAAAACTTTGATTTATCCCTTTGTACACTATGTATTTACAACATATACAACCTTCTCCCCCAACTGGTTTTTGTAATAATTTGAATTGATCGCTTTTTCAGGGTGACCTGCGATACAGCATGAAAAAACAATTATAATTCAAGGCGCTTTCCGTCAATTGATTGGATTAAATTTAAAACAAAATTGGAACCATTAAATGCTAATGATAAAATGTACAATTCGGACTTGAGAACGAATTTGAATAATTATAAAGTTTGTATTCCTGTTTGATAATGAAAAATTGTCACTTAACTCTTTAATTGTCACTCAACTTTTCATCAAAAATAAAAAACAACTAGAAAATACAGCAGAAAAACAATGTCAAGTTTAAATAAATAAATATCTGATGTGGGCACCCCATGACTTCCTTGTACGCCTATTAAACTATAAATCGGTGGCTCAAAATGTGATCCTGAATTTTGGAACTAGTTTCCGAAGATTGCAGTAGCTCAAAAACGCCACTCGGTGTCACGACGTCCATATATTGACACACACACATACTCTTGTTACTGGAGGTCTCATTCCGTTATTATATCTCGTTTTCTTTCAGTTGGTAACAAGTTTCCAACAGATTTCTTCGTAATCCATGACAACATCTATGTCACTAGATAAAACATTAGAAATGGACGGTTCCAACTTTTTAAGCGGAAGAACCCGCTGAACTTATATCTTATTCTCCTGCTGCAGATTTGTTCAGCTCACAAATGTGGAGGAAAAAAAGTATTTTACACTCAATTTTAACACTTAAAATAAATAATAAAATTGTTTAATGTGGAAAAAAATCGCGTTTATAACCTTTATCATCGAACCGTACGATCTTTGTATTAAATGCCAATAAACCTGTATGTTTATTATGGCCTTCAAGTAAAGTACCCTTTTCAGCTTTTCAATTTCAACCAAAATCTATTATATTATTTATATTGATATGAAAGTCTAATTTACCAAATTTCAGATGTTTTACATTATATTTTAATATAATTTTTTATGAAATTTATTTTTTATTTTTATATAATTTTTTAATATTATTTTTTATGAAGTTGAATGTGAGCTTCAAGTAAAGTACCACTTCCGGTTTGCCAATTTTAAACGAAATGTATTATGTTATTTATATTAATATTCGAGTCTTAAATACCAAATGTGAGAAGTTTTGTATTATATCTTAATATAATTTTTGATGAAAATTAATAATGACCTTCAAGTAAAGTACCACTTCCGGTAATCGTGCAGTGACCAAAAAGGGAGATTTACATCTAGATTTTACAATAATCCTAAATACAAAACTTAAACTTTCTACGGCTAACCGTGTTTGAGTTATGCGAGATACGTATGAACGAACGAACGTACGAAACAAGTCAAAATGGATTCAGAGATGGTCAAAATGGACATTTCCGTTGAAATCTGAAAACCGGAAATTTTCGCGATTACTACACTTCTGTTGAAGTAAAAATCACGTATCGGAATCAATATCACCACAATTATATTCATAAATTTATTTTACATAGAAAAAAAATTAAAATATATATATATATATATATATATATATATATATATATATATATATATATATATAAATATATTAAAATAATCATAATTATTGGAATAAAAAATCCACCCTAGGGGCGAATTGGCGAACATATAACAAGACGAGTACAAATCGGATGAAATTGAAACGCGGAGCTGTTAGGAGCTAATACATTATTTTAGCGTTTCGTAACATTCCTAATTCGCTTAGCGACAGGCAGGGCGATCCGGTAAGGTGAGATAGAACATTGAATGAGTATGGAAGTGTTTGATGAACAAAGTTAGCGGAGTAAGGCTTCATCAAGCTTTCATAGAATTATAGATGGCGAGGGGAACAACTACATCAGCCTTCTCAAAATTGTATACACTTGTTGCTTAGTACTGATGGAAAAATGGAGTAATTAATCTAATAACGAAAAATTCCCAATGACTGGCTGGTTTTTCAAGCATAAGTCCTGATTTTTTCACGAGACAAAAAATTCAAGGTCAATTCCCGATCTTCAAGGAATTCAAGGCAGGACACCCTGTTATTCACTTGGATATCTATATAAACCGTACATTTCCAAGGTTTTGATTAATATGAATAATATATATCCATAGTGAATGGTATGAGAGTATTTATTAATAGTGATAATCATATATTAGGGATTGATAAATTATTTGCCACTTCTTTATTATTTTGTTTTTATTGAAAACTAGTTCCAAATGTTATGCATTCATCTTCAGTTCTAAAAACACAATAATTAAAAAATAAGCAATTTGAAATACAGTTTGGTATTATTATACATATTAAATTAAATGTAATATAAATTAGTAATATAAAGTATTTATGAATTATGAATTTAATTAAGACAAGAGATACAAATACATGCTGGTACTCACCAATTGGTTTGTTCTCGCACTGAACTAGTAATGGAAATGATTGTAATAGATGAAACGTGATGTGATTAATTAACGTGAATAATTTTTTTTTTCTATTATGGATGGGAATAAATTTAAGATTGATAAATTTAAGACTGAAGATGAGCATAATACCAAACTGTAAATTGCTTATTTTTGAGTGCTTTTAGAATTGAAGATGAATGTATAACATTGTAAACTAGTTTTCAATAAAAAAAAAGTATAGAACTGAAAAATAATTTATCAATGCCTAATAAGATTGATTCTTCTATACCATCATGCGGAAGTCAACTGATTTATTTCTTATTTAATTTATTTATTTTTTATATTAATTAAATTCATTAATTATTAAATGTTAATTTACTGCTCATACGCTATAATTCAAAACTATTTATTTTATAATATTTAAGATTGTTATAATATAAAATTAATTTAATAATATCCTAATTCTTGATAATATAGTTAGACCATAAAAAAATGTATACGTAACAATTATATTTATTGCTGTTTCCTACCGATAATTTATAATTCAGAAGCTCGGGGGAGGAAGGAGAAATCTGAAAATTGTACTTGAGGAAAATTCCTTTCGAGGTTTGAGGAGTAAGGCATATGCAATTAAGTCGAAATATTATATTTAATTACTATACAGCATAATTAATAAAAAATAATTGGGTATTACAGTAAATAAATTTAAATAAATCTGTAAAAATAGATTTCTTAAATTCGCCCTTCCTTTCCCGAGCTCCTGAATTATATTAAAAATATAGTATTGCTTTTCATATTGGATATAAATTATATTATAATACTATAGAAATAAATCATGTTATATAAATTATAGTAGTACTTAGTATTACAATAGTATTATTTATAATTTTCATACATATAATGTTCTTTTAATGATTATGTTATTTCAAGTAAATAAGATATTCTGTTTACTAGACCATCTAATGTTATGACACTTTGTTAATTTTATAATTTCTATTGCTTTATGTTATATCATAAGCAATATCTACATACAATAAATATTATAGCTAAATCGAAATTGTTTATAATGCTTTTTTTATTTTTATTTGTATAAATACTTAATTATTTTTTTTTCCTGATTTTACGGATCGGTAGTCTTTCTCGATGCGAGATGTGATGTGTAATGTGAGAATGGAAGAAGGAGTTTCGGTAGAGTTACAGAGTTGTATAATTACAACGGGCCTTTGAATGAAATAATTCAAAATCACCAAGTAAGCGCTACGAGGTCTGATAATAAACTGAGAGCTTAAAAGTTTCATTGGTGTAAAAAAAATATATATATCTAAAACAAGAGATAGCGATATTACAGGACGTAATAGGATTATGATTTCTTTATTCGTCTTTTTCGGCTCTACTTATCCTCGAGATAAAAAGCTATAAAAGTGAATTTATTATTTTCATTCAAAACAGTAATATTCTCTAATGAACTAGTAAATAGTTCTAAACAACATTTATCATAAAGATTATAGTTATTCACTGTGTAAATGAATGTTTAAATGAAAAAGGTCTCCGTACTTTCATGAGCGTTAATGTGTATTAGGTAACCATTTAATTTTAAAACAGTAAAGTCTCGAAACTTTTTTTTTTCAACTAATTACCATTCTTTATTTACTTCAGGGAGTAATATGCAACCACAAATGAGGTTCTCGGTCGTAAAATATGGCAAGCAGCATAAAGAAACATTTTGCAATGTTAAGTTTTTGTCAGTTATAATATTTTTTTACCTTCAACAAGCAGTAACTTACCAAAAATAAATACTAACATTATTCTTAAAATATCTGATGTGGACAACACATGACTTCCTTGTACGCCTATTTAACTATAAATCGGTGCCTCAAAAAATGATTCTGAATTTGGTTACTAGTTTCCGAAGATTGCAGTATCTCAAAAACGATAATCGGCGTCGAGACATCCATCTATTGACACACACACAAATGGGGAGGAAAACCAGTTTTTTTTACAATACATTTTAACACTTAAAACAAGTAATAAAAATGTTTAAAAGGGAACCAAATTGCGTTTATCACCGAAACATATGATGTATGTATTTAATTTAAATATAATTTTTGATGTAAGCTTATCATGACTTTCAAGTAAAGTACCCTTTTCAGCTCACCAATTTGAACCAAAATATAGTAAATACATTCACATCGATATAAAAGGCCTATTTACCAAATTTAAGATGTTTTAAATTATATTTTAATATAATTTTTGGTGAAAATCTATTATGACCTTCAAGTAAAGTACCGCTTCCGGTTTTCCAATTTAGACCAAAATCTAGTATGTTATTTACATCAATATATAAGTTATAAATACTACATTTGAGAAGTTTTGCATAGTAATTTAATATAATTTGAGATTGAAATCAATTATGACCTTGAAGTAAAGTACCACTTCCGGTGATCAAGCAGTAACCAAAAAGAGAGGTTCACAACTAGATTTTACAACAATCTTAAATACAAGATTTCAACTTTCTACGGCTAGCCGTTTTTGAGTTATGCGAGATACGAACGCACTTCGTACTTTACTTCGTACAAGGAAGTAAAACATGGAAAAACAAAACATATTTCCAACAGATTCTTTCAACAACCTGTGTAGCAAGCGATATGTAGCGCAGTGTTGCCAAAAAGTTCAAATCACAAAAAATATTACAAGCCGTATTTTAAGACCGAGTACCTCAAATAATGTTTCTCTAATTCGATATATTGCTCAAGTAACCATCCATCCATCTTTATAATACACTAGATTTCGTTACTAAACAGAATAGTTAGCTTTTGTAAAAAAAAAAAAAAAAAATAAAATCAAATAAAGGAAATAATTCAAGAGCTTATGAAACAAAATTAAAAATATTATTAAATTCCCTTCCCTTCTCTTCGTTAGGATGCCTAGTTTAAGTGGCTTCACCCTGTTTTCCGCACGGCAATACTTCCAACGTATTGTCTTTTCCTAACCTTCAAAACCAAAAAGCCTTCGTATATTCTTAATTTTTTCATTCCGTGTTCCTCTGTGTACTCTTTAAACACCAGATCCCAACCTACAAGCTTGTATATCCCTTTTATAGAAATGCCTTCTTCAAAAGATCCTTTAACCTTTTGTACTGCTTTATTTTGAAATTCCTTACCCAACTCCATTCGCAAATCCTCGTCCTTAACTTAACCTCCTTCAAGCATCAATTATTTCTCCATCTCAACTATCAATCCTCCGCATTTATGTAAGTATTAAAATTATATATTTGTTCATTTTAATTGTTTATTGTTTCATGTTTATTGTTTGTTAGTGTAAATAGGTGTACATGTCTAGGCATACATGTGCAAATGTCTGCAATTATTACAGACTGTATTTCATTGTATTATTTTATAATTTAACTTTTTCTTTATTATTCACAAATTGTATAAGTACTGAACATTTTTGTTATTCTAATGGTACTGAAAGTCTCAGAATAAAATTAATTTTGTATTCGTTCATTCATTCAAAATTTTATGAAGTGAAAGTTGGTATATATTTAGAGCTTTCGCAGAACTGAAATATGGGAATCCCCATTACGAAAGTAGCACAAATCCATGAAGAAATATTCACCAAAGCAAATGCAAGACAGTGAAACGGCTTCTTAAAACACTACTCCCAAGTTGATAGTGACTAACATTTATAGCGAAGTTAATTTATAGATTACGTAATGTTGGATTTGAACCAGCAGCATCGTATTGACACTTCGTAGATGTAGTGTGATTATTTCTTTACATTTCAATTTACTGATGAGGTAGATAAATTATCTTTTTAGTATATAATAATATATTTGACTTCCAATCAAAAGATCTTAAATTTAAGAAAAGATAATATTTTACACTATTATATCAATAATTATATCAGTTACCATAGTATTAATATGCACAATTATTTCAAAAACATCGAAAAAATACCGAGAAAAAAGTTCCCCTTTTGAATGTGGGTTTGATCCTAAAGATTCTGCACATACCCCCTTTTCTATCCAGTTCTTCTTAATCGCAGTATTATTCTTAATTTTTGATGTTGAAATTGCTATTATATTACTAATCATTATTACAATAAAATGCAGATTAACCAAAACATGAATTATAACTATTATAATATTTATTACCGTTCTAATTTTAGGATTATACCATGAATGAAATAATGGAGTCCTAGAATGAGCCAAATAAATAGGGGTTGTAGTTAACTTATAATAATGGAATATACATACTTGTTATTCTTAACGGATCTAGTCCCAGAATAAAGTTTATTTTTCCATTGTTTATATCTTGCTAACTTATAAGTCTGTGAATAAAATATCCATTATATTATCTGCTAATATATATATATATATATATATATATATATATATATATATATATATATATATATATATATAGAGAGAGAGAGAGAGAGAGAGAGAGAGAGAAAGAGAGTGAGAGAGAGAACTGATATTTTATTATTTTATTCATAAGACTTGTAAGTTAGCAAGATATAACAATGGAAAAATAAACTTTATTCTGGGAATAGATCCCTTAAGAATAAAAAGTTCAAGTAAAAAAGAAAACAGACAAAACTGCATTAATGAAAGTCAATTGATATTTACAATAATCTCAAATATAATATATAAGTAAAAAAAAAACATTCTTCTAGTAAAAAAATAAAATAAATATAATTGTACTATATATAGACAATCCTTTCCAAAACAATGAACAGTTGTGTTGGAACATATGAAACGTGTGTGTGTGTGTATATACACACACACACACACACACACACACACACAGTGATTTCGAAATATTAAAGGAGTTGAAAGGAGTTGTCAATCATTATGGCATACCTAAAACAGTAAAAAACTTTACTAAAGTTCTATCTAAACAAAGAAAATAATGAAAAGTTACCGAAACATGCCAGAGGTGATGTTTTGAATGATTCCACGAAGACTCACCTGAAACTGAAAAAATCTTGCATAAGAAAACATAAACAAATAAACATAATTATGTAACAAAATTATAATTAATGAATAAACACGCACGTAGACACAAACACACACGCGTGCGCGCGCGTTTTATAACAGGAAACACCCGATCATATAGATTATTGAGCCTTAAATTTTTTGAGTGCTCCTATAATTTTTTTTTTGTTAAAATAATTTTATAATAATCATGTACTATTTCTTCCGACTATTACTTCTTAGTAGATTAGGTATATTTGTTTCAACATTAACAGATTTTAGCCTTAACATTTGAAGTTCTACATTGAATAAAAATGAATAGTTTACAAACACGGTCGGTTCCGCTTGCTAATTATTTCCAGGAACATGAAAAAAACGTTTACTATAGAAAAAAAGGGGATTAATGTTGTGATTTTTTTATTTGGATATCAATATGTATCCAAATTTAATGTAAAAGAGATATAATGGATTATATTAAAAGTTTGTTGAATTAAAACATGACCGTCTTTCTAACAAAAACTGCAGCCATGAAACTGTGAAATTCGTTCCTTGAGGCTATTGAAATGGTAAAACATTGAAAAAACAATTTTTAATTACAAGCTTTCTGAGTTACATTTTCAGCATATTTTGTTCATCGTACTCACCATTTTAATGAAAATATGTTGTTTAGGCAATTGATGAATAATCTGTGACTGTAATTAAATAATTTATAACATTAATGATTATTATCCTCATATGCATTGTACTTTTTGTTTTTGTATAGCATTGTTGAATTAATAAAAAATCCTAGTTGAGTGCAATTTATCTTTCACTAAACCCAAACACTCCTTTAATTTATAATAGATCATGAGCTGTCTGGTTGTTGGATTGGATTGAAACTTTGTTTAGTTGGTTGATCAATGTAGTTGAACCATTTTAAGTGACGTGCAAACTTTGGAAGTCTCCATTGAAACATCAAGGAAATATGAATAGCAGCCAGCAGAATTGTATTAAGCTTACTGGAAGTGATAATTGGAGCGTATGGAAGTTTCAGATCAGGGTATATTAAGAAAGTAAGAATCTGCTTTTGTTCGCATTGGAGGACTACAGAGAAATTTCTAAAAAGTGTGACAATTTAAAAAAAAGAAAGTGTCTGAAAATAAGAAACAAACTCTAAAACCTCAAGCATATGTAATTCTTGTTTGAATAAAGGACCTATATCCCTATATTTTGAGTTGTGATTCTGGTTATTCTATTTGGTCTAAGTTATATTCAATTTATGAACAAAAATGAAGTGTCCATTTTTACAAAAAATATTTTTAAATTACTCTTAAATTGAAAATAAAAACAGTGCCCAGTATACTTCTGGATTAGAAGAAATCAAGTATCAATCACAATAATACAATGATGAAATATTTGATCAAATGTCGATTGTCTAAAATATTGTTAGGATTGCCAAATCAGTTACAGGGATTTGTCTCGGTATGGGAGTTAGTGCCAAAAGGGAGACAGACTTTTAATGAAAAGTTTAGTAAATTATTCATGGAGGAAGAAAAAATGAACGCAACTCCTTCAGAGACAGTCTTGGCGACTAAAAGGGATATAAAACATAAGTCACCGATTAGATACAATATATGTAAAAAGAATGGGCATATAGCAAATAACTGTAAACTTATAAATATTAGTAGTTACAAAAGTACTTGTGAATTAGTATAGCTTTATTTCAGATTAAATATTTTAAACATTATTGAATTCTAATCTTTAAAGTAAAGACCATTGTTTTCAACTACTTTCACTCATCTTTCTGCCAGTAACTGGATTTGATGCCGGTACCACTCCTTTGGTTTTTTGGCAAAGAACTCTTCACATCCAATTTTTACGTCCTCGTAATTATTATCAAAGATTCGACCTTTTGAAAAATGAGCCATTGATCTGAACAAACCATAATGTGATGGTGCAATATCTGGACTATACGAAGGATTAAGGCAAAACGTTTACTCCTTCCAGTTCCGATAATTTTTCCTTGTCAAACGAGAACGATGTGCAGGGGCATTGTCGTGTTGCAAAATGGCATGGTTCCCGTTGACCAAAGCGGGGTACTTTGCACTCAAAACTGCATAAACTCTGTCTAGCTGTTCACAGTAAAGGTTTGATTCCCTACTACGCCCGATAAATCACGAATAGTTGCATGTGGATTCCGGTTCGCGCATTTAAAAAGAACATCATCATCAACGACCGATGAGTGACCTGATCTGAATTGTGAGGTTGTATTTCGATGGATACTTGACTTCCCTTCTATGTCACAAATTTCTTCGGCGGCTGCCTTTGCGCTTAGACCTTTTTTCTATTAATGTCTCAAAAGATTGCGAATCACAATTTTTTCTCCTGACATTACATGCGCGTTTTAAAAATGTAAATGACCCCATAAAGCCATCTCAGGTCACAAGGAAATGAAGGATTAGTCAAAATAAACATTGACATAAATAGTAGGAATAAAAACGTTCTTAAAGGATAATTATGAGAGTTGGAATTAAGGGTTGTGTTCATGCACAAGGAATTTTGTAACAACCTAGTAGTTTTGATAAAGATTCTCTTTGTTTTTAATGCAAGAAATCAAAGCACAAAGCTAAATATTGTCATAAGAAACAAAAGGATATGTCAAATGACATTCAGGTCAAGTAGAAAGAAGGTATAAGAATGTTGCTCTGGAATCTATTCCTTTATTTAGTAATGACAATTTAAAGAATGATATTTGGTAGGTTGATTTAGAAGCAAGTCAGCATATGACATGTCTATAGCCACAGTTAAATAATTATACCTCATTAGATGAAGCTATTAACATTCTCGTAGGTAATGGATCAATTTTCCTGCGGTCGGCAAAGGTGATATTAATGGTAATGGTAATGCATTTAATGGTACAAAATGGATTGATATTGATCTCACAGACATTTACTATGTCCAACAGGGTAAATGTAATTTAATATATATTGTTGGAGTAAGTTTTGTTGGCCTTATAACTTGTTTATTATATGCCAACGTTTCGACCTAATTTCTAGGTCATCATAGAGCTAAAAGAAAAAAAAAACAGATAACAACATTGAAAACAACAAAAAAAAAATGACAATAAAGAAAAAAAGATGCCATTGAGTATTAAGAAAAAAATTTGACAATATATACCGTAAACAATGAAAAATTAAAGTATTGAGAAAAGAGTGAAGGAAAGATTATCAATTAGATGAAACAATAAAGTACATTATACATAATATATTTTATTATATTGTATTATGTATAATTTACTTTATTGTCTCATGTAATTCATAATCTTTCCTTCACTCGTTTCACATTACTTCAATTTTTAATTTTTTACAATATATAGTGTTATCTTTTTCTTTTTATACTTCATATATTTATATATTACTTGTAATTTCTGATTTTATCATTTTTTACTGTTACTGGTACTGCCTTTGTCGTTTTCAATGTTCTTATTTTGTTTTTTTCTTTTAGCCCTAACGATGGCCTAAAACTTAGGCCGAAACGTTGCCACAAAATAAATAAGTTATTTATTTTGTTGTTATTTATTAGTGTGTTAGTTTTTGATCGCACCCCGCGACCAACTTCTTCCTTAATTAAAAATTATTATCTAATGTGAACATCAAATAAAGATATGTCTAAATATCTGACCCGAGCATCCGGATAAACGAGGTCTGGATAAACGAGATTTTACTTTATTATGATTTTTAAGTATTATACTTTATTTTGGTTCATTTTTCATTTATTATACCCATTAAATACAATATATATCCCACGACAGCGACTTATAAGTGGTTCAGAACTGAAAGTTTGCGCCCTAAATTGCATGTTATGATACTGGAGGTTGCATAATTAATCTTTGGAGCCTGTATGGGTAAATGCATACATACAATAAATTAAAAAAGTATATACAATAAATTAGTTTTGAATCAGGTATAATGTACTTTATTGTTTCGTGTAATTCATAATCTTTCCTTCACTCTTTTCACATTACTTTAATTTTGCATTGTTTACAGTATATATTGTCATATTTTTTCTTTATGCTTCATATATTTTTGTCATGATTGTCATTTCTGTTTATTACCATTTTTTTTTTTTTTTTTATAGTTCTTGGCACTACCTATGCTGTTTTCAATGTTGTTATCTTGTTTTTTCTATTAGCTCTGATGCTGGCCTAAAACTTAGGCCGAAACGTTGGCGCAGAATAAATTAGCTGCACTTATTAGGGTGTTTGTCATTGACCGGACAACCCTCGACCAACTTCTTCCTTAATTAATATCTGTTAGTTCTGTGGCAGATAAAGATTTTTCTTTTGGTTTTAATAATTTTTCATTCAACGTTATTCTTATTAATAAAAATGTAATTGTTGGTGACAGAGAAAAAAGGCTTTATAAATTAAAATTAACTGTTAATTCAAGCGAATTCTTAGCATTTTTAGGAACCTGGAAAGACAATTGTCAGAATATAACTCGGCATTGGTGAAAGTACTGCCTGATGGTAGTGTTGGCCCCATCTCACCTTTTCGGACAGTATATTTTATAAAATAAAAATCGGAAGCGAAATTTAATATAATAATTTTTTTAAAGCTCACCGATAAGAGTCTTGGGTTCAGTACTTGGTAAGGCCGTACTGTTTCTATGCTAACGGTTGTGCAAGGAGGTGATTCGGCCAAGATCACGCTCAACCGCCAGATTTTTCCCCCAATTAAGGGCACCCACTTTATTGAGGCTGGGTGAGCCCAAGGAGGGTCTCCCGATCCCATAGGCTCGATCCACGGTTGAATGCAGAATAAATAATTATCTGCCTCAGCCGGTCGCGAACCCGGGGACCTTGAGATTAGTAGTGCAGTGTCTTGCCCACTGAGCTACCCCGCTCACTTTTAAAACTAAATCATAAAAAATAAAAAAAACTTGAAATTTGGGAGGGTATTTAACTCTCAATTCTTTTCACCGGCAACGCCGTGCGGGTACAGTCAGCTAGTTTTATATAATATATAGTTAGAATACCAATTAATATGAACAATAATAATATTGTTGTTGATTATAATATAAATAATATATTTATATTATATAATATGAAAATATTATATATTAAATAAAATAAATAAATTTGTATATTGTATATTTATGTTATATAATACAACCTATTACATCATGAAGAGTATGCAATTGGATGCCTTGCAGGGATATGCTGTCTCTGGTTAATGCGCCTTTTTGGAAGGTAGATGTGAGATGTGCTCTTTCTAGATGTGATGTGCAAAATAATCATGGTATTCTTCAAGCGTAAAAATGGTATCTTTGGTTTTTATGTCTCTCTCATTGTTGTCGAATATCTTATCGCTAGGCATAAAAGAACGGCGAGTGATATAATACATTTATCCATTCTAAAGTAACCTGTTGTGGACTGTGAATAAATCAATTCAAACACATAGTCAAAACAATAGTGTTCTTGTTTTGGCAGCTGCATCCGCTGGAGACCAAACAAACAGCGTGTACATCATAAAAATCTACAAAAAACTTCTCTAAAAATGCGAATATTAAGCCATCACATACAATATATATATATATATATATATATATATATATATATATATATATATATATATATATATATATCGCATGTAATATAATACATTTTTCGTTCGCTCTTTTACCAAATGCTACGAAGAACGATATATCCTCGTTGGCCGTAAAAGGGTTAAAACCTATCAAAAATTTAATTTGAAAAAACATGAAAAAAGTAAATCTTATATGAATACACAGCAATATTTTAGTGTATAACCAATGATTTTGTAAAATGGACGAGAAACTTTTTGAATTGATTTGACTACTCATTTATTTTTAAAAGGTCGTTGAAAGTGACAAGGTCGTAGATGTATGAGAAATGTAAGACACCCGGAATGTGGGTAGGCGTACCACGAGGTTATTAGTTTGAGACCTTCCAGCATTGGCATTATCAATTCAGAGGAACAGGGACAATGGGGGAACGAGGTAGTACGCTTGGGAGAGCGCTTCCTATCTTGAACGGCCCCGGTTCAAAATAGGGATGTCAATAACCGGTCATATATAACAGAGAACCGGTTTTTGTATCAAATAACCGTAAAACTGTTTTTTTAAATCCAAAAACCGAAGAAAAAAACATAGAAAATAAATTTCGTTAAAAAGGAAAAAATACAAAATAAACCTTTTATTCACCTGCCTACCACCAAGTGCTTAAAGTTTCTTGTTAAAGTCAAACCGTTACACGGATTATAACTACAACTAAATTTCTATTGTGTTTTTTTTTTTCACGTTCCCTAGTTACACAGTAGCGGTTTGAGGTTTATAGATTTCTTTTTAGTTAATTATTACTCATTCTCTTTCTCTGCCTCATTCTCAATTATTTTTCAAATATGCCAGTTTGTTAATTTCTTAAAAATTAAAAAAAATTATAGGATGAAAAATTCCTTTTCCTTTGAAAAAAAAATCCCTACCTCAGTGGCCATAAAAAAATCCTCAAAATTACTACACTTGAAACGAGAAAAAGTGCTGAAAATTGAATAACAGCTTTATAGTCTTCTTTACAATCCCTTCTTTACAATTACAATTACTGAAGTTGGATCGTGAAAGAATAACTGATAATTGAATGCTAGTTTCTATAGCATTTTTTTTACTTCCTTGTACGACTTAAAGGAGGTATTGTAATCGCAAAAATTCCGATTTTCAGATTCCAACGGAAATATCCATTTTGACCATCCCTGAATCCATTTTGATTAGTTTCGTCGTGGTGTCTGTACGTACGTTCGTACCTCCCTTTATGGTCACTACATGATTACCGGAAATGGTACCTTTACTTGAAGGTAATTATTGATTTTCATCAAAAAATATATTAAAATATAATGCAAAACTTCTCAAATTAGGTATATAAGACTTACATATTAATATAAATAATGTAATAAATTTTGGTTAACATTGGCAGACCGGTGTAAGTGGTACTTTCATCAAAAATTATATTAAGATATAATGTAAAATATCTCAAAATTGGTAAATAGGACTTTCATATCGATATGAAATTATTTACTAGGTTTTGGTTAAAATTGGTGAGCCGAAAATGGTACTTTACTTGAAGGTCATAATAAACACACCAAAAATTACATTATAATTAAATACAGAAATCAAATGTTTAATAAAGGTTACAAACGCAATTTGGTTTCCAATCCAATTAAACATTATTATTATTCGTTTTAGGTGTTAAAATTTAGTGTAAAATAATGGTTTTCCTCCCCATTTGTGAGCTGAACAATTCTGCAGCAGAAGAATAAGGTATAAGTTAAGTGGGCTTTTTCCGCTTAAAATGTCGAAACTGTTGATTCCCAAGGCTTAATCTAGTGATATTGGCAGTTGTAATGGTGTCACGGATCACGAAGAAATCTCTTGGTAATTTCAGTTATCATGAGACCTCCAGAAACACGAGCATATCATTGTGTGTGTGTATCAATACTGTAATCTTCGGAAACTAGTAACCAAATTCAGGATCACTTTTTGAGCCAGCGATTTATAGTTTAATAGGCGTTCAAGGAAGTCATGCATTGTCTTTTTTTTTTTAATGCTTCAAAAACTGAGTTTAAAACATGCAAAAATTGCTAAAAATTCATTTGTATGCAGCCTTTAAAAAATAATACTAAAAACAGCGGAACTCGAAAGGTGCACAAATTGCTAACAAGTTAACTTACCCAGTTAACCATTATTTCCTTATATCTCATTTGGGAAATTTGTAAAACATTTATTTTCTTAAAACTACAAAGCATCACACACTACAACTCTTCTCAGGTTTTTTTTTTTTATCCCGGTTGAGACTGAAAGTGGGATAATGAATTTGAGCCCATTGAAACGAGTTATTAAATAAATATTAAAGTTTACACAACTTATTTTTTCAAACCTTGAAGTATTGTTGACTAGAATTGAAACATATTCCAGATTATCTTGCTTACGTAACATTCAATTTTATTTTTTTCCACAAAACCCGACACTCCTAGTTCAAACCCTGTGTGCGGCATTAAATTTTATACTGACAGAAAGCTAGTGGGGTTTTCCTGGATGAAGACCTTGGTTAGACAAATGATTTTTGGGCCCTACTCAGCCCTAAATTGAGAGGCTGACTGACAGCCGATTTTTGGGCCCTACTCAGCCCTAAATTGAGAGGCTGACTGACAGCCAGCAAAGAGATAAATTAGGCCATTGCAATTTTCACAAGAATACTTTAAGAACAAAAGTCAGTTACTTCTGAAAGTAACTTATTTTTCTTTTGTGATATATCTCTTGAGGAACCCGATTTAGAACCCAGTGATTCCCCGAAAAAGTATTTTAAAATATCCAGTAAAAACCTAATTGTAATTTTTTTTTGTATCGCGTAAATTCTATAAATATTGTTATTATTCTAAGATAAAATAGGAGGTTGAGAAAAAAAAAAAATATATATATATATATATATTTATATATATATACATATATTTTTTTTCTTCTATATATACATATATATGTAGGATAGAACATGATGGAGGTAAGAAGTTGGCTCGATTTTCATTAAGTCCTTTGGCTCAGACCTATATAACAAAGTACGTACACGCCGGATTAGCACTCATTGGCATCAGCATATTTTTGGCTTCAATTACTCACAGCTGACAGGATTTAAAAACCGCTCCTACCGGCACACCCTTTCCAGCTCGAAACAAAGGCCAACAATTCGATGACGCATATCATTTTGGTGATGCGTTTATCGAGTGTTCTGAAATGAGCTTCTGGCTTGAAAGAAGGCCAATATATATATATATATATATATATATATATATATATATATATATATATATATATATATATATATGTGTGTGTGTGTGTGTGTGTGTGATGGCCACAAAAAAAAAATAAAAGAAGAAGTATTAAAGTAAGTAAATAATCTGGTTAATTATTCGGAAATGTTTGATGTATACGCCGCACAGTGGGAAAATTCTATAACTCTGATGATAAACAATAATTTGTTTTTTCATTTATGAGCAAGGGATACCCTTTATTTGTGAGAGCTAAAAAATTATATACAAGACGTCTCTGGACCTTTGAAATTAATTTTTTTCTAAATTCTTTCTTCACTTAATTTTAAATAAAACAGTTTATTAG
Organism: Rhaphigaster nebulosa; assembly: GCA_948150685.1. Classification (NCBI taxonomy): domain Eukaryota; kingdom Metazoa; phylum Arthropoda; class Insecta; order Hemiptera; family Pentatomidae; genus Rhaphigaster; species Rhaphigaster nebulosa. Next base: position 125,925,535 of record OX411311.1, on the reverse strand, counting down.
CTATAGGACCATAAAAAGGGGAAGAAATGATCTAATATTCTTCCCCTTAGAGGTTTCTACGTGTATAATTGCCTTTTTCAGGTATTTACTATGTTTACAAGATTAATAAATAATTATTATTTGATGGAAAAAAAATTTTAATTTGTACAAAAATTATAAATGACAAATAAGATAATTTGAAGCATATTTTAGACTTATGCCTAAGTTAATGGCCTTAAAATATATGTAATATGTATTAAAAATAGGGCTTCAGATCTTCAGATCTATATAACACTGATTGATCGCATTTGATCGATCAAATTGTATCATGGTATTTTAGTACCATATATCATCCACTACTGTGAAGAAAATTAAAACCACATGTTGCCACCATAAATTTTAATGTTTTTTTTTTTTATAATTTGTTTTTTTAATACCTTATATATTTAATATGTTCGAAATTATATCGCAATTGTTATTCTATATTTTTTAGACATTTGTACATTTCTAAAATAATAATTAGTAAGTATAATATAGTAATATATAAGTATAGTAATTAGTACGTGTAAAAAAACTAAGAATAAAAAATAAATAAAAATTAAAAACATAAAAATTTTAGGTGGCAACATGTGGTTTTAATTTTCTTCACAGTAGTATACAGTGTATGGTTCTAAATGATACAATGCGATCAATCAGTATTATATAGATCTGAAGGTCTTAAGCCCTATTTTTAAACATATGCTTCAAATTATGTTATTTGTCATTTATAATTTTTGTAAACACAGGATAAAAAAAAAAAAAATAGTATATTGTTAACTTGATTTTTTTTCCTTCAAATAATAATTATTTATACATCTTGTAAACGTAGTAAATACTTGAAAAAGGTAATTATATGCGAAGAAAGCTCTATAGAGAAGGATATTAGTTCATTTCTTTCGCTTTTGTTGGCCCTATACCTAGTAAACTCTTTTATTTAAAATAAAGTTATGAAATAATTAAGAAAAAAAATAATTTCAAAAGCCTGGAACCCTGTACATAATTTTTCCACTCACTAATAAAGGACATCCCGTGCTCACAAATGAATAAAGAATTTTTCGTTTATCGTCTTTTAGTCAAGAATTATAGAATTTTGGCCGCTGTAACAGTGAACTATCGCACCTTATCTACTTATCAACTGTAATGGCGATTGTGGGAGAAAAAATTCTTCTCAAATATATTGTTGTGCTTCAATTATTTCTAATGTTGAAATTGATTTTATCCAATGTTTTGATGTTATTAAATTTTTGGAGAAGGAAAAAAAATTGTATAATTTATTTATTTTTATAGAATTTACTATAAGTTTTTCTAATTTCCCATTTAGATTTATTTTTTATAAATGTTAGGTTTATTACTTCCTTGTACGAAGTAAAGGAAGTTTTGTAATCGCGAACATTTTCGGTTTTCAGATTTCAACGGAAATATCCATTTTGACCATTCCTGAATCCATTTTGACTAGTTTTGCTGTGGCTTCTGCACGTTCCTATCTCACATAACTCAAAAATGGTTAGCCGAAGAAAGTGGAAATTTTGTATTTAGGATTGTTGTAAAATCTAGTTGTGAACCTCCCTTTTTGGTTACTGCTTGATCACCGGAAGTGGTACTTTATTTGCAGGTCATAATTGATTTCCATAAAAAATTATATTAAAATACTATGCAAAACTTCTCAAATTTAGCATTTATAACTTATATATTGATTTAAATAACATACTAGATTTTGGCCTAAATTGGAAAACCGGAAGCGGTACTTTACTTGAAGGTCATAATAGATTTTCCAAAAATTATATTAAAATATAATGTAAAACATCTCAAATTTGGTAAATAGGTCTTTTATATCGATATGAATGTATTTACTATATTTTGGTTCAAATTGGTGAGCCAAAAAGGGTACTTTACTTGAAGGTCATAATAAGTTTACATCAAAAATTATATTTAAATTAAATACATAAATCATATGTTTCGGTAATAAAGGTTACAAACGCAATTTGGGTTCCAATCCAATTAAACACTTTTATTACTTGTTTTAAGTGTTAAAATTTAGTGTAAAATATTGATTTTCCTCCCCATTTGTTTGTGTGTGTGTGCCAATAGATGGATGTCGCGACGCCGAGTGTCGTTTCTGAGATACTGGAATCTTCGGAAACTAGTAACCTAATTCAGGATCACTTTTTGAGCCACCGATTTATAGTATAATAGGCGTACAAGGAATACAATCATGTGTTGTCCACATCAGATATTATTAAATTGGCTGTTGAAATTAAGTTTCTAGTTTTTTATTTATTTATTTTTTTTTTTAGTTTTTTTTTTTTATAAATGAGTTAAAATAATCAGGGCATCAGCTGTTCTTTTAGTGTAGCGTTCAGTCAGCTGTTTTACATCCGCCATTTTTCCAACCGACTGTCACACAATAACACTATCATGTAAACGAGTCTTAAAGCAGTAACATGCACTCTAGTTAATTAGTACTAATGAACAATGATGTCATTTTCAATGTCAGCCTTACAGTTGTTCTGCTTCGCTTAATATGTCGGACAAAGGTTTTCCCACAGAAGAGCATCAATATCCTTATTGAATACTAAAAATCAATTCGGTACTAAACATATACTCATTATTATTATTATTATATAACGCAGTATTGTGACGTGAATATGTCGGACTTACTAACGGTTAAAAGATTTTTAAGTGACAGTGCCATATTTACCCCATGGGACATTTAACTCAGTATCCATAGATCTCCCCAACTTTAATGACATTAACGAAAAGTATAAAGAGTAAATTATTTGATACCTGTCCAGATTGGTGATAGTGAAGAAAATTTAAGTATTTAAGAGATCATTTTTATACAAGATAGTACCAAACCACAGAGAGGAACTTTTCTTCCCGAAATTAAAACGAACCAAGAATGAACTGAGAGGAAAGACAGTTTATCACTGATGTCGATTGAAAGTAATAAACTAAATGATATAGACTTTGAAGAAGTAATTCATGATTTCACTAATCAAATAATTAGAAATTACCTTAAGTAAATAATTTGTTTTAAAATTGTTTTTTAAAGTTCAAACATTAAATAAAATAATTATTATGACTAGTATGATATTTATTTCTGTTGATTATTCAATGTTGTTCAGAAAAATAAATTTTAAAACTTGATTAAAGACGATCCTGGTTCTATAATTTATAATAATAATAAGTTTGATATTAATTTATCCTACAACATATATAATATATATATATATAATATTTTAAAGTCAATAGCTCACAAAAATTATTAGAAAATAATCCGTTTATTTTCCAAAGCAATATTACGAAATTCCTAGAATCGTTTAAGAAATTACTGTTTTATAATAATGAACACACACCATACCTATATTATCAATCCCCCCGAAATTTGTACGATTTGAAACATGAATACATATGAAACTCTGTATCATTTAATTGCAGTATTCCTTATTTATTCCTCACCTAGAAAGCATTGCATACCTCACGTCAACAACATCACTGAAAGTCAATTTCCTACAATATTAACTATTGAAGACCCAGTAAAAGCTAAACTAATGTATTACTACATAGCAGGCTGTTTAAAATTAAGACCTTTTATTATCAATGAATGAGATATTATTTTTTTTATTTTGTATCTTTTTATTATTTTTGTAATCGTTTCTTTTTCTTTTTATTATATATTATTTTTTATAGTAGCAAATAACTAAGTTTTTAAAATGCACATCATGGGATGATTAAAAAAAAAAAAAAACTGTAGATAAACAATAACATGTAAATGCTAGTCCATCCTAAGCAATATTATCTACTCACAGTCATACAAATATCCTATCTCATAAATACGAGATATGTTTATTTAATTTTAAAAGTTGTATTTTCAAACAGTTTAATTTTAGTTATAATCAAAATATAAGTATAAAAATATTATTTTAATTGTAATTTCTCATCTTTCTAGTAACACTTCTAATATTGTATTTAATGCTAGTATATAAGTTATTAACACTAATAATGTTTATTGTATTTCTTATCCAAGCCAGGCTCTATTTGTATCGGCAATTGTCCAAAGACAAATAAAAATTCTATTCTATTCCTACAACATATTTAAAATTCCAATGCCAGAACACTGTTGGGTCCATACTAGGGTGCATGTTTTAATAATAGTTCATAAAAGCATAGGACGACGACAGATGTATCAGATCTTATCAAATATTATCTTAACAAAATAGAATCTCTTTTTTTTTCTGTTCTTTTTAATCGTTTTTCTCCGAAAAAAATAGACTATTGCAGTGGGTCGAAGGTCGGCGGTGAGCGGTGGGACTGCGATTTCTATCCGTTTCGTAACCCCTAGAGCACGATTATGGAAAATTTGGAGATGTCATTTTCGGTAAAGTGTCATTTCATATGTAAATTTCGGTATGTTTGGGGACTTTCTTTTGTGGGTCTCAATTTTTTTCTTACTCCTCCGGTTATATCTTTTTTTAACGGGAAAATACGACTTTAGTGATGGAGTTCTACTGCTCAGGTTTTTTTTTTTTTTTTTTTTTTTTCAATTTCCTTAGAATGAACATTAAAATAATAATCAACATGGCTTCTTTACGATAGAGGAAAGCAGCTTATTCGGTGGAAAGCAGAATATAAACAACTTAAAATTACTTACTGCAGAATTTGATTCATTAACTTCTGCCTATCCAGTAAAAGGTGTATTAGTTAGCTCAGTTAGTCATACACCTTCCGTTATATAAGTTTGCATCATCAAAACATTCTCTTCCTTAAAATTATTATCAATCAATCGAAATTCCAGGACTTTTCAGGGTATCGAAGTTTTGGAAAGCACCCGAAACTTGATTGGTCGATAAGAAGTTTTAAGAATGGAAATATTTTAATGATGTAAAAGAGAATAAACTTATAATGAAAGGTTTACAAGTGAATGAAATCTCATATTTTTTTTCTTTATATTATCCGAGTTGTATTGATAAATGGCAGATCAATTCTTATCCAGTTGAGAAGTATTCTTAAAGGACTTTCAATATTTCTCTTGAGCGGTCAGCGCCCATTATAGCATCCTTTATTTGTTAGAATATTTAACGAGGAAGAGAAAAGTGTTTTATACAACAAAGGCTAGTACAACTTTGTCAGTGGAGGCATCTGGTGGCCACTACCTGCATAATAGAGGTGCCTTCTCACGTGTAGGAATGTAGGAACGGGGCATGGCTAGTTTGGTACTGTCGGCAAACACCCAAAACTCTTCTTTAATAAACATAAAATACGTTGGAAACCTTAAAAAACTGAAAATAAACTATTATTAAATTATCTTTTATAAGATAAAAAAAATCTAGTCCGCGTATCCCACAACCTTCACTTCTACCAATTTGGAATACATTTTAGAAGTTTACATTTAGTTTCCATGGAAATTCCATTTAGTATCCATGGAAACATCTAGTTCAATTAAATAATATAACAATGGAAATTATTATCTAAAACAATCAATTAAGTTTATGCGTTTTCGTCACTCTTCATTACCTTCTATAACTTAATAGATTACGTATTAACTATTGTAAAATCTGTAGCATTCCAACGGTATATTATACATCTAATTACTATTATCATTTTCGGAAATTTATTTTCAACCAATGAAAATATTTTTCCTTCTTTTCTAAATTAATTAATTATCAAATTCTTTCATAGTTTATACTCATCTATTTTTATTACTTATAGCAAGGAGAGATGATTAATTATTACAAAGAGTTAAAATTAAAGGTACTTTAGAGGAATAAATTTTAAAGAATTGGCATTTAAGCCCTGTAAGACTATTTCAATAAGACCTAGCTTATATTACAGAGCATTTAATTGTACATCGATATAATGAGTTAAATCGAAATTTTTAGATCCATTTAAAAAAATTGTAAAATTTATGATATAAAGTGGCATTTCTGGTGATTCGATTTTGGAGAAAAAGTTGCTGTAACATCACAGGCATTTTGCACAACTTTTCGTTTTTGAGCTAAATTTACCAAACACACACACACACACTCAGAGGACCTTAAAACGTATATTTCCGTTGAAACCTCCGATTCAGAATGTTTCACGACTGGTTACATACTAAATATTTCATATCAACGTCGTTTTTTGAAAAAGGCATAGCGGCAAAAATTCGAAATTTAGGTTTCAATTGATTATGTGACGTAAACACCACTTCTATAGATTCCCGTTCACGATATATCGAGAAAAAAAATTGTAAATGGTCTAAAAATCGAATATTGATGACGCAAGCACCAAATACTGACGACTCTCAGTCGTTACTCTGGTCTAAACTAATGCTAGAAATCTTTAAATATATTGTAATTATAAAGGTGTTGGTGGGTAAATGATATCGTACTGTAAACGATAAAAAATATCTTTTATCGCTGGGGAAAAATCGCTTTATGTGTTTCCTGTAAAGTTTGCTAAATGGCGCTTACGCCTTTTTCAAAAAACTATGTCAATGTATATGAAAGTTAAAGTAAAAATCGTTGATAAAATTATATTAAAAATTATTTGAAAAAATATTATTATATACATGCCAATTAAATACTATTTTCAGGCATCTAGATTTATTTTTTAAATGTCTTCCATTTTGGGGTACATTATAAAGTTTTATAAATAAAATAAAGTCGTACTACCGATCGAACCGGCCGATACACTGTTAATCGAATAGTTGATAGAGTTATTAATTTCAAAATATTTTTTAGAGGAAAAATGTCGAAAAATAATAAGTCTATTTTAAATAGCTGCTTACTATCTAATTCGAAATAATTATCGGGCCTCATCATAGATTAATGAAACTAATTGAAGATATTCATAAAAAAAAATAATTGAAGAAATATTCATGCTGCTTCTGAACTTTTACTTTTCACGGTCTGATTGTGTGTTAGTTCGCAGCCTACAAATCAGGCCCACTGAAGATGTAACTAGAAACGCAAACGGAACTAAATTTCAGAAAGCTCATTTAGTTTGTCATCTTTATATTACAGATGTAGTATCTGAGTGTGTTTTTAATGAACTATAACAAGTAATGTTTGCATTAATTTGAATGCAACCAAAATGAAAAATCGATGATAATGTCAGCTAGTATTTAGGGAGAGGAAAAATATATTATTACTATACATAGCTATACAGCTATATAGCTACAGTTCAGTTTCAACATTTAGTATCTACTCTGAAGATATAGTGCAGTAATGATTTATGATTTTTTTTTTACCTCGGAGGTATAGGAAACTATGGACATTAATTATCAATATAGCAATATTACACATTTGTATCTAACTTTTGTTGTTTTACCATGTCTTAGACCAAATGTAAGAGGAGTTACACGATTTTAAAAGAACACTTTCATTTGGAGAGAAACATCAACAACTGCTCTCCAGTAATGTTAAAGAAATTTGACATACCATCCTTCCTATACCTTTATTTTTAATTCTCTTATGAAATATTATGTAAAGGAAGCTTCTTGTGTTCAGTATATCGCTCCTTTGCAAATTTTCTAACTCAAAATATAGCTAATTAGAGATTGATAAATTATTTGCCACTTCTATAATTTTGTTTTATTGAAAACTAGTTTCAAATCTTATACATTAATCTTCAGTTCTAAAAATACCCAAAAATTCAAAAATAAGAAATTTAAAATACAGTTTGGTATTATTATACATATTAAATTAAATGTAATAAAAATTAGTATTGTGAATTATGAATTTAATTAAGACAAGAAATCAAATACATTTTGGTACTCACCACTATTTGATTTCTTGTCTTAATTAAATTCATAATTCACAATACTAATTTTTATTACATTTAATTTAATATGTATAATAATACCATTCTGTATTTTGAATTCCTTATTTTTGAATTTTTGTATGTTTTTAAAACTGATGATGGATGTATAAAATTTGAAACTAGTTTTCAATAAAAACAAAATTAAAGAACTGACAAATAATTTATCAATCTCTAAGTAGCTATCTTTTGAGTTAGAACACTTGCAAAGGAGCGATGTACTGAACACAAGAAGCTTCAATTAAGACAAGAGATAAAATACATGTTGGTACTGAACAAGGTTTAAGTATATTATATCACCAGAATATGTTATATTGGTTAGTTCTCGCATTGTGAACTAGTAATGGAAATAACTGTAGTGGAAGAAAGGTGAGGTGCTTGTAGGTAAATGATACGGTTTAGGTGTCGGGATTTTCCCAGTAATTACGGTTAGTAATTGTTTTTTCTGTTATGGATGGAAATTAATTTAAGGTTGGACTTTTGGAGCTATTTATTTGGTCATTTAAGCAAAAATCTAGGTTGGATTTGAAGGATTTTATTATTTCGAGTGGTTCATATGTATTTAATTTGAAAATGTTTTCAACATTAGATTAATCCTTCTATACTACCCTGCGTACGTCAAATAAAAATATAGCATTTAAAAGTTATCTGCAAAAATTAAGTGTACTTATGAAGCAAATTTGCTTCACTAGCGTCACATCTGTAACTTCATGAGCTTTTCATCGAAAAGTCCTAATTAAAAAAAAATTATCATAACGACAAAGAGTTTCATCTGTAGTTAAATATTATATTTGTTAATTATTTAAATCTACATTTTGAGGCATTATACTTAAAAAACAATTAAAAATCAAGCTTTCAAATCTTCTGTTCTCCTTTTCAAATGTAACCTTGAAAACTTTAAAGTTGTTTTCTCAGAAATTATCAATTTTAAGTTAGGAAACTCTTCTTGCAAAACTGCGACATGATATGGAAATACTGTTACTTGAACATGATTATAAATTTGTGATAAGATCAAAATAGCGCTAAAACCGTAGGTGTTTTCTGCCTAACAATTAAGGCATCAATTTTCCGCTTCATAGAAGTTGGTACATTCAATGTTCCATTTTCTTAACCGTTATTTTTATTTATCCTAATAACATCTGTGATTTTTCAATTAATTTTTTATCTCATTTTTTTAGTGATTTATTTTATTTGTATTCGCATTATTGTCTGTTCATTTATTAATATTATTGCCAATACCGTTTTTGTAGTTCATCGACTTTTGTATTAATTCATAAACTTTTTATTAGCTCATTTTCATTTATATAGTTCTCATCCTTTTTACTAAACTGATATGTCTGCCATAGCTACTTTGCATGAAACTTACAAATTACGTATTACAAAATATACGAAAACAAAAAAGCATAGAATATTTTGACTAAATAATATAAGTTTATGGAATAAATAGTAAAGTATCTATAACAAGAAATATTATCCATTATGTCAATGGTATAAATTGCCATAGGTAATGGATCTATGTTCCGATAAAAGCTTTGTTCGGTCAGAGTACAAAGCTAACGGAAACATAATATACGCGCATATTTAAGAAAAATCGCCAAGATGTTCTTTACGTACTTAAATGTTGGAAAATTTACCACGGGCTATAGTTTAAACTAATTTTCTGAAGAAAAAAAAACTTAAAAGACATTACACACACACACTAACACACACAGACCATACTTGGTTATTTGGGCTCAGATCATAAAAAAAATTTCACAACCGCAATTTTCTTACCTTTAATAAGCATATATTTCATAGATAGGAAAGTAAATAAATTTAAACATTTTCATTGTCAGTGTTTCTGAGTTCTAAGAGCTCATTATTCAGCTACTAAGTTTTTACAAAAGTCTTAATTCCAAATCTCATAATCATGCTATAAGAATGTTTTTGTTCCTACTGTTTATGCCAATGTTTACTTTGACTAATCCTTTAATTCTTTGTGGCACGAGTTGGCTTAATGGTATCATTTGCATTTTTAAAACACATGTTCAATGTCAGAACGAAAAATTGTGATTCGCGGTCTTTTGAGAGATTAATGGAAAAAAGGTTTAAGCGCATAGGCAGTCGCCGAAGAAATTTGTGGCATAGAAGGGAAGTCAATTATCCATCGAAATACATCCGCACAACCCAGATCAGATCGCCCATCGGTCGTTGATGGTGACGTTCTTCTTGAATGTGTGAACCAGGACCGATATGCACCTATTCGTCCACTGAAATCTTTATTGTGAACAGATAGACAGAGTCTATGCAGTTTCGAGTGCAAAGTGCTCCGCTTTGGTAAACAGGAACCAACATCGTTCTCGTTTGACCAAGGAAAAATTATCGGAACTGCAAGAGGTAAACGTTTTTCCTCATTCTGCGTATAGCCCAGATATTGCAATATCAGATTATGGATTTTTTAAAAGTCCGAATCTTTTATAATTACGAATGACGCAAAAATTGGATGCGAAGATTTCTTTGGCTCAAAACTAAAGGAGTGGTACCGGCATCAAATTACTGAAAGATGGGTGTAAGTAATTGAAAACAATGGACTTTACTTTGAAGAATAGTATTCAATAATGTTTAAAATATGTAATCTGAAATAAAGCTATACTAATGCGCAAGGACTTTTGTAGCAACCTAGTTAGAACTGATATTGTTAGTTTCAGGAATTATTTCTGAGGTCTGGTAAGTCGGAAAAGAAAGGCAAGATTCGTGAGGTTAACGAGGACCTGCTTGAATGAACAATACGGATTTTATATCGAAGAAAAATAAATTCGGAGAACTTATGAATTCATTTGGCCCAGTACATTCTTGTTATCTCAGGATAATAAGGACGGAACAAGGATCCTTAAAGGAGCAGGATCTGTCACGAAAAGACCCAAAGGGAAGGCCAAGTGAGGAGGAACACTTTCACTTCTGTCCTCGGGTGGGGGAAGGATCTGATTTTTCTACGCCTGTTACACCATACAGCTACATAAAGAAATGCCATTGCCATATAATAGAAAGGACTGTTAGATCAGGAAAATATCTAAGTTGGGAAAATTAGAAAGTTCCAACTTGGAAATGGAAAAACACTCTTTATTAAACTAATTTTATTATATTATGATAGTCATTGGCAGGTTTAATTAGAACCGTTCCGGCTTAACATTCTGATTAGAGAGAAGACCTAGATGTTATTAAGATATAAATAATAACAAAGAACTACCATACTAAAGTATAATAGATAAATGTGATCACAGCAATTCTACAGTGTCATTGAAATCATTAAATCTGAACACCTTTTCCTTTTTTATTAATTAACAATTTTGTAATTCTATGGTTAAATTTTACAATTAGGAAACAAAAAAAATTAAAAATATCCAATGAATGAAGCCCAGATGAATAAAGTAATAACATAACATAAAATGAGTAATGATATATTTATTGATATATCGAACTGCAATTGCGATACCGTTGAAAAACTATCGATACGATATATATATATATATATATATATATATATATATATATATATATATATATATATATATATATGTGTGTGTGTGTGTGTGTGTGTGTGTATATATTTATGTGTGTGTGTCGTTTTAAATCCCTAATTCTACTTAAAATGCCATTTTAAAATATTAAAAAAATATCGAGACCCATATATAGAATTAATATACCGTATAATATTATATATCAATATACCGAACTACTATTTCCATTTATTAAAAAAATCTGGTGCGATTCGCGCATCACACAACTTTCTCTAACCATCCTATAATAATAATCTTTTTAACATAATTTTGAAGAGTTCACATGAACACTACTTGGAATAAACTCAGCAGCATTCACTTTTTTACGTATCCTCTCATAAAAGTACAATAGAATAGTTTGTTTTTTTTAATTTAGTACGACGATTCTGTACACTACATATTTTAAGTTTGTGAAGCTGAAAATATGTTTTAAAAGTTTCGATTAGTTCAATTGGTTTCCGTGTTAGTTCAATTCAGTTTTCATTGAAACATATTGTTTCCATTAAATAATATAAAAATAGAAATTATTAACTTATACAAATAAGCAAAAAATAAACTTAATTAACTTAACTGTTGACAACAGGTTGGAGTCTTGGAGGAAAGAGATTCGCTCGTATCCGTCTCCTTACGGGCGCGCTCTGCTTTCCTCCTAGGGCCTCGTACTCCTCATAAGATCCGCTATATCTTTGCTAATACAGGTCCGATTTTGATGATTCCTTTTTGTTTTTTAGAGACTTTAATCACCTTGTACCATAAAACGCATACTTTTTAAGTTATGCAAACAAAAAATTTCTTTTAGCTACAACTCTTTTTCCTGCATTTTCTCGGTTATGTACTAAATATATGAAAAGTTAAGGAACTTTTAGGAAAAGACATTAGGCAAGTTTCATCAAAATCGTTGAAGCCATTTATGAGAAAATTGTATAAAAAAAAGTATAAATTCGATGATATAATTGATACTTCCGGTCAGTTCATTTTGAAGGCATATACCTACTTTAATGACGTAATTTCAGTATCATACAACTTTTAGAGGCTGTTCACAGACGCACAGACCATTTTGCGAGACTTGGTTATTTGGACTCAAAGGACATTAAAACGTATATTTCTGTTGAAAGCTCGAATTCGAAAATTTTCACGATCACAATACTTACCCTTACGATATATTTCATATTGTATACGTAAGGGAAAGTAAAAACATCGAAACGATATAAATCGATATCTTTTTTCGATATTCACATCCCAAAACATGTGTTTAACTCCATTTTGGAAACAAAATGTGACTCACTCTTCCACTTTTTTCTGAGAACTCAAAAATTATAATATGTCCCTTTTTTTTTGCTAATTGCTAATAAGTGAAATAAATACTTAATGTACTTATTAAGCTAATGTTACTAGTATTAAGTAAGTAAATTTATTATATTTGTACGCATTTTATTAAAATTATAAATTAATTCAATGTTTATGTTATAACTAGTATACCCAAGCGAGAACTCTCGTATTAGATATCAATCCTAATACATTAGAAGTATAAGCGATATTAGGAAAACATATGTATTCCTATAAATTATCAAGAAAGTTTATTTAACACATATACATTTGGTGAAGCTAGATAGTTTGTAATGACTATATTGAAGTTCCAGTTCATACTTAATAAGTAATTAGCTTACACCACTGAAAACTTCTCTTCAATTTAGCAGCTAGGCAATTAGATTCAGCTATATCATTTTCTATGTCTAGTATTCATATTTAACAGTGCCCTTTAGGGTTGGACATGAGAAACAATATACAATTCCTCATTCATTAAAATTGTTTGTAAACATACTATAAAGTTGCCATGACAACGGCACGTACGTAAGATGGCATGAGACCCGTGCGGACCTATACCGTGCGTTACCTCAAAAACGGTAGGTTTTTAAGCTTTAAAATGCTGGACCAATACGCTCCGTAGGAGCGTATATGATCTTGATGCCCGCGTCAAAATCTTTAAAACCCAACTTATCCCGTCTCGATCCGCCGACTCTCAGTCGTCAAAGTTTTGAAACCTCCCAGTTTTTCATCACTTTTAGTTAAGCCCTTGTTAGATTTTAAGAAACGAAAGTGGAATTCGTCACATCTCCGTGAAATTTCCTTTCTTTTTATACCTCACTCGAGAGCCGGAAAAGGAATCTATACTACCGTAATAATATATAGTAGTGATAGTGATTGAGATAATAGTAAATATCAATTGACTTTTATTTATGTAGTCTTTTGCCAGAATTTTTTTCTGTTTTCTTTTTTACTTGTGCATGCTTGTTATTCTTAAAGGATCTAGTCATATATATATATATATATATATATATATATATATGTATATATATATATGTTCAATGCTGCGTTTTATCACATAAGAAATACGTATTTAAACAATTGACTTGGATCAAGATTCCGTCTACGTATCTAATTAGTATTGTGGACCTTAGTAGTCTCCAGAGATAGACTGAATTGAATCATTAGCAGTGGATACAACGCAGCGACCAGCCAGCTTCTCAATTAGGAGATAGTGCACGAACTATCCTCACCAAAAGATCCTAAGCCAAACTAGATTAAGTCAAAGCTAAGCAGATAAGAGTAATGAAAAAAAGTTAAGTATATTTCTCAGAAAAGAAAAATTGGCCATAGTTGTGCAAAAAAAGATCCAATCCACAATTTTGATTTTTCTAAAATTTAAATCCAAATTGGAAGCATCAAATGTTGTATTTCGCCAGGTAATAATAAAATATAAAATTAGGACTTCTTTAGATACAACTTCTCCTAACCACCGGAAGTCGACAGCATTAATAATTTTAAATAATATCTAATTAAAGTAGTACTAATTTTGATAATTCCAATGAATACTAATCTTGCAATTGAATACAAAGTAGTTAGTTACCACAATGGCGCTACAGATTCCTAGTGCGGCCACCTTCGGGTAAGATCTGAGGCAGGCTATAGCCGACACTGATAATACGACCCGATTGTTTAGTTGTACCCAATTTTACAATCAACACAATAATAGTCAAACAACTATCGACAGTTAAATTTGATTTAAACATTAAAATCGATAATTTGTGACGTTAGCAATAACTACGGGGCAATAATCTTCTTGTACCCCAGTATGTTATCTAAAAAAAAATAGCTTTTTTTGGGGGGGAAACTATTTAATATAATAAATCGCCCTTTCCTAGTTGGAGATATCATAATAGAGAGAGTTTTTGGACAACTGAAACAAAGGATTCGAACAAATCCTTGGCAACTGGTTAAGAGAAGCATGTTTAAACTTTAAAGATAGTTAATGTTACACTGGAGTTATATTTTCATTTTTCCAACCAAATTCTTGTTATTCTAACTACATTTCATTAATTTATTTTTGTATGCTCAAATCTGTTTGAAGTTAAGGATTCGACATCAAAAACAGGCTTAAATGCAGGTAATTATTTTCATATTTATTGTTTATATTGACAACTTTTAATAAAAATAATCATTTTTTTTTTAACCGTAATATTTTATCTCTTTTCAGAAAAAATCTTTACGTGGAAACAGGATAGCTGAGATTCATGATCGGCGACCCGTACATAACAAGAATCTAATATCAAAATATTAAGTATTCCCTCCTTTTAATAAAAATTCAGCCCGATTATTCAGTTCATAGGATGAAAAAGCTCCCTAGAAACATGTTTTCTTAGCTTTAGAGCGATCTACGAAGCGGGAAACTCCAAAGATTCCAGCTCGTTAAAGTAATGTATTTTATGTATAAATACTGGAAAGCGGTAATTAAATCATCAATAGCATGATTTAAATTCATCCCATCTAGCTCTGACAAAATTTAAAAGATATTTCTTGCACACCATAGGCAGAGACTAAGCAGACAAATAAACATGTTTATTTTGGGGATGTAACGTAACATATAGAAATGCAGTTTGCAACATTCGATTCAGCTAACACAATCCTATGAAATGATGCCCATAAACATATTTGGGATGGGATATAGGTATCCATATTATCGAAATATCGATATTTTTCCTTCGATATTCGAAATAATAATATCGATATTAGGTTTCTGATAATATTGGAATATCGATATTTCATTATTGGTATAATAATTTTCGATTTGACACGTTTCTCAATTCAACCCATCGTTTTCCAGATATTTGTAAAAAAACAAGAAAAATATATAAATAAATAACAATTAATTACTAAATAACAATTTGTCTGATTTTTTTGTAACTAAGTGGTCAATACGTTTCCGGCCTGAGGAAGAAGGAAATGTGAGAGGAAAAAACTGTTGTTATTGCTTTTTCAATATATTATCCTCTCAAGGCTCAGTCAACATTTCAATACCATGAAAAAAATAATTGTCTTCTTTGTCAGAAAAATGTTCTTCAACCGCTGCTTGGACCTCTTCGTCGGTGTTAAATCTCCTCCCTCGTAGATCAGATTTTAACATTGATAAAGGTAGTAAGTAGCTAGGGACCAAGTTTGGGCAGTAGGGTGGTCCTTCTTGGAAAACTGCGGCCTTGGAAATCAATGCTGTATGTAGAGGGGCATTGTCGTGAAGAAGCCGAACACCTCTGCTCAACTTCCTCCGCCGGTCCCCTTTGATGGCATCTCGTAAGCGGTGAAGTACGGCTGCATAATACTCGGCATTCACTGTGGTGTTCCTTTCCTTAAATCAATCAGCAGCATTCCTCTACAATCCCCAAAACTGGCGGCCATTACTTTTTTTGTCGACTACGTGACTTTTGCCTTCAGCGGAGTGGCTTCTCAATGCAGAAACATTGTCTCATCCCCGGTTACAATTGAATCTAAGAAATTTTTAGTGTCGGCATTACACCCACGTACAAATTCATTGCAGCAGCGAACACGTTCCTCTTTTGGAGCAGCCGAAAGCATTTTCGGAATCTTGCACTCAGCTTGCCATATGCAAATGTTCTTTAATGATCCTCAGAACACTTGTTTTTGAAAGCACCAATCTTGCTAATATTTCTTTGGTCTTCAGCCTCCGATCAGACAGCAATTGAGTTTCCACAAGTCGGATTGTTTCAGAAGTGATAGATTCCAGGACGCGGGTCGTCATCCAGACTTTCTCTTCCTAACATAAATAATGTTTCCCATTCTTTTACAGTGGAATACGAGGGGGAAGACTTCCCATACACAACTTTCAACCTTTCTTTAATTTCCTTAGGAATAAGGCCCTTTTTACACAATAATTTAATAACCGCACGATCTTGAATATTGCTAAAACCCATAGATTCCTTCTAGGTTATAGATACTATAGATATAGATATTATAGATACGGACTGACAGGGCTGAGGAAGTGCGGATGATGGACATGGAGAGTGATGGAGAGAGCATGTATAGACATGTACGGCGGGCAAGTCTCAGCCTCCTTGAAATAGAGGAACGAGGCCTGGCCAGAAACTTACGTATCTTAATACGTATGAGTAAAAAAATAATAAATTTGGAAATTAAACAAACATATTGGTTGAATAATAAAATAAAGATAAATATAAATAATATCATTGAAAACATTAATCCATTTTATCAAAACAATAACCAGGATCTTAATAATTTAATCCATAAATACATAGAAAAGTTTAATAATGAAATATGGGATATAAAAAAGGAAGAACTAAATAAAAGAATGGAGAGAATAATTAAATATCCTAAAGTAAATAAGTTAATGATACCTGTAATAATAAGAAATAGTGTTAATAATTTAACCTCACTTAAAGCAACAAGTATCCAAAATGGGAATTTATAGAATGAAAATAGAGCTCATAATCAAAATTAAATGAATGTATTAAGCAAATATAATAACTTGTATAAAATTAAAAATAGAATAGAAAATAAATCTAATTCAGTAATTGCGATAAATATTCGTAACTTTCTTTCATTAGGAGAGAATTTTAGGTTTGATTTCCAAAATAAAGATAGAGAAATTTAAAACTCTCTCTTCAGTATTTTACCTGTAATTAAGAAGAAGTATAATACAACCTATTTCATTAAAACCTACAGCAAACCAATTTCTCATTACAAAGATACTTTGAAAGAATCTTTTTTATCAAAGGAAAAAAAGGACAACCTAACATTTATTTAAATGAACGTCTGGAAGCTCATATTACTAATAGGTTGTTACAAAAGTCTTTGAGCGTAGAATAAGTTTTATTTAAATTTAAGTATAAAATCTACACATTAAAATTATTCTTCAAAATATAATCCATCATTGAGAATTACTTTAAACCATCTTTCTACCATAATCTGAGTTTGGTTGTCCTTGGTTTTCAAGGCGGAAAACTCCTCACATCCTGATTTGACAATCCTGTTGTTTTTGAAGTGCCAGCCTTTCAAAAAATGTGCCATTGACCGTAAAAGACCCCAGCCAAACAGTGCAATGTCAGGGCTGTAAGGAGGGTGGGGTAAGATGCTAACACCCTCCATTTCTGAGAATCTTTCTTTGATTAAGAGTGAACGATGGGCAGGAGCATTGTCTTCATCACTTTAATATGATTGACCAAAGCAAGGGACTCCTCTTTTAAAACTCTATATGCTCTTTTGAGTTGTTCTCAGTAAAGCTATATCTGGAGTGCACTAAAACTAGCTGACATCCTCATAATTCCACCAAACACAAAGCATTGTCTTGAAGGCTGTTGTTATCGGAATTGAACCGCCTGAACCAAAACGCTACTGTATTACGATGCACCATATTTTCACCTTCCACCGCACAAATTTCCTCAGCAGTTGCCTTCGCACTCAATCATTTTTGCCTTTTAAGTGCCTCAGAAGACCAGGAATGACAACTTTTTCTTCAAGCATTATCAGTGAAATTTATAAAATTGAATGAAAGATAGAGACAGTCGGTGTACATGATGAAATAAAGGATTAGTCAAAGTAAACAACGGATATGTGTATTGTTTACACCAGTGTTGTATAAGGATTCAAATGGAGACTTAAATGTCAGCAATGAATCAATGCATAGAGACTTATGTAACAACTTAATATAAACTTTGTTACAGTCTAAACATTGGAAAAATTATAGCCTCTTATTTCATTATTTTCATAGCTATTAAGTAAAAGTAAAACGAGTATCTATCTAGATAGATAGTGGCTTTACAGCCTCTGTAGGGCTTTGGTCTCCGACATTATCCTCATCTACTCATTCCTGCCATCATTACGTCATCAAGCTATCTCAGACAAAGATTTCCTTGCGTTTCCTCCCCTTCCGGCAATTGACATAGCAGCCTTATTGGTAGACGACCCGTTGGCATTCTTTCCACATGACCAAGCCAACGCATTCTTGCCATCTTGCTGAATACCAAAATATCTAGTTCACCATACATCTCCATTAATTCTTAATTTTTTTCTGGATCGCCATTGTCCTCATTCATTCACTGGACCATGGATCATTCGGAGGACCTTTCTTTCACACACCTTAATATTTTTATCATTCTCTTGAATCAGAACCCACGACTCGCTGCCTTATATCACCAATGATTGACCGATATATTACTGACTTGGTTTTGAGGGAAAGGTTTCGAAAATGGAATCCTTTCTGGAGTGCATGCAAACGCTTACTGCCAACTGCCATTCTCGCTTTTAATTATTCTTTAATGTTATTTTTCGCTGCTACTACTGACCCTAAATATTTTAAATTGCCCACATTATCGGAATTCTGATTTTAATGTGAGGGTACTTTTGCCTTTCATTTCTAGAGGGCCTCTTGTATTTGGTCTCTTCGGCGTTGATATGAAGACTTGCAGCATCCTGGAATTCTTGAAACGTACCAGATAATGATGGGAGGGTTCCACCTGTGACAGCACAAGTATATAAGTCTAAATATAATGCTTGTTTTACTTTTTTTTAATCTCGTTTGAGATGTAACTCTCTTCAATTAATCTAAAAATGTAATCTTGAAGAATCTTAGAAATAATGAATTATTTCTACTTTTATTAACAAAGAAAATGATTGTGATATCTTATAGATAATTATAATTAAAAATCTTTTTAACTGAGACTGAACAAAGTCAATACTAATACCATCTCTCTGATGTTCATTTAAATACATTTTTAATTGGTCCTTTTTACTTTTAATAAAAAAGATTCTTTCAAAGTATCTTTATAATGAGAAAAGCGTTTGCTGTCGGTTTTTAATGAAGTAGGTTGTATTATACAACTTCTTAATTCCAGTTAAAATACTGAAAAGAAAGTTTTGTTTTGTTTTTCGTTTTTATTATTTTGTTTTCAATATAGTATAACAGACTTATGAGGCTTCTTTTTTTTGTTTTCTCAGTATTTAGATCACTGAGGATTTTAAAAAAATAAAAATTGCTCATATCTCATACACAGGGTGTTCATTTTAAGATGGCTTTAATATATTTTACGGAAAAACTGTTACTCTAAGAGAAAAATAAAAGACAAAAAAAAGTAGAGCATAACGTTTTGTCAGAGCATTTTTTTTTTTTTTTGGGGGGGGGGAGCTTCAATCCAAAATCCCCTATCTCAAATCAGCTATTGATAAGAATAAATCATGATAAATTATTCTTATTTTTATTATTATAAATATTTTAGTTATTTTGAAAATAGGATCTAGACCTGCTCTATACAGGCAGTGTAACGAGGGTATATAAGAGTGGGGCAGAAAAAATTGGTATATATTGCGTGTGGACCAGCCGTAACATTGTCAGGTGGTAACAGACAGGTAACAAATGTAAGTTAATATTTAATAATGGCAAACATTTTTTTTTTTTTTTTTTACAGCACCATAAAAAAATGGGGTCCAGATAAGAGTAATGAACAGCCGTGGGAGCGTTTACCAAAACCAAGACAGGTTTGTATGCATCGTAGTCATCCATCTTAGCCACCGATCAATTTCAGTAAATATTGGGTATTCCATATTATTTGTATTATGTTTTCAAGTAATACAATAACTATCTATAAAAAAAAAAAAAACATACATTTTTTATTTATTTAACTATTTACAAAAGTAAACATAATAATAAAAAAAATAATTAGACTAATATTACTATACATATTAGCAAACATATCATTTATTGGACTCGTGCCCAAAGCGACAAGGAAAACTGTGTGGATAGGCACTCTAGATATTTTAATATATAACTATTTGGAAATAACAAACCATTGCACTAATAATTTGCATCGTATTTCTAGTTCCATATTTAATTTTATAAATGTCATATACATTAATTCAATTTCTGTATAATACTATCGACAAATATAAGTTTCTATGCGTACAAACCAACCTATATAGTATTTTCAATGCAAACATTTATTGGAAACTTTTCTACCGGAGATGAGAAAGTATTCCAACTTTCTAGGACAGTTAGTACTTCCAATCTGACCAGTTTTCTAGGTCAGGGGAACGGCAAGTGGTCGCTACTGCCGGCTCTTTCCAAGAACTTACTTTCCAGCAAAAGGTGCCAAAATTAAAATAAGCATTATAAACCAAAAGTCAATAAAATATGTAATAAACTATACATTATAGATAAAATAAAATAATTAAAAATTACATTTTTTTTTATTTGGCGTTACGACAGTTTTTTTCTCATATCAGTTTTTTTCAAAACTGATACAATATTTTTACAAATGAATATTTTTTTCATTTTAAATGAATAAAAAGATAGAAAGAAAAAACATTATAAAAATATAAATTTACTCATAGGAATAGTAGTTTTAATGATACTTGTTTTAATAATAAAATCGCAAAAATCATCTTATTAACCATCTATTTCATAAACAATATATTCATACTGTTTATAAAACAGTATTTTTTATAAATTGTATAAAAAATAACAATATATTCATACTGTTATTTTTTAACAGTTGATTATTATTGATTAATCAATTTAGTCAGTGACATATGACAAATAAACGAAATTGAACAGTTTGATGCTAAAGATTAGGTTACAGACTGTGATGAATATATGGAAGAAGAAAAGGACATTGAAAAAGACCAACCTGATACATAATAAGTTATGTAACAAAAGTTACGAAATTTTTCACCTCCCAATTTCTTTGTTTTATTTGTATTATGTAGATTTAACACAAAAATAATCCGTTGTATTTCATTGATTTATTCCGTAAATGATATAATTTGTTCTTTTAACGCAGTCATTTAATTAACTATTAATTTTTTACAATACGATTTTATTTTTAAGTGTTATATAATTAATTTATTATTAATTACGATTAAATTATTAACAGGTTATTTTAATAAATTATCCATCCAGCTAGTGAAATATGAATATTATTAAGATTTCTTATCACTTGAGTGCAGCATTAAAAATATTTCAAAACAATTTTGACATCAAGCTTCCTTCAAAACTGAGCCGTATTGAGAAACGTTTGATATCTCAATAAATATTAGACATAAAAACGTCTATTAGCACTGAAAATTAAGCTAGTTAAATTCACTTTAAAGTAGGTATAGAAGGATCAATCTAATTAGGGATTGATAAATTATTTGCCACTGCTACAATTTTGTTTTTATTGAAAACTAGTTTCGAAAGTTATACATTCATCTTCAGTTATGAAAACACACAAAAATTCAAAAATAAATTCTATTACAAAAAGCTCTATCCTAACATTTTCCCTTCTCCTAAAGACAAAATAGACCCTCTTTTCAAAAAAGCGGAGTATACGAACTAAATTGTGTAACCAAATACACGGGAAAAACTGGAGGATCACTAAATCAGAGATTAAATGAACATATACGTGCATATAATAATAAGAGAGAGAATTCCAACTTTGCAATTCATTTAAATGAAAAAAAAAAAACATAAATTCATCAAAGACTCAGGAGTTAAATTAATACATCACGTTGAAAACAGTCTCAAATTAAATATATATGAAGCACTTGAAATGATAAAATCCTTCAAATCCAATCCAGATTTTTACTTTAATGACCAAATAAATATCTCCAATAGTCCAATCTGAAATGTATTTCAATCCATAACAGAAAAAACAATTACTCGCCGGCATTACTGGAAAAACACTGATCCTTAAACCGTTTACCTATAAAAATGCTACCTACCTCTCGTTCATTATTAGTTCAGTGCGAGAAGAAACCAGTACAAACCTTTCTGTTTGATATAATCCATTTAAACCTTGGTGAGTACCAACCAAGTATTTGATTTCTTGTCTTAATTAAATTCATAATTCATAAATGTTTTATAATACTATAATAAAAATACCAAACTGTATTTTGAATTGCTTATTTTTGAATTTGTGTGTGTGTTTTTAGAATTGAAGATGAATGTTCATGATAATGAACATTCGAAACTAGTTTTCAATAAAACAAAATTATAGAAGTGGCAAATAATTTATCAATCCCTAATCACTTTAAAGTAGTTTATAAGAAATAGCGCTTTCCTTGATATTGGTCATGAAGAAGTCGCAAAATTATGATTTCTCATTATGTATCAGTGGAATAAACTCTGCTGAAATAAAGCTGAGACTTGGCCTGCTCCAGCATCGACCGCCAGTTTTCCCGATCCAGTGCTGCTGTATTCCAGTTTCGAGTGCCAAGATCGGGATTCTGGGATTCGTAGCCACTGAGTCTTCCCATCTAAGCTCTGGACGACCAACTCTCCTTGTTCCAAATATTTGCTCACTAAATACTTTCCGTGGGATTTCTCCTGGATTCATCCCGCTTATGATGTGACCAGTCCATCATAGTCTGGCTAGGTTAATGACATATATTTCCTTTTGCATATCCTTGAGTTGGTTATTAGTCCTTCTTCGCCAGGCTTGGTTTATGCATATTGATCCGAATATTCTTTTTTTTAAACACATTAAAGATCCATCATGATTATATATTAAAGGTATTAAGTATGGAAAGAAGATAGATTACCAAAATACTTAGCAAATGAGATTGTTCAAAATAAAGTGCTTTGGTTTCAGGATTCAGATTGAATCAGAATTCAACTTGCAAAAAGCTATAACATGAAACATGAGGTTAACTTTGAGAATATTGGAGATATAAAAAATGTCTTGTAGAAAATTAGAGATAAAATGCAACTATATAAATACCATATAAATACTATATAAAACAGCTGTCTCACAACTTAGGAAAAAATAATTATTTATTCAGCAACAGAACAATAAGTGATATCAAGTGGATATCTGAGGCAAGAGGTGAACTATTGAACTTAAATTATAAAATATACAACGAGGAAGAAGCTGATACTATTAGCAAATATATATATATATATATATATATATATATATATATATATATATATATATATATATATATATACACGAGATACTCAATTCATATAGATCTCTAAAATTCTACATCGTAACATTTTTTTTTTTTATTATGCAAAATTGATTCGACTCATTTAAAAATATGTTTAAAATTTTTTTTGAATTTAGAAAAGTAAAGTCATTCAACTTTGAAGGCAAATAAAGCACCACCCATTCCCCTAGACATAATTAGAAATTAATTAAAGCAATGTAAATCTCATACTAAGCTAAATTAATTTATTTATTTGGCGTATCTGAATGAATGATACTGAATATTAATAGAATGAAACCCCATGACAAATTCCTAGAAGTAACAAATCCAACCACGCGTAGCTAATTCCTTGAAACAAATTACAAATTTCATTAGTTAAATATACATTACATTTAATTTGAAAATACATTTCTTTATATTAATTTTAAATGCAACAACTAATTAGAAATGGAAAAATAAACCAAACATTTTTTTTTTTCATTTTGCGCTTTTATCAAAAATAATTTCAATTGTAGTTATTATTTTAAACAATGTTTAATCCTTTTTTGATATTTTTTTTTTATTTACACATCTCCTTGAAATATTATAATAATTAAGCACAAATTAGTAAATTATAAACAACATGAAAACTTAAATTCTTTATCGATCATATTTCATTGAAAATTTGAATAACGTTTTGCTATTGACAGGTAGTTTTTCATCACAGTAGGCATCAAAATGTTAATAAGAAAAATATTAACGAAATTGTTACTAACAATGTAATTGCAGTTGGTTGACCGTTGTAAACGGTAGGCATTCAGATGTTAATAAAAGAAATATTAAAATACTATATGAAAATCAATATAATACTAAGTAATCATTAACATTTTATTAATAACGTTTCGGTTTAAGCCCACCTTTAGGGTTCATATTTTAGCAAATGTATTATAATATATGTAGATTATTTTATATGAACTTCAGGTAGTCTACCGATATCGCAAGTTTGGATTTTAAAAATCAATTTAAACCCGGGCAATATATCAAAAAAATCAGATCTACTTGACGTTTTGCGTTTTGTAAGTGCTTTGTTTCCTGGACTATGAGTTATATTAGAACATTCGTTTCCTCTCGAGGCTTTAGATATTAATTTTCTTATTAAAGCGATTTCAAAGACAAGGCATCGTTGATTAAACTGACTATTCGTTTAAATCAAAATGTGCATTTCCACATTACTAAATTTTCCTACTGTTGACCGCCAAACATTCATTTCAAAATTCAATTTTCCTTTACAGCAGGAAAAATGATCTCATTCTCTTTCTTAATATAATTTATTAAACGCCATATAATTTGTATTTATTAAAAAATTTATAAACTTTCATATTAACATGTCTTTTTTTTTTTTGTTTTGTTTTTTATTTCTTATTTTACGGATCAGCTGTTCAAATATAACCCGTATGCTCGGCTTATCGGCTTTAGATATGAACTATCTCTGGTTAGTCTTAGTAATGTTAAATTAATCTTAATATGTGATTTATAGCCTTGATGATACTTGAATTGGCGAACCCGCTGACCGGTTAATTATTTGCTTCAATTTGAGAGGCTAAAGGCTTTGAATTCCACTCATAATTACGAAATTAATTATCTCAGCCATTCCTCTGCTAGTGATTTCCGTCCATCCTGGACCTACCCAATAAATACAGGTGATAATCGATTGTACCATCAATGCAGGAATAATTAATTATAAGTAAATCGATTAAATTATAACAAACTTCTTTACCTCGTCTTTTTTCAATGATCGATAATATCCTAGAAGATTTTTTGTAATGACCGAGTAAATCGTTATTAAGAAATAGTCGTGGACGGATTCATTCAACGAAAAGACTTACGGCAAGGAACTATTTTAAATTCTAGATAATCTTCATATGACATCTGACACAATTCCGGTCAATCGGTTAAAAGCCGTTGCTTTGTATATGAAATTTAAATTGAAATAGCGAAATTTGACGTTTCAGAGAGAGAACTTACGATTGAAATTTTGATACAATGTCTATTTTATGCTCCTAAAAGAGAATTCACCTCGACTGACAGCGAAGGCGGTTGAGTTTTGAAAACTGACAGCGTCAAAGCCACAAAATAGACGCGTAAAATAAGGATTTTTTTGTGGAAATAAATGTTGTAAAACAGAAGGTCGTTTTGCTCGACTTATTTTACGTCAAATATAATATGCACAGTCTCTTGATACGAGCCAGTGTTATAAATCAAAAAATAAAAAAATGTTTAGAACTTTTTCAGTTATTGATAAATAATTCCAAACTGATTCTCCTAGCGAAAACTTTTTTATTTCAAGAATTAATCAACTAAATATTCTGCATCGAATGAGCACCTAACATTATAAATTTTGTTCAGAAATATACAGCCCAAAGATAATTTTCGGACTTTTTTTAGTAATTGATTAATAACTTAGTAATTATTAATTAATTAGTAATCAATTAAAAACTCAAAAATGGATCTTCAATATTTTATGAAAAATTGGCACAATTTGATTCATGATTAAATGACAAGAAACGCTGCTAATTATTTTACCCAAATGATACATTTTACTCAATTGATACTTTTTAGCCTAAGAATAATATTGTTAAAACATTAAAAATAATTTATCAATCCCTAATTAGATTGATCCATCTATACAATCATGCGGATGTCAACTAAAAATAATTATGATCATAGTATGAACGAAATATATTTGCCTAGTGAACTCCATAATAGCTAAACTAGTAATAATTTTTGATAGCTGTAAATAATGAAAATAACAATCTGATATTTACTCTCGACGAAATATGAGAAACTGGGAGCTTTCCAAGAAAAAATAAAATCAAAAAACAAAACTTTTCATATTGTGGCACTCTTCTTCAAAATGAATAAATAAATTAATTTTTACTGTTTAATTAAGATTATTATACGGTTTTATGATTACTTAGTATTATATTGACTTCCATATTACATTTTAATATTTCTTTTATTCATTCTGAATGCCTATCGTTTACAACGGTCAAAAAATTTTAAATAGCATTGCTAGTAACAGTTTCAATAACATTTATCTTATCAACATTTTGATGCCTACTTTGATGAAAAACTAGCAAAACGTTATCATTTTCAACGAATCGGCGTATACGATCTAGAAATAATTTAAGTTTTCATGCACTTTATAATTTAATAATTTGTGCTTAATTATTATAATATTTCAAAGTGATGTGTAAATAAAAAAGGGTTAAACATTGCTTAAAATAATAACTACAATTGAAATTATGTTGTCAGATGATTTATATATATATATATATATATATATATATATATATATATATATATATATATATATCAGACATCTCCAAAACTTCCATAATCGTGCTCTAGGGGTTATGAAACGGATGGAAAACGCAGTCCCGCAGCTCACCGCCGACCTTCGACCCACCAACTGCAATAGTCTATTTTTTAGGGGGGAAATACGACTGAAAAAAATATCTCTCCAAATCAAACAGTGAGGATGGTAATACTTTTTTGCGCATCTAGAAAATATTTTTGAAATGTACATGTGCTGTTTCTTCAATTCACGATTAAATTTGGAAACCATGCTTTTCATCGTCCTAGTAAATCTTAAGTGAGTTAATGAACCAAAAATAGTATGTAATCGAGAGTCATCAACACTTTCGAAGGAACTGGTCATTTTTGATAAAACTTGATGTAGGTACCTATTTCTTATAATGGTAAGTAAAAAAAATTATCTGAAACATTGAAAAACAACTAGAAAATTATCAAAATAGAATGTTATATACTTAAATAATTTTATTACCACATGTTTATTCTTGTTCTTTTATTTACCTTATATACTATTTTTACTTTGCCTTTTTAAACCGGCGCCCCCATGACCGCATTATCTCAATATTCCTTCAAAAGCCTGGTGGATGTTTATATCCAAACCTGTCCATCATCTTCCGATGATTGGTGACTACAAGAAGTGGATGACTCGACCTGATTGTGTGCTTGGTCACGGTGTTCGGGCAACACGTAGTACTTACCGTTAGCCTCTTCTGCTGGAGTACAACGGTCTCACTACTTAGGATCTTATCCCATCTACTTTATATGCTATATATATATATATATTTTTTTTTTTTCTTCGGTTGCACTATAGACCATAATTAACAGATGGGGTGCTGTTGTTTGAACGCCAATTAACAAATTGGGTGGTGACTGGTGTTGTCCTGTTGGGAGCACTAGATAACAGAGTAGATACGTGTTAGCCTTAGAAAATACTTTATTGGTTACTGGTACAGAGTTTCATGACTTAAACTAGAGATCTGATGACAGGGTCGATTGGCATGGACCTGCGGCTGCTAGACATTAGATATACTATACTAGAGACAGACTTACATTACCACTGGACTTAAAGCTACCATTGTGTGTTCTCCTTCTGAGATATCATTTGAGATAGGTTTTATACATACTAAAGAGATGGCGATGTAGCCTGTATATATATATATTTTTTTTTTTTTTCCGCTACATTTGAGCACCTCCAGCGGCCCCCTCTGGGTCGGAATTCGGCATGTAGAACTTTCTTCCAGGCAGAACGATACCATTAAAGAATGGGTAAATTCCAGTCAAAATTTCAGTATGTTTACCTGAAATTTCGGCGTTTTTAAAGTTTTGGGCATCTGCACCATATTAGCAGCTGCACCATATTAGTTTATAGGGCTGAAAATTTGTATTTGAATTGAGTTGGTGTTAGAGAAGTATCTTCTGGGGGTAAATTGTGAGTAAACCAAAATGAAGCCTGGTTAATCCTCTTTAAAACGATATCCCATAGAAAATTGTAGCTCAATCCTTTGAGAAGCTATGAATTCAAGAACGGCAATAGAGGGAAAAATCGGATTTTCTAAAAGTTATCCGTTGGCATCGCTCGCGCGACTTTTGTTTTTTGTTGCTGAATTTACTCCATTTTCATGAAAGAAGAAGAAAAAAAGAAGTTTACACTTCCAGCGTGTGGTCCTAAGAACACTCACTTTTTTTTCATGATTATTATAATCTTTTTTATACAAAATATTTATTTTATTTTTCACACGTCAACAGTAAATTAGTTTTTTACTATTGTTGTTCTATTATTAATTATATTATTTATTTTTCGACACTTTTTTTCCTGGAGAGGGGAAGAACCAACTCCAACTACTCAGGTCAGTATTTGTTCTATGAATTTTATTCTATATTAAGAAAGTTCCTTCCGATCCTTGCGGTGTTCAATAGCACAGCTTTACGGGCTTCGATTAAAACAGCTGCCGAGGAGATGTCCAGCCAGCGGTCCAGTCGCTTCCACAGTGGACATTGGAATCAGACTGTTGCTGGAGATGTCCAGCCACAGTGGACACTGGAATCAGACCATTGCTGGAGATCACTATAGCCCTCTGATTAATTTATACTAACTATAATAATACTAACAATGAATGGGCCAGATTACATTGGTTATGTACATGTATTGTATTACATGTACAACATAAATGCTAATCAAAATATCTGATGTGGGCAACACATAACTTCCTTATACGCCTATTAAATTATAAATCAGTGGCTCAAAAATTGATACTGAATTTGGTTACTTGTTTCCGACTAAGGAAGCTAAAGGAAGTAAAGAAATAATACAAAGAAGAATAAAACAGAGAGATACGAGTAAATCAGAAGCCCAATAAATAAGTCAGGAAGCAGGATGACTAGCCGCCAGAAGAATCAGTCTCAGAAGTTCCTCAATATCTCAGCTAATAAATGATTTTTATTTCGTTTTGTAGGGAATTTCATTAGCTTTCGTTTAAATATAATGAAATCACCAAACAATTTTGCGGACGGATTTTTTTTTATTCAATATTTGGATTCTACGTATCTTGAAACGTAAAACATCCTCAAATTTTGAGGGGGGGTTTCAAAAATTTTCTATTGAAAGTCTAATATGACCTTCAAGTAAAGTACCACTTACGGTTTTCCAATTTAGACCAAAATCTAATATGTTATTTAAATCAATATATAAGTTATAAATACCAAATTTGAGAAGTTTTGCATAGTATTTTAATATAATTTTTAATGGAAATCAATTATGACCTTCAAGTAAAGTAAAACTTCCGGTGATCAAGCAGTGACCAAAAAGGGAGGTTCACAACTAGATTTTACAACCATTCTAAATACAAAATTTCAACTTTCTACGGCAAACCGTTTTTGAGTTATGCGAAATACGAACGAACGTACGTACAGACGCCACGACGAAACTAGTCAAAATGGATTCAGGGATGGTCAAAATGGATATTTCCGTCGAAATCTGAAAACAGAAAATTTTCGCGATTACAATACTTCCTTTACTTCGTACAAGGAAGTAAAAATCATTTCATTTCCTACTGCATATACCCAATTATTCCCAATAAACGGGGCCCACTTTGAAATATACATTAGCCTGGAAAATATCTGTGATCAGACAGGAGAAAGATGAGGAAAACTAACAAAAATATTTCCTGAGGCTTTGAATCAAGTGCAATCAAAGAAAGACTTGAGAGCGATGTACCATAACGAGCTGTTGAGTATAAAGCAAAACAAGTTCAAAACCCCTTCAAAATCGCACAAAACATATTATGTATGTAAAATGTGTTATACATTTACATATAATACATTTCCGGATATATTATTTTAGAAAGGTTAATTGACGGATCGAGTGCTAAATTACACAGAACTTCACTTTCATTTCCGTTATTGGAATAGAAAATACGCTTAAATAATAGCAATTAGCTTCCAGGCCGTTAAACGCTTCAGGTCAATGCGGTAAAAATGAAATAGGAATGTTCCTTGAATCAAGGATGATAATACTAATAGTAATATTATTATTATGTAATAGTAATATTACATAATACTATTATGTTTTTGGAAGCGAAAAAATAATTAAGCAATAAATTAGTCAATGCATAAAATGATTAGTTAAATAGGCAATGAAATATTTTATACGTGTAAAATATTTTTGACTTTCACTAAAATATCTCATGTAGACACTATCGGTGGCTCAAAATAAAAATAATTTCAGTTCGCCAATTTTAACCAAAATCTAGTATCCTATTAAAACTGATATAAAAGTCTTATATACCAAATTTGAAATGTTTTATATTATATTTTAATATAATTTTTATGTAAATTTATTATGACCTACAAGAACAATAAATTACCATTTCCAATTGGCCAATATTAGCCAAAATATCGTAGTTTGCCTATATTGACATAGAAGTCTTATATAGCAAATTGAGAAGGTTTACAGTATACTATTTTATAATATAATTTTTGATGAAGAAGTACCTGAGATTATCCAAATTTAACCAAAATTTATTATGTTATTTATATTAATAAGTAAGTCTCATATAGTGAATTTGAGATGTCTTGCATAACATATTAATATAATTTTTGATGAAATTCTATCATGACCTACAAGTAAAGTACCACTTCCGGTAATCGTGTGGTGACCGAAAAAGGAAGTTTACTTCTAGATGTTACAACAATCCCAAATACAAGATACTAATGTTCTACGAAAAATCGTTTTTGAGTTATGCGAGATACGAACGAACGAACGTACGTACAGATGTCACGACAATTAAAAAAGTCGATGAATGCAAGTCTTAAAAAATACTTTATTAAACAATATACAAGTTACATAATATAAATAATTAGCTACTGATAGCGTTAACTATAGACAGACTCTACTAAATATATTATAACTAGACTTAATACTAGACACTAGTGAAAGTGTCTCACATTCTCTTATTCTACCTTAAATTCTAATTAATATTCTGATTCTTATTCTAATACTACATTCTAATACTGATTGATCTGTCCCTTTTATACATACAATAATATAAGGGATGATTAAGGAAATAAAACTTGTTTAACGCTTATAAGTAGGAAGCAAAACAATAACTTCCTGGATTATAAATCCTATTTAATAACTAATACTTCCTGGATCAATGCCATGTGTTAACTCGACGGTCAAAATGGATATTCGCGTTAAAATCTGAAGACAGAAAATTTTCGCGATTACAATACTTCCTTTACTGCGTACAAGCGAAATTACTAGTTGGGATGTTAGCAGTTTCCGGAACATCCCCTATACCCCTGTTGCGGTGTTCCGGAAACTGCTGAGCACGACGCCACGACCTGCATGGTGTTCGAGGCAATAAGAACTAAACTACTGAAGGAAACGTAGATGCCATCAAAGAGAACGATTTCGCTGAGCTAGACAATAAGGCCAAATCATTTGAACCGCTTTCGATGGAAGAAGAATTAGAATGGAAGGGTTTAGAACGAAAAAATAATGAAGAAAGGAGAACGAAATAATTAAAAAAATTATTATGAAGATATATGATGAAGCTTCTGAAGAAACCTGTATTGCACAGAAAGGATAAAAATGAATAAGTAAATAAGTCGAATATTAAATACAGTCCAATACTATAATTCATAATAACAAAAAAACCTGGATTATATTTCTCATTTCCGATACAAATGTCTACGAATCCGAAATAATTATCGCTAGAACGCGAAATATATCAAAAATGCATTCAGATATAATCATGCTTTACCTACAAAAATAATTCTGCATATTAACCCATTCAATCAAACATTTTTTTTTAAATTTATTTATTGAAATTTACAACTGTATTAAAACATACAACAAGTAAATGTGAAGTTAGAATATAAGACATGATAATGACTTGTGAAGGAACCACCCATTGGTAGCACTTCAATGGCTATTTTAAGTTAGAAGGTCCCGTGGCCATCTTCTTTTCAGAGGATATTCGCCTCAGAGGATTATCAGGAATACATAGGGATGAAAGGCTACGAACAAGAGGGTTGGTGTGGGCAAGGAGTTTGGAATTAATGGAGATATATCTATTTCGGGCTAAATCTGCAGCAAATGGGATAATGAGGTCTTTGTGGATAATTTAATTTGTGACGAAATAAGGAGCATTAAGGACTTTTCGAAGGATTTTGGATTGTAAGAATTGGATGCGGGAGGAATTTGATGGTTTAATGGTGCCCCAAAGTTCTATTCCGTATGACCAAATAGGCCTGATAATGGTTATGTAAATGAGTTTTTTATAGAATATTGGTAATTTGGAGCGTTTGTCGAGTAAGTGTTGTAGTAATCGGAATCTACGAGCAGTTTCTTGTCGTTTCAGTCTTGTATGAGGGTTCCATGTAAGGCGTTTATCAAGATGGAGTCCTAGGTAGCGGATCTGTTCGACAGGGATAAATCGTATATTATTGAAGGATACTGTGGGACAGGATGTAGTAATCAAACAATATATATATATATATATATATATATATATATATATATATATATATATATATATATATATATATATAACAATCAAACAATTAAATAATGATTTCAAGTATAATCTTCATATATTAAATAATCTAGTTACTGAAATGGTTGATTACTCAAGAGGACAAAACATTTATTTACCTTTAAAAATTGACAGAAAGGATACCTGTCTATAGTTTTATTTAAAAAATAATATTATTTTTTTTGTATGTTACAAATTATATAAATAAATTATAAACCTAATATTGTAATACTTTAAACTGAAAATGAAATATATATATATATATATATATATATATATATATATATATATATATATATATATATATATGTGTGTGTGTGTGTGTGTGTGTGTGTGTGAATAAGTACGTACTATATATAATATATAAATCTCTGAGAAGTATGATATCGAATCATTTATTTATTTATTTTAATTTTTAAATGAAGCCAGTGGTAAACTAGTCTTTCTCTATTATTTTTTATTGCATTCCATTTCGGCTTTTTTTTTTCCCAGAATGTAATAATTCTTAGAATACATAAAACATTTTTTTAAATTCCTCCTCCTCGTCATATGATACATATTAATTTTGTCGAATATTAAATAACTTGGCTGAGACACTTAAAATATTCAAGGAGTATTCTGTTTTCCATCTTTGTTCTCAACGAGAATACACCTTAAATATTTCAAGTGTATCAACCAACTTATTTGATATCCGACGAAATTAATATGGACCCCATGATGAAGTCTGTGATATGAATATGACGTCACAATTTTCCTCAAAAGTTTTGTCAGAAATAAACTATTTTCTAGAGAGTTCGTTTGGCATACTGCAGAGTTCTATAAACTACCCTTATTAACTTAAGCTCTAATGTTGATAGCAAGGAAGTTATGAGCCTCCAAAGTGAGATGCAGCGTGAAGTTGGCATACTCGGAAGTGTTTTTTTTTGCTTTAATGAGCGGAACTATTTGTTAAAACTATCAGGAACTCTAGAACTATTTGAAAGGAAGCCAGAACTCTCAAAAGTTTGTAAATTTCCACCAAATGATACCAACTTCACAGGCACTTTATTCATCACTGCCTCCAATTTAAAAAAAAATATATAAAATACTTCTCACTAAATTAATTAATTACGTATAATTAAGTACATAAATTAAAAACCATAAGTCATATATATATATATATATATATATATATATATATATATATATATATATATATATATATATATATATATATATACACACGTATTTTACCAAAGTAACCAAGCAGGGTAAAATATGAAAAATCCCTGATGTGGACAACACATGACTTCCTTGTACGCCTATTCAACTATAAATCGGTGGCTCAAAAAGGAAACCTGAATTTGGTTACTAGTTTCCGAAAATTGCAGTATTTTAAAAACGAAACTCGGCGTCGCGCCATCCATCTATTGACACGCTCACTCATACACTTATAAGCTCTTGTTTCTTGAGGTCTCATTGCGTTATTACATGTCATTTTCTTTCAGAAGGTAACAAGTTTCCAAGAGATTTCTTCGTGTTCCGTGACAACATTAGAACTGTCAATGTCACTAGATAAAGCATCGCAAATCGACAGTTTCTAAATTTTAAGCAGAAGAACCCACTTAGCTTATATTTTATTCTCCTACTGCAGACTTGTTCAGCTCACAAATGGTCAGAAAAACAAGGATTTTACACTAAATTTTAACTCTTAAAACAAGTAATACAATTTTTTAATTAGAGAGGAAAAAAAAATCGCGTTTATAACATCACCGAACCATATGATCTCTCTATTTAATTCTAACATAATTAATCATGCAAGTTTATTTTGCCCTTCAAGTAAAGTGTACTCTTTTCGGCTCACTAATTTTAACTAAAATTTATATTATTCATATTGATTTAAAAGTACTATTTCCCAAATTTGAGAACTTTTGTATTATATTTTAATATGATTTTGGATGGAAATCAATTATGGCCTTCAATTAATGTACCATTTCCGGTGATCATGCAATAACCAAAAAGGGAGGTGCAATAAACAAAATTTTAACTTTCTACGGCTAACCGTTTTTGAGTTATGCGAGATAATCACGTACGTTCAGACGTCACGACGAAACTAGTCAACATGGATTCAGGGATGGTCAAAATGGATATTTCCGTTAAAATGGCTGGTGTACTTATAAAGTGTCTGTGAAGGGTGATTTTTTTGTTCGAACAGATTGATCTAATGGATATTTCTTTTCACCCTTGGAAATAAGTTCGATAATATGTTCCTTTTATGATTCGAAATACCTTTGGAAGATGAAGTACCACCTCTCAATTCATATTATTGCACTGAAATGATTGCTAAAGGAGAACAGAACTGGATTGAAAAACTAAAAGCAATAACTGTATTAGCTCCTAGAAGCAGAAAAAAAAATAAAATAAACCAGATTCACATAAGCATAAATATTTCAGCTACTTTTTTTTACTTTACTTTTTTTACTTTTTTTTTCGGCTACTTTTTTATTTCCTTGAGTCCTCAACTAAATTCCTTGATTGCGACAACAGAACAAGAGGGCACTTGAATCTCCAAACGGATGCGACTCCAACAATAGTCCTTTGTTAAACTCGCGGTCCGAACGGGGTCAAGACGGTCAATTGAGCGTCTGTTGAACTGTACAACTAGCTAACAGCCATCTTGGAGTAATTAATGGCATTAATAGGATCATTATATTTAGGATTGCCGACATAGTTTAGTAACTTGAAGTTTAACATCTCATCCGATTGTTAGGTACCTTCATGAAATGGGAAAATAGAAAAATACCATACTAAATTTGAATAATAATATTTATTTTGAGAAACATAATAAAAGAAAGACAATTCAAACTTCGAAAATTACAGAAATTTTTTACACCAAAGAAAAATTAACAAAAAAAAAACAACAAAATTATGCATCTGATAACTGCAAAAATGCAATTTTATCTAGCGTATATGCACTTCAAACGATTTACACCCATAAAAGCTAAAAATAAAGGAACAAATTATTTTTCCAACACCCACAAATTCGATTTTATAAAAATTTCCATATTTGCTTTAAGCGGAGACCTACGCTCGCATGCTGTTTCATCAGCCAGGAAAAAACTTTCGGAAGGTACTGATGAACCAGGTACATAAAGGTACTTTTTGCCAATTGAATCAAGCGGTTAATAAAATCAATTATATTTTTATCTATTGTTTTATCTTTTATTTATAAAACCTAAATATTTATATATGGTTATAAATAAATGTAATTTCTACAAACATATTTAGTTTCTAAAAGAATATTTGTAATTAAAGCCGGAAAAGTGAATAATATTTTTTTTTATTTTCAGCCGTATTATTTATTTACTAATTGAATTTTAGGAAAACAAATGAAGCTCCTGGAATCTCCACCACATTTCTATCTTCATAGTCGCTTACAAAAATTCTAAGCTTAACTTAACCCAATGCTCTTGTATTGGATGTTATTTAAATTCTTCCGTGTAAATTTCAGTATAATTTTATGAATCTAAAGTAAATAAAAGTAGAATCATATTAAAAGATTTAATATGTTTTAAATAAAATCTTCAAGCAACATAATATTAAATACAATTTTATTTATATTTCTTTTTGTTTTTTGTATGCCAGTGGCGCGACTGAGTGAGAGGCGTTGGGATATCCTGGAGTCATGCTTTTCCATCCATAAATGGGGAAACAAGCCTGGCTCGGGGAGTCCCAGGCTGATTGTAAATAGTGTGCTTGTGTTTAAGATTTTACGTTTATTTTATTTTTTATAAGTTTATTTATTATTTCTTGTATTAAATTTATTTTTTTTGTTATTATTTCAGTTTTTATAAATATTGTATGAATGATTTATTTTATCACTATTGCCATTGTCCTTGCTGAGACATAATGTAATATTGTTCAATAAATAAATAGTCAATCCTAAAAAGATTTTTTTGAACTTCCAAGAAATTATAATATCCATAGTCCATAGACTCCATAGTATTTTGAGAGCCAAAGTCCTACAAACAAATTTCAAGAAGAGAGTAATGGGGAGAGAGAGGAGAGAGAATGGGGAGAGAAAGAAATACCGAAGAGGAGGGAAACGGGAAATCCACTGGAATTTCATACTTTGAGGATAGTTATAAGGATGAGTGCAGAGTTAGATAGGGATTGTGTTAATGGATTAGGATAGTGAGTTTGATTCTGATTAATTTGGATGGTTTGTATTGATATTATGGTAATGATACGAAGCTTGGTCTATTTCATAGAATTTAGCATGGCCTTAATATTATAATATTAAGATGGACTATTATAAGGAGAAAATCGGACAGGAAATCAATCACTCTACCAGTCATTTCCGGTAGAATCGCATTGATTTCTTTTCCGATCCTTAATTAATTTTAATCATCCAGATAAAGAAGTCGGTGTTCAAACGCTTTGTCCTTGAGAAACCCCCAGCGGAAAAAAAATCACATGGAGTTAATCTAGTGATCTTGCCTATCACCCCTTGTCACCACCAAACAAATCAATGATCTGTCATCAGGGAACATTTACCCCAAATTTTAAAGTGAATTACTAGATTTGTGATGCGTTAAACTACACATCCTTTGCGTCGATTTCGATCAACTTATGGCACAGGATAGTCTCCAACACGTGCACGTACTGGTCGGAGTTCACAGTTACAGTTACACCTCCTCCTTAAAAGGTACAGACCGAAATCGCCAAAAGCCACCCACGTCGGTGTTTCAGTTATTCCAAAAAAAAAAAAAATGAATCGAAGATTAATGGATAATTTCTGGGACTGCCTTCGGCAATGTGGAGTAAATCAGTCGAAATGTGGAAGAATTAATTATAATTATTTATTTTTTGTACAATAGTGGTTTCATTTTTATACCCCTTAAAAATGTGTCAGTTATTAAAAGCGAGGTTCACAACTAGATTTTACAACAATCCTTAGTACAAAATTTTAGCTTTCTACAGCTAACGGTTTTTAGGTTATGCGAGATACTCACGAACGTACGAACAGTTAACACACGGAATTGAACCAGGTTACAGTATTAGTTATTAAATAGGGTTTATAGCCCAGGAAGTTATTGTTTTCCTTCCTCCTTGTCAGCGTTATATTCCAAAACCATATTCCCTCCCTTTTAACAAGTATAAAAGTCTATCTGAAATGAACAGATTAATTAGAATGTTAATCAGAATATAAATTAGAGTGTAAGAATTAGAATGTAAGATAGAGTGTAAGAGAATGTGAGACAGTACACTCTCACTATGTTTAGTGAGTCACAAGACTAGTTTTAAGTCTTGTAGTAATATCTTTAGTAGAGCCTATCTGTAGTTAACGCTATCAGTAGTTAATTATTTATATTATGTAACTTGTACATTGTTTAATAAAGTATTTTTTAAGACTTGCATTCATCGACTTTGTTAATTGCACGCACGTACGTGCAAATGTCACGACGAAAGTAGTCCAAATGGATATTTCCATTGAAATCCGAAAACTGAAATTTTTCACTACAATACAATACTTCCTTTACTGCGTACAAGGAAATAAAAAGATAACCCACTATAAATATAACCATTCTGAGTTATATAAAACAAATAAATTTTATAACCACACTAACCATAAACCATAACCTCCTAATTTCAATGAAATAGCTTATAAAATTATAAATCAAAAATGCCAGAGGCATTATACAAATGAAGTATAAACAAGTAAATAATAACCAGCTGAAATTCGTTAAGGCATATATCCACGTCCAAATATTTAAAATAGGGTGGAATCAATGATCTTTCAAAAGGAGGGTAAAATTATACATATAATTGCACAGAAAGTGATCGTCAATGGCCGCCTTAACAGACTCGCTTTTGATGTACAGACTGTGCCAAAAACATTAGCCTGTAAATAGACCACGTCTTCCAGTTGCTCTGTGGAACTTTTACCATAAGTTTTTTATCGATTGAGTGATAGAATAGTTTATACTTGTATTTTCATTATATTCTCATTTTTTTACCCTTATTAAATATAAATAATACATATTTAATAGGGAATATGATTAAATTTAGCTTAAACCCTTTTCGTAAATAAATATATATATATAGAAATTTCAGCAATGGCCTATCCTTAACTTGCACGGGCTATCCAAACCAGTAACGCAGTCGAGAGAGAAGTCCAGTGATATCCTGGAGTTCTGCTCATGCCCCCATTTAAAGGATTTTTTTTTAATAGGTTTTCTTTATTATATGCCAGAAGTTTTTTATTTTGTCCTGTACTAAATTATTTTAGTTATTTTTACACATTTTAGATTTTATTGTATTGCTGCTGTTGAGTGTACAAAAGCTCTGGGGATATATTGTATATTTGTTTTCATTTTTGATATTTGTAGCTGACAATAAACAGTTACAATACCAATTCCAAAGCTATAGCCTGAGGAGGTGGTTCAGTTTGACGGTACCCAGGCTGTATGTACATATAAGAATGGTTTATTGTATATAAGTATGGCTATGAGTATGAAGTTTTTTTTTCATTTATTTGATTCTTAACAATTCATTTGTTTTGAAGATTTTTATTTATTTATTTTCAAATTTAAATATTTTATGAGAGGTATTTATTTTAAATGTGGCAGATGTAATATTTGAAAAAAAAACCTGTAACACTATAGCCCATGAAGGGTCTTGGGTTCAGTACTTGGTAAGGACCGTACTGTTTCTAGGCCAACGAATGTGCAAGGAGGTGATTTGGCCGAGATCACGCTCAACCGCCAGGTTTTCCTCCAAATAAGGGTACCCACTTTATAGAGGCTGGGTGAGCCCCAGGAGGGTATCCCAATCCCACAGGGTCGATCCACGGCTGATAACAGAATAAATAATTATCTGCCACAGCCGGTCTCGAACCCGGGACCTGGAGCATAGTAACACAGTGCCTTACCACTGGGCTACTCCGCTCCTATAATAATTGAAAATAACCATATTTCTTAATTTAAAAAATATATATAAACTGTATTTTATCCTTCCGTTTTTTTGAGAATCCCTTTATTTGACTCTATTATCAGATTATTTATTATCTGATCCTTTGATGCACATGGTTTCCATTGTAAAGATACAAGGAAAGAAGTTAAAATATCCGGATCAACAATAGGCACCTCTAAAAAACCGAAATTTCCATGGTATGACTAAATAAATAAAGAATATTATTAATATAAATAATTTCTATAAGATGAATCTTCAATACTATTATAAATTAATCCACTGTGCGTGATTTACTCAAGTCAAACATTAGCCCTGAAGAATATCCGGTTTAGCAACATGCCTCTTCCATCGAGGTCTGTCAAGGTTGACCGAGATCTTCGGTGTATAATTTCCTGAACTCAGCTCAGAAATCCTGTTTACTACAAAACAAAACAGGAAAAGCTCCCAAGGATTATAAGATTAATAATGAAATGATAAGTTAATGCAACGGAAAACCCACGTTTTTGCAATATTAAGATGTTCATACGAATGTTAACAGTGATAAGCCAAAAAAAAAGTCCGTGAGCAGCAGAACTCTGTCACTTAAGTCGTATTTTCACTTTCAAAAAACAATTAAAAAAACGGGGGAGTAAAAAAAGAATATATACATATATATATATACATATATATATATATATATATATATATATATATATATATATATATATATATATATATATATATATATATATATATATATATATATGTATATATATTCTTTTTTATATATAATAT
Organism: Rhaphigaster nebulosa; assembly: GCA_948150685.1. NCBI lineage: Eukaryota > Metazoa > Arthropoda > Insecta > Hemiptera > Pentatomidae > Rhaphigaster > Rhaphigaster nebulosa. Next base: position 125,884,788 of record OX411311.1, on the reverse strand, counting down.
ATATTGAAACAGTTGAAATCGTTGCTAATACTGGTCCGATTTGGATGAAACTTCTTTTGTTTTAAAGATAATTTAATTTCCTTTCAAATGCATCCCCGCAATTTGGAGGGGTTTTAAAGGTGCGGAAATGTTTTAAAAAATCCGAAATCCCAGGGGGGTGAGGGAACCCAGTCGAGACCCCCAAACGATACTTCCCTAACACCAATCAAATTCACATACAAATTTTCAGCCCTATAAACTAATATGGTGGAGCTGTAGAAATGCGGAAAAATAAAAACGCCGAAATTTCAGATAAATATACCGAAATTTTGACTGGAATTTATCCATTCTGGAAGGGTATCGTTCTGCCTGGAAGAAAGTCCTACATACCGTATTTCAGCTCATTTGACTCAAAGGGGGTCGCTGGAGGAGCACAAATGTAGCGGCGGAAATATGTATATATCAGACATCTCCAAAACTTCCATAATCGTGCCCTAGGGGTTATGAAACGAATAGAAAACGCAGTCCCGCCCCTCACCGCCGATCTTCAACCCACTACAATAGTCTATTTTTCGAGGAAAATACGACTAAAAATTAATAAACAATTTATCTCTAGAATTCTCATAATTTAATCCTCAACGAAAACTTATTTAAAACAATTATATTTACTTAAAAATTCAGTAGTTTCAATCAAACAGTATTAAATATATTTTCAATTTATTTATTTTGATGTAGTTAATTTAGGTCGGTGGGGTTTATCACCACTAGAGTCATTTACACCTTAACTACAAATGTTCAAATGTGCAGAGATTGAGACTGTATGTCACGCGTGTATAAATTACGAATTACAATGGACATTGCTTCAGAGCAGAACATTAATTATTGTAATTTCTTTTTATGTCATTTTGTTAATTTATTTTTTTCTTACTTTTTATTTCCTTGTACGAAGTAAAGGAAGTATTGTAATCGCAAAAATTTTCGGTTTTCAGATTTCAACAGAAATATCTATTGTGACCATCCCTGAATCCGTATTGACTAGTTTCGTCGTGGCGTCTGTACGTACGTACGTTCGTATCTCGCATAACTAAAAAACAGTTGGCCTTAGAAAGTTGAAATTTTGTATTTAGGATTTTGTAAAATTTAGTTGTGAACCTCCCTTTTTGGTCACTACTTGGCCACTGGAAGTGGTACTTTACTTGAAGGTCATGATAGACTTTCCTCAAAAATTGTATTAAAATATAATGTAAAATATCTCAAATTTGGTAAATAGGACTTTTATATCGATATGAATGTATTTATTAGATTTTTGTTAAAATTAGTGAGCCAAAAAGGGTACTTTACTTGAAGGTCATAAAAAACTCACATCAAAAATTATATTAAAATTAAATACAGAAATCATATGTTTCGGTAACAAAGATTACACACACAATTTGGTTTCCAATCCAATAAAACATTTATATTACATATTTTAAGTGTTAAAATTGAGTTTAAAATACTGGTTTTCCTCCCCATTTGTGAGATGAACAAGTCTGCAGCAGGATATAAGTTACAGAATAAGATATAAGTTGAGTGAGTTTTTCCGCTTAAAATGTCGAAACTGTAGATTTCCAATGCTTTATCAAGAGACATAGACAGTTCTAATCTTGCCAGGGAACACGAAGAAATCTCTTAGGAACTTGTTACCTACTGAAAGAAAACGACATATAATACCGGAATGAGACCTTCAGAAACAAGAGTAAGTCTGTGTGTGTCAACAGATGGATGTCGTGGCGCCGAGTGTCGTTTTTGAGATACCGATATCTTCGAAAACTAGTAACCAAATTGAGGATCACTTTTTGAGCCACCGACTTATAGTTCAATATGCGTATAAGGAAGGTTTCTCACAGGCCTACTACCTATTGCCTTTGAGTGTGGCGGATTGTATTATTAGTGTGGCGGAATGTATTATTAGTGTGGCGGATTGTATTATTTCTCAATACAATCTTTTGTGTCTCTCAGAGCAGAACTATCTTATCTTCATATTGGTTTTTAATGTTTTATATCACTGAAGATAGTTTATACAACTGCGGATTTGTTGCAGAAGTGCCCTATCTCTATTTATAATACTTAACATTTAACTTGGTAATGTGTCATACATTACACAATACATTTATACACTTATTCACAGTTTCATTATTCAAATCTTCTGTCATGTTTAGGGAAGTATGTTTTTAAACATTATTTTTTTTCTTTTTAAATTGGTATAGAATATTTTTAAAATGCTTAAAAATGTTCTGCGAGGTTTAAGGCTAAGCTAGAAAGCCGAAAAAAAATTATTTTATACAACTATATCATTGAAGCAATAAAATAAAACAAAACGTAAAAAAAACCTATTGCGTTTTTCATGAATAGAAACTAACCAATGGACACAAAACATTCATAAAAAGTACAATACTTTTTTATCTTATCTCAACTTAATATAAATTATAACAGATGTCGTTAGAACGTGCTGAATAAATTTCTATCCTTGACTGACATTCACTAAACTGTTGTTTATCTCAACAAACTGCGGAACTTTTCCAAGAATCTTATTACTTATAATAATATAATAATTATAATAATGAATTTATTATTCTGGAATAAAAACTAGATTAAAATTATTAAGTCGCGAATAAATTTTTTTTTTTTTATAATAGTCAATAAATATGTTTCCTAAATAAATAAACATTAATCCATGTTCGAGTGTAATAATAATGAATATGGATGAGCTGTATAAGTATGCAATATATAAACTTTCATATTAATTTTTTTAATTAAATTCAATGATAAAGTAAAACCGGCATTCTAATTTAAATAAAAAATAATAATAATTTTTATTAGGTATATCAAACTAGTTAACACTACATGTCCAATACAGGTGTACATGAAATCTTAAACCAAGACACCGAAGTAGTAAAAAAGAAATTGTTTGAATTTTTATTAAAACTATAATAATTTATTTATTCCGTGCCAACGTTTCGGGCTAAGTTGTAGGCCATCATCAGGGCAGACAGACGTGCAGTCGAGCGCCAACTAATAGATAATATAATAAACATAATAATATAATATATATTATTATAATATATTATATATATATATATATATATATATAATATAATATAATAATTTATATTAAAACATAAGTAGAAATATAATTAGATAATAGCAATCTTCATTGATAATTCAGAATACTTAGTCATTTTTAGGAGTAACCTTTGTAAGCATTTGTGACTAAGCAATTTAGATGTACATTGTCGAAACACATCAAAATAAGACAGTAACAAAATAATATATCTATGAGAATTATATAAAATCAGCTACATATATACATATATATATATATATATATATATATATATATATATATATATATATATGTATATATAGTAAGAATTTTTAAACATCTCATTTCATGATGTGATCTAATCATGTCGAATTTTAAAAAACAAAGCTACGAATTCCAATTCCTCAAAAGGCACGAGAAGCCAATCCTTGATGGCAATGAATTCAAGACATTGCCACAGTGCCTTCCTTGAAGACAATGAGCCATTGACAAGATCAGATGGTGGGTGGAAGGTGTTAAGTTCGGAATGTAAGCGGGTTGAAGGAGGAGGCTCAATATCCAATCTATTTTTTTTATTGCGTTGAACGAGGAGATTGCGGCTAGTCGTAGCAAAACCCGGTTTATTTTTACTAATCCTGGATACCGTTGGGACACATCATACGTTCTTTGCAACTGATCAATATAAAGTTCTAAATAAAGAACTATGTCCGACTTTCGATTCCACATCGCATGCTAACCGTTTCCTTCCAGGTTCGTCATGTGGAATCGAAAGTCGTTCGACCTTGTGAAATGATTTCATGGTTAATTATGGCTTAGTGATTTCAAAATAGAGAGAATTATTTTTTTCAAATTTCTCAACTAAGAGACAGCTGAGTTATATCAGTCTAACCATTGTTTGTTGGTCTTAAGGTTTCTCCAATTTTTATTTTTTCAATAGTTGCTGACAAATTTCAACTCAACATACCTCTTCAGTGGTCAACTCATGGGAACGACTCTTTTATGAGCGATTCACTTTTCCTAAATTATTCAGCCCACGTATTATGTTGGATTGGGAAACTCCAACCTCTCTTTCCAATTTCCCAGTACTTTTCAGTGGTGAGCCAAAGTCTTCGTGCTCCCGGGTCCACTTCTCTTACGCCTTTTTTTCATTTCTAACTAGGAATGGGAATAGGTTTTATTTTTTGTAAACTTCTGAGTGAATTTATGATAAAGTAATATTTTGACACTTTTTATTAACTTTTTTTTTAATTATTTATTCTTTTAAATTTTATATTACAGAATTCAATATATGACAATTAAGGTTAATTATTATTAGCATTAACAATTTTAATTAATATATAATTAAAGCAGTAATAATTTCAATAATTACAATGAATACGAATGTTACAATTGAAAGAAAGCAGTTGGTTAGCACAAATGGCGCTAGAGTGTGCTACGGGTAAGCAGTAGGCAATCGTTGGTCAAACAACTTGTAAGCTTCCAAGATCGGGGGTTGAATTACGAAAATTAGCTGATTTTTAGGAATTAGCTTACAAACATTGGACTAATAACGTAGAAAAAATTACGGATCAAAACAGTAAATCCAATTAGTAAACAAAAGTTATGAAGTTATTAATCGCTGATAATTTCAATATCAACTTTAAAGTAACAACAACTACAAAATCCAATATTTAGGTAAAAATGAGGAACCCGTTGGGCTATAGTTCAGTTCGTCACTGGTGTGGATGGAATGCAATGGCTACGGCAAATCCCTTCGATCTGTGAAAGAAAACCGCTCGGGAACGGCCAACGCCAACATCGGCCAGTACTTTCACCAACGCTCCAACATTCACAAATACTCCGATCCACAACACTTGCCAAACGGTTTGGCACTGGTGTGAAGTCGGAGTAACATTGATGATCTGATTGTAAGCAAAAAAGCATGTAGCTTCCAACTGAAAAATATTGTCAAAATTTCTTATTTTTGATAGATACACTTTTATCAGCAGAATTATTGGTCAGTTGACATCCGCATGATGGTATAGAAGGATCAATCTAATTAGGGATTGATAAATTATTTGCCACTTCTATAAATTTGTTTTATTGAAAAATAGTTTCTAATGTTATACATATATCTTCAGTTCTAAAAACACACAAAAAAATTCAAAAATAAGCAATTCAAAAAAAAAAGTTTGGCATTATTATACATATTCAATTAGATGTAATACAAATCAGTATCATAAATCATTTATGAAATATGAATGTAATTAAGTCATGATAAGATTGTATTTGATTTCTTGTTTTAATTAAATTCATAATTCATAAATGTTTTATAATACTGATTTATATTACATCTAATTTAATATGTATAATAATACCAAACTGTGTTTTGAATTGCTTATTTTTGTATGTGTGTGTGTGTTTTTAGAACTGAAGATGAATGTATAATGTTCGAAACTAGTTTTCAATAAAAACAAAATTATAGAAGTGGCAAATAACTTATCAATCTCCAATTAGAATTATTGGTGTTGTCAATCTTACTGTTGCTGATTTTATGTGATATCAATTTCACTTTTGATTTTGGATATTTTAACTTTATTTTCAATTATTTAATTTTTTCCTCTGATCTAGGGATTAAAGGGATATCAAACTTAATTGGATTAGAAAATTAAATTAAATTAGTATTCTAACAAAACAAAATCGGTCATTTTTATGAATCACTCCACAGCATAAAAGTAATTGGCACGAATAATTCGAACTTCAAAAAGAAAATGAGAAATGCCGAGATCATTATCACCATCTTAAATTCGGTGCTGTGAAATAGAGCGGCCTTCTTAATAACTATTAGAATTTATAATGGAGACCGAAAAAAAAAGGAAATTAAGTTCTTCCGAGGAAACTTAACAAGTGAGCGAGAAAAAAAGGTGTTGAAAGAAGGTAATGGAAGAAAAATAGACAAAGGAAAATTAATTATCTTCGGCAAAGTCCGGCATTCGATAAAAAAAAACAATTATTTTTAATTATTATTAAATTATTTTTATTACTTAATTTACTTTAATTTGTACCCCCTCCCCTTCCCAATCGAAAATACTAATTTATAAAAAAAATCGTAGATATTAGGTAAAGTGAATAAAATTGAGCACATGCTCGACCTCAATCTGATTGAAATCGCTACTCATTTCTAACGACTTCTTAAACTTTAGGAATGGTACAAGGTGCAATTTAATCTTCGACAAATGGTTCTTTAAATGTTAAGAAAAGAAGAATTTTTGTATAAGTTTTCAACTTGTACGATTTTTTTTTTCAGGACCTCTGAATTTTCTAATTCTCGTAGAAATAGTAAAATTTGAAATTTTTATTTTTTGCGCCAACTGAACTTTTTTTTTAATGTCTTTTGTTGCCATGGTGAATCCACAAGGGGAGGAGACAATTTCCATTCCTAAAATAACCAATGAGAAATAAATAATAAAATGCGACTAATTTAAAGTATACCTTCTAGTACCAATATTCCTGAGTAACTGTGATAAATTAATATTCATCAGGTAAGGGAAAAATTCGTCCATCTTGTGAGAAATCGATTAAATTGTCAAATGTAATTAAATAATCGTCAATTTTAATTGCATTTTTTATTAATTCAAATAAAATAAATGCGTTTAACTTTGATCGTTTTATTATTTTTGAAACCTGATTAAAACTCAAAACGTATCTACATGGTCCAGTGGTTAAGTCGCTAGACTCTTATAAATGAAATCCGTATCAATATCCATATATCAATAGTTTTGAATTGGTTCAAACTATATTATTTGTCATTGGGTTATTAATTATTGAGATATCCTGTCAATCCATCCTGAATCGGGGTGAGACAACACAATCATATAATTCTACATACCCACTACATACACACATTCATTCAAATTAAAAATGGTCGTTGCCTCAAAAGAAAAATATTTACTAGCATTAAAAAATATCAAAACATTGTTTGCCATAATCCCAGCCTACTCTACTAGTATCCCGAATTCTATGGTCAATTCGGGCATTTGCCTCTGGCGGTAAAATTTAGAGGGCGGTAAATTTCGAGCGAAACAATTTTTAGGTTTAGTAAAAAATATTTTTTTCTATAAATCATAAAATTTATTTATGTTTTTCGATTGTATTGACCATAATTCAGTCGATGTTAATGTTAGGAGATTATGTCATTTATTTCGAAATATACTACCTAAATTACTGTTATACTTTAATTATACTTTATACTGTTATTATTGTTCACTTTAATTGGAGGTGGAGAGGGGGTGAAAGAAGGAGCGACAAAATTGAGCTAGTAAAAATCGTAGTTCCCGTTCCTGTTCTGGTAGTACCTTCCTTAAAAACTGCCTTTTGACCCGTCTGGACGGGTTCTTGTCTGATGGTAATATCGGCCCTACTCCCAGATACTTTTAAGTTTCGTCCGCATTTTTATTTTTTTTTTTTGTGGGTTAAACATTAAAAATTTTACTTTTGGGAAATTCCACATCGGTTACAGATTAAAAGCTACAAGTTTGCCAATTTTCAAGTTTGTAGCTCATCTAGTAAGTTGGTTAGAATTTATACAAATGAGTGAATGGAGAAAATAATCGGACGTTGTATAGTAGTTAGATTATAAATGTCCATAAAGTACACTCTAAATACAAAATTTGATGCTCTACAAGTTTTATTCGAAAGAATTTTTTATTTAGAATATCCGCTTCCGTGGTTATAGATGTTTAAAAGTCACTTTTTGCAATTTTTTGCCAGAGTTAGTAGAAATAGTTGTTTTTCGCCCGTCGGTTTGACCGTTTTAGTAAACCAAATTTATAATATTAGATACTAATTCGAAGTAGAATTTAATAATCTTTAATTCTTGAGCTATAAAAGTTTTCGCTAGAAAGCACCGTTTTCGAGTTATAAATCAATAACTGAAAATAACCCCCAAAAAACATTCATGCTTGATTAGTCGCCATTTTGTATTCCTTCGGCTTCATGACGGTAGCTTGTATTATTTTAGCTCTTCTTCAAGAACATAAGTATCTGAAATAGGTGAACTTTTGTGTAAATTAAGTCAAGTTTTTCTGCATGGGCTCCAGGAACAGGATTTGAAAAGCATCCACACTAGCGTAATGGTGAGTCCTACCGGCAGAACCTGGTGTCCTTCAGGAAGGGCGATGTACGTTCTATCATTGAAGAGTTGGGTAGGTACCCAAGTAATTATTTAATTTCCAGAAATTTACAAAACTTAAGTTAATATTTTCTGTATGAATAAACATCACTACTGTATATTATTACGGTAGTATAGATCCCTTTTCCGGCTCTCAGGAGCGATGGATTTTGACGAGTGAGGTATCAAAAGAAATGGAATTTCACGGAGAAGTGACGAATCCTGATTTTGTTTCTTAAAATCTTACAAGGGCTTAAATAAAAGTGGTGAAAAAACTGGGAGGTTTCACAAATTTGACGACTGAGAGTCAGCGGATCGATACGGGATAAGTTGGGTTTTAAAGATTATGACGCGGGCATCAAAATCATGTATGTTCATTTAGATCGTACTGGTCCAGCATTTTAAAGCCTTAAAACCTACCGTTTTCGAGATAATGCACGATATAGGTCCGCACGGGCCCTATGCCATCTTGCGTACGTGCCGTTGTCATGGCAACTTTATATCAATTTGAGTCTGTTTACAAAATCTTTTAATGGTTTTAATATATTGTTTCCCATATTCAACCCTAAAGGGCACTGTTAAACATGAATACTACACATAGAAAATGGTATAGCTGAATCTAATTGCCTAACTGCTAAATTGAAGAGATGTTTTCCAGCGGTGTAAGCTTACTTATTAAGTAAGAACTGGAACTTCAGCATAGTCATTACTAACTATCTAGCTTCACCAAATGTATGTGTTTTAAATAAACTTTCTTGATAATATTATATTGTCTATATGAATAAATATGTTTCCCTAATATCGCTTATGCTTCTAATGTATTAGGGATTAGAAGATATCTAATGCGAGAGTTCTCGCTCGGGTATACTAGTCACTACTATATATTATTACGGTAGTATAGATCCTTTTTCCGGCTCTCAGGAGCGACGGATTTTGACGAGTGAGGTATCAAAAGAAATAGAATTTCACGGAGAAGTGACGAATCCTGATTTTGTTTCTTAAAATCTTACAGGGGCTTAAATAAAAGTGATGAAAAAACTGGAAGGTTTCACAAATTTGACGACTGAGAGTCGGCGGATCGAGACGGGATAAGTTGGGTTTTAAAGATTTTGACGCGGGCATCAAGATCATATACGCTCCAATGGAGCGTATTGGTCCAACGTTTTAAAGCTTATAAACCTACCGCTTTCGAGATAACGCACGATATAGGTCCGCACGGTCTTCATGCCATCTTGCGTACGTGCCGTTGTCATGGCAACTTTATATCAATTTGAGTCTGTTTACAAAAACCTTTAATGAATGGGAAATTATATGCTGTTTTCCATGTCCAACTCTAAAGGGCACTGTTATGTATGAATACTACACATATAAAATGTTATAGCTGGATCTAATTGCCTAATGGCTAAATTGAAGAGGTGTTTTCCAGTGGGGTAAGCCAATTACTAATTAAATATGAACTTTAACTTCAACATAGCCATTACAAACTATGTAGCTTCACCAAATCTGTATGTTAAATAAACTTTTTTAGTAATATTATATTGTTTATACGAATAAATATGTTTCCCTAATATCGCTTATACTTGGAATTAAGGATTAGAAGATATGTAATGCGAGAGTTCTCGCTCGGGTATACTAGTCACTACTATATATTATTACGGTAGTATAGATCCCTTTTCCGGCTCTCAGGAGCGATGGATTTTGACGTGTGATGTATCAAAAGAAATAGAATTTCACGGAGAAGTGACGAATCCTGATTTTGTTCCTTAAAATCTTATAAGGGCTTAAATAAAAGTGATGAAAAAACTGGAAGGTTTCAAACATTGACGACTGAGATTCGACGGATCGAGAGGGGACAAGTTGGGTTTTAAAGATTTTGACGCGGGCATCAAGACCATATCCGCTCCTATGCAGCGTATTGGTCCAGTGTTTTAAAGCATAAAAACCTACCGTTTTTGAGATAACGCACGATATAGGTCCGCACGGGCCCTATGCCATCTTGCGTACGTGACGTTGTCATGGCAACTTTATACCTTTTAAAGCCAGTTGAGACTGTTAACAAAAACGTATTAATAACTGTGAAAACGTTTTGTAAAGAAAATATTGTTTTCATGTTTCCATGAATGATAGAATACTATAAACAGAAAGTGGTTACTGTACGAAAGACTCGTTGCTTAAATGTTAAACTGAGGGGATACTTTCCAGTAGGGCAAGTTAATTACTTAGTAAGTATTAACTATTACTTGAACATAGTCATTATAAACTATTATAAAGCTTCACCAAATGTGTGTGTTAAATAAACTTTCTTGATAATATTATATTGTTTATCGCTTATACTTCGATTTAAGGATATTAAGGATTCATTAAGATATGTAATGCGAGAGTTCTCGCTCGGGTATACTAGTTATCATTATTTTAGGAAGATTACAATCAGGTAAACATTATATTTAAATACAGTCGAACCTGTATGTATCGAACTTTTTTTAGGAACCTTGAATTTTGAATTAGAAACAAATATTCGGTATATCGAATAAACTTTTTATACATTGAACAAAAAATTCTCATTTAAAAAAATCAAAAGAGCACTTAACTTCAAGCACATAAGAATGGGTAATAATTAAATAAGAAAAAAAAATGTTCTACTGGTTTGCAAAGCAATGAAAATTCAGGGAAGATCTTTCAAAAGAAGCAGAAGAGTACCTTAATTCTCTGAATCTTTTTCCTAACATAGAAAAGGAAATTTTCATTTTAAATTCAGTTTAACTTTTTTTAACATTGCTCCTAAACATGACTTCGGTGATGAATTATACTCAAAAAGACATTTGAAGCTATTTTGCATGAAAACAAAAATAAATTAATTTTTATGTTTGTTTGCATATTTTTAATGCATGTCGTTATTAAAATTAAATTATAATTGTACATTTGTAAAAAATCTGCAATCACAAATGTAGTTTGTACATTTTTTCAAATAAGTGTTATTGATCGTTCAGTTTTATTTTTCTTTAACCCTAAAAAATTGTCTTTGTTACATCATTAACCCCTAAAAATTCCCTTTGATACTTCGCAAACCCTAAAGAATAGCTGTAATTGTTTTCAGTCTGAAAAATTGCAGTTTTTTTATATATAGAAATTTCCATATATGGATTTTTTTAAAGGAACATTCATGTTCGATATATATATATATATATATATATATATATATATATATATATATATATATATATATATATATATATATATATATATATATATATATGGAGGTTCCACTGTATCTGATGTTCAAGTTTAGCATCAGGCATCTTCAGGACTGACACTAATAACTGGTATTTGGGATAAAATTAACAGTCAATTAATTTTAAGCAGTTAATTGTCAGGTGTGAGTATCTCCATAGGCACTATTTAACTATTTAACTCCTGAGCCCTGGTTAGAATAAGGCTGTTAGCACAAGAAATTATTTTCTCTTATTAGACCCTCCTGGTAACTGAGTTGGAGGATACACACTTTCTTTATCTGCATAACTGTTAGTCAGGTCAGGGCGTACTGTATTAACAACTGAACCTTATAGTAGAGTAGGATTATATATTTTTTTAAACTGTATACCAAAAAGATATGGCGTTTTAAATAACATAATTACTTAATATTAAGTTGCATATATAGCAGTGTAAATATCTGAGTTATATTTTTCATACGAATAAACTAATAAAAAATATGATTCTCCCGAGATAAAATCTTTATGGAGGCAATAAAGATAAGCATGTCGTCAATGCGATAAATTAAACCACTTTATCTTCTTAATCTTTGTTTTTCGTTGTTCCGACATGTGATAGTGGGACTGGTTGTTTAATACCAAACCGTTTAAGAAGGATTCCGTCCAAGGAGAGATCATTTTTGAAAACAGGAACATTTTAGAATGTCATGCGGTCAACCGGTTGCGATCAATCAAGGCTGCAACCTCTTCATAAACCGGATATCAACCTATTTATAATTTCATAATTAAAAATAGCGGAGCAGCACAGTGATAAGACACTGTGTTACCGTACTTCCGGTCCCGGGTTCGAGACCGGCTATGACAGATAAAACAGGCCAACAAAAAAATTTGTTTTGAAAACTTTTTTAACTTTAATAGTTGATCTTTATAGATTATTAAATGCTGAATCTAAATCTGGCTTTAGTTTTTTTGTATCACCCATAGTTTTCTAGCAATATGCTTTGTATCATATAGTATAAACCCCTTTACGGTATACGGAGGAATTAATGAAACACTATGTTACATCATAAGCATGGCTTGTATTTACAGGATCTACAAAGTTTTTGCCTAGAATGTTCTTCTCACCAGATTTTAAAGACTTCCTCACAGGCCAGTTCTTTCTGCACCAATGTTGATCCCTAGCCCTACTGTCCCATTCACACAAGAAACATGGAAACCTTGCTGACCAAGGAGCATGCCCGTTATTTTTTAATCACCATACATCATCCAACCATGAGCATAATAGCCTATTCGATTTAACACTGTTTCTAGGTTTTCATAGTTTTCTTTACAATCACAATTCTTAAATTGTGGGTGTTACAGCTTTCTTAATATCATATTTGGATTCAGCACCCTAAAAACTATAGGAATTAGGTATTTTCAGTACAAAAGTTTTTTCATCGTTGGCCTGTGTAATTATTTATTCTGTTATCAGCCATGGATCGGTCCTGTGGGACAGGGGGACCCTCCTGGGGCCCAGCCTCTATGAAGTGGGTATCCTTAATTTGGATAAAACCTGGCGGTTGAGCTTGATCTCGGTCAAATCATCTTGTACAGCCGTTGCCTTAGAAACAGTACGGTCCTTACCATGTACTGAACCCAAGACCCTTCATGGGTTGTAGTGGTACAGGTTTTTTTTTTTTTTAATTAAAAATGGTTCGTTAATTTTCGGCTTAAATACCACCTCTATCGACTATTTCTCACGTTATATCGAGAAAAAAAAATTGGAAATGGCCTAAAAATCTACTATTCAGGACGTAAATGCCAAATAATGAAGACAATCAGATGTCACTCTAGCCTTGACCAGTGCTAGAAGCCTTAACAATATATTTTAATTATAAAAAATTGTCAACTTTAATAAACTCCTACTGTACATAAAAAAAATTAAATTAATTTTTAAAAAATCATATTTTCATTATGTAATTAAATTACATTATGTAAAGTATATATGTATATATATATATATATATATATATATATATATATATATATATATATTTATATATTTCCTGTAGTTGGCTAAATGGTGCTTATGCGTTTTTTCAAAAAAACGAAGTAGATATTATCAAAGACTAGAGAATTTTATATTTAAATTTATACAATTATATATTTATATTATATTTTATTCTACTTTGCTCATTTCACATAAAAGTAGAACTTCTACTGACTATGGTTTAGTAAAATATTTGTAGTCATCTTGTCGTGTAAGTGAAGCGACCTAATTTCTTTATTTATTATCAACCATAATGCACTTTTTTAATCGACTAAAAAAAAATAGTCTCTCTCCAAAAGTAGTTATACGTTTTGAGAGACGTATAATCAAAAATAATAATAAAAAAAAATCAGTCCGTCCGCCGTTCGCTTTATTTCTCCGAGATAAGGGTACAGATTTTTTTAAGATTTGGCATCAAAGTAACAGGTCATTCCAGAATAATCCTCGGAAACCGACATCACCATCCGCCATTTTGTTCCGAAATTGCGGCCGATTAGAACTTTCATACGCCCATATCTCAGCCATTCATTAATATTGAGGAAAAATGTAAAATCTTTTGGAATCATGCCGAATCATAGAAAGCAAAAACAAAAGTTCTCTCAACGTCTATCTTTTCCTTTTTCTCTTCAAACTTTCTCCCTCTCTCATTTTTGTTTTGTAATATTGTCAATTTGATTGATAAGTGTGGTATGTGAATTAGCAACTCAACACAGTTGAGCAGCCATTAAATTTTTTAAGATTTTTCTTCTTTCATCTTAAAAATAATAAACCATTGATTAACAACTAACTGTTTTTTTTTGTTTTTATTTAAATTAACAATTTTGGAAAGTTTTAAATTCTAACTAAAAGGCTTACCCATATGTAACTTTATGGAAAATGAAATCAAGGAACATCGGATACTCTTTAAATGAAAAACAAATATTTGAATCCTTCTCAATACACAAAAATTTATTCACAATGTGAAATAAAATATGACCTTGGAGTTACGTAATTGTAAATTCCTAAAAAAACATAACTAATTAAATAAATTATCTCTGACGTGAAAAGAATTACGATTAAGAATACTCTCCCAAATTTCTAGTTTTATTGTTTTTTAATTTTTAAAGGTTAATGTGAGTAAGAGAAGACAGAACTATTGTTCTTATCATTCCTAATCATCATTCATCATCATACTGTAGTTAGTACAAAACTTTTAAAAACAACTTATAAAAAAAAAAAAGACTAACATAGAACAAAAGGATGGCATTTTTTCTCGGTTATCGACTGCATTTAGTTAGTTTAGAATTCGTCTGATTTCTTTAGACATTTTCTAGGAATAGGATCAAAATGATAAAAAATTTGTCAAAAAGGCAATAAAGGTCAAGTTTTTACACTTTTTTTTCCCTTAATCTTCAATTTTATGACACTATTTTATGAACAAATGACGCTTTCATACGATAATTACAATCTTGTAAAAATGTTTTCGCAGTGAACTTGCTTTTACATGTATGACGTTGTCATGACAACGATTACAAAATCACTACTATATATTATTACGGTAGTATAGATCCCTTTTCCGGCTCTCAGCTCATTCAGGATTTTGACGTGTGAGGTATCAAAAGAAATAGAATTTCACGGAGAAGTGACGAATCCTGATTTTGTTTCTTAAAATCTTATAAGGGCTTAAATAAAATTGATGAAAAAACTGGAAGGTTGTCATGGCAACTTTATATCAATTTGAGTCTGTTTACAAACACTTTTAATGAGTGTAAAATTATATACTGTTCCCCATGTCAAACCCTAAAGATAACTAACTGTTAAGTATGAATACTAAATATAGAAAATGGTATAGCTGAATCTAATTGCCTAACTGCTAAATTTAAGAGATGTTTTCCAGTGGGGTAAGCTAATTATTAAGTATGAACTGTAACTCCAACATAGTCATTACAAGCTATGTAGCTTCACCAAATGTGTGTGTTAAATAAACTTTTTTGGTAATATAATGTTTACTCGAATAAATATGTTTCCCTAATATCGCTTATACTTCTAATGCATTAAGGATAGATATCTAATGCGAGAGTTCTCGCTCGGGTATACTAGTTACTTATTATTTTAATAGTTTCCCGCTTTGTTCCCTTGACGGATGCATTTCGAAAAATTAAATGCACATAAACCTTCTTGAAGAAATTCTCTAAATGATAGTGAAAACCACATCAAAATCGAACGACTACTTTTCGAGTTTTGCGAACACAAACATATGCAGGCTGAATTTATATAAATATATACATACATATATATATATATATATATATATATATATATATATATATATATATATATATATATATAAATGAAAAAGATGAAGTCCAGTCTGATTTTTCTGATATTTTTCATCAGTTAATTTGTCTTTAAATTTTTGGTTTACTATACCAGATTTTCCAAGCCAAATTTTGGCACATTATTATACAGATCGTTACTGTTTTAAATGCAACGTGGGAAAGAAATCAGCACATTAGAATAAAAAAAATATTTAGTAAGGTTCTTACGTCAGGTATTTTAAAAGATACCTTTTGAATAGATAAAGATGACAAAATGAAATAGCCAAATTTAGTTCATTTTGCAATTCATTGCAAAAACCTGATAAGGTACAGCACGCGATAAACAGGACAAAACTAAAAGTTTATTTTAGAAACATTAAATTACTTCTTTTTTTTCCGACATTTGAAGACAAAATAAAATTTATGATTAGATAAACTATACTGTGTTATTTATTTGGAGTTAATTATTAGACACCAAGATAATTATTACAATCATGCAAACCCATTCTACACAAATACATCCTACAAATAACACTAAACAATCAAAAACAAATACAAAGCACAGTGCATTGACACAATGCCTTATAGAACAGGTTAATTCAAAATATCACTTAAAAGGATTTAAAATATTAACGATTAAACATCATAACAACTGGGAAATGTGACGAAGATGGAGAGATCCATTATTTAAGTCATTTATTATATGACTACAGATTATACGACTGCAGATTACATGACAAATAGAGTTAATTAACAAATAACTGATCTGTATTTTGTAGTCTTATGGCCAGATATTGTTACTGTTTTATTTGTTCAATCATGTTATTCTTAAGGGACCTAGTCCCAGAATGAAGTTCTTTTATCTCTCTCTCTCTCTCTCTCTCTCTCTCTATATATATATATATATATATATATATATATATATATATATATATATATATATATATATATATGAAAATAAATCAATTTAATTTATTATAAATAAAATATCTGATTATAATTGGTGCAGCTGAGTAGGAACTTCTGAACTGTCGTAGTAAATCACATTTTTTGACGCAAATGACGAAGCTCTAACAAACGAAAGACATTTTTCTTTTCAAAACAATTTGGGGACCTTGATCTTTGAATCCACTCTCACAGCCTCCTCGACCATTAATCACACGGACTTATTTCACCAGTTGACGTCATCCTCTTCCAGGAAACCTCACCTGCTGACTCCATTCAGAAATCCTGAGAAGATCCGCCTCTGCTCACATTTGAATTCCTTCACCGAATACACATGCGGCACACCAACGTTTTCTCGTTTTTTTTCTTTTATTTTGTATTATTCTCATCAGAGTTTTTTTTTCTATCACAAGATGTTGGCATTTAATTAAAAAAGGTCTTTGATACTTGTATTCAATAACCAAATAATTAGTACAAACCATAATTTCAGAATAAAATCACATATTCATAGTGTAAATATAGTCATTACCTATATTGTACTCCTGTGTATATCTATTTTTTACAGCAGGACCGAAACTACGGGAGAGAGTAGTGGGAGGGAGGGCAAACGGGAAGTTTGTCAAGGGCGGCAGAATTTTGAATGTGATAACTTTCGAGCGAATTTTTTTTTAGGATAAGAAAAAAATATTTATTTCTATTTTTTTTAATTGCTTCGAAGCAGAAATTTTGTAGCCATTTTACTTTCCCTTTACTCTTTTACTTGGATGAAAGCCAATACAACGGGCATTTATTTGTATTTAAACATATTCCATGGCTCAAGAGCTCTCCTAACAAGGTCAATATTATTGAGTCAATACCGAATGCCGTCAATATATTAACCATCTGTATGGTTAATTAACCGTATAATGCAACAATAATACTGATGCATATGATATACACCCATACTACGAACAATAATAATGCATGAATAATATAATACAAAACCAAAAATATTTGTTTTGGCTTTAAAAACTAATCAAATGGATTTCGATACTAAACTGATCATCAGACAAAAAGATATACAAAATTATGAATAAAAAAATATTGATACATGCCACAGAAAAAAATAGTTAAATAATTAACCACCCTGCCAAAACAAAACGTAAAAATGAAGTTACTAAAAAAAATAAGAAAAAATTTATATATATAACATAACCTTAAAGTAAATAAGATGTTACTTAAATTCTCCTTCTCTGGTTAATATTTTTTTTTGTTTAATTTACCATCATATAAATTTAAGTAAATCAGCTAGAATAAGAGTATATAAGTTTTTTACTATTCAAGTCATGTTCCAATATTAAGGAGTACTTTTTTAAAATTAATTAAGTTGATGATATAGCTACATGAGTGTATTTTGTATTTGTACAAACTAATTTTGAATTGAATTTTAGAACAAAGTCTTACATCAATCAGTTTCAAAAAAAAAAAAAAAAGAATACAAAAGGAACATATCTAATTCAAAATGAAGTTAATTTTTTTAAGAAGATCTTTACGAATTATAATATTTACGGTACATTATGTAAATGACAAACATTTATTTATAACTTGTAAAAAAATTGTAGTAAAAACGACATTCATATTAACTAGAATATCAAAAAAAATAAAATAAAGTTCTAGATAACAATAGACAAAAAAAACTTATATTAAAATATTTTATTAAGACAGGTCAATCGTAGACAAATATTATTATTTATTTTAGAATTATGTCTAATAATTCAATGATTAAAAACATATTTATTTAGCTTAGCACAAGAAAAATTCCTATTTCTGACTAAAACGTAATTTTTATAGTTATTAGTTAGAATATACAAAATTATACGTCAAAATGAAGAAAGTCTATCAAAATTGTAAATATTTAAACCTACATCGTGTTTTTTCTTTTCTGTTTTGTAGAATCGATTTTTTATTGATTTTAAATCTCTCCTTACCAGAGGTAGGTACACAATTTTGACAAAAGCCACATATTTTTACATTTTTTTTTTCTGCTGAAGAATCAGCATCCATTTTTATTTTAATAAATAATTTTTTAATACATTCGTCTATATGCTGTCATATATAATAATATTTTATAGCTATTTTTTTATGGTTGATTTCTCAAATTTCAATGAATGCACCTGTTAATAAAATTGACATTTAAGTCGAATACAGATTTACTTTTTAATTATCTGATTTCACATCAGATATTTCTTTCAAATAATTAAAATTCTTGATAAAAATACGTTAACAAATTCTGGCAGTTTAAAATGATAAAATATATGTCTATATTGTTGTGTTTAATGAAAGGAAGGAGACGGAGGCGAAACGATACCGTTATTCCAACTGTACCAGCGGAAGAGGAAATGTAAAACTGTTAAATCCATTTTAGTATGCAATAAAAAAAGTTCAGATACCAACCTTTGATGACTCCATAGGATGCGAGGACGAAGACAAACAGGTACATAATGACCTACATGGATCACTGAACAGAGCTGTCTGGCATATCCACTGTCGAAGTCTCCGGTGATTCTTCTTCGGATGGATGTCTTCTTGCGCACTATCAAGATGGATTAAGATGTACAAGAACTGGTAATGAAGATAACACAGATGAAACGAGACAACACAGAAGAATAACACAACACTGAACCGACCGCAACGAAGACCAGAACTATACTATTGAGATGAGGCGGCCATCTTGCCTAGCTACTGGCCCGCCACCTACCGGATGCTGCAGGAGGTTGAGGACCTCTAGGGAAAGTTATCCTACGTCTTTAGCTATCTTCTATCTGATGCACAGATGAAAGTTATGATAATTCTAAAATACTTTAGTTTCGTTTCATTGTTTTAGAACTTCTTCTATATTAAAAAACATTCAGTGAAATTAAAAAAAAAAAAAATAATGTATTAATTCTCAGTCATCTTGGATGAAAATGAACCATCAAGAATTCCATAAAATAGCATAGAGTGGGTGGGGGGGAAATCCCGTACTGAGTTTTCGGATAAAACATGGCGGATCTTTTCGGTTGTGTCAACAATCTTTAAAAAAATTCTATACAGACAGAGACAATACCAGTCATTGTCTATTGAAAGTAAATATCTACATGACCAAACGGTGTTCAATAAATATAAATAAACGTTGAGCTTAGCTCCATTTAGAGAATATTACGATAAGGAACGCTTCATTCTTCTTCGTAATATTCGGTGAAGTAAACGTTTTGTTAAGTGTTAATGATGTTCATTAAGTTAGTAGAAACGATAAATAATGAAAAAGATGCAGTACGTTTTTTTTTTTTTCTGGAATAAAAGAATTTTACATAATCCTCGTAAATGTGTAAATGATCATGATATGAAATTACAATTAGAAAACCATTGGATTGGACCAGCGTTGGATTCGCTATAAAACAAATTATCGAGAATACAAAGAGGTACTATTTTTAGGGGTTCAAAATTGCCTTTACGCAAAATATTGTTTTCCATTTACTGTTGGTATTACTGTTCAACAAATTTTACATGATATAGTCATCTATTGGCCTCTAAAACAAAGGTAAGGAGTTTGTATTTGTCTGTGTCTGTATAGAAAATTTTTAAAGAACCGAAATGGCCATCAGGCAGCTTGTTGGTCTCAGTAAAAGTTTATATGTTATTTTTTAATAGCATAAAGTTTATCAAATTATTTATATATTATCAAATTTAATGGTGCATGATCGATGCTGAGCTGAGAAAACGAGGCGTTTGTTTTTTCCACTTTTCATGTAATTTTTATGATACTTCACTCAAACATTATGTGAACCAGGTTGTTACCAGATCAATTAAATAATTATCAGTCAATACACTTAAGCTCCAATGTTGTGGGTAAACCTTTGCTTAACTATGTTTACAAATATCATAAGAAGGCTTCATTCGAAACAAGTCCAATGGGGCAAATCCTCGCCCGCCACAAGCACATTTGCATTTTAGCTACATTTACATTCGAAATATTTATTCTCATTCAAGTAGGTATGAATTACCTTTTGAGAGTAAGTACTCTAGGTATTGTTTTATTTATTCAGGCAAACTAGAAAAAGTATATTAATATTTATCTTCTTCTAATTTTTTTGATTTAGGAACTGCTAACGAAAAACAGAATATAAGCCTATTAATTATTTTTAGAATTTATTATTTTAAGTTTTATATAGTGTATTCTTTCAAATATCTTCAACATTGGTAGGCAAGCTAGAAGTTATTAAAGAGGCAAAGCTACGCCTATTAAAGACGGTACTCTTTCCTTTTCTTCTCTTTGGGTCAGAAAGCTGGACGGTACTTAAGAAACATGCGAGACAACTTACCGCAGCGGAAATGTCACGGGAAAATAGTAATAGCATAAATAGCAGAAATAATAGCATCCGTGCTAAACTGGGAGTGAGGTCAGTTGTTGATGTTCTCGAGGAACGCCAGCTAAAATGGTATGGCCATGGGAAGTGAGATGGTAAGATGGGAGATGAGCGAAAGACCCGCTGGCTGATGGAAGAACGACCAATAGGAAACCGCCCTGTAGGAAGGCCTAGACTTACCTATAATGAATATATAGAGGGACTCGGAGAGAGACGCGGTTGTCCGATGGATCAATTCCGAAGAATGGCTCTGGGCAGAGACACAAGAGATGGACTGAGGCTACTCAATAGCACAAAGGAGATAGTGAAAGAAAAAAAATTTTTATAAAATTTTAAAGATTTATATTGCATATTTATATTGTTACAAAGAAATTAATAAGTTTTTTAGATTTATATTCTTACCAAAAAACTTAAAGTTTATTTTAAGTGGTTATATTTTTTTTTACATGTGTACCCTTCACTGCGGAGGTTTTTTCCATTTTTGGAGAAAATGTCACGCAATTTTTGGTTATGTTTTTAAATTCTAAATCTCTCTGTAATTAATAATCAGACAATACTGGTAGCCTCAGTGGTTATAGGTAAGATCCCAATCAAAAACTAGAATATCAAATTGAAAGAAAATTTACTTCTGATTAGGGATTGATAAATTATTTGCCACTTCTATAAATTTGTTTTATTGAAAACTAGTTTCGAATGTTATACATTCATGTTCAGTTTTAAAAACACACAAAAAATCAAAAATAAGCAATTAAAAATATAGTTAGGTAGCACAATTTGAATAAAACAAAATTTGCCAGGCTTTGCCACTACCTACCCTATCGTCAGCCCCATGCTAAATTTACGAATGTGAAAATCACTACTTTTAAGTAGAATAAAAAAATGTTTCGATTATTCTGTTTATAGTCGGGGATTTCAATAATTTTTAGAAGATTAAAATTATTGAAGGCATTTTATCAAGAGGAAAAAAAATAAAATTATCGAAAGCGTCCACTATAAACAGAAGAGTGCTATAGTTTTTTTTTTGCTCTCCTGAAAAGTTGTGATTTTCACATTCGTAAGTTTAGTATGGGACTGACGATATGTTGTACAAGAAATTTTTCACTTCATTTATTTAATACCAAGTGTAGAAAAATCATGATAATCTATGGAAAGTTTTCTAGATACGATTAAATTAGAATTAGAAAATAAAATTATTTTCTTTAAAATTATTTACGAATGTGAAAATCACTAATTTTAAGTAGAATAAAAAAATTTTTGCATTATTCTGTTTACAGTCGGCGATTTCAATAATTTTTAGAAGAAGAATTGAAATTATTGAAGGCATTTTACCAAAAGAAAATAATTAAAATTATCGCAGGCGTCCACTATATTATGAAAAGAAGAAAGGAACAGTTTTTTTTTTTTGCATTTACCATTTCCACTCCAGCACGCTTTACCCATCACACTAAGCTACGTAGAGAGGTCAACGATTTTGCTTATCCTCCGGAACGTAATTATATATTTTACGAGGAAAATGTTCTCCGTCATTCCGCTTGAAGAGTCCCCGCTACACGTGCCTTCGTATTTCCACCTTTCCTAGTTGTTAGTTTACTCAAACTTATTTCTCAATATTAGCGATAAATCTCCGACTTAGAGATTAAACTTCTATTAATAGCATAGGATACCGTTTCAAAATTTTATTAAAATATCCTGAACTTAAATATTAGTTTTGCTATGGAGATATCGAGCAGGAAAAAAAATCTGGTGCGGTGCGCACATCACATAACTTTCTCTTACTGTCCTATAATAATTATCTTTATAACATAATTTTAAAGAGTTCAAATAAACAATACTGGAAATAAACTCAGCAGAATTAACTTTTTTACATCTTCTCCCACTTAAGTACAATAAAACAGTTATTTAAACAATTTCAGTACAACAATTCTATACAATTCCTATATATTTTCCTATATATTCCTATATATTTTTCCTATATATTTTATTTATATATTATATTTTCCTATATATTTTCCTATATATTTTTATTTTGTCAAGTTGGTATATTTTTTAAAAGTTTCGGTTTACTTTCCATGGAAACATTTTGTTTCCATTAAATAATATAAAAGTAGAAATTATTAAGTTAAATTCTGCTTTTGTATTGTTAAATAACAGCAATATCTTTGCCCAGCATTGATCAATCGGAAGGGGGCGAAATTCTCCGCGATAATATCCGGCGACACGTTGCACAACCGAGTTGCGCTTAAGCCAGCCAGCCATTCACTGTCCTACATGTAGGACTACACTACATATTGGACTACAGTTGGAATATGTAGGACTACAAAGAGCGTGAAGGATGTTTGTAGACTTCCCCGATTGTCTTAAAAGCATTCCATCTTAACAAGATCCTACCTCGTTGGATCTTGAGTAGAGCTGTTGGTCCTACAAACTTATTTACTTCTACGTTATTAATTGTTATCAATATTTGATTACTATTAGTCAACAACTGACAGATTGTGGATATTCTCCCTAGATTATGTTTTTACTTTGTTTTTTTATGGTCATAATTTTTATTTAATTAGAAACTAAGGTACAACTTTACAATAGTGGCGCGTTATCTTAAGCGATAACTTACTCGAATGCCGGACTAGCACACTCTGGCGCCATTTGTGCTAACCAACTGCTTTCTATTCTATTGTAACATTCGTATTCATTGGAATTATTACTGCCTTAATTGCATATTATTTAAAATTGTTAGTACTGTCGACTTTCAGTGATCTGGGGAAGTTCTAGTAATAATTTAAAGAAGTGATAATTTAAATTACGGTAAGAACCCGACATCAACTGAAAAGAAACTTTTGGGATTTGTTTATCTGTTGAGTGAGCGTAGCGAGCGGAAGTCGATAGCTGTGATCTAATTAAAGCAGTTATAATTGAAATTACGGTAAGACCCCGACCTCAACTGAAAAGGACACGTTGCTGTTTTGTTTATTTCTTGGGCGAACGTAATGAGCGGAAGTCGACAGCACTAATAATTTTAAATAATATCTAATTAAAGCAATAATCATTTTGATGATTCCAATGAATACGAATGTTAGAATAAAATACAGAGCAGCTGGTTAGCACAAATGGCGCTAGAGTGTGCTAGTGCGGCATCCTTCGGGTAAGTACGGGAAGACCCAGTGATAACGCGCCCCTATTGTAAAGTTGTATCGAAACTAATAATTAGAATGATACGAAAAAAAATTGGTTAGAAAACACATTTTCAGTTGTTTTTTTTTTACTTTATTTTACGCGTATTTTCGATACATGGAATAAGCTAACGAAAATATGTTCTCAAGTCCAAAATTGTTTATTATAACGTCACAGGAGCTTTGTATTGTTGGGAATGAACTAAAATATTAAATTAATAGTGTTATTAAACATGAATGGCGATAATTTTGGATCCTATTTTTGTTAATCAAATGTTCATTTCTAAGATGATTAACTTGTTTTAAGTTTGCTTTTAATGATTAATTTGACCTGATCTTTCAAATAATATAAATGATAAGGAATTAAAGAAATATGTAAATATATAAACTTTTTTAATAAAAACGTACAATAAATGTAAGTATTAAGTACATTTTTTATCATTTGTTTTTATCTTATACTAGAGGAATGATTTTGTTATCCATTCTTAAGTAATTTTTATAATGATTCCTATCAATTTCATTTAACATTTTCAAATCACTGTAATTTATTCGGTTAATAAGCATTGTTTTCGTCCAAAATCTCTTTTTCTTTTTTTCCAACAGCAAGACATATTGCCGACATTTTCCTATCTTTTAAAGCTTTGATAAGCGATGAGTACAGGTTAGAATAGCTGATCGGATCCCTTGTAGGGCCGTGAGTGGACGAAAGAATTCTGTAGTCCTACAACGTTGTCCTACTAAGTTGGACCGTGAATAGGTAGTTTAAGAACTCCTTCAACTCCCACCCTATTCGCCTGACCTCTATCCTACTGCCTTCCACTTTTTCAGGCACCTGGATAACTTTTAACGAGCGAAAAACTTTGAAGAGTGATTATAAAAATGTTTTTCGGGAGTTCATTTTTTGAAGGAATTAGTAACGTGCAATTTGAACACTGAAGAGTGAGTTAAGAGTTATGTGAGATACGTACGAACGTACGTACAGACGTCACGACGAAACTGGTCAAAATGGATTCAGGGATGGTCAAAGTGGATATTTCCGTTGAAATCTGAAAACCGATAATTTTCGCGATTACAATACTTCCTTTATTGCTTACAAGGAAGTAAAAAAGGGAAAGAAGACGAGGGTCAAGTTCGAGGGATTTGAATTAAATGAATTCTTGAGATATTTGTTAGCAGAAGTAGGTACTACTAGCTCTCTATAATGGCGTAAGACTATTTCAAGTTCCAACTTCCAGAGCAGTACACCGTCGTAAAAGGGTTCTAACTGCTGAACCGTTGTAGAAGATTGATCGAAAGCGGTTTAGTCCCAAAAAAATAGTTTAAATTGAAAACGACAAACACAGAATTCAATTTTTGAAAAATGGATTGTATTGCACGGGTTGCTTTCTTGACGTAGAACAGGCTTTGATTGAGTTTGGCATCCGAGACGGTTTTAGTTGACATCTGTATTCATTCCCCTTTCCTCAGTCTCCAGGTGTTCCTCGAGGTAGTATTCTCGGTCGTATCCTTTACACAGGATATACAGCTGACATTCCAACCTACCCTAAAACTGCCCTCACCGCAGATGACGATGACACATGTGTTCTATCAATGAATGACCCATTGATTGTATCCCAAAATCTTCAATCAAACATCACAAAACTCATGGAGGATTGAAATAAATTCCATCCATCAAATCACCTTTACCCTTCGTCATAAACCTACGACATGCTATCTTACAGTCTCTTTTAATAATGTTTGAGTTACTCCTGTCGAACAGATCCGCTTCCTAAGACTCCTTATTGACAGATTTCTAACTTTGAATCCTCATAGAAGACTGAAACGACAAGAAACGGCTACTTCTAAGTAGACAAACGCTCCAAACTTCCAATCAATTACTGCACATTTACATGACTATAAGAAGGCCTATTTGGACTTGCAGAGTTGAGCTTTGGGGCTTCACCTAACCATCTAATTCCTCTCGTATGCAATCCTTACAATCCCAAATTCTTCGTAAAATCCTTCTAATTTAGAATTATTATTGGAGTGTTAACAATGGATAGTTTCTTTACAAGTCCGTGTCATATCGTTACACCATAGTTCACATTTACTTATATTTTTAGTTTTAATGTAGTTGTAAATTTCAATAAATAAATACAAACAAATTATTAATTTTAGTTTTTTGGAGTCAAGTGTCTCTGAAATGTGTGAACCAAGTTGGAGTTAGTTGGTCTAAAATTTTTATTGGCGCTGTTAATTTACTTATTACTGTTGTAGCTATTAATAAACCTTATTACAGCCTGTTAAGAAGGTGTAGAAAATAGTATTCAAAATATTCTTCCTAGCGAAAATTCCTTTTTTTCTTAAAATGACGCCTGATGTGTTCTTGCACTTATCTCTTCAATTGTTTTAGTCATAATTATCATTATCACTATCTGTTAAATCAATTTTGCAATCTAATTCCATTACATTGAATTTTGTTCACATTCCATATTCCTGTTTATATTTTGATATTCCCTTTGAGGATTACAATATCCATTTTCACATAATTCCTCTTCATTGCTTGATATGTATTGATATATGTGTTATTTCCGGACAATATTATTATTCGGTAAAAATTATAAATGATATGCACAAGGTGCGAACAAAACATAATAAGGAACAGAGCAGGTAGAAAGATAACTGACACGTGTCACCAAACCGCTTATCTATCCTTTACCATAAGTTAATTTAAATACCTACCGAGAACTGAACAGTGCGACAAAGGCAGCAAGATGTGGTCCGTCCAGGAAGAACTAATCAATTTTAGGAAACCAGTCATCCTGGCTGGCATACCGAAAAACGGCGGAGGCCTGGGAAGGACAAAATTCGATTAGAGGATACTAATGGGATTCGAAGATATCGTCCCACCTCAGACAAGGGGTGGAACTATGCGCTGAAATCCCAGAATTTTCTCCCTATATAAAACTAGTTGGCCAATCACGAAAAAGGTACCGCCCAGTGCCAGGGATCTAACCAACCAACAACGTATTCGACTCCCTCTTAGGATGAAACAAGGATGAAAAGGGGAACCGAAGCCGAGGAGGCAACGAAAGGGGACTTCTCGCTTCGCACTTGAGGGCCGAACATCGACAACTTCCCTCTGCCTGCTGAAGATGACAGATGCTTGGCTTCTTCATAGTCCATGACTTAAGATATGCAGGGGAACCTGATGCTGAGAGATGCTGAAGGACCATCAACCCCAATGATTACAGATAAGATAATTATGTTAGAACAGTTAATGGCTAGGTCTAGTCTGAATCATTCCACGGCTAAACTCTTGTAACAGTTTATTACTCTAATTTTGATGAATAAAGATAAATGTTATAAAGGAGATTGTTCTTTAGTAATCACGCCCATTATTAATTTCATTATATTTTATTAAGTATGATAGCAATAAACTTGATTAGCATTACGGTTATTAGCATTATTATTAGACTTAGAAGTAGGAACATTGTCTTGGTTAATTATTAAATAATGGTAATCATAAATCAGACTCTTGGAAAGGTATCCAATTTAGAGGACAAAGTAAGTAATTCATATTTATTTATAATCTTACATAATTTTGGGATAATCATCCTGAATGATTGCCCAATGGCATCCCTACATACAGACTAATATAATATCAGCTAAAATATATATATATATATATATATATATATATATATATATATATATATATATATATATATATATATATATATATATATATATATATATATATATATCAACTCAACTTAGATAAAGCATAGTATGCTCTATGTATTTATGGAGCCCAGCAACTTAATATATCAGTTTTACTATACATAGGGAAATGACTATGAAATGATAGCTATAGATTTTTTTTTTCCAAAAAAAAGTGAGATACACGTACTTTTTGTTGTCTGAAATATATTGAGTCCAATTCGTCATTAATTTTAATTTAAATGAAATAAAAAAGTTCTGCGGGAATCACCTTTTTTTTATTTTGTTTATTCTGTATAAAAAACTTCCAAAACTTAACATAATTAGCCATTCTTTTACAGTATTTTTTTTAATTTATGGATAAAACACGCAATGCTTGAACCAAAATAGTGAATAGAATGTACTGAATAATTGGACGAAAATTGCATGATACCCCAGTTTTGGAATTGATGTATCAAAGGAGGTATTATCGGGCCCAATGGATTAGAAATATTGGTAATAGATCCACTGAGCTGCTGGTGGGCGTGGCCTCTGGACAGGTCGGCTAATGTTTTTGGCACGGTCTGTACTTCAAATGTAGAGTCTGTTAAGGCGGCCTTTGATCATCACTTTAAACTAATTTCAGTTTTTTATTATTTACTTGTTTATACTTTATTTGCCTCTTGCATTTTTTATTTATAATTTTATAAGCAATTTTATTCACAATAGGGGTTATGGATTATGATTCGTGTTTTTATTGAATTTATTTGTTTTCTATTACTCAGCATGGTTATATTTATAGTGGGTTATCTTTTTACTTAAGCAGTAAAGGAAGTATTGTAATAGCGAGAATTTTCGGTTTTCAGATTTCAACGGAAATATCTATTTTGACCATTCCTGAATCAGTAGAAAGTTAAAATTTTGCATCATTTAGTATCTAGTAATTTAGTATCTAGTAACGACACTAAGATATCGCCAGACACAGCAGATACTTATCGAAAAATAGTTAAATATTTAACTGAAACCAAGGCGAACTTTCATACTTACCAACTCCGCCAAGAACGATCTCTTAGGGTTGTAATTAGAAAAATGCACCCCTCAACACCAGCTGAAGTCATTAAAGAAGAACTCACGGCTCTAGGCTTCAAGGTCCGTCAGGTGACTTCCTGAAAGATAATACCGAGGAAAGCAGAAAAATAGCCCTACCTCTATTCTTCGTTGACACCAGGTGTCAAAAAAATATATGAACTGAGAAGGCTTTATTATACTGCCATCAAGGTTGAAAAACCACACACCAAAAGGAGCGCAGTTCAGTGTCATAATTGCCAGGCTTATGGCCACACCAAAACCTATTGCCACCATGCACCAAGATGCGTGAAATGTGGCGAGCAGCACAGAACTGATGTATGCACCAAATCGAGGCAAACCCCGGCAGTTTGTGCCTTGTGCTCAAAAGATCATCCGGCCCACTATAAAGGCTGCCAGATATACAAAAATCTGAAGAATAAATTCCAGAAACCTGGAGGCAGAGAAGAAAACTCGAAGCCAAGAAGAGAACCATCCAAAGTCATTGATCCAACGGCGTCCTTCGCCCAATTACTAGGAGGAAGAAACAAATGTGAGGCCCTGTCGCAACAACAAAGTCCTCAACATCCTCAACAACCTCAACAACCCATCCCTCAAAACTTACTAAATCCTCAACAATCCTTTCAACATCAAATTTTCCATATTCCTCCCCCTCCAGTTGCTACTGATCTCACCAGTATGTTGACATCCTTCCTCTCCGAACTGAAATCCATTGTCATCCCGTTAATATCACTCCTCACCAATCTTGTATCCCATTTTACTCCTCCCTCAAGAAACCCTTAAATGAATTCCATTAAACCCTTGTCCATCCTCCTTTGGAATGCGAATGGCTTTCGAAATCATATAAACGAACTAACAGTCCTACTACAAGACAAAGACATTGACTTAGCACTAATAACTGAAACCAGACTAACCAACAAACGACAGTTCTGCATTCCCGGTTACCAAATCTATCGAATTGATCATCCCGATGGAACTGCGCACGCTGGCACCGCAGCCATAATTCATCAATCCCTCTCCCATCACATGATCCCCTTAACAAATCACAACTTCCTTCAGACCACAGCTGTATCAATCCAAACCTCTCTTTATCCATTAACATTTGTTGCAGCATATTCCCCACGAGAAACACAATTTTCCGAATCGCAGGTCAATTCCTTCCTGAACTCCTTAGGACATCGATTCCTTATAGCTGCAGAGTTGAATGCCAAGCATCAGCAGTGGGGAGCCAGAACCACAAACACCCGAGGGCGAACATTGCTATCTGCACTGATCTCCGACGTGATGATGGCTCCTGGGCTTCGTCAGATGAGAATAGAACAGAGGAATTTGCCAGACATCTGTCCAATATATTCACTCCCTATCCTGAACACCACCCCAACCATACAGCTGAAGTAAAAGAATTCCTCTTCTCACCGATCCCACTCTCTCCACCTCCTAAAGCTGTTAATCCCTCTGAGGTCAAATTCCTTATAAATAGATTAAAATCCCGAAAATCCCCTGGTCACGATCTCCTCACATCCCAAATCCAGCGACAGCTTCCAAAAAAAGCAATTATATTCCTAACCTACTCATACAACTGCATCCTTCGCACAACCCACTTTCTCCTAATATGGAAACACTCTACAATCATCCTTTTTCTTAAACCAGGTAAACCTGTCAATAATACCTCATCTTATAGGTCAATAAGCCTGCTTCCAATGCATCAAAAGTGATTGAAAAAATACTACTCAAACGCATCCTACCATTCCTTGAATCCCAAATAATCCCTTCACACCAGTTCGGATTCCGCCCTAGACATTCCACGGTCCAACAAGGTCTTCGGGTTGTGGACCATATATCCTATGCACTTGAAAGCAAGCAATATTATTGCACTAGTGCCTTTCTGGACGTAGTGCAAGCTTTCGACCGGGTGTGGCACGATGGCTTGCTTTTCAAGCCCAAAATCCATCTACCCCAATCCTTATACATAATCCTTCGATCCTATCTTTCTAACCGAACATTTAGAGTTCGCTGCGGCACTGAATATTCCGATTTTTATCCAATCAAAGCCGGAGTTCTTAGGTCCTATCCTCTATATCCTGTACACCGCGGATATTCCCACAAACCCCGATACCTTCCTTGCAACATTTGCTGATGATACAACCATCCTATCTTCTCACCCAGACCCTGAAGTAGCATCCTTTAATCTCCAAAAACACCTCTCCTCGATTGAACAGTGGTGCAACCATTGGCGCATCAAAGTCAATGAATCCAAATGTAAAAATGCCACCTTCACAATCCGTCGCAGACCCTGTCCTCCAGTCCAGTTCAATTCC
Source organism: Rhaphigaster nebulosa (assembly GCA_948150685.1). Taxonomy (NCBI): domain Eukaryota; kingdom Metazoa; phylum Arthropoda; class Insecta; order Hemiptera; family Pentatomidae; genus Rhaphigaster; species Rhaphigaster nebulosa. Next base: position 125,853,461 of record OX411311.1, on the reverse strand, counting down.
ATTCCACTTCCCACCTCTGACACAGTTCGGTATCTTGGTTTCCTCCTAGACAAAAGACTGTGATGGAACCCACATACCAGGCTTAAGAGACAAGAACTCAACCGAAGATATGGTCAGTTATATAGACTATTGAACAGAACATCACATCTTTCAATAGACAACAAACTATTAATCTACAAGACCATACTAAAACCCGTTTGGACCTAGGGACTCGAACTGTGGGGGACAGCAAAATCTTCTAACATCAAACATATCCAATCCTTTCAGTCCAAAGTCCTCCGAACAATAGTCAACGCTCCTTATTATGTTTCAAACAAGACCTTACATCATGACCTAAACATCCCATTTGTACTTGACCTTAATCCATCTAAATTTTCAAACTTTCACCAGAACCTTAGCTGCCATCCTAATCCCTTAGCACAATCCCTATCCAGCTCAAGCCATCCCTATAATCCTCCTCGTAGGTTGAAGCGGCAGTGGCCACGAGACCTTTTGTAAATATGATATTGGAGTTTTGGCAATGGCCAGCTTCTCCACTCACGTCCTAGGCGACTGTGGCCCTAGTGCTCTCACTCAGTTTCCACTGGCTTTGATCCAGTGATGCGGCTCAGAGAGAAGCGCTGGGACCTCTTCGAGTCTTGCCTTGTCATCTACAAGTGCAGGACAGGGTATGGCTGGGAGTTCTCTGGGAAGAATGTAAATATATATATATATATATATATATATATATATATATATATATATATATATATATATATATATATATATATATATATGTGTGTATGAATGTAATCAAGAATTTTTATTTATTTTATTTTATATTCATTTTATTTTATTTTATTTTATTATATTATTTTATTATATTTTATCAATTTATTTTCCTTTATAATTATTTTATTGTATGCATAGTTGTACATACAGTATGAATGAGTACTTCATCCCTAATACTCATTGCCCTTAATTGTGGCAGCTTGTATTATGTCCAATAAAAAAAAAAAAAAAAAAAAAAAAAAAATTGTGAACCTCCCCTTTTGGTCACTGTTTCATCACCGGAAGTGGTACTTTACTTAAAGGTCATAATTGATTTCCATCCAAAATGATATTAAAATATAATGCAAAACTTCTCAAATTTTGTATTTATGATTTATATATTGATTTCAATAACATACTAGATTTTGGTCCAAATTAGCAAACCGGAAGCGGTACTTCACTTGAAGGTCACAGTAAACTTTCATCAAAAATTACATTAAAATATTATTTAAAGCATCTCAAATTTGGTAAATAAAACTTTTACATCAAAATAAATAGTATACTAAATGTTGGTTGGAGTTGGTAGATTTCGGCGAACCGAAAGGGGGACTTTAGTTAGCAGACCGGGTTCCAACGTGGTATTTTCTGCGAGCATCACCTTGTAAAGCTACAAGCGCACACTATCATGCACCGTAATAAAGCCATAGCCTTCATCTCGTTGAACTCTTGTTTTATTATTGTATTTATATTAGTCAAACGTGTTTAATAATATCAGGAGAAGCTATAATGCAACACTGTTTCTTTTATTAAGACAATTTAACATTGGATAAGCATAGACACTGCCGTCACTGGACAGTACCTATGCTCCACATTAATGCTAAATGGAAGTCATGCTCAGAGATGTTACTCTTCAAAAATTCTCACTGCCTTCTCCACCATCCCATTAGACTGTGGGTAATGAAGACTTTTATTTGTTAATTTAATGTCCCAACCCTTCACAGAATTGTTTGAAATCTAAGGATCCAAAAGGCATGCTCTCTGTAACTATCTCATTGGGTATTCCAAGAGATGGATTGTATGGCCTTGATAGTTTCGGAGGCTGTCTTCTGAGCCATTCTTAATTTGTCAAACCATGTTAACAGATAATCTACAATCATAAGATAATAATGATTGCCGAAATTGAAAGAAATCCATAACCACTTGCTGGTGTTTGCTGGCCGACTCTCCGGTAAGGTCTTGATGGAATCGGGTTCGGCATAAATGGCTCTTTAAAATGTTTTTTACGATATCTTTCACAAATTTTGCAATTCAAAACATATTCTTCTATGTCAGAACTAATACACGGCAAGAAAAATAATTGCAACTGCTTTGGTAACTCCTGTTACGTTGAAATTTCGTTATGCTTCTAAACTATAGATAGAAGTAATTTTATTTTTATTTTTTAAAATTGTAATTATTACGAACCACTATTGAGAGACTTAGTGAGGACGTAATGTAAATAATTGTAATTTACGTTACAGATTTAATTACAATCCGTAAACAGCTTTGCGATATGCAAGGATCAGAGATCTCGCCGGGTGGAGGCAGACATGTAGAGGCGAGACTGGAGAGTGAACTTTGTCGAGGTGCGGAATTGTCTTCTGTTCTGTACGGATTAACCGGATTTTTTTTTGTGTGTGCGTCCAAAACGTTAAAGCTTCGAGTCATACGAATTTATGTATAGCGAATTTCGTAATTCCGAGAAGGAGATGGAAAAAAAAGGACGCAACCGGTGAACAAGAAGAACCGAGGAAATAGAACTGGCAGTCTCCGGCTGGAATTGTTTGTTTTTAATGTTTTCTTTTTTTTTGTGGTTGATAAAAGATTTATGTATATTTTATTTCTAAACAAGGTGTTTTATTTCGGTTATTATATTATTCCGGTATTAATATATTTTAGCGTGGAAAATTTAGAAATGTCCATGTGAACTGCGTCTCTCAAGGGGTTTAGTGGATATATCAATAGAGGGTCACACTGAGGCCCTGAGTTCGGAGCTACCTCCGGCAAGTTTTTTTTTTTTGTTAACAATTAAATTTTTTTTTTTTTTTTACGTGACTTAAAGGTTTTAGTGAGAATTTTTAATAAAATTATTGTTTGTTTTTTTGCGCCAGACGATTAAATAATTATTTATTTTATTTTATTAGATTTATTTTATAATTGTTTTAATTTATTTATATTGGTATATGTTTCCTTGTGTCTTCTTTTTTTTTTTTTTTATGAATTTTTCTTTTAGGGTTTCACTATTTTCCTTAAAAGGGTGTGGCGTCCGAACTTCAATTATTTTTCTTTATTATTTATATACAGGAGGTATAATTGTATTTTATTTTTAATGGTTCGGTGAGTAGAAAGGTTGTGGTTTCATTTTTTTTTTTTCATCGAACCTTGGCGTCGTGACTGGGTTGACGGCACAATATTGCCCACTCCCGTCGGGGAACGGAGTGTGGTAGTACTCCAAAATCTTACATTTATTTTCTAAATGATGCTGGGATTAACAACTTTTTACCAACAAACACCAATTTTCCAGCTACATGTATGTCATCTTTAAATATTTAATAAATTCTAACCGATTCTGGAACATATTTCACATTAAGTGGCTAACCGTTCATATAATACTGAACTACAGTTTGAAATATCCCATCTTTAGCTATCTTCTCTTCAATTATCTTCTTTCTTCTATCCGCGGTCTGCAATTGGCAATGATTATTCACATCATCATGTACCATTTCGCCAACCAAATCTTCTTCAGGCTCAACATTTTCTCTATTTTCACAGCTTCTCGATGGCAAATCAGTTATGTATAAATTTTGATCTTGGACATAAACTAATTCAAGATCATATTTTGTGTGAGTTTGAGCACCATTCTTTACAATTTATGAGACCCTATATCCCCTTGATTATCATTACGAGCGATTTATGATCAGTCCTGGCCACTGTTTTGCGACCATAAATTAAATATGAAACTAGCCCCGCTACTTTTCAACATCATTCTTCAAACTATAGCAGCAAGAGCCTATCTGGATGAGGGAGGTAATATATTCTACAAAGGGGCCCAATTATTAGCATATGCCGACGATGTGATGATAGCTGGAAGATCTCTTGTTAATGTTAAAAATGCTTTTGGGAAGCTGGAAAGGGAGGCCAGGAGATTTGGCCTAGAAATTAATGAAGAGAAGACAAAGATTATGATCTTGAGGAAAAAGAAACCCATGCGACCCCAGATGTGCTATACATTTGGAAACTACACATTCCAATGTGTTGCTAGTTTTAAGTATCTTGGTGCACAGTTTAATGAAGCATTGGAGGAGGAGGAGGAGATCCAGGCACGCATTATCGCGGCTAATAAAGCTTTTTTCGCAATAGCTCATCTTATGAGAAGTAGATTAGTTAGCCGCTTAACCAAGTTAAGGCTATATAAGACCCTCATTAGATCAGTGGCAGCATATGCAAGTGAGACATGGATATTAAAAAAAATCAGCAGCTGAAAAGATCGACATCTTTGAACGCAAAATATTAAGGCGCATTCTGGGACCTGTGAAAGAAAATGGGGTATACCGTCTTAGAAAGAATAGAGAAGTATATTCCCTATATGACGATGTGAAGCTCTCCGACTATGTCAGATTACAACGTCTAAAGTGGTTGGGTCAGCTCCATAGAATGGATGATGGCAGAACCGTCAAAGAGCTATATAAGGATTGTCCAGAAGGAGTGAGAGCTCGAGGGAGGCCACGAGGCAGATGGAAGGACAGCGTCTCAGAGGACCTTCGAAATCTTAACATGTCTCTGAGACTTGCTACGGACCGACAAGACTGGGCAAGAGTGATTGAGCAGGCCAAGGACCGCCTTGTGCGTCTGTCGCGCTTATGAAGAAGAAGAAGATATAATTGTATTTTATTTTTAATGGTTCGGTGAGTAGAAAGGTTGTGGTTTCATTTTTTTTTTCATCGAACCTTGGCGTCGTGACTGGGTTGACGGCACAATATTGCCCACTCCCGTCGGGGAACGGAGTGTGGTAGCACTCCCAAATCTTACATTTATTTTCTAAATGATGCTGGGATTAACAACTTTTTACCAACAAACACCAATTTTCCAGCTACATGTACGTCATCTTTAAATATTTAATAAATTCTAAACGATTCTGGAACATGTTTCACATTAAGTGGCTAACCCTTCATAGAATACTGAACTACAGTTTGAAATATCCCATCTTTAGCTATCTTCTCTTCAATTATCTTCTTTCTTCTATCCGCGGCCTGCAATTGGCAATCATTATTCACATCATCATGTACCATTTCGCCAACCAAATCTTCTTCAGGCTCAACATTTTAACATGCGGAGTCCACCTGGAATAAGGTTAGTCTTCGATATTGAAATCAAAAATCCAATCACTCCAACCTAATATTATTATTTAATATAGTTTATCTGTATTAACAATTTTTGATAACATTTTTGGTATTTTTTATAATTATTTTACGAAATTTATAGATAGTAAATAATTTATACCTGGTTATAGAAATTTTATAATATATAATAAGGCAGTTATTTATTCTAAAATTAGATCTTCGTTTATGGATTCTAGATGAGGGGTATATATAATTTCAGGCTCTTTCCATTTTTAATAAATTATTAAAGTCTAATGCTAACAAATTTAGAGGAATAAAATGAAAGATAAATAAAAAATATTTACGAATACAAAAAGAATTAAAATATAATCTTTTTTAATAATTTTTTGTGTATTTATTTATGACCTTCAACTAAAGTACCCCTTTCGGTTAACCGAAAACTACCAATTCCAACCAACATTTAGTATACTATTTATTTTGATGTAAAAGTTTTATTTACCAAATTTGAGATGCTTTAAATAATATTTTAATATAATTTTTGATGAAAGTTTATTGTGACCTTCAAGTGAAGCACCGCTTCCAGTTTGCTAATTTGGACTAAAATCTAGTATATTATTGAAATCAATATATAAATCATAAATACAAAATTTGAGAAGTATTGTATTATATTTTAATATAATTTTTGATGGAAATCAATTATGACCTTTAAGTAAAGTACCACTTCCGGTGATTAAGCAGTGACCAAAAAAGGTGGTTCACAATTAGATTTTACAACAATCCTAAATTCAAAATTTCAACTTTCTACAGCTAACCATTTTTGAGTTATGTGAGATACGAACGAACGTACGTACGTACAAACGCCACGACGAAACTAGTCAAAATGGATTCAGGGGTGGTCAAAATGGATATTTCCGTTGAAATCTGAAAATCGAAAATTTTCGCGATTACAATACTTTACCTCGTATAAGGAAGTAAAAAAGATAACCTTTTTTAAGAATTTTTTGTGTAAGTTTATTTATGACCTTCAACTTATTGTAACCCCTTTCGGTTCACCGAAACCTACCGAATTCCAACCAACATATAAGTATACTATTTATATTGATGTAAAAGTTACATTTACCAAATTTGAGATGTTTTACATAATATTTAAATATAATTTATAAGTTTATTGTGACCTTCAAGTGAAGTACCGTTTCCGGTTTGCTAATTTGGACCAAAATCTATTATGTTATTGAAATCATTTTATAAATCATAAATACCAAATTTGAGTAGTTTTGCATTATATTTTAACATCATTTTGGATGGAAATCAATTATGACCTTCAAGTAAAGAACTAATTCCGGTGATAATGTAGTTACCAAAAAAGGAAGTTCACGACTAGATTTTACAAAAATTCCAAATACAAAATTTTAACTTTCTACTGATACAGGAATGGTCAAAATGGATATGTCCGTTGAAATCTGAAAACCGAAAATTTTCGCCATTACAATACTTCCTTTTTTGCGTACAAGAAAGTAAAAAGATAACCCACTATAAATATAACCATGCTGAGTAATAGAAAACAAATAAATTCTATAAAAACACGAATCATAATCCATAACCCCCTATTGTGAATAAAATAGCTTATAAAATCATAAATATAAAATGCAAGAGGCAAATAAAGTATAAACAAGTAAATAATAAAAAACTGAAATTAGTTTAAAGTGATGATCAAAGGCCGCCTTAACAGACTCTACATTTGAAGTACAGACCGTGCCAAAAACATTAGCCGACCTACCAAGAGGCCACGCCCACCACCAGCTCTGTGGATCTATTACCAATATTTCTAATCCATTGTGCACGGTAATACCTCCTTTGATACATCAATTCCAAAACTGGGGTATAATGCGATTTTCGTCCAATTATTCAGTTAATTATTCTATTCACTATTTTGCTTCAAGCATTGCGTGTTTTATCCATAAATTAAAAAAAAAATACTGTAAAAGAATGGCTAATTATGCTAAATTTTGGAAGTTTTTTATACAGAATAAACAAAATAAAAAAAAAGTTGATTCCCGCAGAACTTTTTAATTTCATTTAAATTAAAATTAATGACGAATTGGACTCAATATATTTCAGAGAACAAAAAGTACGTGTATCTCACTTTTTTTTTGGAAAAAAAAATCTATAGCTATCATTTCATAGTCATTTCCCTATGTATAGTAAAACTGATATATTAAGTTGCTGGCTCTATATATACATAGAGCATACTATACTTTATCTAGGTTGAATTATTTAAGATTATAAATAAATATGAATTACTTACTTTGTCCTCTAAATTGGATACCTTTCCAAGGGCTTGATTTGTGATTACCATTATTTTATAATTAACCAAGACAATGTTCCTACTAATAATAATGCTAATAACCGTAATGCTAATCAAGTTTATTGCTATCATACTTAATAAAATATAATGAAATTAATAATGGGCGTGATTACTAAAGAACAATCTCCTTTATAACATTTATCTCTATTCATCAGAATTAAAGTAATAAACTGTTACAAGAGTTTAACCGTGGAATGATTCAGACAAGACCTAGCCATTAACTGTTCTAACATAATTATATCATCTGTAATAATTGGTGATGATGGTCCTTCAGCATTTCTCTCCATCTGGTTCCCCTGCATATCTTAAGTAGGCAGAGGGAAGGGCGTGTAGTAGTTGTCGAAGTTCGGCCCTCAAGTGCGAAGCGAGAAGTCCCCTTTCGTTGCCTCCTCGGCTTCGGTTCCCCTTTTCATCCTTGTTTCATCCTAAGAGGGAGTCGAAGACGTTGTTGGTTGGTTAGATCCCTGGCACTGGGCGGTACCTTTTTCGTGATTGGCCAACTAGTTTTATAGAGGGAGAAAATTCTGCGATTTCAGCGCATAGTTCCACCCCTTGTCTGGGGTGGGGCGATATCTTCGAATCCCATTAGTATCCTCTAATCGAATTTTGTCCTTCCCAGGCCTCCGCCGTTTTTTCGGTATGGCAGCCGGGATCCCAGGATGACTAGTTTCCTAAAATTGATTAGGTCTTCCCGGACGGACCACATCTTGCTGCCTTGGTCACACTGCCCACTTCTCGGTAAGTATTTAAATTAACTTATGGTAAAGACTAGGTAAGCGTTGTGGGGATACGTGTCAGTTATCTTTCTACCTGCTCTGTTCCTTATTATGTTTTGTTCGCACCTTGTGCATATTATTTATAATTTGTACCGATAATAATATTGCCCGAAAATAACTCATATATCAATACATATCAAGCAATCAATTCCTCTTCAAAAAGAAGAGGAATTTAGTGAAAATGGATATTGTAATCCTCAAAGGGAATATCAAAATACAAACAGGAATGTGGAATGTGAACAAAATTCAATGTAATGGAATTAGATTGCAAAATTGATTTAACAGATAGTGATAATGATAATTATTTCACTTAATATTCTTCTTCACACTCTCCGCCTTCCTTCTACTCCAATACTCTCTCATCTTCCTGGACTGTTCCTCTCGCTCTTCCTTAGTCCATTTTCTCCCTCGTCGTTCCTTCCTTCCTGCAAGAACCCCAACTTCTTTTATTTTTTTTTTCCGAAAAGCTCTTTATCCAAGCAATCCTCATCCTTGATTTTTAGCCTATCCAGCTCCTCTTTTATTTGTTTCAAATATCCACCCATACTCTTATAGCTTAAGACTTAGTCGATTTTTTTTTATTTAGCCTCTTATTGTGCACTCTGACCATGCGGTCGTAGAACCTCAGTCTCCTGGTCCCTGATGACTGTTTCAAGATCTTCCAAATTTCTGGATATTTATTCGTTGGATTTTCGCCTATACCCAACCTCTTGTGTTACTTTGGGTCCATGAATCCTCCTCTTTTTCAGAATTTTTCTCTAAATCTTCAGGACTTTCTCCAGGCTCGGAAGGCTGACTGTTTCCATACCATATTGCTGGTCTTACTACTGTACTGTAGTGCCTTATTTTTGTATTGGAGGACAAATTTTTCTTGCTGTACATGTTTCTAGTGGCAAAGTTCAGTCTTTCCAGTTTGGCTATTCTTTCTTCTACGGATGCCTTATCTGTTGCGTTATTACATATTATCTCTCCTAGGTATTTAAACTTTTTTGTTACCTTTATTTATTAATATTTTGTGTTCAATATTTCCTTGCTAAAGCTGGCATCCGTTGTCATAACCTATATAACAAAATATTTATTTATATTATTGATATAAATAAAAGTTATACTTTTTTTCACATTTATGTCGGAGTAATAATGGAGGTAGAAATTAACGAAAAAAAAGAAACATTGGTTCAATTATGCGATATTGCGGTAGTTTTTTTCAATATTTTTCAATAAAAGCATTCCGTCTTAGGGCCCACTAGTTACTTCAAGGTCACCGTCCTGAGGGCCCGCTATCCCTTTCCGACCCGACATCTTTAAAGGGTTAAAAAGGAAATAGGGTACGTAAATACATTTTTTTTTAAATAATTTTTTTTAGGAAACTTGACACGTGTATATTAGACAAGAACTTAGAAGAAAACTGTCTAACGATTAGGTTGCTCCTTTACACTTAAGCAGCAGAGGGGGCTGAGAACAATTTGTAAGATACATTAAACAAAGATCTTTTGAACTTCAAATCAAAAGGACATTGATGATTGAGAATCATTAGAAGTTGCAGATCCTAAACTCCAAGACCAAGAATCGTCCATTGAAACTTGGTGGCGTTTAAAGCAGTAGTGCTCTTCTCTGCTTTGAAATTAATAGCAGCAACTTTGTATTGATAATACCGGATAACTAATCTTGCGAAATTCAGTTTTGCAACAGGATCTAATAATTAAGGATTGATAAATTATTTTCCACTTCTATAATTTTGTTTTTATTTAAAACTAGTTTCGAATGTTATACATTCATCTTCAGTTCTAAAAACATGCAAAAATTCAAAAATAAGCAATTCAAAATACAGTTTGGTATTATTATACATATTAAATTAAATGGAATAAAAATTAGTATTATAAAGCATTTATAAATTATGAATTTAATCAAGACAAAAAATCAAATACATGTTGGTACTCACTAAGGTTTAATTATATGTATACCAAACTGTATTTTGAATTGTTTATTTTTGAATTTTTGTGTGTTTTTAGAACTGAAGGTGATTATATAACATTCGAAACTATTTATAAATAAAAAAAATTTTAGAAGAGACAAGTAATTTATCAATCCCTAATTAGATAGATGCTTTTATACTATCATGAGAGCATTAAAAGATTTAATAATTTTTCTAAAACGCGTAAGTAGATCCAAATATTTTGGTAACTATTATGTTCATTGTAGTAATTATGGTTATTAAAAGAAAAACTTTTTCGTTAATTTTTTTGATTCCTCACCTTCTTAGATATGGAACCTTTGAATTCAGTAAATTTAAATCGAAAATTAAGTAAAGCGAATATATTTAACTTGGTACAAAAATATCATTAGGCATATCATATTAAGTGTCTACCATCACGCAATATTTACACACACCTGCAGTCAACCGTTAACAACAATCAGGTCATCCCATAAGTAAGGTCTGTTTTTAAAAATCTGTCTGTTTATACTGACATTACTAATCCCTCCATTACAATTGAATTGTGTTTACATATTTTGTTTATTATAGCATTACATAATCTTCTATTTATCATATTTTTGTTGGAGAAAGTTAGTTAGTCTTTGCTGAAATTTCAATTAAAATGGATTTGATAGCAAATGACGGGAAGGAGTTCTTCGTCAAGCTCTATTGATCGATTTGTCCGAGGTTCGTCTTTAAGTTCGCGGTTTCCCGCTCGAAACATTTCAAACCATCTCTGTGCACTAATCAAGTTTTCTCCATATATTTCTGCAAGTTTGCGATAAGTTGAAGTAGCATTTTCTCTTTTATCGAATTCCCAAAGCATAACATGGCGTAAATGGTTTTTGGGGAGATCCATTGTAATTGAAATTTCAGCACAGACTAAATAACTTTCTCCAAAAAAAGCATGATACATAAAAGAATACGTAATGTTATAATAAACAAAATATTTAGACAAAACTCAATTATAAAGGAGAGATTACTAATATCAACAGAAACAGATAGATTTTTAAAAACCTACTTTACTTATGGGATGACCTGACACGCACAAATGCTACAAGTCCGTCTGTATTAACAATATATAGGGTCAGTCATGAACTCTTTATGTATGAATTATGAATTTCAGTTAGTGGGCCATTCTCCGAGGTAGCGATAATTTGACGTTATCCAAGCCCCATGATACTTTTTCGAGTTGAGATTTTTTTTTTATTATTATATCTGACTTTATAATTATATCTTGAATCACATATTTCATTTTTTTCCGATAAATCAATTTTTCAGGAGAAAAAATGTATAAACAGTCCATTCGTCATTCCCGTCCGTGTCCAGACCCAACCTTCCCAACTTTCATGTTCTGAATGAGGTTTTTCTCAGGGTGAACTCGAACCTCTCGAGGTTGTCCAGTACTGTTGCTTGTGTTCCCTGGTCCACGATGTTTCCCGAATTTTTGCTGTCACAACTGCAATTTTTTTCTTCTGAAAACTTTTTTCTTGCAAATTCTTACTCATCTTTGGTTTCCCGTGGATTTCAACTACCGAAAATACCGGACGACAGTTCGATCTAGTGGCTAACACGGGGTCAGCGAGGAATCATCTAGCCTCGATCGCGAGTGTCCAATCCTTCGTTGCAAGTTTCGTGGTGAGCGTTGGAAACTAATTTTTTACTTTTATTCAGCGTGGTAAAGCGCATAAAATAGCTTCGATTTCTAAAAAAAACTTTTAAAGATTGGTGTAACTAAAACTACGAAAAACAGGAAAATCATAATTTTTTGGTCATTCTCTGTCCATTTTTGTCCCATAAACGGACGGGGAATGACGCAATGACACCGCTCATGAGAGTGGAGGCAATAATAATTATTCTGATGAAAGTTTTGAGTATCAACGCTGTGTTTAAGAAGCATCATCATGAAGCAACTTACCAGAACAAAATACATTTTTTTTTTAAGTTGAACTGATTAAAAAAAATAAATAAAATAAAATAAATTTTATTTTTTATCTTCAAAATAATTACCCATTTTGTTTGGGAGAAGGAGGAATGAAAACTTATTTTTGTTGGTTAGTTGAGTATAACTTTTTTTTTTTTTTTAGACTCTTTGGAGTATTATTAACTTTTTGAAAACTCAGATTCAAAATTGTCGGCTCCTGGTAAAAAAGCCCTATATTGAAATGCACAAAATAAGCTCAAGATCCTAGTATTATGGGTAGATAGATAAGTAGATAGAAATTACGTTTATTTAGAACAAATAATATAGAACAAACTATCAAACAGAAAAATAAAAACATGCGGTACGTAAATAGGCAATAGGCGCCTATCGCAACAAAATAATTATAAACGTAGTTCACAGTTGCACGTTGCTGGTGAAAATCCACTGCTCTAGTTCTTTCTAGAAATTTTCTCTCCTCTCTCCAATTTTTTGTTCACAAGCAGGGCTTTATTTTTTGTCTTGCGGAAAACTCTCTTTGAAAGAATTATTCCATACCTCCTTGCCTCCTCAGAGATGTTGACTAAGCAACATTGTTGATCATTATTTTATATTTTTACTTCCTTGAACGAAGTAAAGGAAATTTTGTATTTAGGATTGCTGTAAAATCTAGTTGTGAGCCTCTCTTTTTTGTCTCTGCTTTATCACCGGAAATGGTACTTTACTTGAAGGTCATAATTGATTTCCATCAAAAAATATATTAAAATACTATGCAAAACTTCTCAAATTTAGTATTTATAACTCATATATTGATTTAAATAACATACTAGAGTTTGGCCTAAATTGAAAAACCGGAAGCGGTACTTTACTTGAAGGTTATATTAGACTCATTAGAAATTATATTAAAATATAATGTAAAACATCTCAAATTTGGTAAATAGAATTATATCGACATGAAAGTATTAACTATATTTTAGTTAAAATTGGTGAGCCGAAAAGGGTACTTTACTTGAAGGTCATAATAAGCTTACATCAAAAATTATATTTAAATTAAATACATAAATCATTTGTTTCGGTAATAAAGGTTACAAATGCAATTTGGTTTCCAATCCAATTAAACATTTTTATTACTTGTTTTAAGTGTTAAAATTTAGTGTAAAATACTGGTTTTCCTCCCCATTTGTGTCTGTCAATAGATGGATGTCGCGTCGCGACGCCGAGTGTCGTTTTTGAGATACTGCAATCTTCGGAAACTAGTAACCAAATTCAGAATAGCTTTTTGAGCCACCGATTTATAGTTTAATAGGCATACAGGGAAGTCATGTGTTGTCCTCATCAGATATTTTGCTGTTATTTTTGGAAATCTTTCATTTTTAATACTATCAATAAATAATTTAAATTTAGTTTAAGGGTGTATATGAATAATGGTTATCGCCCGGTTTCTATTTTATATTGAGCCCGATTATCTTGATACTTGTGACCTTAAAGTTTTAGCATTATTTAAAATAATATTTATAAAACAACATTTAATATATATAATTATAAATTATATAAAACGGTGTGAAAGCAGAAAGGTGTAAGCGCCGAAACAAAGAAATGGAGATTTTGAGTGAAAGAGGTTTTGTAAGCCATATTTCTCTGATCCCTCGTTGTGAAGTACAAAATTTTCTCTAATTTCTCGATTTTTTTTCGTTTCAAACGTAGCATGAAATGAAAGAACTATAGCTTTTGCTATAGCTTGAACTATCGTTTTTGCGCTTACGCCTATCTGCCTTGACACACGCCTTGACACGACACATGGAGCGCCGATGTTAGCTAATATATCGGCAAAAACCTCAACAACAGACGAATTGAAAGAAACTCCAACTTATAGGGGACAAAAACTTTATCAAACGGAGACAAATCAATTTTTTTTATAGACTCCCATAGACGAGCTATTCAGGACTCAAACCCTAACAGAACAGCCACAAAGAGGTGGCAGACACTTATAAGCAGGCTTAGAATAGAATGACAACTAACTAACTGGTCAAACACAAGACAAATAGTGAGCACCATCACTAGAAACTGAATCCTAATTCCTACAATCCTTCCCCCCCAAAAATAATTTCCTATTCCTCATATCCCTCTTGGAATGCATCCAATGCAGTAGAAGATTTTCCTACTATCCCATCATCTTTATTCCCTGAAAGTCAACACAATAAACCAAGAGATTTCAAAAAAAAAAAAAAAAAAAAATTCAGTAATTTCATTATCCTGTCATGGGAAGCTCGTAAATAATTTGAGGAACTCGTGTATATTACAAAGAAGTATTATTAATTTTATCTCAGAGAGAAAATGAGTTATTAATACTTCCATTATAAAAAGAAAGTTTGGAATATTTGAGATATTTATATCTTGTAAAACATAAAAAAAAAAGTTATTACTAGTTAAGAGATATTTACTGCCAGGAAGTTGCCTTTAAAATAATAATTTATTTTTCAATAAAAGCATTCCGTCTGGGGGCCCTCTAGTCACTTCAAGGTCACCGTCCTGAGGCCCCGCTATCCCTTCCCGACCCACCATCTTTAAAGGGTTAAAAAGGGTTATTTTAAATTAAAATAAAAATATTAATTACGTGATTATAAATTAAAAAATCACAGTACAAAAAAAATTCCAAATAGACAAAATAAACAAAAAATTCGTACATTCATGAAACTTTGGTCATAACTTGTTCTTCATAAGTTCCCATTAAAATATCGTAAAGTAGACAAAATCCACTTTACGAAAAGTAGTTTGGCCTAACTAAATCCATTGTAAGGGGACTTTTGGTTTGACCAATAGCGAAACGATTTATTTATTTATTTTTTTTTTTAATCATTCATTACTAGTTAAGCTTTGATTTCGTATAAATGAAGTATAGATGAAGTAGTACAAGGAAGTACACCCGAAACAACAGTCCATTCAGCGCCAGGGCCACCCTACTTGCCATGTAAGTTTAAAATACACTCCCATACAACGGTTCCAATCTGGAAACGATAGACATATATAATGTAACAAACATATATAACGAGAGCCGTAGCTGGGGTAGGGCGAAAGGGGGCGGCCACTCCGGGCGCGTTTAAGGAGGGGGCCAAAATGCCAACAAAAAAAAATAGTTTTTTCATTCTTCATTTTTGTTTAGGTTCGGAAAAGAAAATTTATTTTAGTAGATTTAAGTCGAATATATGTTTAAATTAGTAATCATGAAACAATATTTATAAAAGCAGATAGGAACGTAGGATACTAATCGATATAATCCCTTTCGATGCCTTGTAATTTTGGTATCGATACCGCTAATTCAATATTTCTTTCGATATATTTGTGGTATCGAATATTTCATTCGATTTATTCAATGAGTTCGGGTATCGATAATTTGTCAGTATCGTATTTCTAGCGAAATTATTCAGAAATTATGGCAGAGGGAGGCAGAGCCAGAACTATGTTTTTTTCAGGGGGGCAAACTTAATTTTGCCGCCCCTTCATTCATTCCCTCCTCCTAATAAAAGTCGAAAACAAATTTATAACAGTACTTTAGGCAGTATATTTCGAAATAAATATTATCATCTCACTACGTTTAATTAACTGAATTAAGGTCATAACTATCAAAAAAATATCTGATGTGGGCAACAAATGACTTCCTTGTACGCCTATTAAATCATAAATCCGTAGCTCAAAAAGTGATACTGAATTTGGTTACTAGTTTCCAAAGATTACAGTGAAAACGACATTCGGCGTCCTGACATCCATCTATTGACACACACACTCTTGTTACTGGAGGTCTCATTCCGTTATTGCATGTCGTTTTCCTTCAGTATGTAACTAGTTTCCAAGATATTTCTTCATGTTCCATGACAAAAATAAAACTGTCAATATCACTGGATAAAGCATTGGAAATCGACTGTTTCAACATTTTAAGCGGAAAAACCCAGATAACTAAAATCTTATTCTCATGCTGCAGACTTGTTGATCTCACAAATGGGGAGGAAAACCAGTATTTTACTTTCAATTTTAACACTTAAAACAAGTAATACAAATTTTTAATTGGATTGGAAACCAAATTGCGTTTGTAACCTTTATTAACGAAACATATGATTTATGTATTTAATTTAAATATAATTTTTGATGTAAGCTTATTATGACCTTCAAGTAAAGTACCCTTTTCGGCTCACCAATTTTAACCAAAATCTAGTAAATACATTTATATCGATATAAAAGTCCTATTTACCAAATTTTAGATAGTTTACATTATATTCTAATATAATTTTTGATGAAAGTCTAATATGACCTTCAAGTAAAATACTGCTTCCGGTTTTCCAATTTAGACCAAAATCTAGTATGTTATTTAAATCAATATATAAATTATAAATACTAAATTTGAGAAGTTTTGTATAGTATTTTAATATAATTTTTGATGGAAATCAATTATGACCTTCAAGTAAAGTACCACTTCTGGTAATCAAGCAGTGACCAAAAAGAGAGGTTCACAACTAGATTTTAAAGCAATCCTAAATACAAAATTACACCTTTCTACAGCTAACCGTTTTTGAGTTATGCGAGTTACGAACGTACGTAGGTACAGACGCCACGACGAAACTAGTCAAAATGGATTCAGGGATGGGCAAAATGGATATTTCCGTTGGAATCTGAAAACCGAAAATTTTCGCGATTACAATACTTCCTTTACTTCGTACAAGGAAGTAATAATCTTTCACACGAAATTTGCCGCCTTGCATTTTCTGCCGTTCAGGACAAGTGCTCCCTTTGCCCCCTTGTTCCGGCCCTGAGGGTTGTCAATATTAATGTTTGCCCCGGGCGCTAGTTGATCAAGCTGCCCCACTGTATATAACTGGTGCTGTTTCTGAACCCCCACCTTGCCTTTGACAAGCGATGACATCAGAAACATAGCTATATAGTAAACAAAGAAAATTATTTCTTGTCAAAATTATAGACCAATATCTCTTCCATAATATTTTCTCTCAATACTGATATCTTTTTTTTTATTGGTATTTAGTTTTCATCATCAAATAATCTTGGTTTAATTTTAGAAATTATTATGACAGTGGAATTAGTGCTATCTTAACTATATTGAAACATTCTGAATGTTAGATTAATACATTGGTATTTTTATTACAGTTATAAACATGAAGTAATAAATAGTATGTTTCATTTAATCAAGTTAATTTAAAAAATGGCAGATGTAGAACAGCTGACTGAACACTAGAAATTTGTTGGTCGCCATAGAAACTAAATAAAATATTTTTTATTCTTCCTTCAAGAATGCTTTTAGTTGGATTAAAATAACACAATGAGATATCAGAAAAAAAAAAACATGTTTTATTGTCTTTTAAATTATTTATTTTTTACTTTCATATTTTTTCTTCAACCATACAACAATGTCATCGATTGGTAGACTATATTTCTAATGCTTTGTAATAAAAAAATTATTGTCCTGGCGTTTTGCTCAATATCAGTAAAGCTTTTGATAAGGTGTGGAACGAAGGATTGCTTTCCAAACTCAAAATTTTGCTTCCACCTACTTACTACTTAAAATTACTTACTTACTTGACAGACAGACATTTTCCAGTAAAGTAAGTAACGATTTATCAGGCATAAATTATGCCAGAACAAGAGTTTTCTATGATTTTTACAAAATTAAGGTTTTTTGATGTGCTAAATCCATATTCACCAGCATTTGTGGTGTGAAAAAATCTATGAGGCTAATGTACTTAATAATTAAAAAAAAAATTTAAAATTTATTTGACTAAAAATCAATTATTTTTTTATGCTTATGTTTTTTATTTTTTATACTCTGAAAAAAAAATTTTTAAGTTCCAAAAACTAGAAAAACCATGTCGATGTCATTTTTTCAAAAAAAAAACATGTACCACTGCAACCCATGAAGGGTCTTGGGGTTCAGTACTTGTTAAGGACCGTACTGTCTCTAGGCCAACGGTTGTGCCAGGAGGTGATTTGGCCGAGATCACGCTCAACCGCCAGGTTTTTCTCCCAATTAATGGTACCCATTTTGTAGAGGCTGGGTGGTCCCCAGGAGGGTCTCCCGATCCCACAGGGTCGATCCATGGCTGATAACAGAATAAATAATTATCTGCCACAGCCGGTATTGAACCCGGGACCGGGAGCATTGTAACTTAGTGCCTTAGTACTGAGCTACTCCGCCCCCCATTTTTTCAAACATGAGATATAAAATAAAGCATTTTCTGCATGTTTAATTTTTTTTTTTCTCAGCTCCTAGGATCCATTGGAGTCGATTTTTTTTCAATGTAGAATCATACAAAAAATTTTGATTAAAATCGGTGACAGACACACTGTTTATTCTCCTTTTTAGACACGCCAAAGTTAAATAAAGCATTTCTCAAGGGAATTCTAGTTTCTGGAGAATAAAGTTAAAAATTCCACCAACTACTAAAGAAAGCAATTTCCAAGTTTGATTACTTTCAGGCAGTTCTGGTTATAAATTTCTAGTCTGGAATATCTTGAACCTTACCAATGTACACTCGAAGTAGTAGCAAACTTTTACGAGGCAGTTGCGAATCTAACTCATTTTTCTCATAACTCCAGCTAAAAACAAGTTCACAATGAATGATATATTTTCCAATGGTAGATATATTTGGAATTCCTTCCATATTCAAATCACGTGAATACTAAACCACTACCACACGATGTTTGGAGATGAAGGAGTTCCGGCTGCATACATAATACTCTGCTGGGGACCAAATAACATCATCATATTTGCCCCCCTAGCTATTACTTCCTCGTCAGGTGCCAGTCCTTATAAATCTCTCTATAACGTCTGTAATATTACTTTATCCGTTATACAGAGAGGTTCACCAAGATGGGTTTTTCGTCTTCCGAAAAATTAAAGGTGAACCTGGCGCCATCTCACGGTAGTCGAGACAACTAGGCCATAGCAACGCTCTCTGCAGGAAGTAATGGGAAATAGGAGGACTTTAAGGTCCAAGATTCAAGTCTGATAAAGTCCAGACAGCCGGCATTTTTTCTATTAAGGGAGCTATTAAAAAACTCAACAATTACTGAGTAGTTCAAGAAACTGTTTTCCTGGCATAGGAGAGAAGAGAAATGAGAGAGAAAGAGATGAGGAGAGGCCTGCAGGCAATAATCAGTATGAGTTAATTCAAGAAGCTGAGTAAGTCCTGCAACTGCAACAATTCACTCCTGCAACAATTCACCCACCTACTTTCAACATAATCTTCCGGCAGTTCATCATCATCAATAATAATAATACTTTATTAATCATAATCATTTACATAGCTAATTAAACATTAATAAACAAAGTATGGCCTTAAGCCGTCTGCCTGAGTTCAGTATTATATACAGTTTAATACAAACAATATAGAAAAATACAAAATAAATAAATTAAATAAACTCTCTTAAATAAAAAGACTAAAAAGTAACAGACTCTAGAATAGAAAAAACACAAAAATAAAATAGTTTATCACGTAAAAAACAAATGATCCATCACAATAGCTTAGAAACAGGTAAAAAAAATTTTGGTTTCCCCCTTCCGCATGTAATTTAGAAATATATTAATTCACAGTATCTTTTGTCTTAAACATTTTTTTTTCATACAGTCCATTCTAATTTTCACCCAGATTTAATTTCAAAAGGTAGATTTAAGATGAAACTATTAATACTATACTGTGGGTTAAATTAAAAAATATGCAGTTGTTAACGCTTACAAGATTTATTTTTTAAGTGACATAGTTCAGTGGGTACTAGATGGCTTAGCGAAACAGTTGAAGTTCAGTACAGATCCTGGGAGAAACGTCCAGAGACTTTGCCATTCAAACAGGAGTTAAACAGGAGAATATACTATCTTCAGTGTTATTAGATCAAAGATTATTTATAATGAGTCCACTCAATATCTCTTATATAATTATGATGGAGAAATCAAATCACAGGAAGAAATCAAAATTCGCTCTTAGAAGCATTTTCGGAATGTGAATAGTCAGCTAGGAAGGTAGTGCTCGAAATAAATAAAAATAAAACAAAGTACATGCTATCATCTAAGAAAGCCTCAACCAGTGGACATTTTATAGGAAGAGGGTCTGGCTTTGAGAGTGTTAAAAAATTCAAATATCTCAGTAAAATTGTAACCGAAGATAACCAAATGGAAGAAGAGATGAAGGCAAGAATTTAGAACGGAAGCAAATGGAAGGAGAGATGAAGGCAAGAATTTAGAACGGAAGCAAATGGAAGGAGAGATGAAGGCAAGAATTTAGAACGGAAGCAAATGGAAGGAGAGATGAAGGCAAGAATTTAGAACGGAAGCAAATGGAAGGAGAGATGAAGGCAAGAATTTAGAACGGAAGCAAATGGAAGGAGAGATGAAGGCAAAAATTTAGAACGGAAGCAAATGGAAGGAGAGATGAAGGCAAGAATTTAGAACGGAAGCAAATGGAATGAGAGATGAAGGCAAGAATTTAGAACGGAAGCATATGGAAGGAGAGATGAAGGCAAGAATTTAGAACGGAACCAAATGGAAGGAGAGATGAAGGCAAGAATTTAGAACGGAACCAAATGGAAGGAGAGATGAAGGCAAGAATTTAGAACGGAAGCAAATGGAAGGAGAGATGAAGGCAAGAATTTAGAACGGAACCAAATGGAAGGAGAGATGAAGGCAAGAATTTAGAACGGAACGAAATGGAAGGAGAGATGAATGCAAGAATTTAGAACGGAACCAAATGGAAGGAGAGATGAAGGCAAGAATTTAGAACGGAACCAAATGGAAGGAGAGATGAAGGCAAGAATTTAGAACGGAAGCAAATGGAAGGAGAGATGAAGGCAAGAATTTAGAACGGAAGCAAATGGAAGGAGAGATGAAGGCAAGAATTTAGAACGGAACCAAATGGAAGGAGAGATGAAGGCAAGAATTTAGAACGGAACCAAATGGAAGGAGAGATGAAGGCAAGAATTTAGAACGGAACCAAATGGAAGGAGAGATGAAGGCAAGAATTTAGAACGGAAGCAAATGGAAGGAGAGATGAAGGCAAGAATTTAGAACGGAACCAAATGGAAGGAGAGATGAAGGCAAGAATTTAGAACGGAACGAAATGGAAGGAGAGATGAATGCAAGAATTTAGAACGGAACCAAATGGAAGGAGAGATGAAGGCAAGAATTTAGAACGGAACCAAATGGAAGGAGAGATGAAGGCAAGAATTTAGAACGGAAGCAAATGGAAGGAGAGATGAAGGCAAGAATTTAGAACGGAAGCAAATGGAAGGAGAGATGAACGCAAGAATTTAGAACGGAACCAAATGGAAGGAGAGATGAAGGCAAGAATTTAGAACGCAAGCAAATACAATTGGTCGCTTAGGAAAATATTTCAAAATCGAGATATACCACGAAACCTCAAAATAAGGGTATAAAGGACGGTCCTTCGTCCAGTTTTAAGGTATGGTAGTGAGGCATGGACCCTAACCAAGCAGCAAAAGAGATTACTGAATACTTGGGAGAGATTCAAAGAAAAATATATGGCCCGACCAAGAAAGTAAATCTTTTTTATTTAAGGTATAAGTTAAGCGGGTTCTCTCGCTCAAAATGTCGATTTTCAATGCTTTATCTAGTGAACTAGACAGTTCTAATGTTGTCACGGAACAGGAAGAAATCTCTTGGGAACTTGTTATTTATTGAAATAAAATGACATATATACGGAAAGAGACTCCCACAAAAAAGAGCTTGTGTGTGTGAGAATAGATGGGCATCGCGAAGCCGAATGTAGTTTTTGAGATACTGCTATTTTCGGAAACTAATAACCAAATTCAGGATCACTTTTTGGGCCACCGATTTATAATTTAATAAACTTACAAGGAAGTCATCAAATATTTTACTAAGGCATAAACGAAGATCGTGCGTTTTTTTTTTCCTTGTTTTTTTTTTCTAAATATCTGTTCAAGACTGCCCTCCAATAAAGTAAGGGAGCATAGGTGGTATGCAGGTGCATTCGTTTATCACTCCCTGAGCGTTCCTAAGAAAAGGAAGCCTTTAATGAACATCAATGATAAAGGCTTACTTTAAGCCAATTTGATCGCAGAGGCGTCCCTTGGCGGAAAGCACGTTAAAGGATCGATTAAGGAAAAGAGATAACGGGACTGTAACAATTTATAGCAACCTTCTTGTTTCTAGATCATTAATTAACACAAATGGGGATTTTTTGAATGAAGAAAATTGCCGAAGAACACCTGAAGAGGTCAAAATGGTAACTACATCCGCTGAAAAGAAAATGGAATTGAAAAAAAAAAAAAAAAAAACGAATGGGGTAAAAATAAAAATTTCTTTCGTATTCTGTCATTGATTACGTCTCGAGTATTTTTTCTAATTTTAAGTTTTGAATTGATCTTTTTTTATTAGCAAACGATAACAGATATTATCAACAATATTACAAATTCATTGATAAGGAAGGGAAAAGTCTAAATTCTAGCAAATAAATAAACTCTGACAACGAAATTGATACAAAAAGATGACACTCATTATAAGAATTTAATGAAAACATGAGGTTTTAACGTGAGGCCGTGGTGGCCGAGTGCTAAGGTGTCACCTTAGATACCTCGAAACTGCTGCAGCGCCGCACAGAGCGGCCTGTCGCGAATCTAGCGGGAAAAAAGTCCAAAACTGAAGTTTGAGATTATGATTAAACATGTGTTTGTAACATGATGTAGGATGTTAATAAGCGAGAAAATACATAAAAAAAATCCGAGGATACCAATACAGCACTTAGATAAACTAACTTATACCTTTTCAACTCGTTCATAGTTTGGAGTAAGATAGTTCCTTCAGTCTCATAGCATTAGTACAGTATAAGGACGCATAACAGTATAAGGACGCAGTATAAGGACGCATAACAGTATAAGGACGCAGTAGATAATTATTATTTATTTATTTTTTTTTTTTTTACTATTTCACGATGTAATGCAATGAAAGAAGCAAATAGATACTAATGATGTTCTTTTAGTCTTATTTTCCTAGATTAAAATAGACTTGGTCGGTCAGCGGTGATGGGTTCGGACTGCGTTTTCTATCCGTTTCATAACCCTTAGAGCACGCTTATGGAAGATTTGGCGATGTGTGATATATAATTTTTTTTTGTCCGCTTCATTTGAGCACCAGCGGCCCCCTTTAGGTCAAATGAGCTGGAATACGTTATGTAGGACTTTCCTCTAAGCATAACGATAACGTAACCCATACTTTTACGGTATCGTTCAGCTTAGAAGAAATTCCAGTCAAAATTTTGGTTACATTCCAGTCAAAACACCTCCAGGTTAGGGGGTTACATTACCGGTTACATTGAAAGCTGGTTAAATTACCTACAAAACAAAAGAAGTTTCATAGAAATCGGATTAATATTAGCAAAGATATGCCTATTCCAACTCTATACCTTTCGTACGTTTCAGTACCTTTTTATTCGTACCACATTTTTTCCGAAAAAAAAGACTATTGCACTGGGTTGAAGGTCGGTGGTGATGGGCAGGACTGCGTTTTCTCTCCGTTTCATATATTTACACTTTTTTATTAATTTTTTCCCGCTAGATTTGAGCACCTGCAGCGGCTCTCTTTGTATCAAATGAGCTAAAATTCGTTTCATAAACCCTTGAGCTTGACCAAATTAGTTTATAGGATTTGAAAATTTGTATTTATTGATTTGGTGTTAAGAGAGTATGTTTTGGTGGTATAAACTTGGTTTTCCCACACCCCACCCTGCTGTGGATTTTTTTAAGTATTTGCGAATCCCTAAGACCCTTCTAAATTGATATATATGTATATGTATATGTATATATATATATATATATATATATATATATATATATATATATATATATATGTGTGTGTGTGTGTGTGTGTGTGTGTGTGTATTGATAAATATATATTTTTTTCCCCCGCTACATTATAGCGTATGTTTTAATTTGAATGAAAATATGACCTTAGTGACAGAGCTCTGCTACTCCGTTTTCTTCCCGATTGTAGACAATATTACAAACTCAGAATATGAGTTCATAAGTCAATTAACAACATTCACCTATATGAAAAACTGTTTCACGTTTTAGTGTGTAACTTTTTATGAACATGTATGCATGTAAAATTAACAAGCATGTAAAACATAATAGCCCGTTCTCGCCCGTTTAAAAACAGTAATAACCAAGGCGTTTCCGGTGGAAAACTCGTGCTTTTAAAACGAGAATTAATTCAGGCATTGAAGGCGGTCATTGTTTTAACAATTCTCTAGAAGAAAAAAATGTACTGGATTGATCTTATAAAACAAACATTTAATCTGGGAAGTGTAAATGTGTCTTGATAACATGATTTTTTATTGTAAAATATTTGGACCATTATAAGGACTGAAATGAAATCAGAGATACAAGAGATACAAATATATGAACAGTAAAAAGACGAAGTAAATAACATAAGGTTAAGAGATTTATAATAATTATTATTTATTATCAATTTATTCATCAAATTATTTAAATGGAATTAAATATGGGACTAAAGCACGGCGCGCACTAGGGACCGGTCCGGACCGCCCGCTCTCCTCCGGCCTTTTTAAAAAGTCCGTTCCTATATTTATAACGATACCGCGCGCACTAGACCGGTCCGCCACGGACCGGTCCGAACCGCCCTTTTCGAACTAATCCTGCAACCGGCCTATTTCCTCCAAAAAGGGACAGACGAAAAGGCCGGTCGGGTGATTATATAGGAAGAAGCTCTCTCATATATATAAAACGATAAATAAAAATTCTATATTTCAATAATTTCGCTTAATAACTACTACCCTATGACCTGAAATCAGTAAATACTTACTTACGTAATTTGTTAATTCAAGGGGACGCGTCCCTCTAGGGGGGCGTGATAAAACTAAAGGAGGGCGCGAGTATATCGAAAACAATATATCGACAAAAAATAAAAAAATGTATTTATTTTACAGAAAACATTCTGGCAAAATAAAATACACTTTACAATGATATGTATAATACACTTATAAATAGCTATTACACAATGTATTTAATAATTAACTTATCAAAACTAAATTAAAAACATGATTAATACTTATTAGTGACTCCCTTCGGTCCAGGTTCTAAAATATTCGAGACAAATCTATGCATTAATATTTTGAATATTGAATTGATATATAATGTATTTGAAAATTACAATCGATATATGCATTATGTGATTATGCAATCTAAATTAAATAGAAACTAACGTTATGATTACAGAATGATTTCAGTGAAAATTATTGTAATGGGGAGAGAGAGGGTGGCGCGATGAAAATTGTTATTGAAAATTGCGTCGCAAATACTAAAATATTGAGAAACACTGCTTTATAAATTTAATTGTATTCGTAGAAGTTTTAAAAGTTCATTTGATATACAATAAAATTAATTATGTAGAGTGCTGTGGTAACTATGAATGTTAAAATATGAATATCTCTATGACAAGAGTCTAGAAATATAAACTGGGAAATCGGAAACAGCCGGGAGCATCCGATCTAGCCCGATCTCACTCTATAACATTAATAGGAGTGGGCATTGTTAATGTTATTAATTGTTAGTTAAACTGTTATATACACACATAAGCGATACCACCAACATATCGAATAAAAGTATCGATACAATATCGAACGGAAAGTATCGATACCACAAAATATCGGAAGTACAGAGAGCCACTGTCGTGTTTATATATTATAGAATAATATCTTATCCCCTCCCCTCTCCACCCACTCAGCCCTCGGTCTCAATAGGATTAATTAGTTTTATTTATTTTAAATATCCCTAACGTATTTATTTTATAACATAAAAAAATGCAGTTAGTGCAGATTTGTCAACAAGCAAACTCGGCATGCAGATAAAATAGATTTTGTATATTTTATCAACTATAATTAAAAACAAAATTCTATACTGTATCAACGACTACAAGTGATAACTGCTCTGTTGTTTTTAAATTTATTGGTATTCTTCTTCTTAATAATAATTGTTTGATTGTTATTATTAGTGCTTCTAATTTGTTATTACATTAATTATTTTTTTATTGAGGCTTAGGTAATAAATCAAATGAATTAATGACGCTTATTGGTAACAAAAATGTATTGTCCTTTGAAATAAATATATATTCACATATTCACATATTCAATATATAGTCACATATTCTTTTTATAGTAAATTTTACTTATGCTTTCAATTAACCTTTCAATTGTTTTCCATCCCATCAACAAAATGGTTTTGGAATTCTCAAAACTTACATTCCGTAAATACACTCTCAATTGGAATAAAAACAGATCGGCATTTTTAACTCTTGATTTCGATGTGAATATTTTGTCGCACATGCTACTGATTTTAATAGCATGAGATTGAAATAGACCACCTCGATTTTTTATTGGTATCAAATTTTTCAATTAAATTCTAAGCATAAGATAGAAAATTGCCATAAAATATTCTTCGCATTTAATGTCGTGAAATCCATAACCCCTCTCTCTCCATAAAAAAAATATAAATATTTAAAAATAATTAATCAGAAATTTTTTCGAAAACTTAAGTTAGTTGAAATTTCCACTTAATATCAATTTTCTAAAAAACGAAAAAAAATAGGATATGTCTAAATTATTTCAAAAGTAATTATTTTAATAAAAATAATTATTTTTCAATTATAAAATAAATGTTGACACTGATATAAACATTACTATGAATTCCAGAAATTAAATTAGAAACGATTAATTAATTACAACAACAAATTATACAGGTAGGTATTTAGCAAGAAAAGAGATATTGGTAGCAAACTGACATCAGCTTGAAAAAGTAGTATGCAAACAAAATTATTAAAATATTTGTATTTTATTTATTCATGTACTTATATATATGAGAGAGCTTCTCCCGCTATAATCACCCAACCGGCCTTTCCATCTGTTCCTCCTTGGACCGACCTAGGAAAAAGGCGGTTTGGGCCGGAAGCGCGGGCCGGTCCGGGGCGGTCTAGTGCGCGGGGTATAGTTATAAATATAGGAACGGACTTTTAAAAAGGCCGGAGCGGGGCGGTCTTAGTGCGCGGCGTATATAGAGGCTGAAAATGGACTGATACCAGGCCGGTCCGGAGCGGTCCGGACCGGTCCTAGTGCGCGCCCAGCTGAAGTGACTACCATATGAAGAAAATTAGAAGATAGTTGAGCGGAAAACTGACCGAGGCCCTACAGTATACTGATTTAGAAATTAAATCCTGAAGATGGGACAAAACCACGAAGCGTTGGTGTAATATTATTGAATTGTGAATAAAACCATATTAATATCGTTAATACAATTTGGATGAAATTTAGAGGTATTATGCAAGTTGGTACCTAGATGAATTTTATCAAATTTCATACACTGCACATGCGCAAACGTATTTTCCTTGACATATATATATTTCGAAAACTGCTCGTCTGATTTCGACCAAAATTAGGACGATAATTCCGAATTTTTTATCGAATTTTTCATGGCGCATGCGTATTTTGATTTACTGTTATTGTTAAAGTTTCTTTATGTCGTCGGAATCGACAATTTCCATTCGTTTCAGACATCAAGGAAAAAATTTGGTCTCACGTCTGTCTGTAGTCAAATCCATATTCGGGCATAACACCAACTACTATTAATCCCATTTAGATGAAATTTTCAGGGATTGTGCGAGTCGGTACCTAGATGGTCCAATATCAAATTCCATCGTCTATTTTGGCTTGAGAGTGCGCAAACGTATTTTCCTCGGCACACCTATATTTCGAAAACTGCTCGTCCGATTTCGCCCAAAATTAGAGAAAGTAGGCTTATAAGGATGTATATTCCGAATTCGATATCGGATTTATCATGCGTATATCGATTTACTATTATTGTTTAGGTTTTCTTCGATATAGGATGAACCATAATTTTTTTGTGTATAATTTTTCCGAAATATACGGAGATAAACAATTACAACATTAAATTTGTTTTTCCTTGCACATTGGTTTTTCCTAATGTAGCCTATTGAAATAGTGAGGAATCTATACCTACTTGGCAGATGTTTTTGACATTTGGTAAGCTGTATTTGGATTTTGCAAAACTGGGGAATGTAAGTAATATTCGATAGGTGTGGGAGAATATTGAAGCCTGGGAGAATTGTGTTATGGATGATTTTGCGGAATTGGGTTTTGAAGGTGCCATCCAACTATCGGATTTAATAGGCCTTTTTCTGCGGGTCAGGAGTAGGTATTTTGGAGTTTTTATTACTAAAGTAACCTTTAGTAACCTTTAGTATTTTATCTATGCACATAAAAATTCAGCCTGCGTTTATTTGGGTTCGTAAAACACGAAAAGTAGCCGGTCGATTTTGGGCTTGGAATATTTACAGTCAAAATTTTTTTTTGTAACTCGTTGTTTGGTTGAAAATTTTGGTAGCCCTCTCCCCTCCTAAGAGTTCTAATAATTGAAGCATAGAAACGCTAAAGAGTCTAAGTGCCTCTAAGTTTCAAATTGAAAAATATTAAAGTAATATGACAATTGAAAAAAAAAAAAAAAAAAAAATTCTGATAACCTATGGTTGTCTAAGTAATAAAATCACATTTAAAATAATACTAGCTAAACAACATCTTTTTTCTTCAATTCCTTTCATTCTACATAGCCACGGCAAAGCAGGCCAGGGTATTGAAATGAATGATGTGTTTCCTCGGTGAGCCTATGTTTGCTGTAATACTTGTATTTACTTTTCCATTCATTTCATCTAGCAATAAGTACTGGTACTGGTACTGCTATTGGTGGGGGGAACTAGTTCGGCAAGTGGGCCTTATGGTCCTTTTTGACAACCCCTAACGGCTACTTTTATGTCACCACCGCGTATTAACCAGAGTGGGAGTGTCAAGATTAATTTCGCGGGATCGCCACGAAATAGATATTAACTGACCCAGGTGGGAATCGAACCCACAACTTTCCGAACCGGGCACTCTGGGACCCTCGCCCCAACGTACTCAGCCATCACGTCCCCTAACAATAAGTAAGATGAAATGTGAAATATATAATTAATGTGGTAAAAATAAAATAAAAATCTAAGTTGAACTTCAATCTTTTATTTTTTTTTTAAATTTGTTCGTAAAAGTTTTGTACTATTACAAATCTGTGAATTGTAATATTTTTCTCCTGTTTTATTTTTACTAACAAATATTAAAATTTGGGAATAAACTTATACGGAAGAAAATGCAGTAAAGTACTTTCAAAGCTCTAGGATTGTTCCATCGAAGAAATTGATTGGGAATAGGCACGGTATTTCCATTACAATAATAACTGAATTTAAATTACGGTAAGGCCTCGACCGCAACTAAAAAGGATCCAGTTTGGGATTCGTTTATCTCTTGAGCGAGCGTAGCGAACGGATTTCGGTAGTTGTGCTCTAATTAAAGCAGTAATGCTTTAAATAAACACCACATAATGCCAATGTTTTAGGATTATTCATTTCTTTTTTTTTAAATAAAGAAATTTCAATATTAATATAGAAGAGCAGAAACTCATTAAGAAACATAAAATAATTGTTAGGATACAAATGTCTTTTTAGAATGTTGATGTGGGATGTGCTGCATATATGTGATTTTATTTCTTGTGTCCTGAGCTTTTTTAATTATTAAGTACAAGTACAAGTCAGAAAAGTACAAGTGGAAAGGTTCGTATTTAGATTTAGTTACTTACCGTTATTAGATATTAATAATTTTATTGATTTTTTTTTTAACTTAAAGTTTTTTAATATAACTTTTTTAAATGTTATTGTGTTTCAACATTATAACAATGTTTTAATAATATATGGTATGTTAACTATATAACATCATGTACTTTGCTTTATAGGAACATCCTATAATAAAGTACGTAAATACAAGTGAGCCAATGATTTATCACGCCTATAACTTATACTGTGAAATGTTGAAATACGATAACATTTAAAATAGTTTTTTTTTTTTTTTTTTTTTTTTAAAGTAAATAAAAAAATAATTAAATACAATTATTATTATATAGGAGCGGGGTAGCTCAGTGGGTAAGGCACTTCTCAAGGTCCCGGGTTCGAGACCGGCTGAGGCAGATAATTATTTATTCTGTATTCAGTCGCGGATCGACCCTGTGGGATCGGGGGACCCTCCTGGGGCTCACCCAGCCTCTATAAAGTGGGTACCCTTAATTGGGGGGAAAACCTGGCGGTTGAGCGTGATCTCGGCCAAATCACCTCCTTACACAACCGTTGGCTTAGAAACAGTGTACGGTCCTTACCCAAGTACTGAGCCCAAGACCCTTCACGGGTTGTAGTGGTACAGGTTTTTTTTTTTTTTTTTTTTTATTATTATATAATGACGATTATATAATAACATCTAAAAACGTTCATTTCCACTTGTATTTTAACCACTTGTACTTGTACTGTTGTACATTATTATGAAATAGGGTCCTGATGATTTCTGAATTGGCGAAACGTTGACTGGTTAATTGTTTACAGATATTTCAGAGACTCAAGGCTTTTTGTTTGGAATCTCATATTTATATCCAAGAAATTTTAGTAACGAAATGTAATTTAAATTTTATTTTTAACACTTCTACATAAATTACTATGAATGCGAGGAAGACAGATGTTAGCACGTTATAGTCTCAGGTTATAACCGATAATAGAAGATATGTTCCACCGCTTAATACGTAAGAACCCTAAAATTAAATAACAATAACTACTTCTATAAATATATATTAAAAATACAGCATAACTAAAATATCTAGAGTACAATTTCAACACGTGCTGGTTCTTTTTCCTTTTATATATTGTCCTTTGTCACCTTTATTTCATCATCTTTGACGTGTATACCGATATCATAAAAGGAGTAATATTTCAAAATCATAAAAGGTTCTTTCCAATCGAGTTGCCACCTTTTATTGTGAATTCCAATATTATGCTCACATAACAATATATGAAAAGGATTAAATCATTTTATATTTTTCATGAGGCAATGTCCCATTGTCGAATCGATACAATGCTTATTAAATTTGAGATAACCAAAGTTATATGTAATGTAACATTATTAAAGAAATTCCTTTCCTGAATAATTTAAGAAAAAAAATATCTAAGTTTTATTTTTAACATACTTAAAGATGAGATCCTCTGTTACACTATTCCAGTCAACAAAGGTTTTTCCGAAGAAAGAATTATTTTTTGTTTTTTGGGATATTGAATTCGAATTTCAGGTTTGCCACCACACCAGCTTCACAACGAAAATAGAAAAAAAAACTGGAACTTTTTTTAGTTTTTCGCTTATAAATAAAAAACTAAGCATTTTTCGAAGATGAACACTTTATACAAAATAAAATTATACACAATTTTTAACAAAATGCACACATTACACTGAGTTTTCCGCCAACCTGCGACCCCGTTAGAACGAGCTAAATAAGGCCACTTTTTTGAACTGACGTTCGTTAATTCCTTTAATATTACCAAAGCAAATCCGGCATTTCTAAAATTATTTTCAGACATATGACGTTGATATTAGGGTACCGCGGTACAGTCAAAAGAGTGTTTTTTGCGTTTTTCACAGAGAGCCAAAAAGTGACCTTTTCTTAAGGTAGACTTTCGCTGGTACTGCCCGGTAGTCTAGGTGTGACGTCATACCTATACTGTCGCGTCCCTGACGGTTCTCGCTTATCAATTGAAACAATGCTATTTCACAAAAAGGGATTTAGTTATTATGACGACGAACGTCCAATAGTTTGTAAATCTGTTTCATGTTCTTTATGATCACAAACATAAGGACTACAGAAATGTAATAGTACAAAATAATGTGTGGAAAAACAAATGATTTTATTTTTATATTCACACATTATTATTATTATTGTATTAATAAACAATAAAGAAACCGCGACAGACGAACATTGTTCATTGCCTAAAACACCAAACAAATATCTAGTTGTACATAACATAACAATGTAAATGTTGTGCATATATGTAAATAAACGTATTCATTTATCTATAATTTGTATGTATCTAAATAACATATAGTTTTAAAGTTTTAAGCATGTACTATATAATTATAACTATATGTTATAATTATAAATATAGGAGAGGTTATAATGTTATAGGTTATGCAAGAGTGGGCCGCTACGGTGGGCAGTTTCAGCGAAATATAGAAGCAGCAACAGTTAGCGGCTACAATTGGCAAACTTAGCCGGCCGCAACCGTGGGCAGTACCAGCGAAAGTCTACCTTCAACGCTCTCTAGCGGCGTTGCTGGTTATCGGAAAATTAAATGTAATATTCGAATTTTCTGTGAAATTTTATCTACTTTAATTTTGTATAAAAAGCTTAGTTTTCTAGTTATAAGCGAAAAACTAAAAAAAGATCCATAATTTGGTTGTTTTTTCCATTTTCGTTGTGATGGCGCGGAGCGGCTGGCGAAGTGGATATTTTATCATTTCTTTATTAGAGCGCCATCTAGTGTGGGTTGTCTATATTTCCACAGCATCACTGGTGACAAATCTTAAAATAATAGTCTTTAGCAGGTTTTTTTGTTCTTGCTTATCTTTTGTTAAAATATTAAAACACTAAAATTATTAAGATTATTAAAATATAAAATTTTTGATGTAAATTATGACATTAACTCTAGTAAAGTAATAGTTATATAAAATTAATTTTGATATTCTGAATATACATTGTCATATACCATATTATTGTGATATAAGTATAATATAATATACTAAGGGAGATTAGAGTTGCAAACACTCCTATGTTATCAACACTTCAATATATGTTATTCTTATTTTCCTAACAGAAATTACATTTTTTGTACTATCTTTTTTATTTAATTTTTTTTTTTGTAATTCCATTCTCAATTTACTCAAGAATATAAAAATAATTCTTTTATAATCAGCATTCTAAAATTCAAAATAATTTATCAGTTCTGCCACCTTTAATGTGTTTAATATCTTGAATGTGTTTTTATAACTTTTTTTTTTTTTTATTTAGTCGTTTATTTATAATATTTTTTAATGTAATTCAGTACACCTAAATGTCTTAATTCAATCTATTTCAACAGTTAAAAGTTTGTTGATATTTCAGCAAAAAATAGTTCACGTTTATAGCTTAAATTATTACACAGTATTTAAGTATAAATTGAATACAAAGAAGTTATGTACCTTCCTTCTAATACTACCTTTGTAGTTATGCCAGACATATTACAAAAATCAAAATCGAAGGCCAGAATGCTAGGGCGTATCCATCTCAAAATAGAAGCAGAAGAGGATTTTCAAAATTAAATTTCTTTCATATATATGGGATTCAATGCAATAATGTACAGTGACATTAAAAAGAACACAATTTATTTTTTTTAAAAGTAATTCTTAAACAATTATTTGAGAGAATTAGCTGCAAAATTTTAAAAATTTACAAGATCGGGAAGAGAGGAGATCCCCACTTTGACCCTACACCTGGCTATGCCTATGCCAGGATGTTTGGATTCTTAGATAGGTAAAAAAAAAAAAACAGATAATGGAGGCTCTAGCATATATAAAATATATAATATCTGCCTTTACGACTTTTAAAAAAAGATAAATCTTGTATTATGATATTTAGGAAGAATATCTTTTGAATAAATATAATAATTCAATTATATTTTTCTTAATGGAGGGAGTTATTGTTGACCGTATATTTATATTTAAAGGGAGAAGTTGATCGGGGGTGCGGTCAAAGAAATAGACTACTATAAGTGTGAACTTATATAATTGTGCCTACGTTTCGGCCTAAGTTTTAGGCCATCTTCAGGGCTAAAAGGAAAACAAAATAACAACAATGAAAAAAGAGAAAGAGGCAGTACCAGTAACAGTAAAAATGATAAAAAACAGAAAATACAAGTAAGATAAAAAAGTATTAAGAATAAAAAGATCAAATAAAATTATCTTTTTCTTTTTATTCTTAATACTTTTTTATCTTACTTGTATTTTCTGTTTTTTATCATTTATAATTTTTATTGTTACTGGTACTGCCTCTTTCTCTTTTTTCATTGTTGTTATTTTGTTTTCCTTTTAGCCCTGAAGATGGCCTAAAACTTAGGCCGAAACGTAGGCACAATTATATAAGTTCACACTTATAGTAGTCTATTTCTTTGACCGCACCCCCGATCAACTTCTCCCTTTATATATTTTTCTTAGTATTACTTTCATAATATTGTTATCATTTTCTTAACTTTTATGACATGAAAACAATTTAAATGGTGGGGCTCACCTCAATGTTGAATTGCATTAATAAACTAATACATCTAAAAACAAGATTAGTAAAACTACTAAAAAAGTTCTATATACAACAAAAGAAATATCAATTAGAGCTAAAATAATGTTCCATATTCAATTCTATTAATATAATTTAATATTCATTTCAATATTTTAAAACTGGAAAATAGAAATACTAACATTCATATTAAAGAATAAATCTTACCTGGTTTTTGAGTGCGTTGAGCTTAACATAAAAGTGGAGTGGCAACACAAATGATGTAGGTAGCAAGAGATAGGAATATTTTAGGATGTCTGGTTACATGAATATAATAAAAAAGTATATATGGTTTTCTTTTGTGTGCATAACACTAACAGAAAAAGATTTAAAAAAAAAATTAAGTTCCAAGTATTAAATAGTTAGCCTAGTCTTTGAACTTTAGTTACTTTGTCTGTATCAGAAACTTTAAGTCGTTTTCAATAGAAATTCAGTAGCACTAATGGCATGAAAAGAAATTAAAAAATAATTTTATCCTTGAGTCCCCTATGAATAACTAAACTAATTTAGATTGGGTTATAATCTAATGGCTAGAAGGATTGATAAGACATAGTTAAGATCAATTAAAAATAAAGGAATATTTTTTTTTAAGTTTTCTCAATAAATAATCCACAAAATAGTACTCTTTGTAACTCAACATACTAGATATGATACTATCAGCTCATATTCAATTATTGATTTACAGACACTATAAATTTACAAAGTAATTATTAAATTTTATTTGCTTGTTTATTTTTATTATTTATTATTTTTTTTTTCCCAAATTTTTAATATATAAGAAATAATTTATTTAGATGCAATTAAACAATTTTTATTTTTTATGATTAGAAATAAATGCATATATATGAATATTTTAATTAAAGCTTTTCTTTCTTTGTTTCTTTTATTTTTTTTAGATTACGGAAAATTATTTTTATCTAAGAAATAATGGTTGATGGTGCAATAAAAAACATTATAAATTTATTACTTTGTTGGTCTTCTTGAGGACTAGAAAACTATGAAAAACAAGATAAACATGATGTAAGAACAGAGTGATCACAAAATAAATACGGTGGGAATGCATAAAAGATGGAATACAACAGTAAAAGTAATGATGTAACCAGGAACTTATACTTAATATGATTTAATAGAATACATAATTGAAAAATATGTAAAGGTATAAAACAGTTAACTATTATTATTACACTGAGGGCCAGGAAGCCCTTTCTCACCATGTTGAATCTTTTGTGAGATACCTCTTTGTCCATCTAGAGATCAAATAGGAATCGTATACTTCTTAGGAAGTACATTAGTTCCTTAGGGTGTGATCTAGTGATGTCTAGATTTAAGTATTGTCTGATTTAAATATTGCAATCTACAGAAGGCAAGAGCTTCACATTCACACAAAATATGCTCTGCCTTTTCGTTATCTGCCAGGCATAGGCGGTAAGTGGAATCTTCCACTTGTTTTATCTTTTTGAAATGGTATTTTAGCGGATAATGGCCCGTGAGGAGACCTGACTCATTATTTGCCAGTACAGAATAGAACAATATAGGAGAAAAATAAATTGCAACGTTTTTCTAAACTCAAACTAATTTTATTTTGCAAAGGAAATTAGTTCATAGATTATTTATTCATTGAGACAGAACATTAGAAATAATTATTTACTATTAATGTGTCATGTCCACTGCCTAATAGTATTCAGTGTGAAAGATAAAAATTTCTTTGATATTGGGTTGCAGTTTGGGGACCTTTACAAGGGAATCATCATGAACCTTCAGGTGATTTCGATGATTAGTGTTAATATGTGTAAATAGTACAAAATTGGTATTAAATGTTTTAACGCTTATTTAATCAATTTAATATGGCAGTTTATTTTATTTATCTAATGAGGCAATGAGTTAAACTAAAAAAAATTGTGATAATTGAAAATAACAAAAAAAAGGTTTAATAGAAAGGCATTTAAAAAATTATTTTTGCCAGCCAGTCGCGGGCCCCTTGTAAACCCTTTATGGACCATATTTTGGGAACCACTGTAATAGACAGATATAAATTGTTATCGAAAATAACAACTGATAATAATGAGAAAATGAAGCAAAGAATAAATAATTAAAAAAAATCAATATAAACTGGAGATGAGTTGTGATATTGTGATAAATTGTTTTTGTTCTTTATTATTGATAATAATAATCCTGGTCAAATATATCTAACATTCAGGCAATAATTCTTCGGCCTATACAAAGGTTAGGACATTAAAAATATCAGTCGTTTTATTGATTAAAATTTACATAAAGAGAATAAAGTCAAATGTAAATAAGCCGAGCTAATTTTTGGTGTTTGGAAAAAAAATTAGAGCTCTCCAGTATTAAAATACGCCAATGTTAAGTGCAAAAGAATACCATAATAAGTCAGATATAGTAGAGAGGTTTATTTTTTTTTAGGGACAACTCAACATGATATTCATTCCACACTGGAGGATGGTGAATTTACCACTTGAAAGCAGTTTTTAAAAAGTTTAGCACATACCCATAAAAAATCTATCTTGTACTATTATTATCGGTTATTCTTTTAAAAACATTCAAAGCTCAAAATTTGAACCTATAAAAAGCTATAACGTTAAAAAACTTCTAATATCATTTAAATGTTTATATTAATTTGCAATGCATTTAAAAAAATAAATGTCTGTGAAGTTTACAAAGATATAAACAACAAAAAGAATTTAACTAAAAATAATAATACATATTGCATATTGTACATATACGTTTTGAAAAATAAACCTTTTAGTTTTAGACATTCATGAAGATGATGGTGAGTACTAAAGGTGTAGTCACCAATATAGTATGAATCAATAAATGAATTCTATAAACTATAAAGAAGTCTTTAAACTTGTTTAATAAGTTGAAAAGAATCTAAAAACCATTACTTTGAAAAACAATACAAGAAACTGTTCTATTACTACTGCCATTAATGGGACAGACTCTAAAATATTAAACACCCATCTAAAATGCAAAAGGATATCATTTTAAGCTGGATATAGTAGAGAGGTGTTTATTTTATTTTTTTAGGGACAACTCAGCATGATATTCCTTCAACACTTGTGGATGGTGCTTTGAAAGGGGCTGTTAAAAACTTTAATGAATATAAAAAAGATAACTGTATTTTAAATTGCTGATTTTTGAATGTTTGCGTGTTTTTAGAACTGAAGATAAATGTATAACATTTGAAATTAATTTTCAATAAAAACAAATTTATAGAAGTGGCAAATCATTTATTAGTCCCTAATAAAAAATATATATTGTACAATTATTATGTTATTATCTTGTTTTAAAAACTACCGAATCCCATGGTTTGATTTGAAACCTGAAAAAAAGATAGAACCTAACTTTGGATAAGATCCATGTTAGATTTGACAATGAATGCTTCATATTTATTTAAAACTAAACCTAGAACTCTTAAGACCATTTAAAAGTATTTTAGAGCCAGTACTTTGATAAATAAGACAAGAAATTGTTCTTTTTTTTTTTTACTGTCATTAATTGGATAGATTCTCGAGTTTTAAAATGCACCAATCTAAAGTGCAAAAGGATACCAGACTAAGTTGGATACAGTACAGAGGTTTTTTTTTTTGGTTTTTTTAGAGACAACTCACTATGATATTTTTTCCACACTTGAGGATGGTGCTTTCAATGCTGTTGTTAAAAACTTTAGCGATTATGAAAAAGTCGTTAGGAAGAAATAAGAAATATGATTAATTAATATCAACCTGTTTTTCTTTTGTAAGTCTATTACAAATCATTATATGTTTAAATACGTGTGATTGTCCATCTTACAAATGGGAGCAAATGCGTCAAGACAAAATTAAGCAACTTTGTTCTATTATATTAATAATTGTATAGTTAATACCAAACTAATTTTACTAATTAAAAATCAAATTAAATCTCTTTTAATGTATAACACTTATCAGACAAATAAAAGCAGATGAAAAACAGCTGTCTGAGACTCTGAAAATGACTTGTTGATTTATTGAACGATTTATTGAAAATGAATAGTACATTATTGCTAATTACTGGATGTAATATTTCAACTACAGCCTATTCTTGTAGGACCTGATACAAAAAACTATCCAAAAAGGTTTAGCTTGATACTAATGCAATATTTTTGCACGCTGGCACTCGAACTACCAAGCCAACTACTACATACTCACTAGAAAAAAAAAAAACTTTTTGATGCATATTTTAATCTTTTAGGGACCAATGCTCCCAATTGGGAACAAATGTTTAAAAAAAATTATCTAAAAGTAAACACTCCTTCAATATATATTTATTTGCTTAAATAAAGTCAAAACTTATTTTGTAATGCAAAAACAGAGCAAATTTTTGAAATTTATGGCACTTAGGATTTTTCGAAACATGTGAAATATGCCTTTTTATATTTTTTGTTTTAATTTATTTTTATAAAAAAGGTTTCAATTCCATTAGTGCAGTAATACATATACATAATTTATTTTAAGCCTTTTTCTTTTCTATTTTTCCATGTAGCATCACAATTGTTTTATAAGTTAAAAAAAAAATAAATAAAAATAAAAATCTTTATCAGTAGCAGCCAATGTTTCAAAAAGAAAAAAAAATTGTTTCCCCAAAACTGGCAATTGTTTTGTTATATTTGAAAAACTAAAAAGACAGACAAAGTGGAAAAAAAAAAAAAAATTAAAATTTGATTTGGTTTTGAATTTGGCCTGTGTTAAAGGTCAAGTTGATTAACAACATATTTTATAATATAATTTACTGCTTAAAATTCAGCATCTGCACTAATTCAGGTCAGACAAACATTACATTTAACGTGATTATATTTGGAAAAATAAATTTAAAGCTCAATCTCAGTGCAGAATCTATTAATATTAACAAGAAGAGAATCTCAGATGTCTTCTAGATTATTCCTATGATATGATATTCCTTCAACACTCGAGAATGATCTTTGAAAGGGGTTTTTAAAAAGTTTGGTGAATATAAAAAAATGGCACGGAGATATAAGATGTAATATGACAAGTTAATATCAATTTTTTTACTTGTATTAAGTAATATGTGAATTAATGGTAAAACTCTAGAAGTGCTACTGGCGACCGTTAGGAGATCTACATTCTCAGACCAGACAAAAAGTTTAGTGCATAACTACCTATTTAGCACATTAAAAAAATTAATATCTGTGAAACATACAAAGACAGCATACAAACAGCAGAATGAGTTTAATAAAGAAAAATTGCATTATATAGAAGATTTGAAAAGAATAATTTTTAGTATTAGTCATTTAATAATGATGATGATGATTATTAAAGGTGTAGCCACCAGCATAATATGAATCAATAAATGAAGTCAATAAACTTGTTTTAAAGACAAGAAATTTTGTTCTATTCACTACTGTCATTTAGGGGACAGACTCAAATATTAAAATATACCAATATAAACTGCAAAAGGATTCCATGCTAAGGCATACAGTAGAGAGGTATTATTTTTTTTTTTTTTTTTTAGGGACAACTCAGTATGATAATCCTTCAACACTTGAGTATGGTGCTTTCAACACTTGAAAGCAGTCATAATAAAATTTAATGAATATAAAAACGATATTTCAATCCACAAAAGGATGTAAAAATTTGTATTTTTCCTAATTATGTTTTTATTAAAACTCTTAAATTATCACAATCATCATTTCAAAGTTTTACCCCATCTTCAGGATT
Organism: Rhaphigaster nebulosa; assembly: GCA_948150685.1. NCBI lineage: Eukaryota > Metazoa > Arthropoda > Insecta > Hemiptera > Pentatomidae > Rhaphigaster > Rhaphigaster nebulosa. The sequence continues at coordinate 125,813,279 of OX411311.1, read as the reverse complement.
TTATTTATTCATTACCTTAATTCCACTCTTAATTGGTCAAACAATCAATTCATAGCACTATTTCGTCATTACATGTATGCTGTTATGCTAATCCAAAATGGCAAAACCCCTGAACATTGGTTTTGATAAGGCGTGAGGTTTGATAAAACCATAATAAGGAAGAAGGAAAATGTTCACATGCTTTTATTGATTGGCATTTATTATTCTTCCATTTTTAAAATTTATTATTATAATAACGATATATTGTATGATACTATCAAGATATAAAAACTGTAAAATCTCAAGGTTTGTAACGACACCTATTACAAATTTATAGGTTGAACCTAACTTTGGACAAGAGCTTTGTAAGTTTCGACAAAGAATCATCCATTTGCATTAGTTTGCAATTCGTTTCGAAAAGTAAATTTCTGAGAAGTTTAGACGGACATAAACAGCAGAAGAAGTTTAATAAAAAAAATAATAAAAAGTAATAATTATTGCATTTTATACATGATTTGAAAAGTAAATTTTTAGGTTAAATATTTTGATATTGATGATCATGAGTGCTAAAGGCACAGTTTCAAATATAGTGTTAGCATATAAATAATAAATAAAGCCAATATTCATTTTTAAGAGAGTTGAAAATTATTATGGAGCCAATATTTTGAAATACTGTGATAGATAAATTCTTTTTAGTTAATAAACGAAATAGATTAGAAACAAAATAAGAAACATTGTTCTATTTACAACTTTCATTTATGGAATAAATTCTCAAGTCTTAAAATAAGCATCTAAACTGCAAAAGAATACCACGCTAAGTTGGATATAGTAGAGAGGAATTTTTTTAAGGAACAACTCAGCTTGATATTTCTCCAACACTTTTGAGGATATTGCTTTCAAAACTTGAAAGCAGTTGATAAAAATTTAGTAAATACAAAAAAAAAAATATGTTGCACTATTATTATTTGTTATCATTTTAAAAACTATGAATTTTCAAGGTTTAATTTGAAACCTGTTTAAATTTATAGTTTGAATCTAACTTTGGACAAGAGGCTTGTAAGTTTTAACAAAGAATTTGTTTATAATTCATTTCAAAAAAACATTTCTGATAAGCAAGCAGTGACATAAACAGCAGAATCAGTTTAATTTAAAAAAACAAACAACAAAAATGGCATATACAAGATTTGTAAACTTTATAGTTTTAATATTTTGAGATTGCTGATCATGAGTGCTAAAGGCACAGTTAAAAATGTATTGTAAACACATAAATAAAGTCAATAATCATTTTTAAAATAGTTGAAAATTATTGAGGAACTAATATTTTGAAAAAATAATGTAGCAGTAACAGCTTAGTTCTTTTTTCTAAGGAACAATATTTAAACCTTTCTTCTATTTACAACTTTCATTTATGGAACAAAGTCTCAAGTATTAAAATACGCCAATCTTAAGTGCAAAAGAATACCATACTGAATTGGATATAGCAGAGAGGTATATTTTTTTTATGGACAATTCAGTATGATATTCATTCCACACTAGAGGATGGTGCATTCAACACTTGAAAGCAGTTTTAAGGACCGGGTGCACATTTTTCAAACATTAAAGATGAAATAAAAAAAATAATAAGAAAAGAACACATTCATCGATTTAAGAATGAAGTATACAGCTTGAAAGCTAGAAGTGTAATGAAGCCGTGAATATACAAAATATATGCTGTATTATTATTATTATTGATTATTGTTTTAAAAACTATCAAATCGCAAGGTTTGATTTGAAAACTGATACAAAGTTATAGTTTGACTCTAACTTTGGATAAGAGGCATGTATGTTTTAAGAAAGAATTTGTTATAAAAATAAATATAAAATAAATTTCTGAGAAGCTTACAGGGACATAAACAGCAGAATGAGTTTAATAAAAAAATTTTTTAAATTAAATCGCATTATATACCTACAATATTTGAAAAATAAACTTTTGAGATTTATGATCATGAGTGCTAAAGGAGAAGTTTCAAATGTAGTATGAATGAATAAATAGTTGAAAAGTATTAAGGTACAAATATTTTTAAAGAACAACAATTCTCTAATAGCTTCATTCTATTTTCCAAACAATTATTTTGAGGAACAAAACTAGAAACTTTGTACTATTCAAAACTTTCATTATTCATATGTAAAATACAAATGAATACAAAGTTAGCACAAATGGTACTAAAGAGTGCTAGTGCGGCGACCTTCGAGTAACTTCGGGTGCAGACACTGATAATGCGACCGAATTATAAAGGTGTATCCTGCTAGTTATTAAAAGTAACAAATGCTAATAATGGGATAATGAAGCAAACAATAAACAATAAAAAAATAAAATAAATTGGTGATGGGTTTTATAGTGACAAGTTGTTACTGCTCTATATCTGTAACTGATACATTTTACCTATTACTTCTAATCAAATGTACCAATTAGCATACAACCAATAATTCTTCGACCTATCCAAAAGTTGTGACATCAAGAAGCCCTGTAATTTAATAACATATTTAAAATTTGATTTAAGAGGATTAAGTCAAATGCAAATTAGTAAAATATTTAATTTAAGACACTATACTTATAAATTACAGTTAAAACAGAAAAAATTAACCACAAAACCGAGAAGAATAAACTAACACAAATAATAAGTCCAAAAAAATAAAAGAAGAATATAGCATGCAAAGATAAGTATTTAACTTTAAGCAGGCATTCTCACATAATTTAAAGTGTATACATAAGTAAAAATGCGAATGTAACTTTGATTTGTAGCTTTCCTAAGTTACAGAAAGTATAATTGGAACAATCTGTAGCAAAGGACTAAGTTGTGACTGAAAGTACTAAATACTTTAAGTTTGTCACATAACTATTAGTACCAAGTGACAAAGTATCAGAATGATACATCTAATTCAACTCTTATAGAAACACAAAATAAATAAATAGTAGTGTAAAGAGGCATAATCTGATAAAAATAAAAATAAACAGGATATATTTTTAAGAAAATAAGTTGAAAATCGAAAAGCTACTAAAAATTAAGATAGATAAAAAGTTAAAAAAGCTCCAAATTTCTTCAAATATTTCTCTTTAAGAGGGAATATATGAGAAATATATATAAGAGGAAATGCTTATTTATATAATATTTAGCTATCTAAAACTTTGTATTTAGATATCAGACATCTGTTCTGTTTTAAGGTGTAGTCATATCGCAATAACAATAAATGAATGTAAATTGTAAAATGCTAACTTGTTTAGTAACTACCTTAAATTGTAAAATGTGATTAACTGTTAATACCTCACATTAACAGATAAAAAAAGACTAACCTAATAGATTTTTTTTTTTGGTTTCTAGTTAGACTTTTTTAGACTGTTGATATTAGATGTACTATCTCTGATTTGCATTTATATTATCTAATGTTTTTCAATCTTAATGATTCTTTGGCAAAACCGATGGCTTGTTAGATATTTACTGCTGTTTTAGATAACGCTTTATGCGGGAATCTTCCAAAAAATCCTATGTTTATGTTATTTTATTTTATTTTTTTTTGCAATCATTACGCTATTATATTTACTTGCTATAATATAAAGTTCAATTATTGCCCCTGTATTTTAATTTTATATTGCACACATACATTTTTCTCTGTATTATGGTGGCTTTATTAACAAAAAAATGTAAAACCTATTAAATTTTAATGTGTAGATAAATTCCTGGAAAGGAAAAACATATTACAGTACATGAATATCTAAAATATATTTCTAAATCTAATAAATATTTGAAGTAATAATGATTAAAAATGTTTTTGAAATAAAGGTTTGTTCGAAAGTTTAAGTTATAATTAATGGAAAAGGGAAACAGATTTTTGGATGTGTTGCCTGCCCACCATCTTGAATCCACAAACGACACTGTAAAGATAAATTTCGTTATAATTTATGATCGATTAAAACCTATTTAGAAAACACTCCGAATTCTTTAACACTTTTTACATTCAAGAATTCGCCACTACTAACTGACTGAAACGATGTTTGACCGCGGAAATCTAATTGTCTGTAAAAAAGTAATTTCATTAGCGTTTCTTCGAAATTCGCCAGACCGACCGAGAAAAGAATTTTATTACCAACTGTCTACGACAGCTTCGTAAAAATAAAATCTTCATAAATAATTTTATTTATTTTAAAATCATTAGTTGGCAATTATTACATTTTTAAAAGTTAGAAATTAGAGAAATATAATTAATCAACCCAAGATAAGAATTTAAAAACGAATATATATTTTCAACTATATAACTATCTGGAGTGAATATTAATTTCTATTGGAAATGAGAAATAGCTAGTTAAAATTTTGAGTAATAAATTTTAATTTAGTGATTTTTTTAAAGTACAGGATTAACATCCACACATTTTATTTAAATGTAATAAGCAAATTGGATACTGGATGAATATAAGATTTACAAGCAGTTTATATTTAGAAATACTTATGAATATAGAAATTTAGTTTTTAAATAAATAAATTAATATTATTAAAAACAAAACATAAATGAATATAATTAAATATCACCTTTTTTTTTTTTTAAATCGCAATTCAGTTATGTGAGATTTCATGCACTGACTAATTCGCGGTCACCTTATTCTGTTGAATTGTGACTTTAATTGGAATAAAAGTAAGTTCATGAAAATGTATTATGTTTTACCAATAAAAAGAGTTAATGTTTTTCTCTTCATTATATGAATAAATAAATAGTATTTTTGCTAATGAATTATATTTACAGGCCCGGACTGTCCAGGCAATTTGTTAAGCGATCGCTGTGGGGACCCCAGAAAACGGTGGTTTATGTTTTTATTACTCAGGTATTTATGTTATAACCACGCTACTTTTAATTAGTAAATAACTGGCCAAAAAGCTGCTAGGTTAGGCTACTTCTTGATTAAAATTGTAAATAATTCATTTAGACAATTTTTATCATATTTTGTTTATAATCCTGGTAAAATATACCTTTTTCTTTTCATATACCTGGCTCACTAATTAGAGTTTTTCTTATAATTTATTTTTTTTTATTGAGGTATTCCAGTAGGATTAAGAAGATTGATTCAGCACAGGTTAAGTTGGATAAATCTAAAAATATCTTCAGTCTCATTTTTATGCTATACCTAAAACACTTGTAATTGATTACTATTTTTTCTAGTATGTACAAAGATTAGATATAATAAAAATAAAAATATAATAAAGTTATATTATAATATAATATATATACAATAAAAAAGTGCCAAAATAGCAAAATTCGGAAAAATAGGAAGGGGGTTCCTCTTCAGTCTTTAGCTGCGGGCCCCATAGGAACCCGTCCAGGCCTGTTTATTAATCATATTAAGAAATCTGGCCAAATAAATAAAATTACGAAAACATAGTTTAAAATAATAATAACAATTGAAGACATGAGTGGATAAAGGTGCTATGTAACAAATTTTTATATATTGATTTTTTGAGATAAATGAAAGTGTTATTTGCTTATCTTCGCTTTGTAATATTAACAACCCAAGATTATTGATTACGTAATTTCTCAGTTGTTTAGATAGATCGTCTTTAAAAAAAATACATAAAACAAACTTTATTGGTCATTTTCTCAAAACTTAAAATTTATTACATAAAGTCTTTATCCACTCATGTCTTCAATTCTTTTTAATATATTTAAGAATGCTTAGTTCTTATCTTTAAATGTTTACCTTACTTTTTTGTTTTTACTCAATTTAGTTTTATTATATATTTTTTATTCCTTGTGAGTTTATTTTATGTTTTTCTTTGGAGCCCTGAAGAAGACGTGTGATGTGTGCCAAAACGCCGGCATTCAATAAATAGGTTATTATGTTAATCTTGACAATCTTTTCCCTGAGTAATTAGTATCACTTTCTTTTTAAGTAACTTCTAATTCAGTTAACACTCTCGGTAGGGACATGATTTTGTTAAACACCCCATGGCTAGATGGATATTTTTCAAAAATTAAGTTAACATTAAAAAATTAATCAGAAAAGAACGCGTTGGTTGATTTAAGAATAAAGTACACTGCTTGAAAGCTAGAACTCTACTGAACCCATCTGTCACTACCTGAAATATAAAAACAATCTCCACCAGGGACGGTGGGATAAAAATGAATGGAAAACCAAGGAACTTGGGCCTCACCTGAAGACCACCCGTCCATGAGGAAAGACAGACTTGTATTAAGGAATGGAATAGCTCACTTGGTGAGGAACTCCCGGACCTGAATTTAGGTCCAGTTATGGCATATGTTATTTATTCTGTGTTATCAACTGTGGATCGTATTTGGAGTCAGGAGACCTTCCCAGGGCTCACCCAGGCTCTATAAAGTATGTATCCATAATTGGGATGAAAACCTGGCTGTTAAGTATGATCCTGACCAAATCACCTCCTCGCACAATAGTTGGTTAAGAAATAGTATGTTCTTACAAACTACTGAACCCAAGACCCTTCATGTGTTGTAAGTGAAGGTTTTTTTTTTCTTATTTTATTTTTGATTTAAATATATTTTCTCGTTTAGTTGGTGTATGTTTTATTTTGTTTATTTATACTTATGCAGACTCTTACCTCCCCAGAGAGATGATTATATTCTTATACAATAAATAATATTATTATTAGTATATTACCTCTATCTTGGTGTATGCATAAATAGTACTTACCTGGCTCTAAGTAAAGTGTTAAGCTAGTAAAAATTATTCCTAATATTATATTTATTTTTTATTTTATCCTTGCAGATATCTGAAGTAGCATTAATATCTTGAAAAAAAAAAAAAAAAAATTGATGTGGCATGGAGAACACTGTATTATTGCACTTATTTAAAATCTGATTTTTGAGCCCATTTCAAATTCTGTATACCAGGACCAAGAACTCCTATATCCTCCCTTGTACTTTTCAAAATAAGACATATTCCCTTATTTTTTGGCCTTTGCGATCAATCGGTCGGAATCACTTGGGGCTGCTACATCTATCATTCTAGCCATTTTATAATTAATTTTATAATTCTATCATTCCTTGGCCTATAACAAGTCGATAGCTGAGAAACTTAGCATCGCAACTGCCAAAAAAACAGATTTGATAGTTTGAAGACTGGTTAGATCTCGTATTTGTTGGTGAGGCCAATATGTATGAAAAATAGAATGTCATGACATTTAGTATCTGATGAGCAATAAAGTTTTCTTGTGGTAATTTGTTTCTTGTGTTGACTGAAAAACATGATTGCATTTTGATATGCCTCCTTAGAGTCATGAAAAATACACAAACACTTTAACAATTCTTATATTTTTAATTGCATTAAAAAAACAGTTTTTTTTTCCTACTGTAAAGTAGTCGTTTTGCAGATATTGGTATCACTTCTTAGCCATTAAAGTTTTTATTGCTAAAATGATAAGATTGTATACTCACCCTTTAGAGTACTTTGCGTAATCTCTCATTTAGATTTTGCCAATTAAATAACAAATTAAATAGGTAATTATATATTTCTCAAAATTAGATTTATATTTTAATTTACCTGCTTTTATTATTATTTGAATGTAACCACTAATCAATTACTTATTGCGTTTATAGAAGAAACATTTATTTTTAAAAAATATGCATTTTTTTTTTAATTAAAAAAAGTTTTGAGCTATTTTATTTAGACAATTCAATTAAACTTTTTCTCATTCTTAAAACTACTTAATTACTCATTCTAAAAAAAAAATCTTTAAGCATTGGGGCTGTTTTCAAAATCTCAAACATATAAAAACAACAAAGCAGTATACAAAATTTCAAGATCTTATTCTTTTTCCTGGGCTTTAGAGTTTGGTCTATATCACCATTGTCACTGTCGATATTAAAATTAAAAAGTTTTATAAAGGCTGAGGATTACACATTTGTTGTTTGGATTTGTTTTTCCTTACTTCCATTATGGTTGTGCTATGTATATATTTAAACAAATCAGTAATAAGTTTCTTATTAATGAAATAAATTCAAGTTTGATTATGAACGTTGAACCTAGATTTCACATGAAACTCCTGTCTCGCTTTCCTATGAAATCAATGCTAAGCCTCAATTTTAGTTAATTTTTTAATTGTCTCCTACTTCTAAGTATTCCTGTTTTCAATAATGTCTTAAAATTATCAAACTTTCATATTAAGTAGGACTGTTTGAAAAATGAAACAAGAAACAAAACTGAGCCGTTTGAAATAATTTTCTTGATAAAAATGCCATTAGTAAGTAGGATTAGAGGTAAAGAGAAACAAGAGACCAATAAACATATCGGAAAAGCCTTGGTGTTCTTAAGAAACATTTCCAAGTGAGCTGCAATCTTTCAATTCTTTTTACAAAAATACTGTTATTCCTTAATCACTGATATGCCATAGAATAAAGTTACATTTGAAATTGTTGGAAAATCATATTTAAAGATATTTTTTATCTACACTTTTGAATACCTCCTTATTAAAATACGCTGAGCATTCGTTATACCCTACAAATGGGTACTACAAATGTTCAATGCAGAGGTGTACACAGAATTTTTTTGGAAGAGATTTAAATTTTTTTTTGGAGAAGAGGAGGATTTAATAAGACGAATCCAAGCAATCGAGTATAAGTAAGAAAATTGGAACAAAAATTATTGTTAAAAATTAAAATATTACTTAATATACAAACTTAACTTTTTTTTGTACATTTCGGGAGGAGGAAAGGGATACGCCACTGGTTCAGGTTAAAGTCAATTTTATTTGTATCTCAGTATTAATAGATATTTTTTTAAGTAATTAATTTTTTTTATATAAGACTGAAAAAGCTATTATAATGGTCCAAGGTTAATAATGATAGTGGAATGTTTATAATGAATTATAACTATCTTGACTATCGATTGGTGCAATATTGTTTGCTATAATGACCATTTTGTGTTTTATTACAAAGCTAATTTTTATTAGTACAAATGCCTTTTAATGCTAGTAATTAAATATTAATGATTTAGTTCTAAGTCCGGGAATCTTTCAAATTACTTATTTAGGGCTGACCCCTTCACGGATTTAATATAAATGTAAGAACAAAAAAACAAATTTCGCTTATTTAATTCGCATTTCTCAGTTATTTTGTTCACATTTAAATATGATTCTAATATTGCTTAATAACTTAATATTGAATGTTTTTTTTCAATAGTTTTAGATGTTACACATGAGAATGGTCTTAGTTTAGACTGCAATATCATTATGAAAATGTTTTCACAAAATTAAGCATTAATGAAAATTCTGATGATCCTTATGCCTCAATTTATTTATTTTTATATTATTATTCTAATCTTTCAGACTTTTAAATCAATGTTAATTTAAGATTGAATGCTTATCTTGTAGTTAATTTGTTGTTACTATAAGATGTATACCAACATTTCATGATATCATATGCTATTATAACAATTTAATTCAACAATTAGATGTGAATCTATAAAATGAAATAGTTTTTAATATTAAGATATAATTTAATAGTTGGAAGACTTAGGCACATTGGCCTGCTATAAGTTTTTCTGATACTGATGAAAAATATGAGATGATTTTGTGTAAGTGTTATACAAAAATATCCTAATGAGTTTCCTTGGTAATGGTTTATAGGTACGAAATATAGGAGTTGTAATATAAAAAATAAATAAGTTGAGGCATGAGAATCATAAGAATTTTTATAAATGAATAAGGCCTTTAAGAAAATATGTTTTCTTCTTCATTCAGATTCTAATTTCTTTATTTATGTATTTTTATTAAAACCTAAGATAATTTCCTAGCGACGCAAATTTTTTTTCTAAATATACCTTGTATATAAGAAAAATAAATATTAAATAAGACAGTAGAAAAATAAATTTATTCAATGAATAAAATGATATGGGAATTTGCTGAATGAAATAAACAAAATTTAATTTGAAAGAAGTTTATTTATTAACTTTGTATAGACTAGCAGCTAATAGTAGACTTCTATACATAAGACTTATAACAATTACTTGACAATCACAGTCAAATTAATTGAAACATAAATATACAATAAATAATGTGATGCTTGCTTATTACAAATACTAAATAATTAAATAAGAAGAGAGTACAATATTTATCTAAGGACAACTAGACTTAATTATAGTATGAAATACGAACTTGAAATCACTACTAAATTAAATTAAAAACTTCCTTTGGAATTAGAATGAAATGATATTTTTTATGAACTGAGCAACTTAAATCATTAATTAAAGTGCAATAAACAAAACATCACAGGAATATTTTAACATTTTTTATAACTTAATTGACTTAAGTTACAACTTAACAATAAATACACAATTATAAATACATTTCAACAATTGAAATTATAAGATAAATTAATACAAATACAATTTTAGGAAAATACTGATGAGAGTTATGGCTAACATGGCTAACAGGGTATAAATATGACTAGTCAGCTCAATAACAGCTGTATTTCCCCGATCAGTATGTACGGCTCGTAACCTGCATAATATGGAATTGATAGTGGTGATTATATTATTTATGATGCATGATTGTTATTGGAGAATAAATAATGAATGGTTTATAATAAATATTGTAGAGGTAGTGGTTGAGATGAGCCTGAAGGCAGGGTTCGCAAGTTTACCAGTATTTCAGACCTTCGAAGGAGTTTGGTCCGTGTCCATATGGGCCAGCACCTGAAACATTAATAAGTCATATCTTCAACTTAATTAATAAAAAACAAATAATAAACATTTTTTTGAGCTTTCATAGATGGGGTAACGACAACACTCACTATACTACAACATAGCCAGAGAAAATATCAAATAAGTATTGGTCTTTTCGTAACATAAGATCCCTAATGACAAATGATTCAAATTAATCAAGAGAAGTTAAATGAAAGATCCTATCAGGAATTGGAGCTTATTTTATTCTTAGACACTTAATAAAGAGTATTGAGATATCAAACAAATCCGTATGATGAAGGACAGAGTCGTGTGGCAACAGATGTTGAAGAAGAAGATAAGTAACAAATAAAATATATGATGATTGAGATGATAACGAAACACTATGGTCCTTGCCAAGTACTGAACTTGTAGTGGAACAGTTTTTTTTATTTTAAATTAATGTTATTTTAAGATTAAATGCTTATCTAGTAGTTTGTTATTACTCTAAGAACTATATCTATATTTTGAAAGGTTATATCACTGATTATATCCTTTTATTATCAACCAATTATGTGTTTTGTACATTATTATTTTCTATTTACCAAATAGTTAATCTAGAGAGTTAGAATTAATGAAATAACATAGAATTTTATAAATAGCTCAATATATTTTTACTAATATAGATAAGTTTATGAAGTACTTTAAAGTACAGATCCTAAAGGATATATGGACCAATAGAAAATGTTCTACAAACACTACTTTTTAGAAGTTAGATAACTTCTCACCTGAAGCTCCTATTTCTGTTTCCAATTTTCCATCCTTCCCTCCTTTAAAACGACCATAACTTTATGTTCGGCATCCAATAAAGATGCGTCCAAAATTGCTTTAGCTTCTTTGAGTGCATGTTTTGCTTGCTCTTCTGATCCTTGCTTGTAAATGAAGGGTTCTGGCGTTCTTCGCAGATTAAGCTCAGCCTTAGCAAACACATTTCTAATGCTTTTTAAGCTGCTTAAGTTCTCTTTTCTTCTTGGTTCAGGTTGCATCTTCAGATGTATGAATTTTTGACCTTCGAAAAGATTTTATAAGAAAGTATTATCTCTGTTCTTTTTGAATTTCATTCCAGCTCATTATTTTTTAATTTAAATTTGCTACTAGCTTCTAACTAAAGAATTCATATTACTTTTCATTCTATTTAGGTTTTTGAAAATATTTTAAAAAAACAGGCTAAAAACTGAACTGTTATAAAAAGATGTTTTAATAGATTTAAGTGATTTTATTGTTATTTGCAAAAGATAAATTTTAATAATAGACTGATATGTGAGCAATTTTCAAATTTAAAATTCATGTGCAATAATTTTTAAAAATCTCACAACTCTTACTGACTTCTGATGAAGGAAATCATTACGATTCAATATTTATTAATTTGTTTCTAATTATTAAAGAACAGAATTGATGAAAATACTATCTGCTTATTTACATTGTGCATTTTGGAGACATAAACAATTTGTTAAGTGTATACAGTATATACAATTTTATATATACACCCAATTATATCTGAGCTGATTCAGTATCTACATTTGTTTTCATCGACAATGCCTCCGTGATCTATTGCATTTGTGTCTTGGATAATCATAATGGTGATTCAATTTCAATTATTACTTATGAAAACCAGGTTGTTCTTATGTCAACCAGGATCTCTTCAATCTAGTCAGATTAATTATTAAAAAATGTACCTATTTATTCGACATAATCCATTATCTCATTATTGTTACATATTCTGTTATTTAAACATTTTCTTTCTTTTTTCAAGAAATATATTTCATCAAATTCATCTTTAATTGATGCTCTTTGTAATTGATACTAAGGCGTAATTATGTAAAAATTTGAAGCAGATGCAAATTATGTGATGAAATCCATCAGAGGTGAATTATTTGGCAGGAAATCATTTCAAGTTTTTGTAATGTTAAATTAGCACAGTATGTGCTACATTTTCCTGAGAATTTAAAAATAGTTTCCTGTTCCACGAGTTCTTGATGATTACAGAATTGAAAATCAGTATCAAAACATCTTGAATTGAAGATTTGACAAGTACATATTCTTTCTAATAATCATATTGAAGGTTTATTTGTCAAAACAATGTTCTGCAGCAATGATATGATGATTTTATCACTAAAGAACTTCAGGTTTCTTTGCTAATGTTTTTTTTTTTTTTTTAATTTGATGTTAGTTCAAATAAAACTGCAGTCACTGCATATCTGTTACCATATTTTCATTTGATTTTTTTACTCACCGATTAATTTATACAAATTCTTCAGTATTTTTAAATCTCTTCTAATTTTCATGTGTATTTCAATACCAGTTATAATGCTTATTTTATTTCAAAGGCAGGATTCAACTCAAGAAAAACTGCGTCCTAGGTCACCCTCGACATTACTCAATTATAACTTTGTCCAAGGATAACTTCATCACCTTGTGTTCATGAAGGTATTTCCAGAACTAGATTATTAATATACAGTAGATTAATATACACTATATACATATTTTAAATACAGTTGTTCACTTCAAATACATTTAATCAATACCTAAATATGGCAGTTTCAAAAGATACTAATGCCATTTTTCCTGAATTGAAAAGGTGCAAAATGGTTATGAAAGCAAATTCTTTTTTGTTGTTCAAGTTATTTCAACACAGGACATGTAACAACCCGATCAAATTTAAATCATTAATATCAATTTTAGTTTGGAAATGTAATAATTTGGGAAAATTCTCGTAATCACAATTTTGTATATATGTAGTACCTTTTGAAACTTTCCTTCACAATTGATTTAAGAAATTTCAAATCTGTGCTAAATGACTGATTACAAAATAAATTGTGTGTGAATATAAAATATTAATATAACTTTTAACTCACTACCTACTTATGATTATGTTTATTTAGAGTGTATTGTTTGAATTTAATTAAATTAGACTGTGCAGTTTTTCTAACAACTACTGGAATTTTGATATGTTAAGTGAAATGTGATTGAAAAATAAGTTATCATATTTTTTTTTTTTTTTTTTTTTTATAAACAAAAATAGTGCGAATATTAACAAAAATAAAATTTATAAATATAAATAGTAATCTATGTTAATAGTGGCTGTTGTGTTTTATTTTTTGTGTTTGCAAACCGATCTTTGGAAAATCCTTATTATATTTAACAGTTTCGATATTTTTTCCCCCTTTAGTATTTCCTGTTTATATGCATATATTTCCACCAGTTTAATAAAATAAATTTTCTTATTTTTGATCAGTTATTTAATAAAATAGATTGTATTTATGGATGAATATTTTTTGAAATTTGCTAAATTTTTCATCTTATGTAAAATAATGTTTTCATTATTTTTGTACAATTCTTGAAGCATATAAATAATGGGAATTCTCAGAGGATGAACCATATTTAGAAATTTATACATATAATGTTTTCTGTTATTACTTATCAGATGTTTGGATTGTAACCTCCCCTATTCTTTAGTATAGTTGACTTATTAATGTGATATGCTTTAGGTATTATTGTTATCAGTTACATAAATGTAGCTACTGACTAATTATTTTATAATGTTTTTATTCCATTATATACCTAATTTAAATGCTAGATTGTAGACTTGATCATTGGCGTATGCAGAGGGATAGATCAGGATATCTCCCCCCCAAATTTTTGAAAAAATATCATTTTCATATAAGTTTTGTATTTTGAATAAGCGCCTGTCCCTGATGGTAATTGAATTTACTTAAGCACAAGACTGTTCAGAAGTTAACTGCTTTCAAAATTGGATTTCATTTTTATTTAAGGAAAATCAAGTATGTTTCTATTCCAACTCATTATATGGCCGACAGTTTAGATTGCTTTGTCAAAGAAATTAGTACAATGTTACTACTAGAAACTGAGGACATTAAGGAACCTAACAGTCAGAGAACTCTCCAAGTTCAATTAGAACAGAGTGAAGGCTGAGGGACCCACTAATTAGATGCCGATATAGACAGAGCGTGCGTTAGTCAGTCTTGATAATGCGGTTTGGGGGAACTGTCACCGCAAGGAGGACTGACTAATTGGGTTCGGAGTTGCAACAAATCGACAGGAACATCGATATATTTAGTGTATAGTTTAGTTTTGTTTTAGTTCGATGTATCGATTGCCAGTACCGTTAGTATCGCTTCTATCATCAGTTGGGTCTGTTCCAGCTGTTGTTGCATAACCGCATTTTATCTGGAATGTGGTAGTTGCTTTTGAAGCAACTAAATGCTTATGCATACATATTTTCTTTGCATTTTATTTAGTAAACGTTATATACAATGGAATGTCCATAAAATGAATTAAATGGAATGGAAAATCAATTTGGAGTTCAAAATATTTTAAACAATTTTTCGAATCATGGATGTAATATTCTTATAAGGGCAGAGAATTTGAATAAAATGACTGGATTTCCAGATTAAAATTTTAATTAAGGCAGTACTTTTAAATATAATGATCAGCAAAATTTTCTGTATTTTTTTAATTTAAATTTTGGCAACTTTGATTTCACAAATATTACATCAAGAAAATTCGGCTGACTAAGATGAAATTTTTAATTCTTTTTTAAAAAATTAGACATCGTATTGTTAGAGTGGTAGAGAAAAATAATTAGTTGCATTATTCCCAAAATTATTTAATGTTATTCTCTTCTTTTATTTCTTCTACTAAACGAGGTTTTTTAGACAAAAAAAAAAATCGATTCATCTAAGTATCTGAACCATGGAAAGTCGTCTGAATCATTAATATATTATTTGATCTGAATAAATTTCATTCATTAAATTTTTCAAATCAGGTTAAGGAAAGTGAAAATCAAATAAAAAAATAAATATAAGAATATTCAGGAAGAAATCGTTCGTATAATTCGATATATATTCAATGATATTATTTGGAATAAAATTTGTGGTTTTTGGTTGTTGCACATATAAATTTCTCAACACATAGCTCCAGAATTTTTAATTTAATGAAAAACTTCTAGTGATTTAGTTTTATTTACCGCATACCAAAACTGTTTTTAAGCCGTGAGAAATATAAAAAATTAAAATCTGAATCATCATTTAATCTTCTAATACTGTAAAATCCTTTAATTATAATGTAAATATGTTCGAAATTAATAAATTCGAAATATAAAATTAATCAATGTTTAATTATGTAGGCTTGGAATGAATATTCTTCTGATTTAGTACATTATCATTAACATCTTCGTTTTCCTTCGGCGTTTCCCATCAGAGGAGATATCGAAAGAAGGACACAACTCGATGAGTCGTTCCCGGGGACAAAGATCGAGTCAAGGTCCCCCAAGGAGAAACCACAAGACCGCAAAACATACCTAGCTCCTTGCCTATACTTAACGCGCTAGGTCAACTAGAAACTAATTCCACCTCCGCAATTTGGTGTTTCAAAACATTGCCTATTAATCTGTGGCACACGTCACTTGAAAAAATGTTTTTGTTTTAATAATAGTGAAAAGTTTCACTCGCAATGGCATCTGAATTTCAACAGATTCGGATCATTACTGAGGGTCTTGTGAATTTGGATAGGTATTTATATAATCATATTTGTTTTTTTGCTTTTTTTTTCAAATTTAATTATGTTATGCTAATTAATATTGCATAGTATGCTGAGTAATATTGCGTGATTACGCATCGGCTATACGCAATTGCCTATTAGACAATATAGATGTCCTTTGATGTTCGCTATCAAATGATCTACTCGATTGGGCATCGCCTTCGATGTTGTTTGGCTTAGGTAACCGTTTTCAAGCAAGATAGCTTGTATTTGCAACAAATATATGAAAAATCTTGTCAATATGAAAATTAAAATAAATTTTATTGATATTGGAAATGAACTCCCGTTAGAATAATTCACAGAACGATGTTATAATCACTCAAATGGTACCTTAAAGTCCTTTTTAAAAACCATCAATTGTGTTTTTAAATTAATTTAAAGTGGGTTATATTTGCCGCTATGATTATATTCTCAAGAGTATATCATTTTTTAGAATATTCTTGAACAAATCATTTAACATTGTCTTTCGTTGTGTAAATATGATACAGATTTATGAACTTAATTCCAAGAGATTGACTACAATTTATGAACAAGTTCTTGCAATTCCTGTATGACTTATACATATATATAGTATATTACAACCATTTTATTATGTTTCGTCTAGTTATTACATAAGTGAAAACGTCTTCGGACGGCAGTCAATTGTTACTCGCTAGATCTGTTATACACGACCTGTCTCCGTGATATAACGGAAACCGGAGTGGGTCAGTAACGACAGTGGCTTTTTATAATCTATTACAAAATCGTATTGTCAGATGTTTTTACTAAAATACTGAATGATTCTTAATGTCAAAATCATAATGGATTAAAAAAAAAGTCACAAAACTATGTCAGGTTTGCCCTGATTTTTTTAAAAATATTTAATCGATTGCTATGGTTACGAAATGGTTTTCATTATTCAGTCATCGAATCGATTTTTTTTTTGTTTATTGTATCAATATTTTAATAATTTTCAAAAATCCAGACATTTATATTATAAATCTTAATATAAAAATTGATGATGGAATGAATAAATCTATAGTTTTTACCAAGTTTACATTAATTCATTATTTAAATGCGACTATAAAAACGAATTTTCATATTTTAAATATTAATAAAATTACTGTACCATTGATGTATCAAAATTTTCAAACGAACCAACGCCATAAATCTTAATTCGAAATCATTTATGAATAATAGTATTTTAGCGTAAAACTTCTTTTGAATAAAATATCTTATTTTTATATTTTCGTATAAGAATTGTCTGTCTCATTGTTTACTGACTAAACTATTTCAAAACAATATTTTTGTCCAAATAAACAAAACAAATAGTCGTCAGCCTGATATGATTTTAAGGTATTATTGGTGTCCTCATAATCACATTTTTACTATATGTACAGTTAATTACCGTTTGTGTTATTAAGGTGTTGATACAGTGCTTTGTGATTGTGTGTACTTCTTTATAGTTAGTGTACTGTATCCTTTTCTCCTTGAGTGCTAGTACACCAATGTACTCTCAAAGTGCTTGAAATCTGGTTACTTACCTCCACGGCTGCCTGGTGGTACGAATCCGTAGCCAGATGCTCCAATACGAACACCACTAGTCTCAGATCCTCCTGAAGTTACGGGGAAGGTAACTGGTCCTAGAAACCATTATTTACAATTATAATATATATTATGTAATTCTGTCACAAACAATGTAGGGTGATGTGGGGCAAGTGTGCACTAAATATTAAGAAGTTCCACTTTGCAGAACTGTATTTTTGTTTTCCTATTTTTTTTAAAACTGTTCCTTAGACGATAATGTTTAAATATTACATTCAAGCCTACGTTTCAACCACGTCAAATTTGATGAGATTGATAATGTAATTGAATAGTGCTAAGTACACACTTGCCTCTGTTTTAAGGGGTAAGTGCGTACAAGGTATCTGGAAGACTCTCTATTCAAGCAAGAACAGTTTTGGGGAATGCACAAAATAGTTCTATTTTCGCAGGATTATTATACTGGTGTAATCATCGAAAGAAGTTAAAGCTTGTCTGAGATTCACATTTTACAATCTTCATTTAGTTATGAAAGTGTAATGTAGATTATAATTGAATTAATGTATTGAAAAAAATAATTTTGGTTTTAATTCGCTAGTCGGTAGTTGCCTCGACAAATTACGATGGTAAGGATAAGTGTACATCACGCATACTTGTCACACAACAGTGCGTACAAGAGGTCTTGTACACAAGAGGTCTGTATTAGCCCCTACTATCGTGTTTTGCTGGATGACTGCGGACACGCGTTTGAAAAATAGAAAACTGTCAAGGAGAAATGTAAACCATAAAGTATTTTGAAGAACAGTCTGTACATTCCACTTACGTAAAAAAAAAAAAAGCATTATGGTAGATAAATACTAATATAGCTGTACTGCAAAAGTTGAAAAACATAACTTTATCAACAGGTTGGAACTAATGTTTTTATAACTCGTTATACTTCACCTTAGCGAACTTTCGTGGCTGTTTTCTGATATATCTGTGTTTTGGCTTCATGCTCCGTAAAGTACAGCTCTTAGCATTTTAGAGTTTGGATTTAACGAGACGATTACGCACATATCCCATATCATCCTACATGATTATAAATTTGTTTTCAAAATATAAATCCAGTCTTTTATTTTAAAATATATATATATATATATATATATATATATATATATATATATATATATATATATATATATATTTATCACTAAGATTGTAGAGATCACGCAAATGAACTCGATCACTCTTATCAGGACCGAGCAATTTTCCTTGCATTCATATTATAATGCTCTCTCGAAACCCAAGGCGGAGGATGAATTAATGTCAGGGGGGGAAGGAATGAGAGGAAGACGTGACGATGTAGAGGAACCCGAGGTCCTTACGAAATGGCTCAGGTTGGTGACCTTTTAGGTTCAAAGTCACGGGCGTTCGTTAGCCGGAGTCTGATATTTACATTGGGTACTCAAGTCCAAATATATTACTGGAAGGCACACTCAGCCTTGCTAGGGAATTTAGTAGATACTTGAATTAATATGTACTAATTCGGTAATCGAAATAAATATAATGAGAAATGAGATATGTAAGATTTAATGTAAATGGGAGTTAATCGATATTTTTAGTTGTAACTTTGTGCCAAAGCGAAAATAAGTAATCCTTTAACTTATATATATATATATATATATATATATATATATATATATATATATATATATATATATATATATATATATATATATATACTTAGTTAATTATTTTTTCTAATGGAACAAAAGTGGTTTAATTATATTTTTATGAGAAGGTGATTTTTAACTTTTTTTTTTTAATAACTGCTAACTTACCCCTGTTGTCCCTTGCGTCTCTGGGAGCGGCAGCTCCGAATCCGCCTGGGTATCCACCGAAGTAGTCGAACTGTGCTGAGACAGCGACGACGACGACGGCAAGGCAGAGGGCAACCTGTAACAATAAAAAATAATTAGTGTAATAAAAAAAATAAAGTAATAAAATTTACATTATAATTTATATGTGATTAGTGAGAAACAAGTAGGTATTAAAAACAATTATATTTGCCATAGTTCCCTCCCAAGACATTAATTTTAGGTGTTGAAAGAAATGAAGCGAAATTTCGCGTGAATGCTATCATCTGAATCCGAATTAGAAAAGCACTACCTTTGCTATTAAACAGCTGTTTGGGATATTTTTTTCTTTTAAGGGTGTTAGACCTCTAATTTTGTTGAGATATTTTATTTTTACTGTAAAATTTTTATTTTATTCATAACATACAATATTTTTTTTTTTGTTATGAGTTGAACAAGAAATATATTGTTAGAGAAATAAAGATATATTTAGATGAACTTCAGATATTTTTATGTCTATTTTATTTAAGCTACCAATTGATATCAAAGGGTACAGAAAGGAAATTTAATATTCCCAGGCAAAGCTATTTTCTAATATTTTATTTGTGTTGGCTTCTTATTTATCCTTAACAAAATCGCATACGAAATATCATTTATGTTTGTCTTTTTATTTTTTTAAAATTTGGTATTTAAATCATTTATTTAAATAGAAATTATATTTTTAAAAAATGAACTACGCATTAAGCTCTTTAAGCGAGCATTAGGCCAACATTTGTTGAGGCATCTATTATTGTCAAGTTCAGAGTCCGACCATCAGATTTACGATACTACTAGAACGCTATAAAGTTAAGGGAGTCATAGTTAATATAATAGCAAAAATTAACAACCCCACCTCGAACTGACACATTGAAGATTCTGAATATGGTTTAATATTTTTCACGTCTACCTATGTGGTATTTTACAATGTTCTCTTCATATTATTTTGCAACTGTGCGGTAGTCTGGACCACAACACAATATTTGAAGATCGGCTAACCTTGACACATTTATTTCGCGTTATGGTCTTGTTTCGCATGCATTTCGGTCAGATTTTTGAAATGTCTTAATCCGTCTAAAAATCTAGAGATGATCCATTGATTTCTGCGTTCTAGGGACTTGAATCGTCTGTAGCTCTTGCGAATTTCGTAAAGAGATAAGATTTCCAAATGGCTTTAAGATCCACGTACTTAATTCGCTAGAAGACTTAAAATATTTCTCAACGCTGGGATTATCTGGGTTTCACAACTTGAGTTTCTCCGGTCTTCTTATCGGAAACGCGCAGCGTGTTTCCGGTCGTTTATTTAGCTGCGAAACTCAGCTGATTCAACGGATTCAGAAACTTGAGGTTTTTTATGTCATCCTTAACGCTTTCTGTTAACAGAAGGTCCACACTTTGGGCTGTTATTTTCCATTCTTAGGTTTTAAATTTCTTACGGGGTGCCTTGTTCAAAGGAAAATATTAATGAATTATTAAATTTTGTTTCGGAATCAAAAGTGGAATATTATTACTCGTATATAGGTGTTTTAAATATTATTGTATCCTTATCTGGAAGGGTTATCAGCTAGACAAGGACCGTAGTTCCGCGATTGTAATCTGAAACCTGTAATCTCATTTCGACTCTTGCAATAATCTCTGATAAGATTCGTGTGGTAATTAGTGTAATTAAAAAGCTCATTACTTCCAACATAATAGTCAATTAATTATAGAAAAAATATAAATATATATTTTTTCTCTAATTAATCGAATGAATTATATATATTGAGCTAAGGCGTATTCGTTTGAATAATCATTAACAATGCTGCATTTAGTTTAAAAAAAAAATCGGACATAGGCTGTATCTACTATACACCCTCGAGGTTTTTAAGGCATAGAATTACTTAGTATGCAAGTTATGACAATTGCAAAGGGAATAAATAATTATAAAATAACAATTGTAAATGAAGATCCAGTCATATGTTGCAAATTATATTATTGCGAGCGGTGACGTCATCAACTCAACTCTAAAAATTGGACTAATTTACTCGCTTACTGTACTTCCGCCTTAGATCCAAATCCGAAAATTCTTTTTTCGATTTCTAACGGCACATTTTCTCTGTTAAATGATGCAAATTCTTGCTTTCTAGCATCTATAGAAGTGGAGCTATGAGCGTTAAAAAATAACCCCAAAAGCGTCTTGTAATTTTTCTGTCCTCACACACCGGATGAAGGAACGTAATTTTACGTTAAAAACGTTGGTGTTACTTACGTTTTTACCTCAATATCAGAAACATAATTAGTTCTGCTGATAAGTATCTTTCTTTGGATACTCTTTTAAATATAAAACATTTAAAATTTAGAAAAATGATTTTACTGCCAAATATTTATTTTTTTAAAAAACATTTCCTGTCTATAGAATGATGAAATAATTAAACATAATTTGATGTATTAATTATATGTATGTCTTGAATATCTATGCGGAATATATATCTGTGCGGAAGAATCGATCCAGAACAAAATCGATAAGTTAGTCATAATCTCATCTGAATTCAAGGTGACAACAATCATGAGGATTCGATGAGGAATAATCTCTAATGACTATTTTTTTGAGTATTCAATTAATGCTAATTTTATTCAATTGTATTATTCCACGAAGAAGAATTTTTACTTTGCTGCTGTGCAAATTACGTCGATAAGAATCAGCAATGCTATTAGATGTTAACCATAAAGCGATTTACAGGTAAGATAGACTATGAAGTACAGACAGGCATTCTATTTATCAAAATTAGCAATTCAAACCGTTACTAATTTAAAATAACGTTTTCCTGATTATTCAGTTTTTTTTTTCCTTAATTAAAAGTCACTGTTACTCCTGTTGAGAATATATTTGTTATTATTATTGATTGTTCGTCCTTATACTGTGCAATTTTTGACCGAAACTGGAGTTTTTTTGGATTTCATTCTAAAGTTGCGAAACTATTCTATAAATAGGCACTTGGGGTTCTAAATCGAATTCCTGACAATACCTTTCAAGGTATCGTTTTACCTGAAGTTGTCGTTAAACCTTGGTACATGATACCTTGTTAACAACGAAAATTATCACGGACTCCGGATTGATTTCAGGTAAGACAATGGATGAGTGACCTCCCCCCGAGAAGGCTACCTAATTGAAGACATCCTCCGCCGTCAACAACCTAGTTTCGTACGGCACCGATTCAGTCGTCCGTATAGTTTTATTTACTTATCATTCTTATCTGCCTGTATATTTATTTAATTATTAACATAATTTATACAAAGAGAATTGGAATAATTATAATATAATACAATAATATTCAATTATGATCCTAGGATTATTCTTGCTATGTTAGAATCTATTGTTCTTTTAAGGAAGGTCTAACAAACCTTGGGCATCATTTAAGCAAGAATTCCTTTTGTTATGTCATATTTTCTTCCATAAGGAAATACTTTTAAGTCATATCTTCAGGTCACTGGTTGATATGCACTGGTTTCTTAAAAAAATTGATACAGGGCAATTAACTATCCCCATTGATGATGGAATTCATGACCACCGTTCCAAAGCAGAACTTAAAAAAATCAGATAGCTTAATGGAGAAAGATATCGAATCTTGGGAACTTAACAAGAAAGAGATTTTCTGGGCTCTAAGATGTGTTAAGAACAAAAACTCGTTCTCAAATTGATATTTTAATTAAGATGCTCTCTATCATATTCGTTTAAAGAAAGAAGAAAAAGTATTATAAGTGAATGTTGAGTCTTCGCATTTTAAAGACTGCAAAATTTAATTCAGATTTTATAAAAACCTAAACATATTTCTTGAGCGAATTCCAAAGGTTTGATGTGCTTCTTCAGTAACCTGAAACATCTCTGAATATTTAGGTACCTTTAGATTCCCAAACATATGGCAAAATATCCAGAAAAAGAAACGCAAGGGCAACTCCTTACTATTTTCCTCCTAATAATAATAACAAAAAAAAATTATAAATCTCAAGTGAGATTTATTTTAATAAATTCTCAGTTATAATACTTAATTTTTTTTTTTAATAGCTGCATCATGAAACGCATTATGCAACATAAATGTTTATCGGCAGTTAGCAGCGCCTCATTCAGAAGCAATTTTCTCCCATCAGTAACAAAGACCGGTAGCAATTAAAGGTATGACGGAGTGGCATGCCACTACTGCATCTTGTTCCTAGTCGAGAACAGTTAGCGTGTTTAATGTTCTTCTGCCTCTTTTAGTGCAATTACCTTGTCCGGGAAGCGCTTCTTGCCACTTTGTTTTGGTTACCGTCAAGGTCGGCCGGAGACCATGAAAAAGAGGAATACTATCAAAATTAAAACATTATCCATTTTTTTTGTATAAGTTGTTTTGTTTAAAAATAGAACCATTCAAATTTTCGGAGGTAGATGATTAGCTACTTAAATGTATAAATTATTTGAAAATATGCATCGATTTAATAATAGAGCTTAGCTTTCGGACATTTTTATCTATTGAGATAATATTTATATTTGAGATACTAAGTTTTTATTTAATATAATCAATTAAAATACGCTCATAAATACGGATATCGGACCGATTCCGGTATTTATCGGACCGTTTGAATAGCATTAACCTACTAATATTTGAAATTTATTATTTATAATTACGGCTTACATCAACTCTTCAAGTTAGTTTTAAAAATTTTTTTTTTTTTTTTTGTTTTTTTCGGTATTAAAAGAGGTTAAATTTATTTATATTATTTTGGAGTTACCCTTTTATTTTTTATTTCTAGACTGAGCTAGGTTTTAGTTATTCATAAGGCACTGGAAAATATTAATGCTATTAAAAAGGTTGAATTTTATATATAGGAGAATTGTCATAAATTTCTGAAATATTTTTATATTAAAAATCGAATAAAAAAAAATCTATTAATTTATATAATTCAATATTCTTCGTTAAATGGTGCACAGTTAAAATAAAATAAAGAATTGAATTTTTATTTATCCATAATAAAGTTTTATTACAAGTATCTGGAGTATGAAAGAAACTTGATGATTACAAAAATGTTTTGAAATAATCAAAGAATTATTTTTATTAAATTTGATTTTTATAATAAATAAATGATTTTTGTGTATTGTATTTTCCGAATAATAATGTTTCTATCGATTTCTACTGCCGCTACTTACGTATCGAAGATAAATAAGTATTTGATTATGAAATAAATGCATTTCCTGGAGTACCACAATGTGGGTTCCAGTCAGCAGTTATTTATGTCTATCGTTCTTTCCTGTTTCGAGATGAACTGTAAGTATATGGGCTTGGAAGCTTTATTTAGTCTATTCGAATTATTTTGGTATTATATATTTTTAATGAAGCTAATATGTAATGCTTTACGGTGCATGTGTAACCTATGTAAGTCACTCGTATGCTATGGCCCTGACTAAGATGCCAGTTATAATGTCAGGAATAGTTAAATGTATGTTACGTTCACTGAACTAGTATACAGTTATAATTTGTTTAACCTTTTCACTTATCTTTATTTGATATATCTCTCTAGGTGTTACGGAAGTATTTTCCTTGTAACAGCTCCGGTTTTATCCGTATAAATATAAGTCAAGAAAAAATATGATAAAAAACAACCGAGTTTTGCAAAAAAAAATTTAATTTAATAAGATTAAAAATGTTGTTATTGGGACAATATTCTGAATGAACTATATTTAATGTTTTTAGGTAGATTATACGTTAATATAGCCTCAAAACTTTGGGTATGCAAGATTTTGTTGGGCTGTACAGGACTTCAATGGAAATTTTGGGTCAAATAGAAATTTTTTCATGTACTTGGCTTGTGTCCAAAAGCGAAATTTATACAACTATTATTTAAGATTTTTTTATTATTTTATTAATTAATAAAAATATTTTATTTTTAAAGCTTTAGCTGTCTCACAATTCATAACTCATAAAAGTCAATTTTTATTGGAAGAAAAAACAAGTTTTAAAGACTATATATTTAATTATTAATTTTCCGTTTCAACAAGTAGGATATATATGTATATTTTTTTTGGCTTGCAAGATGTTTCTAGAATTTTGTATTGATTTATTTTTTAATAAATAGCACATGAGGTATTACAACTTTAGCGACTATATGACATTGTCTGTATATATCAACACATTTTTTAATTACTATAATTTTTTATGATTTTATTTTGTAGTGTTTTTATTAACCTTCCCGTCTGAAATTACCCTCACAGTTTTTTTTTTCTTTATGCAGCTTTCATTTGTCCTTGGACAGGAGTGAAAACCTTAATGGCCGGATTTGAGATCTGTTTAAATGTCCTGAGTGTTCCTACGTCTCCGTTGTTTAGCATATTCTCTAAATATTAAAGTATATTTTATGGCGACTTGATTCGCATTTCTTCGCCTCTTAAATTATCACTACGGGCAGTGTTGATGACTTCTGTCTCAACGATGATATTTATCTTTTTCAAAGGTCATCCTTAATCTTTGGCAGGATTAAATGGCCAAAAAAAAATATATTGAACCGATAAGATGCCTTGACCCAAAGCTGAAATAAAATTCGTGAAACTTGCTAGTTTTCTCTTGTTTAAAAGAGATAAAAACCCCAACCTTGTGCTGAGTGATAGATTTCTCTAAGTGTTGAGGATAAGATATTTCGAAAATTTGGAAACAGTAATTTCTATTTTAGTCAGTATGAAATTTTTCTCCGTAATATTCTAAGAGTCTTTTGGTACATTTATCAGAAAAATTATAGATACTTTTTAAAGTTAAAATGTTTACATCTTATAATGATCAGATTGAAATGCAACTGGACTTCATAGGGAAATTTAAACACTTGTAATTTTTTGAAATAGTCTAAAATCCTCGAAAATAGTTAATTGCTTGATGAGTGAATTGTTGGGAAAGCTCTTTCAAGATTTGTTCATTTTGTAATTAATTTACTGATTGATAAATTATAATTACACTTATATTCGAGTATAAATCCAAAACTGACTTTTCGTATAGCATTCTTGATACAACTAGATAATTATTGGATAATTAATGCAAAAAATTAGAAAAAATATTTTATTTGAATCATCGTATAAAAAATATAGAGCGGATCGCGAGATTCCTGTTGCTGCAATGCATAAATAGAAAAAAAAAATCAAACGAAAATTTCTGTTGCCCAACGGAAGGTTACGTTAATGTGGTAAGCGATATGTCGTAAGACGAAATAGATAAAAGCAACAATAATTTACTATTTCTACCACATAAAGGATTGTGAAATTACGTTGTGGGTCCATTTGTAGTAAAGTACTTATCCTAAGATTTTCTTTGATCATATAAGGAGCCTATTATTCCAAACATTCCCTCATAGGAAAAGGGAATTTTCTTCCTCTTTGCATTTATTATATACTTAATACTTTGTATAATTTATTATATTCTATTGCGTGTTGTCCATAGAAAACCAAATTTCCTAAATGAGGCTTCGTTTTATAATGTTATAAATTTAATTTTCAAAAGGGTGAGAAAACTTTATTGCACCTATTTAAATTATTTATTTACATTTTCTGAATCCAAAAATTTAAAAATAAATTGATTTTTTTTCAAAAATTTATAATATATTTTTGTTTAGTTTTGGGCGTGACCTATAATAATTAATCGTAGTCATCAAATATTTTGATTAATACTTTCAATATTGGTTTTATAGTTGAAAAAAAAATTGAGACAGTGATGTTATATAATTTACGAAAGTTTTCAACGGTATTTTATAGTTACTGTTAACAAATTTATGATATTCGTTCGAAATGAATGCTTTTATTGTTCTGCAATAAATTTAACTTAATCAAGTCCTCATTGTATTTTATGAGGTATTAATAACACATATATAATATATTTACATTATATTTACATTACTGCTTTGCTGCATAAATTTTTCTACTATGAAATATTTTTAAATAAAGCCAAAAAATTAAAGCACGAAAAAAAAAATGTACCTTTGGATTTTGACGCATTTATAAAAATAAATTTATGAGATTTATGCAAATTTAATCAATTTCAAATTCCATGAAAGCTCTTAAACGTGTTTTCAATATTGACGAAACATCTTCACGTTCTTTAAAAAGATTTAAACTTATAATGAAATTCTGAATGTTGAACGATTTCTTGCGTTATACTGTCCACAACATTTTTTTCATTCTGTAATTTTCTCTTATTTAAACACTGCTATGAATTATTTAAATCTGTTTGGTATTAAACTTTGATTTTGTAGTATTTATGTACATTAGAAAAAGAAAAGTATTCGTATTTTTTATGATTTTTTTTTCTACAATATTTTTCGATGATAATTTCTTATTTGTTCTGGCTCCCAACTAAATATTGTTACAAAAAATCTTAGTAATAACCATGTTTTTTATTTAATACTATTTTTTGTAAAGTTGAACCCTTAAAATCTCATTCCCCCCAAAGAAATTAATGAATAAAAATAATTAATAAATAAAGATTAGGTTGTAATTGAATTTATTTTGATTGAGTGTAATCAATAATATCTAGACGATTAAGAATCATGAACTTCATTTTGAATTTGAAAGATTTTCTCTGAAGAATCTTTGGTCCAGATAACTGGACGTTTTCCTGAATACATATTATAACAAATCAGCTGTCCAGTTCAAAAAACAGACTTTAAAAGTGAGCTACACTTAGATAGTTTAACGCTTATAAAATCACATTCACAATTTTGTTTATTTTTTCAAAATTAATTTTATTATTTTCATAAGATGTTGATAGCAGACAAAAATTTATGATGGCAATTAACTTAATATATTATCAAAATCACTTCAAAGTGTAAGGGCTTAGGCACAATCTTTCAGTCACTAATGCAACTTTAGTAAGTTACATGAAACGGTCATTTCGAATGATCATTACAGAATACCTGAGAGTTTATTTGACGTTTCTCTGGTACACCAATGTACATTTGTCCACGCCATTTCTTATGTCACGAGGCGAGCTCATCTTGCAACTTCAGTTATACAAGAATTCACTCTCTAATTAGGGCATTATTACCTACTTTTAATAAGCTTGAGGAGTACGCATGCCTCGTGTCCTTTCGACAGTGCCCCAAAAATAAGAAACGCTAAATGTCAGAGCTGTTTCTTAATTAGAAGTGTCGATAAAGAAAAGAATCGATTATTTTTACTTTGCAAAGAATTAAAGATTATTTTACGTTACGAGCCAGGTCTGAATGCAATTACAGAAGGAAATAACCCGAGAATCTCAGATTACGAAAGATTTTATAGCCGACTCGTTTGATTATATTCAGATATTTCCAATTATCTATGAATTGTTTATATCGAGACGGTTACGAACCATCGATTCTTGGCAAACATCGAACGCAAGGAACCAGTGATCCGGTTACTCCTCCGGACTTCAATTAACGACCGGTAGTTACCGCGAATTGCAAGCTTAAACTATTCGCACCAGTTGCAATAGCGTTGCCTACCGGAGGAACTAAGGATCCTGATTCGGGATGTTGACCAAGGATTGAGCAGGCCGTGCATTAGGAGTGCTCCTTGACCTCCAAGGATCCAGGATATCTTGCACTTGTTCAGGGCATGATTACCGGCACTAAATCGCTAATTATCTCAGCAAGTGCCTATTCTGTAAATTGCCTTTATCTCAATCTGTATTAGATTATGTAAAATATTCTCTCAATCTGTTCGATTTTGAGCCTGTCATATTTTACTGATAAGCAGTAGTACTTTGAAAGGCACGCTAAATAAAGTTCTCAACGAAAATTAATAGACATTGTCGGAATAGTAACCCAGGTTGGACTGACGCTTTCTGGGTTCAGTCTACTTTTAAAAAATAAGTGATAATCTGATTTTTAATATCAATTTTATCAAAACAATTTTATCTAATTTTTCTCTTTTTTTTTTTATTATAATTTAGATACATGAATAGAAAAATCTTAAAATCTCTCGTTATAAAATAAGGAAAAGAGATAACATTTAAGTAGCCTGATACGCTGAGTATAGTCAACCTGTTTTGTCTAATCAATTTCCCCTATAAAAATAAATGTTATTTAAAAAATAAATATTAAAAGGCTAAGATTTATTTTTTTAGACTAAGGGCCAAAAATATCGTTAGTATAATTGTGATATGTGAATGATTTTTTTTAGTCTGTAACCCTCACTTAATAAGTTCATATGAAGATAAATAATTTATCAATTGTTCAATTTTTTTTCCACTACCAATTATAACTTTTACTATGTGGGAAATATAATTTTGTTTTCAAATCTGCATTATTTATTTATTTTTTTTAAGTTTACACTGAACACTAGGAAGGATTTGCTAGTAAACCAAGTATTAAATCATCGAATGATCAAATTTTATATTATTTTACATAATATTAATTTGAACATGCCCGAATTTTCGGAAAATACCACAAAAGGCCTTAAAAAAATATGGTAGATTAATAAAATGTCTACACAAATATTTTCAACATTTTTTTTTTATTGGCAAACCCACTAGCACCAGCCAAAAATGATTTATTATTTATTTAGATCCATAAATATAGTTTAATAAAATTAAATGTAGTTATATTTAAAATTTTTATTTTTATCAGTTATTATATTTTACATGTATATTTTTTCTGAAATTTTGAATTCATTCGCTTTATAAAAATTTTCAAAAATTTATTTTCGATTGTTATTTATCATGAATGGATCGAAAAAACAATTTTTTTTATCGTAACTAGTATATTTTATAATTTTTATGATTTGTTTACTTTTTAGAAGACTCCTTTAGTCATTTAAAATAACTCTATCACTGTAACAACGGAATCTATTACACGTTACAAGTTATCGATAGAACTGCATCACGTCCGATTGCAGTGACATCCAAGCTCACGTATGGCGGAAGTGGTGTGTGTCCACTTTCGCCGCTATTTTTTTCTGTTTTATGTATACCACGCTTTTGTTATTTTCGTTATGTTATTTTCCTATTGCATATTCCATTTATCTATAATATTGTCGAATGAAATGTCCATTTAATCATTCAGTATTATGGAAAAAAAAGATGGCTTAAAAAAAAAAATCATAATTTTCCAAAAATCACATTGGTCAATGGTTGTATTCTTTGCATAGCTAACCTTAATCTTATTTATCTACTTTAACGCTTTAAACATCTGCATTATTAGATTCGTGAATTCGAAAATAAAGCTAGAAAAGCTTGTTTTGATTTTTTTAAAGTAAATTAAACTTTGTGATTTTTGAATTAATCTCTGTGAATTATTTTAGCCTATCTTCTTTTTAAAACGATTGATTTTTCGACTGGATTTATATTGATCAAATTTTGATTTTTAAATTCTACTTATAAGTTTTCATAAGCATGATATAACTTATTTAACATTTACTGATTTTACATCAAACGTTTGAGTCAGAGTAGTTAGTATATGAAATACCATTCAAGAAACAAATGTCAAGTAACTTCTTAACCGCATATGAGTCAGATGCTTTGTCTCAGATTACGGAAACGATATTTGTGAGGAGATACTTATATTTTGGTGAAGTTTGCTGTTACAAAATATTAAATCTAATTTTATGTATCAAAAAAAATATTACTGATTTTTATATAAAAAATAATAAACATTAAAATTTTTAACCAGATGAATAAAAGTTTAATTTGTCCAAAATTACCAAAAATTCTCAAGTTTTGTATATTTTTTCTGCCTATAATTTCAAAATGATAACGATAAATTTAATAACAGGCAACACATTGTATCGAATTGAAATAGAAAAATAAATAAATTTGTTAACTTAGTAACAATTTTATGAAATATTTGGAACATGTTTTTTTTCATCAATTTTTTTCTCTTTATTTGTGGTTGTAAAAGTTAAAATATAAAATATTTTATTTGTTCGAAATTATTTCATAAAATTTATTTAATTAATTTGAATTTTTTTAAATAAATAATAAATATTTTTATCAAGTCTTTGTACGTTTCTTTCAAACTTAGTATTTTTTAATCTTTAATTTCTAAGCAATAAGAGTTTCCCAGGAAACTCCAGATATATCCAGTTAAAATACAATATTTTACAAACTGTAAATTATAATTGTTAAATTTGATGTATGGATTCTATGAGTTATTATTATTTTATTTTATGTTTTTTTTATTTTAGTTATGAAATTGGAATTTTTTAGGAATAAATAACATATTAATGTCCACTAATAAAAAGAAGGAAAAACAGAGCTAATTCTAGATATTTAGAATCAAATGAAAAAAATGTTGTTTGTCAAAATCTTTATTGAAATAATTTTAGATCATGGATTTTTTTATTTATTGATTATGACTATTTGAAATTTAAAATTTATCTCGATTTTTATTTTTTTTTTCTCAATTTTTAACTTAAATTTTTGGAAACTTCGATCCACCTTAAACTGAAAAATTTATATATTTTGTTGACAACTTACGTTGAAGAAGCGAGCCATTTCTGGTGGATGTTGTTGGTTGTTGTAGGTTGTTAGTCCTAAGCACAATGAGTGACGCTAGAGAAGTCAGAAAGAGCAGTATATATAGACAGCCTGCTCAGGATCCGAAGTAGGGGGGATGCAAGGACGTTTCCTGGACCGCCGGAACCCCACTACTGTCATCCTCCTTCACGATTTGGAGCAGTCCTGGGAGTACGCCGATGTACTTTTTCTTCCAGGAAATCAGGACTTCTTCATAAGGCGATCCCTACATAGTCCAAGGTCATTCGGTGTAATCTTCGGAAAATTTCATATAAGTGTGTGGAAAAAAAAAAATGTGTGTTTTTCATCATCTATGTGTTGTCAGGAAGAGTTTTCAAGGGCACTGGATTCCTTTCGGTTCGGAGGAATTAGGAATTAGGAAATAATTCCGTGTCCTGATCCTGACTAATTATGTAGGAATTTTAAATTTCCCATTAAGATGCCAGATGCTGATTTAATGACTTTTAGATAAATCCAGCTTTATTAATTATTATATTTCGTAGATGAATTCAAATCTACAATGTGATCTAAGTAACCTTAGAAATTTAAATTAAACTTATAAAAAATTTAAAATTAAACACGTATAGATACATGAATATAGATTTACAATATTTGTACTCAATCTTTGGAACTCTGAATCAAGCTTTTTTCACTAGAGGGCTAAACAAAATCTGTAATATTAATTAAAATAATATATCTTTTTAGCTGTAAATTTAGTTCAGGTTAATATAAAAAACATTGTGATCAATTTCACTCATTTTATCTTTAGAATCTTAGTAAAAGATATCTGGTATTTTATTAAAATATTTATATCAGTAAGGTATTAATTATATTGATTCATCCATTTATTCTATTTCAGGAAATCGGATTGACATTCCGTATTTTATAATTAATTTTCTTTATTATTCTAATAAAACCATTGCAATTAATATATATATATATATATATATATATATATATATATATATATATATATATATATATATATATATATATTAATATAAAAAAAATTGAAAGTATAATATTTATTTATTTAGTCTAAATTTATTGTTTTGTTTTGCCTAATTCATTTTTCTCCCCCATTTTTAAGGAATAAGTTGAAAAAAATTAGTTCACGCGGCTATAAGCTGTATGCTTTGGACACGGGATAGGATTTAAACGCCGGTA
This sequence comes from Rhaphigaster nebulosa, assembly GCA_948150685.1. NCBI lineage: Eukaryota > Metazoa > Arthropoda > Insecta > Hemiptera > Pentatomidae > Rhaphigaster > Rhaphigaster nebulosa. The sequence goes on along the minus strand of OX411311.1, from coordinate 125,779,986 downwards.
CTGTATAATAAAATACATAACAGTAATATAATATAAATATTAATAAATATAAAAGAGAACAAACTCAAAAAAATAGCTAATAAATTAATTGCTAGAAAACAATTGGAAGATTCCAAAACGTGAAGTATCAAGTTTCTACAATACCGGAAAACAACTAACCAGTCAACGTTTCGCCAATTCAGGCATCATCAGGACATACACCAAAAAATCACATCTATGAAGACCAGTATGTGATTGATTGTCTTGGAATGATGTGCTGTCTCTGGTTGATGCTTCTTTCTGGACGGTTGAAGTGAGATGTGTTGTATTTGATCTTCATCGATGCGATTTTTTTTGGTTGTATATCCTGATGATGTCTGAATTGGCGAAACGTTGACTGGTTAGTTATTTGCCGGTATTTTAGAGACTTGAGGCTTTGTGTTTTGGAATCTTACAATTATTTTCTAATAATTATTAATATTACTAAGATGGGCAAAGCGTCTGAAACGTCGTTGTAATGGATTTATAAGAAAAGTAAAGATAATTATTTTTTTTTTAAATAGAAACGGAGAATCTGATTTTCTGGCATAGAATAAATTATATAAAATATTTATGTATTACCCGAGGCGGCTAATCAAAAAAAATGATTTGTCGAGTTACATTAAAAATGAATTTAGTAATAAAAATTTAGGTCTGCTGTAACATATAATTTAATTACAGAATTATATATCGGCGGGCACAGAGAATAATTGGTTAGTCCAAAAATGTCCAAATGAGTTACGTGAACTATGATCGTCTCCCAACTTTCTGCACTCAGTGAAGAAGTTGCTATCCCACAGCTTTAATTCTTTACTAGCAGTAGAAGAGAGCTGTGTTAGATCTTACGGAAAGTCATTTAAACAACAAAACATTACTTTATTTTGGTTTTTTTAATTCATTCATGAATTCGCTCCTGTCACCAGTTTTTTGACAATCAGCAATGGTTTGACGATGATAGGGAAGAATGACTTGTCAGACAGACATGGACAAGAATAGTACCCAGCAGCACCTCTTCTCAGGCTTGATTTAGTTACCTTGGTTAATTAAAGAAGAGATCTCTCAGCCAGCGTCTTTTTAGTCTCTTCCTCGTATACATAGGCATTTCAGTTGCAGCCATATTTCATATCAGTTAATTAGTATGTCTATGTAAATTAGTGTGCAATAGTTGGTGAAGATCCCTAAGTGTTGTTCGTAGTTGTAACCCAGTGAATAAAGTGAATAAAGATGTTTGAGTCGTTTGTTAAAGGTTATCCGTTTCTCTTTTAAATATGCCTTCACTCCCCCAAGTCATCCTTCGGTCAAAAGCTAGCTGTGTCCGTCTGAGGAATTTGGTTGTTTTTGATATAAATTGTGGGATAGGTATTTATTCTAAGAATAAATGTTATGTGTTTCCTTTTTTCCTGATTTAGCCGTATTTTTCATAATTTGTACCAGTGCAATTTTTTATGCAAAATTCTTCAGGCCTGTGTTGGATCTTGATGTTTTGTGAGAATAGTTGTATCACCGGTGTAGGTAGCAGTCAATGTCTCATCGTTAACAGGTATATCGTCAGTTTATACAATATAAAATAAATGAACCGGTACTGAACCTTGGGGTACTCCCGCCAAGACTGGACGAATTGAAACTTCCTATCCTTTTCGGACTAAGACAAATATTTCGAAGAGAAAAGATTGGATGATAAGACAGTACTTGTACAATAGGTAATTTTTTTTTATTCCAAAAAAATTGTATTGAGTTATTCTATTTAAAGATAATTATTAACGTACCAGATAAGCCATATTTAGGCATCCTCGTGAATGTACTGTTATTCATATTATTTTAAGTCATAAAAAAACCTTAATTTCGTTAGTGACAGCTTCGACTTGAAAGACTAAAGGTTCTTTTTTTTTTTTAACATTCCAAAACTATCTTGTTTAAGTTGTTTGTCTCTAATATGTGTTGTAATCTCATCAATTATGACATAAATAGGTGCATATAATATGAAAAATAGTTGAGCTTTTAATTGAAAAAATTATAGTTGTTTCGATTATATATGGCTCATTTTATGATAATTATTATAATCTACTAATCTCTCCTTGGTTTTACTTAATTTGCTAGTCAAGCGTCTTATCTGAAACTTAGTAAAAATCTGGTATTACTACGCAACACTTTGGTATTCACCAAAACATATTCACGTATATAAAATACAAGCACTTCAATCTAAAATCCTTCGAGGAATTCTTAAAAGTCTTTGGTTTATTTCAAATCATACCATACTCGATGACTTCAACATACCGACTGTTGATAAACGACAAATACAGAACATATCATTATTCCACTTTAAATCATTCAAATTTCTGAGTGCAGAGTTGCCCAACCCAAGACACGCGTGTCACAATTTGGCACGTTGTGGGTGCGGATTGTCACACCAGCGCCCATTAAGTTTTCAGACTTTTTATTCTTAAGTTTATTATTTTGCAATAGTGTAAATTTTCCGAAAGGCTAAAATAACTTCGAGTTAGTGGAAATTAACTATTACCACGTAGATTGTACATAGTTATACCTAACATATATTTTTATTGAATAATAAATAGTAATTAATTTTTTCATTATGTAGGTATTTTCTGAAAACTTACAAAAGAGGAAAATATTACAAAAACAAAAAAAAAAACTTACAAAAACAAGCGCCAGTACTGTATAGAAATGATTTTGTGAAGATGGCAGGGTATGGGAAAGTGGAGGGGGTACATTTATGGCACTATTTAACATGGAAAGCTCTTGGATGTGGCATGCTATAAGATTGGACACCTCTGCCTTAATGCAATCCCCTGATACGCGGTGAACAAGAAGTTAGGTAAAAAAAAAAACAATGTCATCTCTTGATTTACTAATATTATAAGATAGAAGAATTAAGATTGATAATAAAAAAATTCATGCACTAAACAAAGCCTAAAATTTATTGGTGCGCTAAAAGCACAGGTGCAATCTGTATAATAGAAAGATTGCATACGTAGGAAGGTAGGCAGGTAGTCTCTAAACCCGTTCAGTATTGCGGGTACTGTATAATCTGCCCCGTGCCCAAAACGTGCAGCTAATTGTCGTCTGGACAACCTTCTTGACGCTATTCCTTGAAAACTGGAAAGGATAAATGAATAAGGCTAAATAAATAATAAATTAAGTCTAAATAAATAAATATTATACTTTTTTTAATTTTTCCCAGTGATCAAAGCCATCCAACAGATCTTCCAAATTTTTGTAATACAGATAAACAAAATCAATAGAAATCTTAAAGTTAGTTCAAGCTATTCAAAAATTGTAAAAAAAGTTGTAAAAAAAGCTGGAATTTAATGGTTCTTTCATAGAAATATATTGATCCACAAATCTCTATCATTAAATTAATTACGTACTATATTATTATTGTTCAATATATTAAAAATAATTAAGTTAGCTTCGGTATACACTGAATATTACTGTAAGTATAAACCACAGTTTTAAATTTCGAAAAGTGCAATCAGGTTAAAATAATATATGTTAATTTTAGTTCAATCAATTACTATTTTAGATGCTTAATATGATTCTTTATCAATTCTCAAGCCATAATATTGAGAAGTAATCATGGTTTCTGCGTTATTCCATTTTCCAAAAAAAACAAAAACTGTATTATTAAATCTTTGTTATTTTCGATGGATTTGATGCCTATATTTAATTTAATTTATTTACATCCCAGCTTGTCGATTAGAGTAAACCTCAAGAAATGACGGAGCTGTTTAAAATTCGTATAATTTTAGGCGATAATTATATTTTAGCTTATTATTTTCAAAAACGAACCTTCGTAATCGACCAAGAAAAACCAATTTTATCCCTTCCATCCCAAAATTGGAATTTTCACGTTTAAAGATACGTAGAATAACCAATTAAAAAAAAGAACCGCCCGTCTGCCATCCGCGACTTTTCTCTGAGACCACTCGGGCCGAATATTTTGAATTTGACGTCATAGTCAGAGATCGTCTCAGGATGATCATAGGAACTCTACCATTAGCCGTTTTGTTCCGAAATAGTGGCTGATTAAAATTTTCATAAGTCCATATCTCGACCATTTATGAAGATAGGGGGAAAATATTAAGTGTTTCCTAATTATCATACTTAGCAAAGGCTTAAAAAAATACAGATCTAATAAGAATACATTTCTAAATATTCAATTAATTTATCAGTTATTTTTTATACATAATTATTTGTAAATAATTTATTATAGTATGTAAATATGTAGATTTTTAGTCAATAATGCCATCACCTACATAAACAGTGTGGCAAAATCAATGTTTTAGAGGATGGCGAGAGCATCGAAAGTAAGTATATACGAATGAAAAAAATGAATGAACTATATAGTTCATTCATTTTTTTCATTCGTCCTTTATTATCGATCAGTCGAATGATGAAATTATTGAACGGACCATCAGGTGGCTCTAGGCGTCGATCCTCACCTGGCCCGCATTGTCTTGATTGTTTGCAACTTACCTGCACTGGATGATCCGGGCTCAGCCTTTGTTGACATCTATCAAATCGTGTGGGTGATGGGGGAGGGGGGCGGTATGGAGGGGAAGAGGGAGAGAGAAATGTTGATATATCAACAGTACTTTCGGGTGTCAGAACCTATTTCATTAGGTTTTATTATTGTAAGGTTGAATTTTATTAATCACGCTCATTCATGTATTTAATGCGTCTTTCATTATGGTCATTTATTTCTTGTTTTCTTCTATTCAACGTTTTGTTACTTTAATATTCAGGTATAGACAACAGCAGTCTTACTGAATGAGGATATTAAGAGTACTCGCAATCTTATTTAGTATGCTAAATTCACGATTCTGAGCGGTCCTGTGTAAGTACTATCGTTTCTTGCTAAATAGATACGGTGGCGATATCTGTGGTAGGATGGTGCTCATTTTTTTTATTTTACTAACTTTGTTTTTACAAAACCTTTACTTTTGTTGTCAGTTGATGGATATTTTATTTATTCAAGTGAAACTTACTTTTTATTAATTTAAATTGAAGTTACTTAATTATAATATTAAAAAAAACACATAATAAAACCTCACTTCCTTACATTGTTTTTAATTTTAAAATAAAGATAAATAATTAAATTTAATACAACTAAGTAAACAAATAACCACCTTTGAAACTCATGCAGACACCTGTGAGTTGACAAAACAATATGGCGGCCGTTTAGCAGAGTCACACTGCATTTAGCACACAATTAGGTCTGCTAACCTTACGTTGACCCTTCAGCTAATCCTTTATTTATTATTCTTTGTCTATCTCTCATAAACATATCTTCCTTTGCTCTTTTTCTCTAAATTCCTTATTTTCCATTGATATCAAATTTTTTTTTATTAAATTCCAATATTTTAAATGTTTTCTCTCTTTAATTATATTCACTTTCAAAAAAAAAAAAATTAATTTATCAATATTATTAATTATATCAACGTAGTGACTATTTAAAATATTTCGAAATGTTGGTGCATATATATATATATATATATATATATATATATATATATATATATATATATATATATATATATATATATATATATATATATATGATAGGAAGATTGTGTTTTTTCACTATAAAAGTAAATATATTATTATTCTCTTTTCATTTTCCAAGAGATAGTTCAATTATATAAAATGACAAAAAAAACATAAAGTGGACTAGTAAATAATATAAATATATTGGTAATCGTAAGCTAGCATTGAATAAAAAGGAAAAAGATAAACATACAGTTAACTCTTGGTAACTCGAACTTCAAGGAAATGAGAAATCACTTCGGAGTTATGCATAGTTCGAGTTAAAAATAGCTAGAGTTATAGAGATTACCTTTGATACATTTTGATTTATAGAGTTACTATTTTTATTTGAGATTCAAGGACTTAAAGAAAATAATTGATACAGAAATAAAACATGAATGAATTTTCCTAGCAATTACTTTATTAATATAGAGGTATATTTAAATAGGTACATATATCAATTATTTTGAATTGATAATCTTTATCTGTATATTTATTCATTTATAATAATAATTAGCCTGCAATTGTGTTGCAATGCATCAATGAAATTTGTTCAGTTATACTCGATTTTCTAAATATTGAGTCTTTATTTTTCGTACACATAGTTTACGTAATTTATTCAGCCCTGAATATAAGATTCAATAGAAATATTAAATTAATAAAAACAAACATATATAGATAGCTATTTGCCTTCCTTTGACTTGTAAGAATAAAATTTTTCGTGAATTTATTTCATTGTTTCCTCTTAATTTTTTTCGACTAAACAAGGCTTTCTAAAGAGAATAAAAAATTCGTGTAATAAAAAAAAAATTCGAGTTATTGAGTTTCGAGATTGGAGTAAAAAGGAAAGATGATACATGATGATTATCGCTCATCTATAAATCATAATTTATTGAGGATATTTTATCATTTAGTGAGTACCATTACTCAGTTTCACTAACCTCGCCATGGAATGGGGAGGTGGAGGGTGTTTTCACTAATTAAGGTTCTTCAGGAGCGGTCCTGTGAAGTGGCTAGCTATATGGTCTGGTGTCCTTTGGTGGGTCTGGTCTATTGTCGAGATTCCTTTGGTCTTCTCTGGCTCTGCATTAATTCGCAGGCATCAAACACCAGCGGAACAGAATACACATCGTAGTGTATTCTAAATTGGCGCTAATATTAATAATTTTAACTATCGATGTTTACGTATTGCTATCTGTTAAAACCATAAAAAGAATTTTAGAATTTAGTCTATTGGTATATTTTAAATTAATGTTTTTTTATTCATAGTTGATTTCTTTGTTTAATACATTTTATTTGTAGACTGAAGTCAAGTATGCACTAACCCCAAAAAAATTTTTGTGTGGGATTTGGTGCACATACCATAAACGCACTTATCCCACCATTCCTTAAATAAAGATTTAAAAAGTTTCTTCAGCATGTTGACGATGTATTTTTTTTCTGATCTTAAAACGGTATCTCAAAAAGTATAACAGGTAAATAAATGCTGTTAAAAGTCCTTAAAAGCTGTAATGTGGTAAATGCTGTAAAAATGGAACCAGGGCGCGGAATGTCGGCCGTATTCATATCTCTAATCAGTGCGTCGATATGGCCGTGTAAGTTATTATAAAATCGTTGATGAATTGTCCTTATATATTCGTTGACTGTTTGTAAGTGTAAGTAAATATGTAGGGTTTTCATAGTCAAGTACCATGGTGCATTGGTAATGAGTCGTAATATTTTGGACTGGAAGGTTTGAAGTTTTTGTAAGTGCGTCTTTTTGGCTATACCGAATACCTGTGAGGAGTATGTCCATATGGGTTTAAGTAAGTATGTGCATGTATTTAGTTTCTGTCTCAGTTTCAGTTAAAAATTTTAACTTTCTATTTTGATAAATGGTTTCTTTATTTGTAGTCAAAGCCGAAGTTGCTAATTTACTTATTACCAATACTTATGCTATCTTACTAATTAAAAATTAAATTATTTCGAAAGTAAACAGCTGTTATAGTAATTCGCAATTCTAAATTTTTACCATAATTCATTGGTCATCTTGGTGTAAATAGTAAAACTAATAATTTTTAAAAGACCATTATCGTTTTAATTCTTCGTTAACTATATGTGTATATATATATATATATATATATATATATATATATATATATATATATATATACAAATAACTTTTTTAACAGGGGGCAGACTATACAGTACTCGAAATACTGAACGGTTATGAGGGTTTACCGGATATAAACTAGTGAGACGATCGGACGCACCTAATGGCAGAGATGGGGATAATTATAATCATGATCATGAATATGCTCATCTTTGCCTAATGGTTTTATAACATAGGCTATATAATGAAGTATATAATGTAAAAATTATAAATTATAAGGATTCATTTTTTTTTTCTATATTGAAATTATTAGTTTCTTGTTAATTTTCAAGTAATTTTTTCACTTTTAAATGAATTAGATAATGCATTGTTATGTTTATTTGGTACAAAATCCTTGTGTATTCTAGGAAAAGGTAGAAAGGACTGTTTTTTTTTTTTTTATTTAATTCTAATTAAAGTGTGAAGGTGGCGATTTGATCTGTTGACAAGCTAAACCTAAATGAATTAAAACTTTTATTTTCGAAATATATAATCAAGGTATATCTTAAAATAGTAATAAATTATTTACCATCTTAAATATAAATAACTTTGTGAAGTTAGGATTTAGTGCGTGGGTACGCTACGAAATATAAGTCAACCCATACATTTCGGACGGTCGCACAGGGCATCATGGGAAAAAAGGACAAAACCCCAAACCCTTACATACCAAAGCTTACTAAACTTTTCAATGAGCATTCGAATCTCATCAAAACAGCCACCGAATTTAAAATAATTACTCTACTATTAAGTGTAAAATCTTATCATCTCTGTCATTTGAGCGAGTTAATCTAAAACAAACAACATTATTCATAGATCCCGACAATGGAATTACATTTTTTGAGATTATTTAAAGAAGCATTTTACCTATTGAGAATGATTTTTTTGAACGAAAAAATCATAGCAATATAGTAAATTAGTAATACAATAATAAAATAATTGTATAACTTCCTTCCAATATTCTACATGAGCACAGACCTGCTCTGTTCAGACTTCTAGTCGTCATATCTTCTCTCTCGTCCTCTATCCACTGCTTCCGAGGTCTTCCACATCTTCGTCTTTTCTCTGGACAGAAGCATTTGACGGCGTTTCTTCCATTTGCATGGCATGTCCGAACCACATCAATCGTCTTTCGCTAATGCCATTTAGAATATTCAATTCAGCCCTAACCTATTTCTTATTTCATCATTTGGAATTTCCTACAACCTGGATTTACCAAACGTACTTCTCTGAAAATCCATGTGTAGAGTCAATAGTTTATTTGCATATCCCTTTATTACCGTCCATGATTCTAACCCATATAAAATTGTCCCTATGAGGAAGGATAGGTATTTTTTTGGGGGAGGGGGGGAAAGAGGAGGAGGAGGGGAAGAAATACTTTAGTTCCACAGTACACCATTGAGAATACCAATTATCTTTTTCCCAATTTGCAATCTTATATTCAATAGATATAATAGAAGACATTTTTTTGGGGGCTTTATTTTTTTATATTCACACCTGTCGATGAGACAACCAGTGCTGACAGAAACACGTTATCGTGGCATGAAAGGCATAAGAAAGAGTAGTACCCAGAGGAACCTCTTCCTGTCGTGATTATCGTGCATGGTTAGGCTAGGAGATCCCTCATCCAGCTCCTCTTCAGCCTTCTGCGCGTATTGTCAGGCATGTTGGTTGTCGCCATGTCTTGTATGATTGTGTTAGGATGTCCGTGTAAGTTATCGTAAAATCGTTGGTAGTGGATCCAAATGTGTTCGTTAACTGTTGGCATATTGAGGTCTGTATTTAAGGTAATGTTGCTGATTTACCAAGGAGCTTTGGTGATAGTCCTAAAAGTTTTTGACTGAAAAATTTGAAGTTTTTTTTGGCTGTCTCGTATATCTGTAAAGCGTAGGTCCAAATGGGCTTGAGTAAGTAAGTGTACGTGTTCAATTTATTTCCAAGTTTCAATTTCGAACGTCTTGAAAGAAGTGAGTATAATAGTTTTAGTCTTTGGTTTAGCGTTTTTTGTTTGTTATTGATGTGTGGGCCCCATGTCAACCTTCTGTCAAATGTCAGGCCAAGGTATCGAATTTTGTCTGCCTGCGGAATTACTACATTTTCGAGGTATATTCGGTAATATATCTTGTCGAAGGGTAATTTTCTATCAATCCTTCTTCCGTCCTTTGAATAATATATCCTTTAAAATAAAAAGGAATAAATAAGAGACGATAAGGAATAGTTTGAAGCACTAAGGACAATAGGAGAGTGAGAGGAACCGAACAGACAGTCCTTCGACTTCACCACAGAAGTTACGAAATTTGCATATTTGAATGAACTGTACCGTGACACCGAGTCTCGAGATTCGATACTATAAATTATAATTTTCATTATCGATTATTAACATACAATAGAGCTAACGGAAGGATATTTAATTTTTTAAATCGACCGTGAATCGATTGTATAGATCGTTAAAGTCGGGTGGGAAGTAATGGAATCGTATTGTGGTGATTCGATGTTAGTGTTTTAAACTTATTTATATCATTGTTCATTAATGGGGAAAATGCACAATTGAAGCCCGTAAACAAAGTTTTCACTGTTGTTTGATTATTCCAAAAATGGAAATTTTATAAGTCCATTTCATAAATATTTTATTAATTGAAATAGAATAGAAAATTAAAATCATGTCCTCAAAGATGGTATCGGTTCGTCCTATGAATTAAATAAAATAATTAACAAAAACAATACAATTGAATATCATTTCACAAAATTATACCGATTGGTATTGTGGGCTTTAAAAATTAATTAGCGCTCGAAAAATTAAAAATATAACGAGCTTCAGAGAAATAAAGTATACATAAATGCCTGGAGAGGAAGGAAATATTCATTGAATTTCACATTAAAATACAAGGCTATTTGATACAGTAATAAAGAATATGATAAATAACCTAGAAAGAAAAAACAATTAATATCCTTACAATCAAATTGATTAAGTAGCATGTAATATGCGTAATACAGATAAGAATGAAGCTATTGAAAGAAATAGTTTCATAATATATATATATATATATATATATATATATATATATATATATATATATATATATATATATATATATATATAACTAAAGCTATATCACACTAAAGAGTAATGAAATTTAAATAATTTTATTCGATCAGACAAAATTTATTTATTGATGTTTGGTTTTGTAGGTTGTCTAATGATTAATATGGTTAATCTATTGCTTAATATAATACTATGAGCGTTTCAAAAATATAATGTATATAATTACCTAAAGAGGGAATACATATTTAAAAGTACAGATTTAATTAAAAAAATCGAGATAAATGGAATAAGCCTAAAATGTATTAATATATAACAGAGAAAATAATGAAATTACAGAAAAAAATAATAATCATGGAAGTATACTTAACTCAATTTTATAAGAGTAATAATGTACAAATAGGTTACTTTATAGTAAAGTACTTAATACAACATAGAAAATATTGTATTTAACTTTATTTTGAAAGTATAATTTTATTTTTAATTGTTTTAAAGTATTTCTTAAATGAAGTAGTGGCAAAATTTGTATATTCTTAAACCAGACTATAGGTATATCCTTAGAGTTCTTTAAAGGATGGAAATAAAGTAATAAAATAACAATAGTTAATTAAATTTAGGTAAATTAAAAAAATGTTAAAGATATTTGGTTGGTATGCCAAATAATTATTATGGTTTAACAACATAGGAAAGAACAATAAAAGGAAACAATTAACTCTCAAAATAATATTTTTTTAAGGGCTATAATATTATGTGATTAATTATTTTGATAATTAGAAGGCTCTTTTTTTTTTATTTATCCGTCAATTATTTATATTAATATTCTTTTTTAAAGAAAATATCACAATAAAAATACGATAATGGTGATACTGATTTTTCTCAATCTATAATTTTTTTAAAGGTCCAGAGTTATACAATAGCACAGCTAAACAAAGATTTAATGTTATTTTTTAAATGATTTTTTTGTAGATAAAATTTTACGTTTATGGTGTGTAAAATATTTCTAATAGTGCAATTGAATTTCCATTACATAAAATTTATATATAGTTCATTTTTTCATTGATTGTGAATTCGGTTTCCAAAGTTTTGTCACTCATAACCTTTATTATCGGCATGATTATGTATATTTCTAAAATATATTTTAATATACAAATATTAAAGTTTTTTTTTATAATTTTAAATATATATTTAATCTAAGTATAATCAGTTTTGATAATTATAATTTAATATTTAAAAAAAAACGTATTTTATTTCCAAGTTTTCTGCTTTGTACCGAGAGCTCAATCAGGTTTAGTAATGTTGCACAAGGCGCGGATAATTGACTTTGAACTTGAACAAGTTGACCTACTGGGATCAGACCCGTTCTTCCACTTTCGCAGGATATTCTACGAGTCATGACTACCTGGCAGAAATCCCAGGAATGAGGAGTAATCCTGTGAGAAATTTCCCAATTTTCGGCAATATTGGATTTCCAGGAAGGTGGGGATCCGCACACCTTAATTGGGGGTTGGCACAACCTGACAATGCCATTCAGATGTTTATCCTGTCAAATTATTGAATATCTACAGGTTGAGATCTTCCTATATTTCGTCTTAGGTATGTGAGAATTCGCACTGGTTAGTGCTAATATATTGGTAGTTTATTTCTCATTTTTTGTTAATTAAATGTTGCTATATTTAATGTTGTTTATAAAAATATCGTTTATTTATTGTAAGAATATTTTAAATAAATAAGAATGATATACTTTTACCTCATTTTAATTCATGAGATTCTTGCATAATATTTGAAAACTTATTGAACATATCGTCGGTATATTGCGAAAAATCATTAAATTATATTTAATTAAATTTTAGATAATCCAGCAACTTGATGAATTTTCCTTCTGTAAAATCAGAACATTGTGCATTCAGTGAAACTTTAATTTTTTTTACATTCAATAGGATTTCATAATACGGTTTCAATAATGAATATTTGCATCGATAAATATGATCGTAACTCACAACTACGTAATTTTATGATTAAATCCATCATTAGTGTTCATAATGATTTATTTCAATAAACCGACAATATCTTTATATAAAAATATTTATATTATTGTTTATTTATTTTTTATTTATTGTATTTAGAGTTAAAATGAAAGAACTATAAAAAATTGTTATTTATATTTTGTTTGACATTGGATTGAAGAATATGCTGTGTGTGTGTAGCAGCAACGCAAGGTGCTTGGGCAGCATTGGTGTTAATTCAACATTTCTCTCTATTAAAACTAGGATTTTAGCAAAGATAGAATTTTAATTTATTTTAAAATGAGATTTAATAATAAAAAAAAAAATTATACCCTTGTAAATTCCCATACGAAAAAAGCCAAAAATGAGATAATTCGAGAAAAAATAAAATAAAAAAGATCCTGGAAGGAATAGAGAAAAAATATCTGAATTTATTATACATTTAATAAGTAAGTAAGATATCCATAGAACTGTTTGGATGGAAAAATAAAGCGAGGTAAGCATATACTGTAAAGATATAAATGTGAGAATATTTGATTATACATATTCCACAGAAGGAATGGACTTTAGAAAAATTTGAAAGGTCTCCATAGAAAATTTAGGTTAAGGAAACCGAGGGCTTTAGTGGAAAATTCTTAGAATAACAATGTAGACTATGTAATATCTGAATTCAAAGTGTAGTGGATCAAAAACCGTAACAATAATAATAATAATTATGGTGTTAATAAATTATGACAGAGAGACAAATGCTTTATAAGCTAGCAGAGCTTCCCAAATATATTGGGCTGTTATATTACTTATCTGTATATCATTAGACTTAGATTTTATAAATAAATACTTATAATTATAAAGAAATACTTATAAATAGATTTTTTTTTTCATTTTAACTATTTATTTATTTACAGTACTGTTGTATTCACTCTATTATATTACATTCGTTTCTTTGTTCTCTTTTGTTTATTCTAACCGTGTAATTTAAAAATAGACACTTAACGCCTAATAACCTAGTATAAAATTAATAAATACTAATATTTTATTCTTACTATAATTATTATTATATCTATAGATGTTATTTATTGCTGATCATCTTATTTACTAATTTATAATTAACCATTCCTTTACCAGTATAAGAATAAAATCCCATAATTTTACAAATTTTTTGAAAACTTGACTTTCAGAACTGTGAGCCATTAAAGGATGTTTTTAGTCGTATTTTCTCTGAAAAAATAGACTATTGCAGTGGGTCGAAGGTCGGGGGGGAGCGGCGGGACTGTGTTTTCTATCCGTTTTATAGACCCCTAGGGCATAATTATGAAAGTTTTGGAAATGTCTGATATATATATATATATATATTTTTTTTTCCCTCTACATTTGAGCACCTCCAGCGGCCCTCTTTGGATTAAATGAGCTGAAATTCGGTATATAGGATTTTCTTCTAGGCAGAACGATACCATTAAAGGATGGCTAAATTCCAGTAAAAATTTCGATATCTGAAATTATTTACCGGTTATTTAATTACAATATTTATCTGAAATTCCGGATAAATAAAGGATAATAAAGGATGTTAATAATAGATAATAAATAATATAAATAATAATATTAAAGGATGTTTTTAGTCGTATTTTCCCTGAAAGAAAATAGACTATTGCACTGGATCGAAGGTCGGGGTTGAGCAGCGGGACTGCGTTTTCTATCCGTTTCTTGATCCTAGAGTATAACTATGAAAATTTTGGAAATGTCTGATATAAATATATATATATATATATATATATATATATATATATATATATATTTTTTTTTTTTTTTTTTTTTTCTCCCGCTACATTTGAGCACCTCCTGCGGCCCTCTTTGGAGGATATTTTTTTTGTTATATATATATTTTTTTTTATTGCAGTGTGCCCAGTAATCCAGGCCTGGGAGGGCAACAGCGCACAGTGGGTCGATTAGTTATAGGGGATTTGTTGGACAAAAATCGATTGATTGTGGATTCTTATAGAATATTCCACCTTGGTTATGAATATACCCCATAACAAGGGTCAAAAATAATTATTTGACAAACAATAGCCCAAAAACTGAAAAACAGTTTTTAATACATTTTTTTTTTACTTCCTCCTACGCAGTAAAGGAAGTATGGTATTCGCGAACATTTTCGGTTTTCAGATTTCAACATAAATATCCATTTTGACCATCTCTGAATCCATTTTGACTAGTTTCGTCGTGTCCTCTGTACATACGTTCCTACCTCGCATAACTCAAAAACGGTTTGCCGTAGAAAGTTAAAATTTTGTAATTGGGATTATTGTAAAGCCTAGTTGTGAACCTCCCTTTTTGGTCAATGCATGATTACCGTAAGTAGTACTTTACTTGAAGGTTATAATAAATTTTCATCACATTATATTAAAATGTAATGCAAAACATCTAAAATTTGGTATATACAACTTTTATATCAATATAAATGATATATTAGATTTTGGTTAAAATTAGCTAGCCTTAAGTCGTACTTTACTAGAAGGTCATTACAAACTTTCATCAAATGTTATATTAATATGTAATGAAAAACATTTCTAATTTGGTATATAAGACTGGTAGACTGGTAGATAAATCTTTATAAAACTATACATAACTAGTGCGTCAGCGTAACTAGTTGTCAGCTGTTCGTGACTGTCACGTCACTCTGTGACAAGTGAATGTTCTCTGCAGTAGACGTAAACCACAAGAGCAATGCGATGCCACATCAACATTATAATAGTGATTTTTATTATTTTTTACTGTTTAAATTACCGCCATTTATTTAAATGAAATATTGAAAATAGCATTCGTAGATAAGTTTATGAAGTTTATTCGTTAATTTGTTTTGGTTTTTAAATATACCTCCATTAGTCCAACATTTTCAGTAATCCGGCACTACCTATCCATTATATGGTCGGATTAGCGAGATCCTACTATATTTAATGCAGCAATAATAATAAAGTTTGGCGATACTGACACAGTTACAGCGGTCAAAACTTAAATCAATAAGATCAGAGAAAATAAAATCCTATTAATGTTTACATAAGATTATGCTTACTTTTTCGAATGTATATTTTTTACAAAAGACTCTCGGTAGACCGATTCTTCCATGGCGATAAATTCAGGATATATGAATAATAAAAATACATAATAATATAAATAAATACATAATAAAGTAAAACATTTGTATATTACATACATGATCTAATAAAATTAGAAACATTCTCGCTATTTTAAGACAAGGTTAAACATTATTTTTTATCATCACTATATACACTTGTTTATGAATTAATCTGAGTCACTATGTGTATCGGCCATTTCTACGAAAAAGTGAATTAATACATAATCAGAAAATTTAAAATAAGCAATGTACATTTACATTTACGAAGGTTAGAGAATTAGGTTGAAATCAAAATATTTTAATTTTCCTAAGAATGACTGAATCATGGGGAAGACCTGTGGTTCTAGATGAACTATGATATTCGTTTTCAAATTTCGATCTGAAATTCAATAATTACTAGGACTCCATGCTATATTTTAATACTGAAAATTAAACTTAAGCATGAAGACAATTAATTTAGACGAGACAATGAAAAACACAGGAAACTCTTAAAAAAAAAATACGAAAAACCCTTGAGGCCTTAATCAGGTTTGCCTTCCGTCAAAGTGAACGGTAGACGGATCGATCAAATATAGGTCAATGGAAATAAAAATTCAATCAAGTTCCAGCAAAATGGAAAGCTTTCGGAAGTGGAGACAGTAAAGATCATTTAATGACCTCATGTAGCTGTTTGATTAAACAGTAGTTATCCATCTACGGGCTCCGGAAAGAAAAGAGAGGGGAGATAGGAAGGAGAAAGAGGAATTTCAGGAAATACGAACATTTTTGTGAAATATATGTCAATGTTGATTTAAATTCCTTACAAGAAGAGAATGAAAAAATAATTTGGACATAACAAGCTAAAACTAAGTTGAGATAAACTATTATTATTATAAAAAAATCACAAACTATCTCAGTCAATGATAAAGAAATTCTTACATACCATATTTACTGACCATACAAAAAAATAATAGCAACATAAATAACTAATAAAAATAAAATAAAAATCTTTAAAAACGGCCATACTTATGCACAATATTTAGACTCACAACGGGAGTCGATTTTGATCAAATTTTATTGGGTGATTCTACATCGAAGAAAATCGAATCACATCCTCCGTTTTACCCAATGGATCCTAGGAGCTAAGAAAAAAAAATAAAACATGCTAAAAAATTTTTATTTTATATATCGAGTTTAAAAAATGATATCGATATGGTTTTTCCAGCAAAACATTTGTTTTTTAGAGTATACTAATGGAAAAATATAAATATTATAAATGAATCGATTTTTGGCTAAATTCCTGTAAAAAAAGTGTTTAAATTATTGAATAAACTAACCTAACAAATTTTTTCACATTAAAGATGATGACAGATTTGGATTCATTACACCAAAAAACTATGTTAAAAAAAAAAAAAAAAACATCGAAAACAAAAAATGTTTTTTTGAGTTCTACGGGTGCTCAAAATTTTCGAAGTATCTCGTCTTCAGTGTATCCGATATCGAAGTTATTGGACTCGTTAGAAAGAAGGAAGTTTCTTCTTTCCTCACATATAAGGAAAAAAAAATCAAAATGTAGGTCTTTTGCGGAGAACGTTGGTTCTAAAGCTAAAGCAAACCGCGTGGTTTAAGAGCCTTTGCTGATGACCGAAATTTGGCTAGGATCGTTTAAAGGATTCGTGATTTATGGGCGATTATTTGAATCCTTGAAACAAATTAAAGGCAAAATTTTAAGTAAAAAAAAATGTATTTTTAGATTTGTCCAAAAATTTGAATATAGGACAATGACGGGGTGTAGGGAACTTCGAATCACGCATTTCCTATCATTTGTTGAGGGAAAAGCAGAACTGCAGGAGATCTCAGCGTTTCTCTCTCAATACTGGTATTGCAGAAATTTTAAGAAATACATAAATCGGAAACATCCTATCTCAAGGATTTTCTTCGTAATTTAAAGAGAAATTGAATGAATTACTCTCAAAATAGAACCGAGGATGTCGAAAACAATGTCACTGTTAAAAGTTTGAAAATTCATCCTTAGTAGTTTGAGTTCGAATTCCATTAAAGTTTTGTACACCTATTAAATATTTATATATTATACACAAATCCAAGAAATGAATCTCAGAATGTTTATTCGTATCCGAAGGGATAGTACATAGAGAAACATTAAGAAATTTTTTTTTTAAAAATCATAAAATTATGCATAAAGTCATAGGTTAGAACCTTATGCAGAATCTTAGAACCATCTATAAGGTATCAAATATCATTACGAATCCATCACAGTAATAACATTTAAACTAATACAAAAATAATGCGTAAGTAGAGTCATTGATTAAATAGGAGAGTTAATAATAACTAAAGGGAACAGTTAAAAGTGTTCATCATACATCACTCGCCCTAATTCCAACAAAAACCGAATCGACAAGATCGTCCTCAACGCAATCCTCCCATTTACGTCTAAGTCTGTTGAAAAAGAAAAAAAATTAAAAAAAAAATATTAAAACATTTTAACAAAAATCCGTGAGCAGTAGAACTGCGTCACTAAAGCCGTATTTTCACTGAAACACAAAATATTAAAAAAACGGGGGATTGATAAAAAAATTGATACCCGCCTATGACAGTTCCCTAACAAACCGAAATTTACCCACCATTTTATTATATTGTTCTACCTCTCCGCTGATCTTCGATACAGAAAGCCCTTTCAGGAATTTCAGCTTAATGGGCCCCCCGCTGGAGTTGTAATAGCCATATCTTTAGTAATACTGGTCCGATTAAGATGAAACTTCTTTTGTTTTATAGGTAATTTAATTTCCTTTCAAATAAAACAGGTTTTGAGCTCAGCTAACTCAATTCAAATACAAATTTTCAGCCCTATAAACTATAACTATGCGCAAAACTTTAAAAACGCCGAAATTTCAGGTAAACATACCGAAATGTTTACTGGAATTTAACCATTCTTTAATGGTATCGTTCTGCCTGGAAGAAAATCCTATATACCGAATTTCAGCTCATTTAGGCCAAAGAGAGCCGCTGGAGGTGCTCAAATGTAGCGGTAAAAAATATATATATATATATATATATATATATATATATATATATATATATATATATATATATATATCAGACATTTCCAAAACCTTCATAATTAAGCTCTAGGGGTCATGAAACGGATAGAAAACGCAGTCCCGCCGCTCACCGCCGACCTTCGACCCACTGCAATAGTCTATTTTTTCAGGGAAAATTACACTAAAAACATCCTTTTTTACTCACCGTCCTGAAATTCAAGTTTTCAAAAATTTTGTAAAATGATGAGATTTTATTTTTATACCGATAAAGGAATAGATAATTATAAATAAGTAGATAAAATGATTAGCAATAAATAAGATCTATAGATATAATAATAATTACGGTAACAATAGTGAAATACCGGATTATTCAAAAATCGATTAGGCTATGCAGAATGCTAGATATTGCTATTGTGAGGGAATCACAGGAGAATCTGATCGAGTTTTAACTAGGAAATTGATTGGTCTTAACTTTGGGCTCAAGGATTTTCGTTTGTTCTTGTCACAGCTCATTATTCAGATGAACGATAGTCCCTGGTTTTGGATCCCTGCTGTCTTGATAATTGTTCAAGAGTACATGATATATCAAGAGCAACATGATATATGTTGAGATTTGTCAGGTTTTTGCAATATTTTCCACAATTTGTTACAATTATGTAGGATTTATTTTTTTCCTTCTCAATGAAATATATAATAAGGGTACGTATTGCAATCGTAAACAATTTCGAATCCGATTTTTCAACGGAAATACACGTTTTAAGATCATCTGTGTCCAAATAACTAAGTCCCGCAAATTGGTCTGTGTGTCTGTTTGAAGGTGAACAGTTTAGCTCAAAACCAAGAAGTTGTACGGAACTGAAATTCTCTATTTAAGGTACGAGTGGGTATATGTCTGGTATGTTACAGAAACTTTTATACCAAAATCGTCTTTCCGGAAATACCACTTTATATAAAAAATTTCTAGAAAAAGACTTTAACGATTTTAATCAAACTCGTTATATCAATGTAGGATTAAATTGTCATTAATATTAGCTAGATTTTATCCTCATTGGAACAGTCTGATAGGGCTTAAATGCCAAATTTTCAAAATATCTATCTCTGAAGTACTTTTAATTTTGTTAATATGAAATAATTAACCATCTCTATGTGTTATTAATAATGAAAAATGGATAAATATAAATAATGTAAGAATTTGATAGTTAATTACAGGAGTAAAAAAAGGAGAAATATTTTCCCAGGTTGAAAACAAATTTTCGGAAATTAGAGTAGAATAGATTAGAAAAATAAACTTTATTCTAGGACGAAGGACCTTAACAATAATAAGTATGTATAAGTAAAAATGATAACAGAAACAATGTCTGGCTAAAGACTACATTAATAAAAGTTAATTAATATTTACAATAATCTCAATTGTAACATATAAGTAACTAAAAAAAAAGAAGATTCTTCTGGTAAAAAAATATAATAAATTTAATTTTACTGACAAAAAATGAAAAGTAAAAACGTAGAAAATAAAAATATTAAAATAATTTAGACGTGTAACATAAAAATTGGAAAACTAAAGATTTTTGAAAAATTACTATGAGTTTTCTATCGAATGCAAAGCAACCGCAAATGGTAATTATTATAAAATAATTATTACGTGGCATCTCGTGGATATAAGGCAAATTTTTATTGAAAATATTGATTTGTAGCACCTGTTTGACATGTGAAAATTTAATATTTGAAATGAACTGAATAAATTTTAGGATTAATTTGTCAAAACAATATTGTTTTTAAGAAGTGGATATATTAACTTTTGATAGAAAACTCCTCATATGAAACATATAAAACCGAAGCAGGTAATGGAGAGTGATGAAAAACGCAAAAACTTATTGTAGATAATAATTTATATTGTTATGTTCTTTAATGGAAACTAAATATATATATATTATATATATATATATATATATATATATATATATATATATAAGTATATATATTGTTTCCCATGTCTAACCCTAAAGACACTGTTAAATATGAATACTACAAATAGAAAATGGTATAGCTGAATCTTATTGCCTAAATTGAAGAGATGTTTTCCAGTGGGCTAATTACTATAAATTAATAAGCTAATTACTTATTAATTATGTATGAACTGTAACTACAACATAGTCATTGTAAACTATATAGCTTCACCAAATCTGTATATTGAATAAACGTTCTTTGTAATATTCTATTTTTTAAACGAATAACCATGTTTCCGTAATATCGTTTATACTTCTAATCTATTAGGGAGATAATAAATATATACTTATCTAATGCGAGTTCTCGCCCTGGTGTACTAATATAGCATATTTTAATTCTTTTTAAATTATTAATAAATTAAATTAAGGATTGATAAATTATATATGCCACTTTTATAATTTTATTTTTAATGAAAACTAGTTTCAAATGTTATGCATTCATCTTCAGTTCTAGAAGCACACAAAAATTCAAAAATAAGTATTTAAAGGGAGAAGTTGGTCGGGGGGTGCGGTCAAAGAAATAGACTACTATTATGCGAACTAGATAATTGTGCCAACGTTTCGGCCTAAGTTTTAGGCCATCTTCAGGGCTAAAAAGAAAAACAAAATAACAACAATGAAAAAAGAGAAAGGGGCAGTACCAGTAACAGTAAACATGATAAAAAACAGAAAATACAAGTAAGATAAAAAAGTATGAATTATAAAAAGAAAAAGATAACATTAAATTACATAATACAAAAGACAAATGAAAAAATAAAATAAAATAAAATAAATGAAATAACAATGAAAAAATTAAAAATTAATTGAAAATAAAAATAATGCGATATTTACACAGGGAATAGTGAAATATATGAAATCTAATGTGTGTGGTAATGTGTAAAGTATACATGCATAGCAAACCATAAAGCATAAATACATACAGTATATAAAAGCATACAGAGATAGTTGTAAGTTATGCAAAAGATGACTATGATGTTAAAGAAGTTGACATTGTTGTAATTATGAGATGAAGTAGTAAAATATAAAATAATGTAAGCCCTAAAAACAAAATCAACAATAAAGGCGCGACCACACGCCTCGCTGGTATGCAATTATCTTTACATTTCCTCCTCCTCATAAAGTATACATGCATAGCAAAGCATAAAGCATAAATACATACAGTATATAAAAGCATACAGAGATAGTTGTAAGTTATGCAAAAGATGACTATGATGTTAAAGAAGTTGACATTGTTGTAATTATGAGATGAAGTAGTAAAATATAAAATAATGTAAGCCCCAAAAACAAAATCAACAATAAAGGCGTGACCACAGGCCTCGCTGGTATGCAATTATCACGTTTTCTTTACATTTCCTCCTCCTCATTGTTTTCTATCCTTCTTCTTTCTTCACCACATAGGATTTTTATCTATTTTTGTTTTACTATTACTGGTACTGCCTCTTTCTCTTTTTTCATTGTTGTTATTTTGTTTTTCTTTTTAGCCCTGAAGATGGCCTAAAACTTAGGCCGAAACGTTGGCACAATTATATAAGTTCGCATAATAGTAGTCTATTTCTTTGACCGCACCCCCCGACCAACTTCTCCCTTTAAATATAAATATACGGCCAACAATAACTCCCTCCATCAAAAATAAGTAATTTAAAATACAGTTTGCTATTATTATGCATATTAAATTAAATGTAATATAAATTATTATTATAAAATATTTATGAATTATGGATTTAATTAAGACAAGAAATCAAAGTGCTCACCAACGTCAACTGAATTACTTAAATATCAGATTAAGTTTTTTTTTTTTTTTTTTTTCAATCTAAGATGCTTGGTATTATAAATCATAGAACAATTCATCCTGCTTCATAATTCATTGCTGCTTTTTTACAACCAGTTCATCATATTTTGTCGGAAATTAATTTTAAAACCTTGTAAAAGCTTTCTAGTTTTTATTTATAGCGATTCAGTTTTAATTGTTATTGACATGCATGGCACAATACAAAAGCTCATTTTTAGAAGCTCATACAGAGTTTGATTTTGTATCTTTGTGTGTTCTGGACAGTGCCATCAACTCAGGTTGTGTCTGTTGGTGGCTTCGCATTTTCTGTCTGGAGTATTATTTTATACTTTTAACGTCAGGACAAAAGTATTTTTTTGTTTTTTTTTATAAAAAAAGAAATGGTTATGGTCCTGTTCTGGTTGGAAGACCTCTTAAACCGCAAATATACCTCAACAGAAACCTAAAAGATGAACAAAAGAAATAATAATGTTATTTCAAACGTAACAGACTGAAATACGACAAATCTCTTTTAGTTTTATCTTGAAGAACAATGCGCTAAACAGATTTGTGATAACTTACAAGTTTATGTCACTTGTTTTATAGAAGTGGTTTTTTTTTTATTTCTCAACGAATGGTCACGTTGGTGTGCAAGACATGCTTCAATAATAGAACGGAGGCTTTATGTAATTGAATAGTACCGACTGACCCGAACAGTTTTTTTATTATCTGAAACAGATATTATGCTTTGAAATTATCTAATTAAATATGAGTTTATGGATCTGTTAAAAACTATTAACAAACTCAATATACGATTGCTAGTGTAATATAATATTTTTACTTTCGATTGATGAAAGAGTTATGCACTACTGTCATCACCGGCAATTCTGTCCTCATACTTTTGCTGTTAAGAATATCTTCTGTGTACCATATTAGGAATTTATGTACATATATATATATATATATATATATATATATATATATATATATATATATATATATATATATATATATATATATATATTAGGTTATTGCAAAAGTCCTTGTGCATGAATACAACGCTTAATTCCAACTCTCATAATTATCCTATAAGAATGTTTTTATTCCTACTATTTATGTCACTGCTTACTTTGACTAATCTTTTAATTCCTTGTGACTTGAGTTGGCTTTATGGAGTCATTTATATTTTTAGAAACAATCCTGATTCACTGTCTTTTGAGACATAACTGGAAAAAAGGTTTAAGCATAAAGGTAGCTGCCGAAGAAATTGGTGCCATAGAAGGAGAGTCAATTACCTAAAAGCAGGGCTCCAAAATAATTGTTCACTATTATTACGAAAAAGTTCTTGTTCAAAATTAAACTTTTTGAAACAGTTCATGCAAGAAGTTTTATTATATGTTCTTATAAGAACGTTTTGGTAAGAACTTATTGAGTAAAATTTCTTCTATAATATAAAAGTCTCGAATTTTCTAGAAAGGTTTTATTATCTTATAATGTTATTTCTTTAACTGAACATCCTGTAGGAGATTTAATAAAAACATCTGTTATATTTGTAATTTATTTAATTTTCTTATTCTTATTTCTATTTTAATTAATCCATTTATTTACTGGCATTTAACTGTAAAACAGATCAATCTATGTATTAAGATGCATCTATTATGCTTCTTGCATGGGAAAAGTACATGTGCGTTACAACAAACGTGACCCTCATGCAAGATAGGGTTACTCTGTGAAGAGGGTATATAGAATATATATTATACAAATGCGCTAAATACAGACAGACAATCTATGCAGGGTTTTATGTTAATTTCTTGGTAAGGACGTTTCTTGCTGGTTTATAAATATTTTATTTAAAAAAAAAAATTCTGATAAAAATCCTAAGTTCCAGAATAAAAAAAAACAACTATATACTGATATTCCCAATGCACATAGTTTCCTCTGTAATTGGAAAATAACAGTTTTAATAATTTGTACATTATCATCGTAATATTCACTACAGATACCAAAGCAGAGCTCCAAAATACCTGTTATTATTAACTTATTATTTTATTATTAACTTTTATTTTGAAAAAGTTCTTATTCTAAATTCAAATTTTTCTTAGGAACTTTTTGAAATAGTTCATGCATGAATTTTATTATAAGTTCTTAAGAGAACTTTTGATTAGAATTTATATGGTTTAAGTTCTTTGAGAACTTTATCGTAAGAACTTTGATATGCACATTCTATTATACATAGTCTCGAATTGTCTTCAAAGGTTTTATTATCTTAAAATATTATTTCTTTAAATAAACATTCTGTAGGAGTTTTAATTAAAACTAAATTA
The DNA here is from genome assembly GCA_948150685.1 of Rhaphigaster nebulosa. Taxonomy (NCBI): domain Eukaryota; kingdom Metazoa; phylum Arthropoda; class Insecta; order Hemiptera; family Pentatomidae; genus Rhaphigaster; species Rhaphigaster nebulosa. Next base: position 125,754,987 of record OX411311.1, on the reverse strand, counting down.
ATTTTTCTTTTGAAATTAAAAATTAAATGTTAAATAAAAATATAGAAAAAATACTTGGAATTTCTATTTATTGTTTTATTTTGAATTTTATTTATTATCTATGTTTTTTTAATTTTAAGAGATTTTTTCCTTTTTTTTTTAACGATACTGCTCTCTCCCAAGAATTCCCCCACCTTCCGAACAATCTTATCAAGGTTTGCCCTGTAATTAAACTTATATTTAAAATGTTCTAGTAGGAACTTCCATTAACAGAACTTTTATGAAAAACTTTTAATGATATAAGTTCTTAAGGAACTTTTTATTGTAAGGTTCTTTTGTGCAGAACTTTTATGTTAGTACAACTTTTATATTGTAAAAGTTCTTGTAAAACATTTAAACTGAAACTTTTTGAAAATGTTCAATAATTGTTTCGTGCCCTGCCTAAAAGAGGTAATCAGTTTGTAAGACGATGACACGGAACGTTAGAGTGCCAATATTATTTTATTGTTTGAGTAAAAAAAAAAAAATTCTCTCAACCTAACTGTTGATTGAGTGAATGAAGAAGAATGAACAACCTTTCCAACTCGCTTCATCGAAGCTCACAACCGGAACAGCAACACAGCTAATTGTCCTGTAAATTATTTCGCAGTCTCAGCAAACGCTTTGATACCTAAGTCCCTGGCCGTCTTACACCATGGTCAGGAGAAAATAAATATTTTTAGTTTCTTATTTTTTAGGATATTCTAAATCCTGATGGTCCGTATTCGATGTCTTACGTCATAAATCTGTAGATTTTTAGAGCATTTCCAATTTTTTGTCGATATATCGTGAGTAGGAATCAATAGGTATGTGTATGTATAGGTATGTGTGTTTACATCCCCATATAAATTAAAATCTAAATTTAGAATTTTTGGCGGTTTAATGTAGCCTTCCTTAAAAAACCACGTCGATATGTCAGTGACACATATCAATCTTATAGTATTGGGGGTTCTTGATTTGTCTTTTAAGTCTACAATGGCTTGTGCGTACTCCGGCAATCAAACGAAGTTTATTTCTGTTTAGTCCCCATCGTTCTAGAAGTAGAGGTTTTTTTTTAAATTGGTTGCTGGTCCTGTCTGAGACCAACACATCCCCTCGATTCCTTGCAATTTCACCAGATAGTCACATATATTCTTCTTATATATATATATATATATATATATATATATATATATATATATATATATATATATATAAAACTAATAAATATGTAGTTTAAACGGTTAAACTAACAATACCCGAGCATCACATTGAGAATGGTCATTTCATTTACATAAAAAAAATTCAAATGAGCTTACATTGATCTAAATTGACTTCTTATTAGGTTGGATTTTTGGCAAACTCATCGCATAACATGAGCGCACATAAGTCATGCGCTTGAATGAAATAAGAAAAGGAAAACGGGATTTGTTTTGTTTGAAAAAAAACAATAATTTTCCGTTTATATTTATATATATATATATATATATATATAAAGTAGAAGTCCCCAAATCCTACTTTAAAGGAAAATGTGTGTTGTTCATGTTTCTTTTACTTGGTGTTCCGATATTCTTAATTAAAAAATAAATTAAAATATAAAAGAAAAATATATATTTAAATCAATAGCAAGGGTTTAGAAAGGGTTTTAGGCTAGTTACTTTAAAATGTCTTACTAATAATAAAGTCCACTAATAAAAATTTCTTTGTAAGAAGATCAGTATAATGAAGTCGGATACCTACATAAATATTACTCAAGAGCGACTAACTTAGTTCACTGATAAATAAAATAAACTTTTGCCACAATACTATAACTTAATATCCCTTCTATTTTGGCTCCAAATTTCTAAAGTCAAAATTTTTATTGTGCTGTATACCTATTAATCCAAAGGGCACACAGCCCTCAAATATAATGCTAAAGGAACAGACGCAATAGGTAATCTGTCAGCAACATGTGTTAGAGAAAACATCCTGGGGACTTCTAAGTAGAACTTAATCTGTGCCTAATGTTCGTTTTAACAAAAATATATTTTTTAAGTTGTGCTCCTTTCATTCAGGATTTAGAATTTATTATTTTCGTTCTACTTCATATTAACTTGAATCCCTTCCTTAGATGAAATAAACTATACCGTTGCTCACCACTCATTGAATATTAAATCTGACCTTTCTACTCTCCCGCTTTGAACTATCTTGTTCAACTCCTAATTCCTCCTTCCTTCATTCACATATATCTCATTCCTTAGCCTTTTTCATTCTCATTCCTTCGATCAAATGCTTATATCAAATGAGTTATATTACTCTTGGTTCGAAGTGATTATTTGACTTGCACTTAAAGTAGTTCTCATTATAAGTCCGTGTTGTTCATCAAAACCACTCCACATAGAGAGGACGCCAGAATGACCGACATGAGAGTTACATCAGAGCCGATACGGTTGGCCATTGGCCAGGGGATGATGTACCCAAGTGAGTGAAATCGATTCCTTGGCCTGCATTGGCTATGCCATCTAAATATCCAATGTTGTCTCATTAGTACATTTAACTTCTCCCAATAAAATTGTATTTATGTACCTACACTAAACATTTATTTTATGTATGTATCTATACTTATATACTAGAGACTGGGCATAATAAACACCTCTAAAGCCCATTAACTTTCACAGATTCACAATCTATGGAATGGTATATTAAAATTTAATTTTGAAGATTATTGCACCTTTTGCTCTTTTTATTTCGAATTTAATAGCATAAAATTGAACGTTTGAACCAAATTTCTCATGTTATAGGTATAGATGTGTTTTTAAATCTTCATTTTTATTTATTTTTTATTTTGTTATTGCTTTCCCTTACCTGTATATGAAATAAAAGACACAAAAATATATTTTTTTGATATAAGAGGAAATATCGTGATAATTAATTTCATTTCACTTCATATCGTGAAAATTTTCGAATTCGAGTTTTCAACAGAAATGCACTTTTTAAAGTACCTTGAGTCCAAATATCCCAGTACCGCAAAATGTTCGGTGTGTCTTTAAACAGCCAACCTCAAAAACGAAAAGTTGTACGAAACTGAAATTACCTATTTAGATCATTAATAGTGATGTGATGTTACAGCAACTTTTTCGTCAAAATCGATTAACCGAAAGTGCGACTTTATATCATCCGTTTTTCACTTTTTTACAATTTTCTCGAAAACGGCTCAAACGATTTCGATGAAACTTGCATATATTCTTCTCTCTAAATCTCTTTTTTTAATATACGTAGTACATCACCGAGGAAATTGAGGAAAAAAGTTATGATGAAAATAATAATTTATTTGCGTATAACTATAAAAGTATGCATTTTATGGTAACATATTTTTTTATTATTGAATCTATTATTAAATTTATTGGTTAAGTTTCTCTTTCATCTCGGTTTAGGCTAATCGTAATTTATTTATTGTAATAGAATACGATTTTTTTACAAGTTACACGTAATTTTAGTTTAGAGGTTATAACTCTAACATGAAGTTAGATAAAAGCGTACATTTATTAATAATATAAATTCAACAAAAAAGACGATTTTTGCGAGTTTAAGGTGTTATGTACACAATTATACACCTTTTGGGTTTTTACTGCACGATTTTGCAATTTTTGAGTTTTGTTCACACGAAAATCCGGTCTCTGCTATATAATATATACTATATACAATTTAAAAGAGTACCTTGAATTTCCGTCTATTTATATGAATTCAATAAAAACTAAAGGTATTAAAAAATATGTAAATATTTGATATTACTCAGGGAATAGAGGGTACTTACGTACAAAGCAGTCGACCATATGTTTTATTGTTCGTCATAACCTGACTTTGATAACACTCAATCTTCTTCTTCGTATTTATGGGAATTTATGTGACGAAGTTAAAAAATTAAATTTTAATTACATTTCGTTACCCAAATTAATTTAAAAAATAATAGAAAAAATGAAATAATCCCAAATTTTGAATTTATGTGGGGGCATTAAAAAATCGAATTAATTTATATCGTTAAAATTATTAAGGATTTAATTAAATCACATCTGTCGTCTTAACTTGAAGGGTAATAGATATGTTACGATTTTTTGAGCGAACTGTTTTCAAGTTTAATGGCTCAAATTATTCGTTGTGATTCCGTAAATGTTTTGTAACATTTTGAGCTCAAAATGCTTTAGGAATGTTTTATTAAACGTGTTTGATCCGTCCGTTTGAGTGCATGGAACGATTTTTTGAGCGAACTGTAAGACCAATGTTTTGAAACTTTTTGAGCTCAAAATAATGAAAAAATATTTCATTATGTTAGAAGTATTTTCGGCTTTTTGTTGATGTATCTTATTATATCAGTTGGTATAATGAATATTATACCCACATGTTCGCTCATCAATATTGTACCAGGGTGCAGTAGATGGTTGCCCTCCACTACCCATTATGTAAACTTACTAGTATAGTAAACTAATAGAAAACATTGTAAACATATAGAAAATAAATTAATGTACTGAGTAAAGAAGAGTATTCATTTACGGTTTGGTGTGGAAGGCACCCGACTACAACACTTAGTTTCAATATTGAGGGGCGTAAACTTCACCAATGGACTTAAGTAGATGTGCAAGTACATTCCGTCCCTTATGACGAATAGGATTGTAAGATATAAAAGTTATTTCCGTAGTCGAGGTTTTTATTTTTATTAAATCATTTTTAGATATAATGGCAGGAGAAAAATATTACAAACCGCAGAAATTATTAAACTACAAATTATATTAATGATCAAAAAAAGAGAACTGATAAGAAAGGTTAAAGTGTAGGTTATAAGTGAGATCAATAGAACATGGTCGACCGCTTAGTAGGTACGTAAGTACCGATTTTAGGTATTATTATCTAAAGAATACCTTCGGCACTAACTGTATAATCAATAAATCGAGTAATTACTTAAGAAGAGATAAGCAATTTCACCGATAAGATCGGTGCTAGACTCCTGGAGTTGAGTCAGAGCCGCCAATTCAGTGGGACGGGCAGACCAAGGCCTCATTCCGATCCATCGCTTCCTAACTCCGATCAGCTGATTTTGAAGGCCGTCGGCTTCCATTTTTCGGACTTTCTCAGAACAGAATTGTAGGAACTCGGAAGCGGAGATCCTTGTAGGCACAGTTCCCGTTTTCGACCAACAACTTCCGTTATCCGCAACAATTATCAGATAAAGGTCTTATCTTAAAATCTACAAATATAATAATCGCTCATTCAACTGTTAGTTTATAAATTATTACCGAATTTTAACACACTATATTCGCAACTACAATATTTAGATTCTACCCTAGGGAACTCCGAACCATGCTTTGTCCTCCGCACGTAAAGGAGATCCCAGCGCTTCTCTCCCAGTCGCGTCACTAGTATTGAAAGCCAGTGGAGGTGAAAGTTCCGCAGAGCTACTGGTGGGCGTGGGTTATTGACAGGTCTGCTGATGTTTTTGGCACGGTCTGTACATCATAAATCGACCCTGTTGAGGCTGCCATTGACGATCGCTTTCTTTGTTATTATATATTTAATTTTTACCTTTATTTTGAAAGATCATTAATTCCGCCCTTTTTTTTAATCTTTGGATGGGGATGAATTTCAGTCTGAATGAATTTCAGCTGGTTATTATTTACTTGTTCATACTTCACTTGCCTCTTACATTTTTGATTATAATTTTATAAGCTATTTTATTGAAATTAGGAGGTTATGGTTTATGATTCCTGTGGTTATAGAATTTATTTATTAAGCTGGCCGAAACGTCGAAATGTTGTAAAATAAAATACAAGGTGACCGAATTGCCTTTTTGCTTTATTTACTGATCTAATAACATGGTACCAAAAATTAACATAACAACTAGAAGAATTTATATTTTTCTATAACTTACCATGGTTATAGTGAATTATCTTGTTTTAATTCATTTAGTATTCGTAAATATATTTTAATTATCCTTCATTTTATTCCTCTTAATGTGTTAGCATTAAACTTTAATAACTTATTAGAATAAGTAAAGGGTCTAATTTTAGAATAAATAAATGCCTTATCATAAATTATAAAAGCTCTAAAACCAGATATAAATCATTTACTATCTATAAATTTCGTAAAATGATTATAAGAAACACCAAAAATGTTATCATAAATTGTTAATATAGATAAACTATATGAAAAAATAATATAAAGTTGGAGTGATTGGATTTCGATATCTAAGACTAACCTTATTCGGGGCGGACTCTGCACTCCATGTTCAGACCGTTCAAAAAACATTAGCCTGTCAAGCGGCCACATCCACCAGTAGCTCTGTGGTACTTTTACCTCCACTGGCTTTCAATAAGTGTGGCGCGACTGGGAGAGAAGCGCTGGGATCTCCTTTACATGCGGAGGACAAATCATGGTTCGGAGTTCCCTAGGATAGAATCTATATATTGTATATAGATGTGAATTTTTTTTTTTCCGGCTGATGCGTACACAAAGTTTTTCCGACAGCTGTATGTATGAAACTCGTTGACTTTTGAAATTCAAAATTATGATGACTTATTTTATTTTTATTTAAATTAAATTTTCTTTAGGTGATTTGGTTTTTTACTAGTTTTTTATTATTAAATTTATTTATCAACTTATTTTCATTTGTAATGTACATATTTTTTAATTATTTTTATTTTTATATAATTTTTTAGCTGTTTATTTATTTTTATTTTTGGTACAACTTCAGCGATAATTTAAATTACGGTAAGGAGCCCGACCTAAACTGAAAAGGATCCGTTGCTGTTTTGTTTATTTCTTGGGCGAACGTAATGAGCTGAAGTCGACATCACTAATAATTTTAAATAATATATAATTAAAACAGTAATAATTTTAATAATTCCAATGGACACGAATGTTACAATTGAATGCAAAGCAGCTAGCTAGCACAAATGGCACTAGAGTATGCTAGTCCGGCGACCTTTGGGTAAGATCGGGAAGAACAAGAGATAACGCGCCCCTGTTGTAAAGTTGTTCCTTATTTTTTTCTTTTTCTCTTTCTTTAATGGAAACATACAGCCATGATAATTATTGCCCTTGAGTAGGGCAGCTTGTAATATTATTCAATAAAAATTTTTATTATTTAAAAAAAAAAAAACTGTCGCCCGTTTCATCTTTCGCGTGGTCTTCAATATAATGCTATAATAATTTAGTATGAGTTCCCGGCATGTGTTGTAATCCAATTTAAAAAATAAAGTTTTTGTGTTTTAATTCTGTTTATCGAATTGCTTTTGGATACGCAATAATTTTTTTTTCGTCTAGTGCGTACAGGAATTATTCGGTATATTTTCCGATAACAGTCCGTGTGAAACGCATTGACTTTCAAAATTTAGTCCATACACTTCTTGCTACTGTCTCTGTGCTTTGTTGATGGCCATTGCAAATGCTAGTCGCACCGAAAATTACAAAAGTTTGAATTCGAATGGTATATCAGTTGGAATCGTAGAGATGCGCAGAAATAGCAGATACACCTCAAAAGCCCAAGAACTACTTTAATATTAGATTAGTACATGTCGTCGTTCACATGATGTTAAAATCACTGCTTTTCAAGATCAAAAAAATAACTGTTACATTCATCTGCGTATATGGGCCAATTTTAATTTTTTTTTTGTTTTTTTTTATCTCATATTTTCATGTGAAATTATTGTTTTGCCTTTATGATAATACGCATAATCGTTAGAACTATTTTAATATTAGATTAGTGCATGTCGTCGTTCACATGGTAAACTTAAGAATGTTAAAATCATTGCTTTTCAAGATCAAAAAAATAACTGTTACATTCATCTGCGTATATGGGCCAATTTCGATTATTTTAATTTTTTTTTTTGTTTTTTTTATCTCATATTTTCATGTGAAATTATTGTTTTGCCTTTATGATAATACGCATAATCGTTAGAACTATTTTAATATTAGATTAGTGCATGTCGTCGTTCACATGGTAAACTTAAGAATGTTAAAATCATTGCTTTTCAAGATCAAAAAAATAACTGTTACATTCATCTGCGTATATGGGCCAATTTCGATTATTTTAATTTTTTTTTTTGTTTTTTTTATCTCATATTTTCATGTGAAATTATTGTTTTGCCTTTATGATAATACGCATAATCGTTAGAACTATTTTAATATTAGATTAATGCATGTCGTCGTTCACAAGGTAAACTTAAGAATGTTAAAATCATTGCTTTTCAAGATCAAAAAAATAACTGTTACATTCATCTGCGTATATGGGTCAATTTCGATTATTTTAATTTTTTTTTTTTTGTTCGTTTTGTATTTCTATTATCTCATATTTTCATGTGAAATTATTGTTTTACCTTTATGAGAATACGCAGAATCGTTAGTTTGACATGGAAGCTTCAGACGTCAAGACGTTTTTCGTAAAAATACAACTACGATTTCAGTGCTTTCTAATATCGTAACAGATTCGTAAATTTACTAAAGGCTATATCAACCGAAAAACTATCGAAAAATAACAAAGACAAAAAATCGATTTTTTCACATCCTTAAGCTGTGTTAGATAACTTGGGACCAACGACGAATTTAAAAAAAAAATCTATTTTTAATTGTTAATAAAAATTCTGATTTTTAATTGTTAATAAAAATTCTGATTTTTAATTCATTTAAAAAAATGGTATTATTTGAAACAATTTTAGGCGGACGTGCACACTTCTTACGAAATTTCTTGCAAGCGTTACCTTCCTTTTGTTAATTGGTTCGCCTGAAAAGGGGATCTTTCAAACAGAAATAATATATATTATTTTTTTGGTGTTATTTTAAAAAAGTTTTGAAGCTTAAACAGCCAAATACATTTCTGCCTATCTTAGAATTTTTTTTTTTTTTTGTGGTATATTTTTGTTTATTCTGTCTATCTGGTTTTATAACTCTAAATTCATTTCTTACTATTGCGTCATTTACGATTTCGAAGAGACGCCCTGAATGGTTGATTCAAGCTACATACCTTCCCCATCAGAATCTCCTTGCTTTAATACCTGTTTGACTGACTAATAAATTTCCTTTAGGTGATCTCTAAATTTTCTTTCCGCTCCATGTTTTCAATCTCCAGGCAGTTTCTATTCCCATAAATATTTGTGTTTTTACCATCTATCATCTTTAACAAATGAGTAATCATTTTTTTTAGAATTAAAAAAAGTTGCTATTAGACTCCATATGGTGCAAGAAATCGAATCTATATCTCCTTGGTTCATAAACTGGTCCTACTTCGTTATATTTCGTTCGGGTAGTAATAATGTTCAGGATCTTAGTAAAAGTTTCTGCCACAACACATGTAGGAGATAGTATATGACGAAAATTGTTGTTATCATATTCAGCATAAGAGAAACAGCTAGACTATCTGTCATTTCCAACAAACGATTTCAAGCATCAAAAGACCATCTCCTGAACTAGTAGAGGCGAACATCAGCGACAGCACCTTCCTGTTTATTACTTCCTGTTTACATGCAACAGCCCTTTGTAGAACATGACATGTTGCAGCTGTCATATTATCGCATGAGATAGGCATTATGGGGAGCTAAATTCATTAGATGGTATGTTTGATTTATATATACATACATAACCGAAGGATGTAGACAGCGGATTAGTATGTTTTGTTCATGTATATGTATATATATATATATATATATATATATATATATATATATATATATATATATATATACATGACTGAAGGATGTAGAAAACGGATTAGTATGTTTTGTTCATGTATATGTATATATATATATATATATATATATATATATATATATATATATATATATATATATACATACATACAAGTTGTTCAAGACTCGATTGACACCCTCTTAAATCCTCAATTTTTGGAATTTAGAGGTGAAACTTGTTGGGGTACAAACTGTGTCGCCTGAAGTTTGCTTTGAGATCCCCCAAACTTTCTCCAGTACCTCTCCAGTGGTCATAACTCTGGAATTTTCAATGAAACGAGGTATATTTTATGGCAGATTCTCACAGGAAATCAAATTCTAAAACGATGTTATATCGATGAGAATATCGATCCGATGCATAGGTAAAGGGCTAATTTAAAAAAACTGCAATACATTTTTTCAGACAAATGTTCCTTTTACTCAAAAAGAAAGCCTTTTATTAAAAATACCTTCAGTGTAAATGCTGTAGCTAATTGAATCAGCTATAAAATTAACTCATGTACAGAGCCCTGCGTTAAGTATTAATTGAGATAATCCTGTTTGAACATTACCCTAAATTGCCATTTAGCTGAAAAGGTCGGGATTATCAAGTGTGTAGTGTGATTGAAGACCGTTTTTTAAAGGACATTAAACACAACACTAATTTTGTTCTTTGAAATTTTTTCGCTTCATTTGCATCGAAAATCAAATGAACCCACTAAGTTCATTGATTGTCTTTAGTTAGTCCAAGATAATATAGCTTTAGAATTTGATATTTTATAAAAATCCGTCGTAAAATATACCCTATTCCAATAAAATTTCCAGAGTTAAGTGCGCTGGAGAGGTACTGGTGCTGAATAACATGTCAAAAGAAACTTCAGGCAACACAGTTTAGGCCCCCTAAAAACATGCAGTACATATATATATGGTTCATTCTCATGAGACTCTTCAAATTCACGGCTTGTTTCACCAACTCCATTGAGAAATAAGTTCTTGATGACCTCCTAACCATTTTAACCACAATTTACTTTAAATGTAAATATTTTTGCCATTCACTATTTACTAATGATAGATGTATTCACTAATAATTGGAGTCAAGACCATAATAATTAGAGACATCAAAACAAATTCAAAGTATATATATATATATATATATATATATATATATATATATATATATATATATTATATATATATATATATATATATATATTTGTATATTTAAATCAATTATAGAAAAATCCCAAGAAAAATTAATCATAGTAATAATATTCTGAGGAACTTAAATAGCAGTGAATAACTAACCAGTTGTTTCGTGAAATCAGAGTCAGAAAAAGATTAAATCACATAAAAGAATACCAGTGATAGTACATCTCACGTCAGCAATCAAGAAAATATTTACCAAATATTAACTATATTATACATTATTCCAAGACAGTTCAACAGATACTGAGTACTTATAGTATATATGTTATACATAAAATAAGTTAATTTATAATATTTTTCTGTCCTGATGATGCCTGAAATTGGCAAAACGTTGACTGGTCAGTTATTTATTGGAATTTGAAAGACTTGCTGGCCACATCCGTACAATATTGAGCCCCAATTCCCTCTCACTTGTCAGAAGACGACACTTCCTGAAGCCCATTAATAAAGCTTATTTCACAGTCGAGGAGACTAAACACTTAATCTGATCCGTTCTATTCTGTTGTTCTTTTTTCACATGTCGTTAAAGGATTCAGGAGAAGAAATAGGAAGGACGAAATTCTGTTACATAATCTTCATTCAGACCTGCCTCAGGAATTTCCTTTCATTTTTCCCAGATAATATTCGAAAATACCTATGGAAATCAAATTTATGTGCATCAAATTTTAAATATATACTTTAAAAATCATATCGCTTCCTATCTGATTCTTAAATCATATTATTATTTAACGAAAATTATTAAAAATTCAAATTAGGTAATAATTGTTAGCTTCTCGGCTACTCATTTTTATCATGCTTGAAGAAGGATCAGAAATTGGAGCAATACCTCAGTTAGCATGATTTTTACTTTCCCTTACCTATATACGAAGTATATAGTAAGGGGAAGTATTGCGATCGTGAAAATTTTCGAATTCGAGTTTTCAACGGAAATACATAAATACCCCTGAGTCCAAATGACCAAGTCTCGCAAAATGGTCCGTGTATCTGTGTGTATGTGATCAGTCTAGCTCAAAAACGGAAAGCTGTACGATACTGAAATTCCATATTTTAGCACATGCATGTGATGTTACAGCAACATTTTCGTCAAAATCGACTAACCGGATGTGCCACTTTATATAATCGATTTTACACATGCTTACAATTTTCTCGAAAACGGCTCTAACGATTTTGATTAAACTTGCCTAAATTATTCTGCATAAAGACCTTTAACTTTTCATATATATGGTACATCACCGAGGAATTGCAGGGAAAAAAGTTATGATGAAAAGAATATTTTATTTACGCATAACTTCAAAAGCGTGCAATTTATGGTAAATTATCTATAGTGTTGTATGAGAGATAATTAAATTATCTAAAAAACAATAAAAGAATCATGAAAATCGGACCAGTATTAGCAAAGATACAGCGCATCGGACTAACCGGAAATAGCTATTATATCATGGATTTTACACTTTTTTTACAATTTTCTCGAAAGCGGCTCTAACGATTTTGATGAAACTTGTTTTTTTTTATCTCTACTTACTTGTTTCTGTATTTTTCATAAAATTACAATTTTTTTGCTATGATATAAGGATTATATCAGTAAATTAAATTTCTAAATTAAGATGGAATAGAATAATAAAGCTCAAATATTTCATTATTATTAATTAAAATATTTTTTATTGGTATGTATTTTTGTTTTGATTAAACTCATAATATTATAAATCTTATCCACAATAAATCCTTTAACTTGGCATAAATTAACCATTACAAATGTTTGACCAGGTCCAAATATACTACATTTAATTGAAGATTCTCTTAAGAATATTTTTTTATAAATGAGTGTTAAGTTGAGCATATAGCAGTTGAAGCATCATTTTATAATAAATTTTAACTGCTATGAAAATGAAAATGAATTTCTGAAAGGTCGAAAACTGGATCAGAATATATTTTTGAATAACAATGAAGATTAACAATTGATTGGATGTCCAAAGCCACCTCTTATAAAACTGTAATAAGGCATCTCGAAAAAAAAATATAATACCTATGTGCAATTTTCGTATATACATTATTTCAAAGCAAAAATAATTGAAAAAGAAATGTAGATTATTATATCAATGATTATTTAAAAAAATTAAATTACCTATAATATCATAATATATAATACACACACACAAAATATATATATATATACACACACACACACACACACACACACACATATATATATATATATATATATATATATATATATATATATATATATATGTATATATATATCTGTATATATATATTTTTTTTATTATCATTATTTTTTTTTCTCCTGCTACATTTTGGTACTCCAGCGGCCCTTTTTGGATCGAATGAACTGGAATTTGGTATGCAAGGTTGTTTTCTAGGCAGAAATATACCACAGTAGAGGTAAATATCACTCAAAATTTCGACACGTTTTAATGTTTTTTGTCGGTTTTAGAGGTTTTTCTCACTTCTATATCCCCTCCGAATTGATTTAGAAGGTTGAAAACTTGTACGGGAGTTAAGTGGATTATAGAGAAGTCTTTTTAGGGGTCTCAACTTTTCTCTTCCATCCTCATCATGATTTTAATATATTCAATTTTACATTTTAGTGAAAATACGACCTTTGTGAGTTAGCTCTGCTGCTCATGCTTACTTATGATTTTATTCCATTTAAATTTATTTTTTTTAAATCATAGAGTATGAATTTTGTTAATTAATAATCGTAATAATAATAAAACTTTATTGATTTATAAAAAATAATTACAGTTACAAGTAAAAAAAAAGAAAAAAGAACAAGTATTTTACAGCAATGGAAATATTCTGTCTGCTGGAGATATAGGTTACTAGTTACAAAAAATCTGGTGCGCGCATCACACAACTTTCCCATACCGTCCTATAATAATTATCTTTTTAATATAATTTTAAAGAGTTCACATAAACACTGCTTCTAATAAACTCAGCAGCATCCACTTCTTCTACCACTTAAGTACATTAAAACAGTTTTTTAAACAATTATAGTACTACAATTCTGTACTCTACATATATATTTTAACTTTGTCAAGTTGCAAATATATTTTAAAAGTTACTGGTTTAGTTTCCATAGAAACATTTTCTTTCCATGAAATAATGTGAAAGTAGAAATTATTAAGTTAATATCCGTATTTGTATTCTTAAATTACTTTTTTACAGAGCGTATTGTTCACAACCATCTCGTTTCGGATGCGCTCGGTTATCCATCTATTTTTTAATCCTCATAAAATAAACTATATCTTTGCTAATACTGGTCCGGTTTTGATGATTCTTTTATTCTTTTTTAGATAATTTAATTACCTTTCATACATACCTTTCCGTAAAATGCATAGTTTTTAAGCTATGAGCAAATAAAATATTCTTTTCATCGTAACTTTACCCTGCAATTCCTCGGTGATTTACTACCTGAATGAAAAGTTAAAGGGCTGTAAGGAGAAGACATTAGGCAAGTTTCACCAAAATCGTTAGAGCCGTTTTCGAGAAAAATGTAAAAAAAGTGTAAAATCCATGATATAATAGCTAATTCCGGTTAGTCCGATGCGCTGTATCTTGGCTAATACTGGTCCGATTTTGATGATCGTTTTAATGTTTTTTTAAATAATTTAATTGCCTTGCATACAATTATATACACATATGTTTCCGTAAAATGCATACTGTTTAAGCTATGCGCAAATATAATATTCTTTTCATCATAACTTTTTTCCCTGCAATTCCTCGGTGATTTACTATATAAATGAAAAGTTAAAGGTCTATATGAAGAATAATTTAGGCATGTTTCATAAAAATCGTTAGAGCCGTTTTCGAGAAAATTGTAAAAAAGTGTAAAATCGATTATATAAAGTGGCACTTCCGGTTAGTCGATTTTGACGAAAATGTTGCTGTAACATCACATGCATGTGCCAACCTTAAATCCATAATTTTTAGTATCGTACAACTTTTCATTTTTGAGCTAGACTGATCACATACATACAGACACACAGACCATTTTGAGAGACTTGGTCATTTGGACACAGGAGAACCTAAAACATGTATTTCCGTCGAAAACTCGAATTCGAAAATTTTCACGATCGCAATACTTCCCCTTACTATATACTTCATATATAGTTAAGGGAAAGTAAAAAAAAAAAGTAACAGTCTTGCAAGGATAGAAAAAATAAAATAATATAATTTATAGTGATTAAATATATGAAATCAAAGGAAATAAAACGTTACTATGACGAAAATAAAAGAGGTGATTAGAATATTTTCTAATCATCAATAATGTGTAATAATACAAAAATAAAATAACATGAAAAAGAGACTAAAGTTGAGCTCTTGTATCAGCTGCCAACGGTAATTCCAGGAATGACGTGTGAACTTAATTTTCTAAAGACTCGGTTCACTCAAAAAAGAGAGAAAATCCTCTGAAAGTACAGCGCGGCCAATGTAAGAAAAACACATCTCGAATAGCAATATACATTTCGCCAAAAAAAATGCTCAATATTTATTTTTCTCTAGAATTGCACATAGAGCGAAATTTCATATCCCTCGTCATAAATGGAACAGAGTTTAAGTACAGGAGTTCGCCACGAATTTTAAATAAGCAGCGAAGATCTCTAAGCATTAACTTCCTTTGATTCTTTCCCATCAAGTTAATATTTAGTTATAATAGTTAATTTAGGTATAATAGTTATAATTAGTTATATAATAGTTAATATTTAGACTTCTATCGAGCTTTTGGTACAAAAAGGAATCTTTAGAAAGAATGAGCTCTCTCTAGATAAGCCTCTCTATTGCTTGCTCTATGCTAGACAACTTTATTAATTAGCATTTGACGTCGTTTTCCTATTATTTATTGTCTTCGAAATGCATTTACAAATTATTTTAATTAAGAAAATAATTGCAACAATATACTAATTAAGGATATAATTAATGAGTTGCAATCATTGAACTGCTGACCCTCGTCTTGAATATAATCCAACGTGAAGATTTTGTTTAAATACAGATTAGCATTATCTATCTCTAAGTTACATTGAGAACTAATTATTTATTTATGTTTTGAATCCTTTATTTTGTTTATCATGTACGTTTTTTGTTCTTAATTTCATTACCATACATAAATCACCCTGCTTCTTTTTAATGACTCTGTAATCTGATTTAATTTGCATACGCGAACGTGATCAGATTCAGGTCCCCTTTTGTTTGAAATTAAACGTTTCATTTTGTAATATTGATAATATTAATAATTTCAGTCTATATTAATTAGATGAGCTAAAAACTTTCATTATTTTTTTTTTATTGTAATATTGTTGTTAATGTTACTACTAATTATTTTGAGAATCTTCAATTGATTTATCCTAGAGAATTTTATCTGATTGTTTAATTTCCTATCCAGTTTTATTTTTATACAGACCTATTTTCTCTAAATTTGTTTACGCAGTTAAGAAATATCGAATTTAGTTTTTCTTATTTCTTTAGTTTCTTCATATTTTTTTTATTGAAATAATTTAACAACTAAATGTTTCGCTATAAAAGATTATTAGTATTATTCCTTAAAATATAAAAAAAAAAAAAAATAAAATAAAATGAAATAAACTAATATTTAGATATAATCATTAGAGGTAACTGGTTGTTGAGTAAGCCAATATTTTTGTTTGTAAAAACCATAAAAATAATAAATTAAAAAACATTTCTTAATTATTATAATCCTTTATAAATCAAATTTAAACTTTCATTAATTGAAATTTTAACGTAAAATACATGCTTAACAGTACAGCGACTGTTATCGTATGCATTTATGAGAAATTACGTTTGAATGTATACATAGATAAGTCTTAGTTTCTAGAGCCTTTTTAAAAACTTTTTTTTATAGCAGAACTCTCAAAAAAACCCAACTTGAATTTGTACCCATATATTCTTACATGTAAATGTAACATATATTTTTTCAAAAACATTGAAAATTTCGATCTTTAGTTTTTGAAAAATAATTAATAATTTTAAGATTTATTTGGTTATGTACAGATACATTTAAAATTAAAGCTGACATAATTCTGAGCTTGGCACTATCGATCAAATAGTTATGGAGTTGTAAGTACTCCAATTTTGAATTTTAAATTTTCGAACTAGACACTAAGTTTCTTTGAATCTAAAATTATTTTTTTATTGGTTGATTTGGTGTGGAATTACCCTATAATACTATAATGAGTTATGCCCAGTAGTTCCCTCTGTTGAAATTGAAGTGCTTATTGCTCCTATGTGAAAATAATATTAAAAGTTCTCAACAAATAAAAGTTTTTTCAGTAACCATCGGTTAAAAAGCTGATTTATCTTAACTACAGTGGCCATTGCATTGTTATATCTCATTGTACTTCCAGGGAACGTGGTAAAAAAAACTTAACGTAGGGAGAAATACGTTTAGGATTCAGGGATGGAGTTAAGGACATGAAGAGCTTTGATTATAATCTGCACGCGATTTTCTTATGTTCACAAAGCTTCCAAGGACACCATTACTCTTTCAATCACAAGGATATAATTGCACCTGTACACGAATGTGCATAATTACTCAATGTTGACATAAATACAATTGCAATGAATTATGTGAAAGAACTTAGCTGCTCATGGATGGCTTTTGTTTCTTGACAAACCTAATTTGCCCAACGGATTTAATTTTCGAAAATGAAATATTTTTTTGTTTCTATCTACTGAAATAATTGACACATTTTGAAGGACTTTAAAAAACAAGCCAATGTCTCTAGAAGAAAAAATATGTTTATTTTTCAAAGTATTTTACATTGAAAAAGTTTTATTTCAGTTGATTTTGAAAATTATATTTTCAAAATTTCGGCCGTTATTGTCAATCCCGGACATTTTCTACCAGTCTTCTAGCCATTTCTGGTAAAATGATATAGATTTCTTAAAGTTTTTCCATTTTAATAAACTCCTAATGTAAGTGGTAAAGAATAAAATTATATATTTATATATATATATATATATATATATATATATATATATATATATATATTATATATATATATATATATATATATATATATATATATTAATATATATATATTATTATTATTATTATTTGAGGGAAAAACGCTTCAGGTGTTTCCTGTAAAGTTTGCTAAATGCGCTTACGCCTCATTCAAAAAACGACGTATGGATATATATATATATATATATATATATATATATATATATATATATATATATATATATATATATATATTCCATATCTCTAGAAAGAATAGTCCAATCACAAATATCAAACTTCCTGGAAAAGTCCAAACTACTTGATCCTCTCCAATCCGGCTTCCGTCCCAGTTTCTCCACACAATCCGCGCTAGTCAAAATCACAACTGACATACATACTGCTATGGACCGAAAAAAATTAACTGTATTAACTTTAATTAATTAACTCCTTGACTTTTCTAAAGCTTTTGATTCCCTGGACCATTCTATCCTTTTTACAAAATTAAAATCACTATCCTTTTCCAACAGCTCTATCCAATGGTTCAAATCTTTCCTTTCCGATCGGACTCAAGCAGTTACCATTCCTAATCAACCCCTATCTTCCTTTCTTATCTTGTCCTCAGGAGTAGCCCAAGGTTCGAGTATTTCCCCACTGCTTTTCAATACCTATATAAATGATCTTCCTAATTCAATCCACCACTGTTCCCACCACTTATACGCCGACGACTTCCAAATCTATTTATCCTTTCCTCCTTCTGAGCTATTAGTAACGTTTGCCAGTATCCAGGAAGACCTAGATAGAATCAGTGCCTGGGCAAACCTGAACAGATTAAGTTTAAACGCTTCGAAAACTCAGGCCATTGTCATAGGTTCCAATTCCCTCCTCAGATCCAATGACACCTTTCCTACTTTAATCCTAAATGATCACCCCATCACGTTCAGCTCCTCAATCAAAAACTTGGGTATTACCATCGACCAAACCCTTTCCTGGAAACCCCACATTGCCCAAATTTCCCGACGGTCAATAAGTACCCTTAAATTATTCCATCGTTCTCGACATCTTCTCCCACAACCTACCCGCAAACTCCTTGTGTCCTCTATTATCTTTCCCCACTTTGACTACGGATGTGTGGTATACGGGGGCCTCTCCAATGTGCTCGAGGACAGATTGAAGCGCATCATGAACTGCTTTTTAAGATTTGTCTTCGGCACCTCGAGACGGGCCCATGTGTCCCACCTATACGGCGAATTGGAGTGGCTCTTCCCCTGCAACCGTAGACAATATTTCCTCGGATCTTTTCTATACCAAACTATCACTACCCAGCACTCTTCCTACATCTACAGCCTCTTACAATTCAAATCCTCGGTCCACGCACTGGAAACAAGATCTCGCCTTTCTGACCTCCATACTCCCTCCCACAGAACCAAAACATTCGAACGCTCCTTCCTCGCCCGCTCCTCTACCCTTTGGAATTCCTTTCCTTCTAATATCCGCCATGCTTCTTCTCTATCCTCATTCAAATCCCTCCTTTTCCAACACCTTCTTTCTCTCCAAAATGATGCTCTCTAATTGCGAAATTTCAGTTTAGGATTAACATCTGGATCAGAAGTGGATAATAGATTTGGATAATGTACAAACTTTGCTAATCAATTCATTATTTTTGTATTTTTCATTTTCTCTGTTTGTTTTTTTTTACTTTTTTCTTGTTTTTTCTCTTTTTTTTGTTTTGCTCAAATCAATTATATTTTTTCGATAAAAAAACCTATTTATTTGCTTATTTATTTTACAGAAGATATTGTAAAAATTAATTGTTCTATATTCTATAGTCTTATGGCCAGATAATATTACTGTTTTATTGGCTCCTTCTTGTTATTCTTAAGGGACCTAGTCCCAGAATAAAGTTCTTTTATCTATCTATCTATCTATCTATCTATCTATCTATATATATATATATATATATATATATATATATATATATATATAAAGTTATAGGTGTAACGGACATGGAAAAAAAAATATTTCTAGTTTATTAAGAGTTAATTTTGTGATTTGTTTTTCTAGAAATTCGTGTAATTTTTATTTTTAGCAAAAATAAATAAAACATTATGTATATCAGGGATTGATAAATTATTTGCCACTTCCATAAATTTGTTTTATTGAAAACTAGTTTCGAATGTTATACATTCATCCTCAGTTCTAAAAACAAACAAAAAATTCAAAAATAAGCAATTCAAAATATAATTTGGTATTATTATACATATTAAACTAGATTAATATAAATCAGTAAAATGCCAAACTATATATTGAATTGCTTATTTTTAAATTTTTTGTGTGTTTTTAGAACTGAGGATGAATGTATAACATTCGAAACTAGTTTTCAATAAAACAAATTTATGGAAGTGGCAAATAATTTATCAATCACTAATTAGATTGATCCTTCTATGCCATCATGCGGATGTCAACTCATTATGTATACATCTGGACAACATCGTTTTTTTTTATATTTATGTATCTTTACCGTTTCTCGGAACCAGCTATGGAATTTATAAATTTATAAATTGTGATAAAGTCGTTACAAAGAAAATGAAATCGCTTGTAGTTAATCTGGTGACCGGCCACCACAAGTCACCCCTCCAAGAGATCAATCTGTCTCGGAAGATTTCTCTCAAAATCCCTAGTGAACCGAGATTATGTATAAGCTGTGGGACCACATATTTTCTGCGTCAATTTCGTTTAATTTAGGATAGTCTCCAACATGTGCACGTATCGGTCGGAGTTCTCAGAAACGTCTTCAGCAATGTGTAGTCATTAACGCCCAATTTTTGGAAGATGTCATTTTTAAAAAACAGAAATAAAACTATTTTCAATTTACTTTTAGGAAATAACACCATTTTTTTTCCATAGATGCTGATTTGTTTTTTACATCCTTTCAAAATGTGCCAGATATTTCTGTACCATCCTATATGTTTCTTATAGGTTTCGTACATATCAAAGAAATTATCTCAAGATAAATGAAAAATAAATGAACCAACAATAACTAATCAATTAAGATAAAGAAGTAAAAAAAAAAAAGATTCATTGGGGCATTTATTTGCAAATCGTTGAAGAAGCGCATAAATGAATTCAGTGAACTATTTAACTAAAGTTACGGAGTTCCTCTTGATAATTGGATAGAGAAAAAGAAAAACGATTTAACAGTAGAATTAAAGGATATTAAATAAGAGGAAATTACTATCTCATTATATGCCATAAGACTTTCTTGAATTATAGGACTTGAATAGGACTAGAAGATTGATACTGTTTTCTTTTTTATTATTGTTTATTTATTTTTTATTTAAGTATAATTGTTGCCATTGGTATTTATCCATATATTTTTATTTATTTATTATTTCTTGAAGTAATTTTGATTCTTAGATGTACGTTTCTGGAAAGTGAACATTTGATTAATTTTAAGTGACTTATTTTATTAGTTATTTATTTTTATTTAAAAAAAAACCCGTTATTTAAAGTAATATTTGAGGGTCACTGGAAAAGAGAAGTAAGGAATATATTAGAGAGTGATAAAAGGTTTACAGCAAACAAAAGAATATATATATATATATATATAAAGAATACATATAATATATATATATATATATATATATATATATATATATAATGTGATAATATGTAAAAGTGTTGCATTAGAGTATGCTGTGTATGTAGCAACTCAAGGTATTTGGGCAGCATTGCTGTAAATAAAGCATTTCCTTCTCTACGCTTATATTTATAAAACTTCAGTGGATTTTCTTTTCGGTTTAACGGTAGGTTTAAGTCCGTGAATTTGACTACTGTCAAGTAACCAAATTTATTTGTTGATGTCTAAAACGTAAAACGCGAGCGGAAATATTCAATTCCGAGGACAAATTTTTAAAAAAGTATTAAGTATATTTTTAAAAAATATCTTGAGATACTTTATATATAAATATATTAAGACTTTTTCTGCTCTACACAATTTTTCTTCGATATGTACGAAACCAAATAACATATAGGGTGGTACAGAAATATCGGGCACATTCTGAAAGGATGTAAAAAACAAATCAGTATCTATGGAAAAAAATGGTGTTATTTTCTAAAAGTAAATTGAAAATAGTTTTATTTCTATGTTTTGTAGTGAGGAAGCAAAATATTCATACAAGAAGTTTTACATTCTTTAGTATATCGTATTCATATTCATAATTAGAAATCAGTTTTTGAGACGAAGGTAGTTACTTGACTTAGCGTTTGTTTATGTCGCTGTAAAATATATTAATCAGAAAGTATTTTTATTATTGATAATTATGAATCATAAAAAAAAATTCATTCCAATTTACTTCAAGATTGTCGCTCTTTGATAGATTTTATCTGCTGTCTAATGGAGTTCTTCGCGCTCATTGATAGAGTTCATCATTTTTAAAGTACCTCTGATTCATTCCATCAATATCCTTTTTTACTGGCAGTACTATATGCTATGTCGATGTCATGTGCTCTGTGTACAAATGTTTTAACGTGCATAATTTTTTTTTTTTTTTTAATGTTCCTCAGTACGGTTTATTGAAATACCGACGGGTTTAAAATACACTTTAAGTCGAAAAAAAAAATTGTGGAATGTCATGGTCAATATTTGGGAGGAGTTGAAATAAGAATATTGAGAAAATTGAGTGAGTTGAAACAAAACGCGGAAGTATTTAATCCAAATTATAATTCAAAATAAAAATAAGAAGGTTGCGATTGACCCAAAACCAGGTGCGGAACATTTTTAGGCGTTCCGTCTGGTTCCTTTTTATTTTTCGTTATTATACAAATTGCCAGTTCAATTGATTTCTTTTTTTGCTAATGCGGTTGAGATTAAATTTGATGCGTCTGTGATCATTTTAATAGATAGAAATATATGTATGTATGTACTTATAAATTCGCGTAAAAACGTCTTCATTTAATTTCAGTTAGTATTTTTACGAGGATGATACCAACTCACGTCTGTCCTTCAATGACTCATCACTCTAAAAAATTAGATTTGGACAATTTAGGCCCAAAGAGGATTATTAAATAAAGTTTATAAATATTTAAAGATTAATGTTTTTTTAATTGGTGATAATATTTTCATTAAATTAAACGAATCATCATTTATAATTTTTATCGGCGGGGGGGGGGGGGAGAGAACGTAAATTTGTAACATAAATTAAACAATTAATGAACGTTAAAAAAATTAAGAACTCTTCTAGAACTTATATATAATAAAATAGTGTTGTAGATTGAAATCGTTTATTGTCAATGAATGGTTTTGTTGATTTGTTGATCTTGTAGCGAGTCTCTTCCTGTATCATATATTATTTGTTAGTGTATTTAAGCTGCTTGAAAGTATTTATTTATGCATTGTTTATACTATAGTAATATTTTATTTTTATATTGTTATATCTTGTATTATATTATTTTATCTCTATATACTTATGCTTGCACGTATTTTTAGATGACGTTGACATAGCAACGTAGTCAAATAATATTTCTAACTTTTATAAATATTTTTACAAAATTAGTATAGCAAATCATTATGGTTATTGTAGCCATCATCATTGTAGCCAACTCTATTTGTATGGGGTTTACTCCGAAAGCAAATAAAAATATTCATTCGTTCATTCATTCATTCATTCATTCATTCGTTCATTCATTCATTCATTCATTCATTCGTTCATTCATTCATTCATATAATAAAATAGAATATCTATGAAAATAATCATTATAGGTAAATTTTCCGATATTATTACGCTATAAGGTACATTAACTAAGCAATACATACGCTATGCACATTAACAATACTTTATTAAATTTGGGCTTATTATTGAATTATATTATATTATAGTTTTGGTATTATTATTATAGAAATAAAAATAAAAATAGAAAAATAATTTTATTCTGGGACAAAGTTCCTTTAGAATAACAAATATGTATAAAATAATATATATATATTATGTCTGGCCAAAAGACCTATTAGCTAAGAAATAAAAAAACACATCAAATATATTCATAGTTATATGAATATTATAAATAAATAATTATAAATTATAAAATAAAAATATATATATATATATATATATATATATATATATATATATATATTTGAAACATAAGAACAAATGAATGGATGGTGTTATAAATTCTATACCAATTGTAAGATAAAATAAATAATAATAAAAATTAAATAATTTACAAATATATTCTATACAAAGATGAAACGGATAGGAAACAAAAAAAATTCAGCTGTGATATAAAAATATTTTTAAAAAGGATAAATTATATTTCTGTAAAAAAGAACTCGTAGTTAAAAAAAAAGTAACAAAAAAGAACAATTCTTCTAGTATACATACATAGAGAAAAAACAATGTATTTGAAAAGTGAAATGAAATATATGTTCATATTTACAATAAAAGTTATTAGTGGAACCGAATCCTTATTTCATAATATATCGTTAGCCAGCGTCTGACTGGATTGTGAATAGGAACTGGAATGGAAAGGTTTTAAATGTTCATAAAGAGGAAGCATGCCGGATTTTAAGAAGGAGGGACTCCCAGAAAGTCGTGGAACGGACAATAAAGGATTATTGAAATGAGGCAGATCAGTGAAAAGGGGTATATAGGTCTTATTATTAGTATTATATATTATGTCTTATAATACTGATTGGAGATGGTGTTGATACTGCAATCTAATGGACTGACGTTT
The DNA here is from genome assembly GCA_948150685.1 of Rhaphigaster nebulosa. Taxonomy (NCBI): domain Eukaryota; kingdom Metazoa; phylum Arthropoda; class Insecta; order Hemiptera; family Pentatomidae; genus Rhaphigaster; species Rhaphigaster nebulosa. Next base: position 125,730,381 of record OX411311.1, on the reverse strand, counting down.
TTATTTTAATAATTATATATTTATTATAGAATATTATAGCCAACTCTATTCGTATCGGTCATTCCTCGAAAACAAATAAACCGATTACACAGGCCAACGATGAAAAAACGTTTGTACTGAAAATACCTTATTCCTATAGTTTTTAGGGTGCTGAATCCAAATATGATATTAAAAAAATTGTATCACCCACAATTTTAACTATTAAAGCTGTTCAATTCTTTGAAAATCGATTAATTTAATAAATTTAACTATAAAATGTGAAGAAATTGTGGGTGATACAGCACCCTAAAAACTATAGGAATAAGGTATTTTCAGTACAAAAGTTTTTTCATCGTTGGCCAGTGCAATCGGAGTTAGATGAACAAGATGATGAAGAATTCCAATGTTTTACAGAAAATATAAAGCCTAAACTGTTTACTCAGATCGAGCTTAACGACTTGCTTAGGGACTATAACCATGCTTATGATGTAACATAGTGTTTCATTAATTCCCCCGTATACCGTATAGGGGTTTAGATGGGGGTTTATACTATATAATACAAAGTATATTGCTGGAAAACTATGGGTGATACAAAAAAAACTAAGGCCAGATTTAGATTCAGCACATAAAAATCTATAAAGATCAACTATTAAAGTTAAAAAAGTTTTCAAAAAAATTTTTTTTTGTTGGCCTGTGTTATTATAATTGTGTTTGTATATATTTAATTAATGATAATTTCCCTCTTCTGCAAGAAAATAAGCCCGTTCGTTAATCTCATTGTGTATATATATATATATATATATATATATATATATATATATATATATATATATATATATATATATATATAATATAGTATGGAGCATGGAATGCGCCCTTGACGCACATTGCGTGTAGCAGTCCTCGTTGACTGGTTGACTTCGCACTCTTGCTTAAGGATCATTCGAGTTTCCTGTTGACTGTTGGTGTCCTTGCTCGAGAAGCCCGGGACAGGACTTCCTGCAGGAAGGCTCTGCCGCCGAGCCCCCGAAGGCCGTGCCTCAGGAACTGGTCCACTCAGGCTATTATCCTGGTCAGTTCGCAGCGGTCTATTGTGTGCTGCCTTATCTATTGTGTCCGGCTATTATCATCTGAGATCGGCGTATTCCGGGTGGAGATGTGATTTCCAATGGCAACTATAACAATTGAACAATAATATAATATTATTATTGTATTTATGTATATGTATAAATATTATTATTGTATTTATGTATGTGTATATATATATATATATATATATATATATATATATATATATATATATATATATATATATATATATATATATATATACAGAATGTCCTTTTTAGATGGCCCGGCTGAATTTCTCTCAAACCGATTAAGTTATAAAAAAAAATAAAAAATATGTATTTAATATTTTTCAATGTAGTTTAAAATTTAGACCTGTTTTTGAAACAAAAATAAACGGGCTCTCTCAGATTCAGTACAACTTGATAATTTCAAATAGAAACCTATGCATTCCGGTACATCATTTTTACGAATTTTTGAAACTGAATTCAATGGTGAAACCCGATTTTAAATTGGTCAATAAATTACAAAGTTATGGTACAAATACATTTTGTTTGTTTCGGTATTAATTCTTTTAAATTGCCTTTACAATTTTTTTTGTTACACAGGAATTAATTGGGTCACATCGTGTTTGTTATCTTTTTAGCTGTAATTCATAATAAAGGTTTGTTTTAAAGATGTAGTGAAAAAACAGAAATAATATTATTGGCAGCGTTTATGCCATTCATAACCCTGCAACATCAGTTGAAGAACTGTAGTAAAGAGTGGAAAATGCTTGTCGATCCATCGGGTCAGTACATCGCACTGAGCACCACCGAAGAGTGGCTAAGAAGCCAACCTTTGCATCGTCGAAGAGGGTAGGCAGTTCGAACATGAAATGTAGGTTCACCAACCTCTGGTGAAATGCGTATGTAGTATGGATTTTTTTAATTATTAAAAATAGCTAAAAAAATGCATTATTTTTTTTTAAACTTTGTACCATAACTTTGTAATTTATTGACCGATTTAAAATCTGGTTTCACCATTGAATTCAGTTTCAAAAATCCGTAAAAATGGTGTATCGGAAGGCATAGGTTTCTATTTGAAATTTTAAAGTTTTACTGAATCTGAGAGACCCCGTTAATTTTTTTTCAAAAACAGGTCTAAATTTTAAACTATACTGAAAAATATTAAATACGTATTTTTTATTTTTTTTATAACGTTATCGGTTCAAGTTCGGTTCATTTTTTCAACGTTATCGGTATATATATATATATATATATATATATATATATATATATATATATATATATATATATATATATATACTGTTAAGACGGATCAAACGCATTTCACCGCAAAATTGTTAAAATTTGCTTATTCGAGAGAAAAATTGTAAAGCGTCAGTTTTCTTCTAGAATATGCCCTTTATTTGACATTTTGACGCCCCGAATGTTCTTGAATCGCGTCCGAACTGATTTGACTTTCAAGAACATAATACACAATTCTGATGCATTTTTTTTTACCAACTTTTTGATGAAAATGTGACCAAACCGGACAGTATCTTTCCTAATAAATGCAAATTAATTAATTAAAAATATCCAAGTACAGTTTGCACCAGTTTTTTTATCTTTATCCTCCCTTTAAAATCACGTGCACAAGCATAGCGGTCATCTTCGAACCTTACAATTTGGACGCGCGTCAGGCGCATTTACGAAGGATTTAACAAATGTAGTTTTGTTGAGTGGTGTGATGTACATAGCATTATTATTCGGGAAATAAAATACTTACCAGATTACGGCGAAGCCACAAGGAGAATATTGTTTGTGTTTAGCTTAATTTTTTGAAGGTATCTAACGACTTTTTAAGAAAATGGCTCAACCGATTTTCAAGCATGATGGATTAAATTACTAGTTGTCGTCTCTTGAGTGTTTTGAAATATTTTGAGCTCAAAATACAAAAGAAATGTTGTATTAAATATGTCAAATCTATTCGTTGGAGCATATCTAACGGTTTTTTAAGAGAATAGTTCAACCGGTTTCCAAGTATAATGGGTTAAATTACTAGTTGTGGTCCCGTGAGTGTTTCGAAACATTTTGAGTTCAAAATACTAAAGAAATGTTGTACTAAATGTGTTAAATATGTCCGTTTGAGGAGATCTAAGGATTTTTTGAGCGAACTACACGACCGAATTATAATGGCTGTAATGACTAAAATTGCCTAGTGAATTCCAGTGAATGTTTGAAACATTGAGAGTTCGAAATACTGAACAAATATTTCAATATATTTTAAATATTTTCGGTTTTTTCTAAATGTTTCTTATTAAATCATTTGTAAGTGCATGATCACATGGTAATAAATTGTAAATAGCCAACACTTGAAAAACAAAAAAGCTTAAAATGAAATTTAATTTAATAAAAAACCAAAACCCCGACTAGGGAAATAACTGTTATATCTTACAGCCTTATTCGTCCTAAGAGACTGAATGTACTTGCATATCTACTGTGCATGTCAAAATATAGAACATACGTACAGAAAATAAATTAATAGAACATACAGAAAATAAATTAATGTAATGAGTAAAGAAGAGTCTTCAGTTTCGTTTGGGTGTGGAAGGCACCCGACCACTACACCAAGTTTTAATATTCATGGGCGTTAACTTCACTAACTACCCACCAATGCGCTCAGGTAGATATGCAATTATATTCCGTCCTTAGGACGAATAGGGTTATAAGATATAAAAGTTATTTATGTTATTCCTGTTTTAATTTTTTATTAGATTAAATTTTATTATATTTGTAGTATTAGATATAGAAAAATTAAATTTCTTTATAATGCTGAAAATATTTAGGTAGAGTTAGATATGTAAAATTATTATATATTTATTTGTTCTGATGTTCGACCATTATTTTTGGCTATTTTCAAAAATGATTAAAATATTAATTAAGTTTAAATATACTCCTTCCTGTTATACAGCTCTCGATTTTATTTCTTAACTAAATACATTCAACAAAATATAAACATTTCATAATTTTGCGTATCTATGCAGTATTTTAGATATACGTTTCGACTGTTTTTACTTCCTTGTACGAAGTAAAGGACGTATTGTAATCGCAAAAATTTTCGGTTTTCAGATTTATAGGGAAATATCCATTTTGACCATCCCTGAATCTATTTTGACTAGTTTCGTCGTGGCATCTATACGTACAAACGTTCGTATCTCGCATAACTCAAAAACGGTTAGCCGTAGAAAGTTGAAATCTTGTATTTAGGATTTTTATAAAATCTAGTTGTGAACCTCTCTTTTTTATCACTGCTTGATCACCGGAAGTGGTACTTTACTTGAAGATCATAATTGATTTCCATCAAAAATTATATTAAAATACTATAAAAAACTTCTCAAATTTAGTATTTATAACTTATATATTGATTTAAATAACATACTAGATTTTGGTCTAAATTAGAAAACCGGAAGTGGTACTTTACTTGAAGGTCATATTAGACTTTCATCAAAAATTATATTAAAATACAATATAAAACATCTCAAATTTGGTAAATAGGACTTTTATATCGATATGAATGTATTTAATTTATTTTGGTTCAAATTGGTAAGCCGAAAAGGGTACTTTACTTGAAGGTCAGAATAAGCTTACATAAAAAATTATATTTAAATTAAATACATAAATCATATGTTTCGGTAATAAAGGTTACAAACGCAATTTGGTTTTCAATCCAATTAAACATTTTTATTACTTGTTTTAAGCGTTAAAATTGAGTGTAAAATAGTGGTTTTCCTCCCCATTTGTTTGTGTGTGTGTCAATAGATGGATGTCGCGACGCCGAGTGTCGTTTTTGAGATACTGTAACCTTCGGAAACTAGTTACCAAATTCAGAATCATTTTTTGAGGCACCGATTTATAGTTTAGTAGGCGTACAAGGAAGTCATGTGTTGTCCACATCAGATATTTTTTTGTTGTCTTTATCAATACAGTTTACCAATAAATATTTAGGAATAAATTTTTCAATCTCTTTTTACGAATACCAAACGAATCAAATAAAATATATTTTTCGTTATTCACTAAATTAAAATTTGTTCTATTCGGATGGATTAGGACAAAAATAACTAAAATGCTTCTACGCAATTCGAATTAGATACTGGTTTCAAATCTTAATATATTTCGTACGTGCTACAGAAGTTACACTGCAAGCAGTTAATATATAAAATAACCTACTAAATTACCAAGACAAAAGTTAAGTCGATCATTTCAGATTTTTTTTCAATTGTTAAATCAATTGGAAAATCGGAAAGTACAGAACCGGTTTCAAGTGTCTCACCAGCTTCGACACCGTTGACAAAGACAGCTTAAAAAATGCATGTGTCAAAATCCTGATGTTATCATTCTATGAAAGTCAGTCAGGTCGTCATGCGCCATTAAAGTTAAGGATCCAGAGCGATCATTGGCAAAGTTAGCAAGGGATATCTCGATGGAAGGGAATGCGTCGCAGGTTCGAGCAACGTCTAAAATGTGTTTTATATAATAGTTCTTACATATTATATCTATATTATGTCTTTATAAGAAATACAGTCGAACCTCTATAAATCGAACATGAAGGTTCCTTGAAAAAAAAAATCGATATATGGACATTTCGATTTATAGAAAGATTGAAAATTTTCACCCTTTTATCATTATATTTTTCATATCATACATCTGTTTCATGTATTTACAGCTTTATTTTTTTTTGTTGTTTTTTAATATAAAAAGATATGTTAATCTAAAAAAAACCTAATAGCCTATTAAATCAGATTTTTATTTTGTCTTGTACATTTTTTTTTCTTGATTTAATTATAATCCGTTCAATTTGTCCCATTTCAAGAACAAACAACTTTCTAATTGAATCGGTAGGTCAGAGAGTTGATGAAGGTGAGGGGCCAAGTGTGAAATATGCAACATTGGCAGGTGTTCTGTTCTAGTATATATATATATATCTATATACTATGATATAGGTTTAGATATGGTGCTATGTTTCATGCCCATATGGAAGTACGTTGGATACATAATATAAGGTTTGCCACTATTGAACCATTTTTTTTTTTTTTCAGTATTATTTGATTTCAAGCATACAATTCAAAATTACTATATAAACTCGAACATATATATATATATATATATATATATATATATATATATATATATATATATATATATATATATATCGAACATGAAGGTTCCTTGAAAAATATTCGATATATCAAAATTTCGATATGAAGAAAGATCGCAATTTTTCACCTTTTTCATGCTAAAAACAATTACTGCTATTCTTTGGGCTAAAGGAGTATCAAAGAGAATTTTGGGAGGTTAATGATGTAACAAAGGCAATTTTTTAGAGTTTAAAAAAAACACAACTGAACGATTGATAGCACTTATTTGAAAAATTGTACAAATCAAATCTGTGAATGAAGATTTTTTACAAATGTACATTTATAATTTAATAAGAACATTTATTAAAAATATGCAAAAATTCATAAAAATGAATTTATTTTTATTTTCGTGCAAGATAGCTTTGTCTATTTGAGTATAATTCATCGCCGAAGTAATTTTTAGGAGCAAGATTCACAACAAAAAAGGTTAAACTGAATTTAAAATGAAAATTGCACTTTCTATGTTAGAAAAGAGGTTCAGAGAATTAAGGTACTATACTGCTTCTACTGAAACAAGATCTTTCCTGAATTTCCATTGCTTCACAAATCAGTGGAACATTTATTTTTCTTATTTAATTATTACCCATTCTTATGTATGTAAACTAAGAGCTCTTTTCGATGAAAATAACATTTTATAGTTTTTTTAAATCGGAACTTTTTTCTCGATATATAGAAATTTTATTGGATATTTACTGAATAAATAAGACAAAATAGATAGAAGATAGGTTTGGTTGTGGTACCATGTTACATGCGCATATTGAAGTATGTTGGGTACATAATTTGCCACCATAGAAGCGCTTTTTTTTGTTTTGTTTTGTTTTTCAGTACTATTTTATTTAATGTAAACAATTCGAAATTACTATATATATATATATATATATATATATATATATATATATATATATATAAATATATATATATATTTTTTTGTATATGTTTTTTTAGTTTCATTCAGTCAATAAATTTACAACTATGTTTTGGTGACGTTTCGAGATTTTATTGTTCTTACATGCATATAGGAAATTAAGTTTGTATTGTTTAACAGGAAGCGATCATTCAAAAACTATTCATGGTAATTAGATATTCATAAGATAATTAGATATTCAATATATAGAGATTAGAGTTCTAATTGTACCATAATAAAGTAGACAAAATTCCCTTGCGAAAAGTTTCCTTAAAGTTTTTCTCAGTTCTATGTTCCTTATTTATATATATATATATATATATATATATATATATATATATATATATATATATATATATATATATATATGGAACATGGAACTGAGAAAAACTTTAAGGAAACTTTAAATAATATATATATAAAACTTTAAATATATATATATATATATATATATATATATATATATATATATATATATATATCGTCGGCAAAAAACTGTGAACTCATATAAGTTCAAAAGAGTTTGATTTAGAGTTATTTAATTTGTGTGTAATTTTTAGGAACGAAGATCAATTGTTAATTTGTTCTACTTGATTGTATATCATCACCCTTTTGACGAAAATATGATTGTTATTGTACTACATCAGTTGGGTTTTACTCATTTATTCATTTTTTTTTTTTTTTCTGCCAATGTTGTTTATATTATTTTAGTTTTAAATGTTTATTTTTATTTATTCTCCGTCTAGTGGCGGATCCAGAGAGAGAGAGGGCGACCGCCCGGGGCCTCTTGCCTTGAGGGTCCCACTCCCATTAAAAAATTAAATGATATAATTATTTAATAAATACGAATTCAAATTATATGGTTGAGCCTAACACCTAACTGTCTGATCTCGGGGCTCCATATTAAATAAATGAGTTATAAAATAGAGAGGAAATCGCCATACCCTCCTAATCCGGCGGTAGTCCGACGCCTTACTAACGGGGGCCCTACTATATCGTATCGCCCAGAGCCCCGGAACTTCTAGATCCGCTACATTCTCCATCAGTAGCTGCTATATTTACAATATATAAGAGAAACGAAATTTAAGGGAAAATAGAGGTTAAATCATGTGAATGTTGATTAATTTTCTATTACAAAATTACTGGATTCGCTTTGATTAAAATATCTTTTATCAATTTACTTTCATTAGAGATTATTTTCAATTAAATTATATTATAAACTTTTTCAATACACAAGATACTTATTGTATTAGAAAAATAATTGATCAACTTGAGGATGCTTTAAATTTCAGTTTTTATTGAGATAGTTTATAATGAAAAGTATATTAAAATAAAAAGAAGTCTTGAGGATATTAATTATTAAATGTGTGAAAGATATGAATGTGTGTAAATGCAAATATGTAATTAATTTTGGTTTACAATGGTATATAAAAAACTTATATACCGCATATAAACTACATAAAAAACTTCCTTTTTTTATTTTTTTAAATCAGGGGAGGGATCAAGGAAATAATTATAGGTAGTATTCTTATCGAACGTTCGGATTCCCTAAGTGTTTTAATTACTGCATTTTAGGTATATTGTCCAGTATTTACACTAATAATTTTAAAAGAATATACATCTTAAATAATAATAAAAATTATTGTAATTTTATAAGGGCTTATAATAGCTCTAAATGAAAAGCTTTAAGTACGCTTGAACCATCATCACTCCAAGGACAACTAATGTTAGGTTCCGTGAAGCAGCTTGATGACATTAACCTTGCGGGTGGTTGCATAACGGCTGTATAACGGACCATTCGTCCTGGCTGGTTAGCATTTTTCCAGAACTTCCATGTCTTCTACAGGGCCCGAAGGGGAAAGAAGTCGATGACCCCTCCCCGAGGGTATCTTCACTTATAGAATGTAATAAAGCGATGAGGCAGAACGTGCTGCTTGCAGTATGATGAAATGCTTTTCTACGTATCCGGTGAAGGCAGAGCGAGGTGTTAACTGCGTGGAATATGCAAATTAAGTACCTGAGGACTTCCGGTCTCGTTTGTCCTTTCCTTGGTATTAGTAAATAATATGGAAAGGCAATCCGGAACTTTTAACCTTCCATTTTTTTTCATTTTATTTTTATTTCATGTTTGAAACATAAAATATAAGCTAGATTTCCTTTTTTTTTTCTTTTCCTTTGAACTTACGCATACAAATCGTTTGAAACCTTAAACAATCATTCATAAAATTTAACAAAGAACCCAATAGTTACTTGATACTGATAAGAAAAAAACCTCAGTAGATTTCCGTCACTTTAAATTATCTATAACCGAAATAAAATATTTGATGTGACACCACATGACTTCCTTGTATACCTATTGAACTATAATTCGGTAGTTCAAAATATAGGCGGAAAGTAGAAAAAACAAAACAGTTTCAGGTAAAGTACCACTTTCGGCATGCCAATTTTAAACATAATCCAGTATGTTATTTATATTGACATAAAAATCTTATATACCAAATTTGAGATGTTTTGCATTATATTTTAATATAATATGAGTTTATAATAAGTAAAGTACCACTTCCGGCTAGCCAATTTTAACTAAAATCTAATATGCTATTTACATTAATATATGTCTTTTATACCAAATTATAGAAGTTTTGCATTATAATTTAATATAATTTTCGATGAAAGTTTATAATGACCTTCAAGAAAAGTACCACTTCTGGCAAGCCAATTTTAACCAAAATCTAGTGAATTATTTACATTGATATTAAAGTTTTACTTACCAATTTTGAGATGTTTTGTATTGTATTATATTATATTATTATAATTATATTATATTATTATTATTATAATTATATTATATTATAAATCAGAAGATAATTAAATAAAATGTAAATAGAATAAAGATAGGAAATTTAAACCACCACTAACTAAAGATGGTGGGAGTTAAGATTTGAATAAGTACCTATTGTTTTTTCAGGTTGATTGAAGTGGCTAATTTTAGTTTAATTATAATTATCAATGAATACAATTTATTTCATCAGCAGTTTGAATTTGTTTTATAAATATATCTGCATTGCCATCATATTCATGTATTTTAATATTTACAAATTGGTCGGAATAACCGCTTTAAAAGAAGTACTGAAAAAATAATGTAACGTATATCGTAATATTTTCTTCGCGATCTCTGCAAAGGACACTTTTCTAACTTATTTTCTTAAATCCATAATTAAATTAGATATAATTATTGCCTTCTTAATATAATTGATCCAGCATTTTAAGTGTCTATTCTGATGAAATGTGTTGTTGTCTAATTAATTGAAAACTATTAAAAAGACCAACTATGAAGTCTGATAAAATATTAATTGCTTAGGTACAATATTCAATTCTTGATTACTGTTGTTTAATATTATAATTATTTATTGAGAAGCTTAATGTCAATATCCATTTTGGAAAAATTTTCAGTAATGTGAACTGTTCACACTACAGTTATAAGAGCATAATTGAAATTTGTGTGTTCTGTTTTGATAGGAAATCATTTAAAGGTTCGATTCAGTTCATCAAAATGAAATTAAAAACCACTTCATTTATTTGATGGAAATGTGTCCATTTGAAAGTAAGCTCCTCAATTATTTACTAGGTTGTTTATTCATTGAAGAAAATAAATCTTGATGAAAATAAATCTTACATCAAAAAAATTTGTTATGTAAACGAATGTGCCCTTCTACCATCAAAATAAAACATATTTGTATATACACATTTATCAGGATCATAATATTTATTGAGGAGATTCCCTATCGAGCATTTTGCATGCATCCTTTATTACAATTAAAAATTGATATAGTTATAATTTTCAATACATCAATATTTTAAGCCTAGATTATAATTCATTAATAATTTTAGTTAAAAAAAAAAAGAAACGATTTAGGATTATCCATTCTAATGTATTACAAAAATAAATAAATAATGGAATAATTCATCTTTCTGTAGGTTGTATATATATATATATATATATATATATATATATATATATATATATATATATATATATATATATATATATATATATATTTGAAAGTGAAGATGGTTTAAGATGATACGAGCTGGTAGGCAGCCCTTGGCCGTGTTGATCATTCGGATTAACGAGGTTATTGTTTTTTTAGAGCCTTACTTTTTTTTTCGTGTCGTTTTCGCGGATGATAGCTATCTCAGACCACAAGGATATAGTATTCTGTAATAGGTCCTTAGAATATATCTCTCTGTAGTCTATGAGAAGCTTAATTATCCTTATTTATTATCTATATATATACATGCAAATGTTCTTTAAATTTTTGTTTACAAGCTTAAAATAATTATGCTGTATCTAGATTATATTAGGGTTCACAGCTATTCAGGTAAATGATAGTCCAGAAAAGGAATATTACATTAGTATTGAGTTGTTTCCATGTTTTTTCGTACATCTCTTTCATTTGGTTTTTAATAGTAATTTCGAACCAATATTAACTTGTTGTCAATATTAAGAAATAGTGAAAATTCTACTTTTTGATGCATCAATTAAACAGTATTGTTGTGTGATAGTTTTTAAAAGAAGAGAATTTGTTATTCATACTGGGACAGCGAAACTCAACGTTTATATCAATAATTTTATGTAGGAAAATGGAATTACTACTGCTACTAGGTCAGAAATGGTTTCGGAACATTTCACTACCAATATGTCATAAATGCGTATAACTCCATTACTTTGTGGAATGTATTTAAAACAACAATATTTATTACCATTTGCTAACACGATTGGCCAAGAATAAGCGAAACGGATCGTATGTGGAAAGTCATAATTCATAAGTGATGCAGAAATATTTCAATAACCAGTGCAATCATTTGAAGAAAACCATTAGATCCTGCTAATAAAATATTCCTATTGACAATGGTTTTTATCTCATTTTAATTATTATTACTATTTCGATATGTATTACTCAAAGTATTCGTACTATCTATGTCACTATAATATATTATATCATATCATCGGCATACCTACTAACCATATAACTCCCTAATCTAGCAAGCTTACCTACATAATTTTCTGATCTATTTTCTTATACGGGAAGAAGCTGTCGAATATTAAAATAGACTATTTTAGCGTTTATTCTAATGCCCCTCTACTCGCTAACATATTCCGTTCCGATTTAATAAAAAGGCAGGATCTAGCCAAGCCTGTATCAATGTTAAAACCGACTATTTTTGTTACAAGGACCTCTCGAAGGACCTCTATCCTCGCCAAAAGTAGTATTATTTGTAGAGCGTTACAATATATGTATAAATTTCCCCCTCCTCCTTCCCCTTATCTTACCCACCCTTCCTTACGCGATTCCTAATATGCTTTTCGGACCTAATAGCATCAACGGGTATGAACTCGGAGATTGTTAAAAACAGCGGCTTTTCGTAGCGGGAGGAAACCTGCAAAGAACGGATCCCAGCCAGCCGACTACAGACCAATCAGCTTGCTTCCGCACATGGGTAAGGTCTTCGAGAAAATTATTCATAATTATCTCAAGGCCTACTGCTCAGAAATAGCCCTTATCCCACCAGAGTAGACTGGCTTCCAAGCCGGCCTCTGCCCGGATCACCATCTGGCGAAGCTACAGGCGGAAGTAAGCCAGAGCACTGTTAAGAACGAGTCGACCGCCATGATCTCTATAGACTGTACCGAGGCGTTCGACTCAGTGTCCCATAGCCTTCTATGTATGTAAGACACTGCAGGACAACGAGTTTCCGGAGCAGCTATACACTGTCGTACGGTCGTTTCTTCAGCAGCGAACAATTAGAGTACGAGTCGGCGAAGCGGTATCCAAAGACATCGCACTCACCTGCAGAGTTCCACAAGGGTCTGTGCTATCCCCAGTACTGTTTTCGGTATACACGGCTGAAACTGTTGGGGCACGATACAGGAAAGCTACTATCGCGGCATACGCCGATGACATAGCGATCTACAGCAGCTCTATAAGCGCGGAGAAAGCTCTACGACAGGCGGAGGAGGTCTGTGAGAAAATCACCAAGAAACTGGAAGGATTAAATATTACAGTTAACCCCAAGAAGACGGACTGTATTATTTTTTCCTTCCAGAGGAATAAGCGCCCACTCCCTAAGATCTATAAGGTAGCGGGGAGAGAAAACAGACCGGCGAGCAGTATAGTATATCTAGGTGTCACTCTTGACAGGCACCTGACACTTGCTCACCACTGTAACAAGAAGTTCAGGATGGTTAGGACCAAGTCGTACAGACTTAACCACCTCCTTCACGGAGGGCCGTTGTTAGCAAACATAACGCCCAACACTGAGAAGAGACTCCACAAGTTTCAGAAAAATGTGCTGATACGTATTGTAAGACATACAACACTACAGAGAACAAAAACTGACATACTGCACACAACCCTTGAACTTCCAACGGTGACAGACTTCATCACACGGAGGCATGTCAAATTCTTTGATAACCTCCAACACTGTAATAACCCTCTTTTCAGAACACTAACTCCTACAGGACGGCCACTAAGATGGCAAAATTATATAAAAGCCTCAGCCTAGACTAAGAAAGCAAAAATAAATAAAAAGGAACTACAAAAAACCCGGTGAGCCCCGTCACTGGAAGAAGATGCTTAAGTAAACAAATAAATAAACAGAAACCTAACTATTCCACATCCCTCTCTTAAAATGTACCCTGTACAGAAGAAGAGATCCTATCAAATCCTACTCTCCGTATCTCAAACCCCAACATCCCAAAAAGGGGCTAAGGAAAAAAAAAAAAAAAAAAAAAAAAAGCCTTTAAAACCGACTATTTTTGTAAGAAGGACCTCTCGAAGGACCTCTATCCTCGCCAAAAGTAATATTATTAGTAGAGCGTTACAATATATGTATACATTCAACCCTTCTCCACCCCCTTACCCGACCCACCTTTCCTCACGCGATTCCTAATAGGCTTTCTGGGCCTAATAGCTTCAACGGTTATGAACTCGGAGATTGTTAAAAACAGTGACTCTTCCTAGCTTTGCGTTATCCACATCTATTTCCAGACCTAATTCTTTTATGGCTTTCATCGACATTGTTATATTTAATTTAATAGCTGTCGGATCATCAGCATATCTAAGCACTGGTATTTTACCGTCCAGAATTAAACCATTCTTGGTATGAATTACCTTTCTCATTAAGTATTCTAGTGTAAGTTGTATAAAAAAAACAAAAAAATGTATTGTATATGGGTACATATATGCTTACATCTCGAATCAATTATAAATGTTCAATGTGATACTATTTATGGAATAAACTATACTTATAGAAAAAAAAAAGAAGGATAAAAAATAAATGTATTATAGTACTAAATTAAACAAAACTGAGGAAGGGAATCTCGCTGTTCTAAAACTGAACGAACTTTTCCGAATGATGTTTGCCGATTTCACTGTATTAAATGTATTAGGCATGCGCATCCTCAAACACACATCCTTCCTATCACATCTATTGAAAATGGATTATTTAAGGACTTTGTTTTTATTTATTTATTTTTATTTTTGCGTAAATCTTACCATAAGTTATTTTGTTGAACTATAAACTCAAACGATTTTTCAAAATCAAACTCAACGGGGAATAACGTTAATTTTTTTTCTACTTTATTCAATTTTGAAAACAAAAAACTTATGAAATTTGCATTTTCTTATTTATTTTTTTAAAATATATACAGATTTTTACTGGAACATGATTAAAAAAATCCGATATTAAGCCAATTTCGTAGTTTTATCTCTTTGGTAAATCGATAAACTGCATATTTTATGGTAATTTTTGATCGATTGTACTTGTACTAGGGAAAAAATATATGTATTTAATAATTTTTTAGTATGCTATGATTTATTTTGTTGAGCTATGATGCATTGTTTGAGCTCAGAATTCAACAAAATAAATCATAGTATAATAAAAAATCAACCATAAAATTTTAAGGTTATTGCTTTACCAAAGCTATAAATGCTTGAGATCAGATTTTATTATTCACGATCTATTAAAATTTTGTAGTAAAAAAAAATCAAATTTCATCAGATTTTTTTTTTCAAAATTGAATGAGGTTGAAAATTATATTTCCTGTAATAAAAGAAAAATTGTAGCTACCAAATTTAGTATCAAAATAAACGTTATTCCCCGTTGAGTTTACTCAAAAATAAAAATAAATTAATAAAACAAATTCCTTAAAGAATCCAGTTTCAGAATATGTGAATGGAAGGATGTGTTTTTAAGGATTTGCATGTGCGAAACATTTAATTAAGTGAAATCTGCAATCATGATTCGGAAAAGTCCGCTCAGTTTTGAATTCTTATTTTTTTATTATTTGGCTTGGCAAGTGGGATATTTTGGTACTAAACTCAATCTTCTTCCTTCATCAGAACCAGAGATAAAAAATTAAATGTGTTTTCCACACTTAAACTTCCCATTTTTTTTCTGGGGCTCGTAGGAGACGTAAGCCTATATCGTCCGATATTTTAAGGCCTAGATTCACCTAAAGAAGTTTTATCAAAATCTAGGAGAAACATGTGGGATCCTCTCCATGTAAATCCCTATTTTGGCGAAAATGAGTAATTTGTTGGAAGCAGATCTTTACCTACTAATCCTCATTTCCTCATTTGATCATAGAATAGAGAAGATGCGTTAAATGTCTGATGAATTTCTATTGTAGTTCTTCAGGCTTTATGGGATTTGGTGTGGTGTAAATATGGAGGCTCTAAAGTTAAGTTCTAATCTTTAAACAAGGAATAAGTACACAAACCTCACTCCCTAACTTTTTATTTTTTATAAAAATTGTATTTCATTCAGTATGCCTTCAATTCAGTTGTTTTATTAATAGACTAAAATTAATTTATTACATACGCTTTGTAATTATTTAATAATGATGTAATAATAAAAAATTATATTTTTTATTCCAGTGAGTTTCTTCAGTCAAGAGTCTTCATACTAGTTTTCTTTTTAATTAATAGTTTTCATATATTTTACAATACCTTGTGTACCATAAATAACGCATTATTTTAATTTCAATTAAATTTTACGTTGCTATTATTTTTATTAGTCATTTGTTTACAATTTTAAAATCATTGTAATCCTTCACAAAACTTACAATATCATAATTATCTGGATATGTTTTATATACTTCTAAAGCTTCATACTAATAGTCATTTCAATTAATTGTGCTCATATATTTTATATAATGTACTTTATTGTTTCATGTAATTCCTAATCTTTTCTTCACTCTTTTCACTGAACTTTACTTTTTAATTTTTTACAATATTTATTATCGTCTTTTTCTTTTCTTACTATACTATACTATACTACTTCATATATTTTTATCTTTCATGTAATTTCTGTTTTTATCATTTTTAGTGTTACTTGTACTGCCTCTGTCGTTTTCAATGTTGATATTTTGTTTTTTTCTTTTAGCCCTGATGATGGCCAAAATCTTAGGCCGAAACGTTAGCACAAAATAAATAAGTCTTACTAATTAATATGTTACTCTTTGAACGCACCCTCCCCTTCTACCTTCTCCCAACCAACTTCTTCCTTATTATATGTATATATTTTTTATTTACTATTATTTCCTTGTAATATTCTCTCATCCTCACTCTCCCACTCAACTATGCTCATTCCCTCACCCATCATCCCGTCACTTTTGAAAATTGGAATATTTTTATTTAGCTTCCGTTCTAGAAACAATTACGATGGGATATTTTGACAACAGTATCTGAGATGCAATTAAAATCAATAAAACTTTTTTTTTTTTAATTTAAAGTGCTTTATGAAGTAATTAATTCATCTCACTATTTTCAAAGTATAACCCATATAGTTGTTAGGGATTGATAAATTATTTGCCACTTCTATAATTTTGTTTTTATTACAGGCACAAAACTTAGTTGAGTGCCAACATGTATTGTTCTCTCGTCTTTATTAAATTCATGATTCATAAATATTTTATAATACTAATTTATATTACATTTAATTTAATATGTATAATAATACCGAACTGTATTTTGAATTGCTTATTTTTGAATTTTTGTGTGTTTTTAGAACTGAAGATGAATGTATAACATTCGAAACTAGTTTTCAATAAAAATAAAATTATAGAAGTGGCAAATATTTTATCAATCCCTAATTAGATTGATCCTTCTACACTATCATGCGCACGTCAGTATAGTTAGTTATACTAATTGTATAGCAAATTTATACGAACCATTGATCTCCAAAGCTATTATAGATTTAGTCTCATTGGGTATGAGCTAATCATTAATTAAGTGTAATTAAACGCATTAATCAAAAGAATTTCCAGGAGAAATACTGGTTTACTATCGTAGGATGCTGAATAAGCTTCGTTTTAGACACAGCTGATTTCCTGATTTCCATAGCAACTTGTCACTAACAAAGCGAGTAGCCTTTAGCAAACATCTGTTTCCTCAGCTGCGAGAATCGGTTCCACATTGGCTCAGTTGACAATTTATCAAATTGAAATGCCAATTATCGGGAGCGCAGCGGAACCCGACTCCACCAGGTGCCCGTGGTCACGGTCGCCGGTTCGAGTCCTCACTGGGACGGCTCACCTTCGGCCTTGCTCCTAGTTTCGTGTCCTGATTTTCTGAAATAGTCGAAATTCTCTCAGTGTCTTTGTGACACTGTCGAAAAATTACTAGGTTATAAACTAAGTCAGTTGACGAACGCATGATAGTGTTGAAGGATCAATCTAATTAGGGATTGATAAACTATTTGCCACTTCTATAATTTTGGTTTTATTGAAAACTAGTTTCAATGTTATACATTCATCTTCAGTTCTAATACCACACAAAAATTAAAAAATAAGCAATTCAAAATACAGTTTGATATTATTATTACACATATGAAATTAAATGTTATATAAATTAGTGTTATAAAACACTTATGAATCATGAATTTAATTAAGACAAGAAATCAAATACATCTTGGTACTCACCAAGGCTATATACTCCATTTTAACCTTGGTGAGTACCAAGATGTATTTGTTCTCTTGTCTTAATTAAATTCATAATTCATAAATGTTTTATGATACTAATTTTTATTTTATTTAATTTAATATGTATAATAATACCAAACTATATTTTGAATTGCTTATTTTTGAATTTTTTGTGTGCTTTTAGAACTGAAGATGAATGTATAACATTCGAAACTCGTTTTCAATAAAACAAATTTATAGCAGTGGCAAATAATTTACCAATCCCTAATTATAAACTATGTATCATTATATATACAATTTCTCTGACGAACCACTCCGACCTCTCCACGCCAAATGGAACGTGGAAAGAGCGTGAATATGAAATTCTGTGTGGATTTTTTGAAGTGATGCGGAGCGACTGGAATTCCATCGGTCATAAACTCTATTACGTCATGCCGAAATCCAATCACTCCAACTGATGGAGTGAAACGATGAAGTCTTCCGTTTTTAGGCTGTGTTATAATAATAATTATTGTTGGTCAGTAAATACAGAACACTTAAAATTTACATTAATTGCATAAAATATGCTACGAAAATATTGTTATGAATTAGTTACAATTTTGTTTATTTCTTCCCTATTAATTATTTAAAAAAATATAAATATTAATTAAAAGGAAATACATTTAGTGGATTTATAATTTGCTTAAAATTTCCACTGTTTTTAATTTTTTGAGTTAGGATTAATTCATTTAATGTTCCTGCTATTGTACAGGCATTATTTATAAAAGCCCCATTAATTCTCAAGAGTTATATTAATCTGTAAACTGAAATATTTATTGACTGTAAATATTATAAAATACGTGTTTACCAAATATTACCATTTTATAGGAAAAAATTGTGACCAAAATTATCAATTAGGTATAGTGGGTAACAAAGTTGTTAATTCCATCATTCCGATTATAATATAATTTTCATAATATTCATTGTTTCTTATTAATACATGGAACTTTATTATTTATTAGTTCGGAATAGTTATGGAAATGACGTGTAGGAGCGTGAAGTGGAACTGGAAATTGGAACAATGGAGTGGAGTCGTATATGGAGTGAAATCGTCTTCACTCCGAACACTCCAGTCGCTCCACCCCATCGCTTCATTGTTCCATTTGGAGTGATCGTGAGTAGCGTCTTCACTCTAAGCACTCCAGTCGCTCCACCCCATCGCTCCATTGTTCCATTTGGAATGATCGTCAGTAGCAGCCTTAACAAGTTTTTTTTTAATGCCATTAGTGAACTGAACATTATTCATGAAATAGAAAAAAAAAATATTTGAGGGTTCTAGAATTTAACAGTATACAGTAAAAAAAAACACAACAACAAATCAGAAAAAAAAAGCACCTCTATATTGTGGCTGAGGTTTCACCAATCAGCACATGTCGTTTTTTATTTTCATTTGTAATTCGTGTCAGTCATTTCCGTGTGGACATTTAACTTATTTAGACTCCGTTGAAATCTTAACCTTGACATTTGAAATTATTTTTTTTATTTTGCTGTTTACTCATAATTTGCTGAAGCAGTTGAGAGAAGAAATAAATATTTGCAGAAACTCTCACTTGTTATTCAAGAGATTTTATCAGTCGCTGTTTTCTTGGATCACAATTGAAGAGACCTCATCCAATTAACAATACGATTCAAGTATGTGCAAACTGAGTTCTTACTAGAACTTCGATATTTTAGGAATAAATATCGAACAAAAATATCGATATATATCGTATCGATAATTTTCAAATATATCGAAATAGTAGTTGAAAATATCAATAAAAATATCGATATTTCGATATATCTGACCTCGATTTTTTTAATCTTTGAAAAGAAGAGTTATGGAAGAGAGTTTGCATTGAATTGATTGTTTATTACATTTATTTATTTTTTATTGTACTAATTTTGATTCTTAAATGTGGGTGTCTAAAATGTGGACATTTGATTAGTTTTTAATTTATTTTTTTTATTTATAAAAATAAAATACTTTATTTAAAGTTATGAAATTGCTGATGGTAACTGGAAAAGAGAAATATGGGACATATTAGAGTGTGGTTGAAGGTTTACAGCAAGCAAAGGGGAAAAAAATAGATATAATGTGGTAATGTATCCATGACAATAATATATTTAGAGTTAAAATGAAAGGAACAAAAAAATTATATATATATATATATATATATATATATATATATATATATATATATATATATATATATATAAAATTATGTCTAGCATTAGATTGATGAGTATGCTGTGTGTGTAGCAACCCAACGTATTTAGGCAGCATTGCTGTAACTAAATAAAGCATTTCTCTCTAGGGTAGGATAAGTTAACAAGTTTTAGATTTGTAATTGCTTTAATAGCAACTAGTAAATATTTATATATTGCTTATTCCAAAAAAAAAATAAATTAATTTATCAACATATTGCTGCCATAGCTTGATAAGGTTTTAACAGCTCTAATCTTAGTTTTAAGAAAAGCGAGTTTCAAAATCTGAAGTGCTAAAACATTTTTCGCTATAAATTAACTTTATCAATTTTCTCCTCAGTATTTTACATGGTTTTAATTTCACTTTTGAAGTTGTTTTGATAAAAAAAAAATATAAAAAAATACCGTTTTATATAGAATATGTTAGAATTATATATTTTATGTTTCAACTTTGCCATATTAATAATAGATCGTAGATAGAATTAGTTTCTCATGTTCATTAGACAAAGAAGAATCATAACCAGCAATAATATCATTTTAGAAAAATATGTCAGCTATAATCTTTTCAAACCAAGGGTTCGATTCGTCAAAAAATAAAAAATAATAACAAACTAGAGAAAAAAACAGACCTTTTAGCCGTGTGACTACCATAGAAATGAAATACATGCGTAGAGTGGCCGGCAAGACACGAAGAGACCGGCGCAGGAACGAGACCATAAGGTAGCAATCGGACATCATTGAAACCCATCTTTCAGAGACGCCAATTGAAGTGGTTTGGAAATGTGTGCTGGATGCATGAGAACCGAGACCCAAGAAAATAATGGAAGCTATGTTAACTGGTAAAAGACCCAGAGACAGGTCAAAAATTCAATAAAATGAAAATATATCACCAGATTGTGGATGGAAAAAATAAAATAAAATTTTCGGAGAAATGAAGTTATTGGCACAGGATTGAGAGGACTGGCTCCAATGGATAGAGATTCCTCTAAGCTGTAAGACATCAAGGGGAAGGTAAAGAAGAACATAAAAAAAAAAAGAAGGAAGAAAATGAATATTGAACGATTTACTAAAAACCGATCAAACTACATATTAGCATTTATTATTAAAAAGACTCATTACTAGAGAAAAATTAGCTAAATTTCTCAACATAAAAAAAATGTTCGATACTTTTAATTTTAAAAATAGATATATCGAATTAAAGCTATCGGACAAAAATATCGATACATAAATTTCTATAAAAACATAGATATTTCAATATTCTTCCAACAGTCTTAGAACTGTTTTAATATATCAGTAACCGTTGTAATTGTATAGAAAGAGGAAAAGGAAGTTACGGTATGAGGCTCAAGATGGGAGGACGGAAGGCAATAAGTTAGCAAGATGGATGCTCGCTTTAAGTTATTTCTTCTGTTTGTTGAATGTCGGAGTAAGGAGTATCTTTCGGCCTTGCTCTTCGCTGTATATGTACACGGTAGTTTAGTAGATACTGTACTTGTTAGAGGCAGCTAGATAATAACAATAGGTACCATATAGATACCTTGTTAGAGGCAGCTAGATAATAACAATAGGTACCATATAGATACCGAATATATACCATACTATCAGGTAGCATATTCCATTTTTTTTTTTATAATTACTCAGCTAATTTAATTTTTTATTATTGTATCCCTATTATTAATCATATCTTTATCACTTTATTCATCTTATTCATTTTACTTTTATTATTTATTTTTGTCATTTACTTTTCTATTTTTACTTTTTACATATCTATATTTCTTGTATTTCCGATTATTGGCTTGAAAATGGCCCCATGTCTGCGTCGAAATGTCGCTTGTTTTAAAAAAAAATACAGACTTGTTTTCCTAACTGTATATTATCCATGATTTATTTAATTATGGTACTTATTTTATATTTGTATTGTAAATAATTTATAAAATAAATAAGGTGTTTACATATTCATTGCTTCGGATATGGATGAAAACTTGCCAATAATTTTATAATAAAAATAAAATGGAGATGAGCTAACTGTTATTTCGAAATCATTTTTTTTTTTTCAGGCTATTTATGAATTCTATAAAGTTATATTAATATTTTTACGGTTTATATTTTAATTTACAGCATTGATTTTTACACGCACTTATCTATTCATGATATATATAGTAAGGAAAAGTATTTCGATCGTGAAAATTTCTAAGTTCTCAACGGAAATACACGTTTAAGGTACTCTGAGTCCAAATAACAAAGTCTCGCAAAATGGTGTGAGTGTGTGTGTGACCAGCCAAGCTCAAAAACGAAAAGTCGTACGAAACCGAAACTACGTATTTGAGGTAGGAATATGCCTACGATGTTACAGCAACTTTTTCTTTTCGAATTTACACCTTTTTTTTTTTACAATTTTCTTGAAAACGGCTCAAACGATTTCAATGAAACTTGCCTAAATTATTCCTCATAAGGGCCTTTAACTTTTCACACACACACATATATATCTATATATATATATATATATATATATATATATATATATATAGTACATCGCCGACGAAATGTAGGGAAAAAAGGTATGATGAAAAGAATATTTAATTTGCGCATAATTCAAAAATTAAGTATTTTATGGAAAATCTTGTATGAAATCATCTGAAAAGTGATTAAATTCTCTAAAATACAAAAATGAATCATAGAAATCGGACTGGAATGAGTAAAGATACAGTATCTTATACTACAAGATGTATAACCGAGCGCATCCGAAAGGAGACGGATGCGACCGAACCTCCTCCCACCAATCTGCCAATCTACTTTATGATAAATTATATAAAGAGTTGTATGAAAGATAATTAAATTTCTAAAAAACAAAAAAAAAGAATGATCAAAATCGGACCAGTATTAGCAAAGATACTGCGCATCGGATTAACTGGTAATTAGCAATTTTAATTTTTTACAATTTTCTCGTAAACTGCTATGACGATTTTGATGAAACTTGCCTTAAGTATTCTCCTTAAAGCACTTTAACTATTCATATATGTTGTATATCAACAAAAAAATGCAGAGGAAAAATTTATAGCGAAAAGAAAATTTTATTTGCGCATAATTCAAAAGGTAAGTATTTTATGGTAAATCATATGAAAGGTGATTAAATTCACTAAAATAAAAAAAGGAATCATCGAAATCGGACCGGAATTGGCAAAGATACAGCGTATCTTATGGCGAATACAAGACCCTAGATGGAGAACCGAGCGCATCCGAAAGAAGACGGATGCGACCGAACCTCCTCCCACCAATCCTCCCATCTGTTGTCAACAATACGCTCTATAATAATGTAATATAAGAATACAAAAGCTGAAATTAACTTAATAATTTCTACTTTTATATTATTTAATGGAAACAAAATGTTTCTATGGAAATTAAACCGAAACTTTCAAAAATATATTTTTTGACAAGCTTGAAATATTAGGTATTGTCTGTACAATTCTGTAAATGTACTAAAATTGGTTAAAAAACTGTTGTATTGTCCTTATATGGAAGAAGATTTAAAGAAGTGAATTATAATCAATTTATTTCAAGTATTGTTTATGTGAACTCTTTAAAATTATATTAAAAAGATAATTATTATAGGACGGTAAAGGAAAGTTTTGTGATGCGTGCACAGCACCAGATTTTTTTATTGTTTCCAGAACACTTGAAAGTTAAGTGTACTCAGCGACTTCCGGAAATAAACGATTCAATTACAATGCGTTTCGATCTTACGGTCTTGGCCAACTAATTAAATATAAATTAACAAGGGTCTGCAGACAAAATTTGGGCATTTAATATTTTTGCTCTAAAAAATTGAATGCAGAGAAACTTAAATTTTTTAGCAGACCTTCAATTGATTTATTTATCACTCATGTCAGACATCATTTCAATTTTTAAGTTTCGAGGTCTTATCCCAATCATCAGAACATCGGTTTTTCTGCGATACGTTTTAATTTATTTTTGATATTATATTACTTAATTATATTGATTAATCTATTACATATTACTTAATTTACAGTACAATATAATTACCTTTACTCCTATTTGTCATACATTTCAATGTTACAATATCGTCATTAATTAATTAATAAAATTGTAATGTTCAATATACATTTTTATAGGATTCTCTACCATCTCTTAATCTTTTAACCATCTCCTCGCTGTCACAATTCAGCTATTCCTAAATAGAAAGTTCCTCTTTGCAAATTATTTATAATAAGTATAATCCTTTAGCTATTCATTCCCTCCACATATTTATTTCCTTCATTTGTTTATTTTTAATTATTCTGGACTAATTCACGGTAATTATATGCAATAATCTGATTCTGTTTAAAAAAATAAATAAATAAACCAATTAAAGGAAGTTCTGTTCACTAATCAATATAGAATTTCCTGAAGATTTCCCTTTAAATTAAAAATAAAATGTTATATATTATATTTTAATGGATTATAAAGAGTGTTTAGCTTATTCCTAATTATATTGTGAAATTTAATCATAAAAATCAATTTTTTTGGTATCTAAGAGACTCAGAACTTTAGTATTCCAAAAAAAAAAAAATAATTTTTTATGTTACGTTATATTAAGCAATATTTAATTCATTACTGTTAGCAATTTTATTAAGACAGTTTTAGCTTTCTATTAATACAAAAAGAATTGTCACTTTCTTTTTCTCTCTATCTTAGTTCCGCAAAGTAGTTATGCTATATTTTTTTTTCTATAATCATTGATTGTTTTCCATTTTTTACTTTGTTTCAACTAATATCTCCGTTGTAAAAATAAATTCGTAATGGAGTAAACGAAACGACAGGATTAGGTAAAACACTGATAACTTCCTAAGAGCTGGGCCTCCTGAATCCAGATAATCGTAGCTACACGTTCTGCGTCTAATTGTCCTTTCACAACTGGACTCCTCGTAACAGACTCTTGAGCAAGTGTTGCTCTGAACCTGAGCTACTTCTGTGATGAAGTACGAATCATTTTTTTTTTGCGAAACTTCACTATGAAACGTCAGTTACAATAAACTATAGAAAGTATCGTAAACATCTAAACCTCATTAATAAATAATAGAAAAATCTTTATTTATTCTGTAACACGTCTGTTTAAAATAATATTAATGGTAATAAAAGGTGAGCTTAGAGAAAAATAAATAAATTAAAAATAAATGAAATTTTAATAAATAATAATTACTTCTAAAATTATTTAATTAAAAAATGGGTCAAAGAATGAATATATTCGTCTATAAATATTTATAAATAAACATCAAAAACAAGAAAAAGCTCAAGATCAAAGGTGGATTTGAAAGTGGGAATCTTTTTGGAGTTGCGGATGGGAGAAGGAAAGCCTCACTCTCGGAGAGCGACTAGGATCGGATAAGGAAAGATCTGTCAAATGCCGAACAATTGAAAATTCTTACCAAATAAATAGCTAGACTAATGTATCTAAGGATTTGTGTTATTTGTGGAATAAAATGTCCTAGAATAAATAATATTTCTAATGCTATTTATAAAAAACATTGAGTAATAAGAGATTTATTGATACAATTATTAACTACTTACATCACATATATATACACATATATATATATATATATATATATATATATATATATATATATATATATATTTTATTTTATTTAAATTATCAATTTTCAGGAAAAGTTTTCACTTCCACAACTCTATTGATTATTCCTCACAACGTTTCGGGCCCATATTGCCCATTTTCAAGTGATCTTGTAACAGTTCTAATAAATCCCTCTGGATAGCTGGACTACGATGACAAATAGGAATTTCCTATACTAATTATATCTCATGGAGAAGTTGGGATTAAATAGCAAATTACAAGATCACTTGAAAATGGGTCCGAAACGTTGGGAGGAATAATCAATTATGTTCTGAAAGTGAATAAGGGGAAACTTTACCTGGAAATTGACAATTTAAATAATTAATTTACACTTATGAAAACACAGATTTAAAAAAAAAACTTTTTTGAATATATTTTTTTTTTTGGCACTATAAACCACGCGGATCTTTGGCCGCGCGATGTGGTTTTCTTGCAGACATTTTATCGCTTGCTGGAGCACAGAGATAGCCTGGAGGGAATCACCAGCCCCTTTGGGGCCAATTCGGCAGTGTCCTTCCTATCGACTCACTCGGGTTCAAGGACAGTGACATATCGGTCTAGATCTACGGATGATGGCACGCGAAGACCTTTATTTCTTTCACGCAGAATTTTTTCCCTGGACCAAACCTTCGGGCAGCTATTTCCTGGAAACTCACGAAGCGATTCACAATTTAGCTACACGCAAAATTGTGCTTGAAATAATACAAATTGGTGCTTTGGTCTTCAGTCCTGTTTAATTTAGAAATTTAAGATTGTTGCAAGAATGTATATTTCTTTTTGAAACGCTGATGATGACTTACTATTAAGGTGTACTGTAAGTCAAACGCAAAAGAAACATCCGCAACTTTATCAATTTTTATGAAGCTTTATTGATTTGAAATATTGCCACTTAGAAATTTTGCTGTACTATTGGTAGATTATTGGACTGGATTCGATTTTCGGATAAGTATAAAAATAGGTGTGATCCAGTTGGAAGGAGCATGTTGATCGCCGAGCCGCGCACGTATGAGATTTCCCAAGATACAAACATGAGTTGTGCAAGAGCAGGTTCGAGACAAGGACGGAGCCGCCCGAATGGCACTCACTATCCTTGCGACAACTCCTGGCCGCTTGGCTCTCCAAGTTCCGCACTCGTCTTCAGAAATTACTAATCCATCTATCCTGATTGCAAACAATGTCGTGTATTATTCAATTTACAAAATAACTTACTACATTTACAGAAATTTAATCACTTTGTAAAATGCGACTAAATCCATACAGTCCGATGGCCAAGGACGAAAAAGTGACTCATTTCATACAAAGGTTTGGACATAATAAACACGCCCACAGGCCTGGCATGAAAAATGCACGTCTGCCAACTTCTCTGCCTCTAGAATGCAAAATGGCGGCCAAAAAAACTCGACATTTTATAACTATTTTTGTTTTTTTACCTATAATTCCCAAACGGTCCATTCTATTGAATAAGCTATGGCATATTGCATTAGAGAAAATGAAATTCTGCGTCTAAGAAGTATCACAACATAGGAATTTGTTTGATTTGTTTATTCGAAAACCAAAGTCGCCAAATTCATATATAGCACTCTATCTCTGTTTTTGACCGTGGTTTTCGACCACACCAGTTAACCAAATTATCATGTTATGGTACTCATTAGACGCAGAATTTGATGTTTTACAACTTTTTTTTCCTGAGTTTTTATCTTAGAATACTCATTTCTATTCTGCAGACTCATATACAGTACTCTGTCACTGTTTTTGACAAAATAGTCGTTTTTGACCGTGGTTTTCGACCACACCAGCTAACCAAATTATTATGCTGTGGTACTCATTAGACGCAGAATTTGATGTTTTACAACTATTTTTTCCTGAGTTTTTATCTTAGAATACTCATTTCCAATCTGCAGACTCGTATACAGTACTCTGTCACTCATTTTGGCAAAATAGTAGTCTTTGACCGTGATTTTCGACTACACCAGTTAACCAAATTATTATGTTGTGGTACTTATTAGACACAGAATTTCATGTTCTTTAATTTAATATTGTATATATTATTCGATAGAATGCACCGTTAGGTAATTATAGGTTAATTACCAAAAATGTCGAGTTTTTTTGGCCGCTATTTTGTGTTCCAGCGGCTATGAGTTGGCAGACGAGCATTTTTCATGTCAGGGCTGTGGGAATGTTCCTTTTATATACCCACACCTTTGTATGAAATGAGTAACTTTTTTTTGTCATGGACTCCCGGAAAGTATGTAAAGATACTTCGACGCGACACTTGTCCTCCAGTTTACACTGGCGACAACCGAATTGCTCAGACAGACATAGTGGGTTACCTTGGACTACCATTCGACTGAAGGATGACCTGGGGACCACACGTCAAAATGAGACAAAGCCTCTAAACAAACGACTAAAATTACCGTATTCTTTATTTTTTAAAACAGTCTAAACTGAAAATTGGACTGCATATACTAAAATAGAATGCATCCACAGTTGCGTATCCATGGAGAGAGGATCAATAAAAGTTTTATGTTTTGAGTAATAATTTCATATCCTATTTTCTTAATTTCATATGTAATGATTACTTGGCTTCTCATTAAATCTCTACAATCTAAACTACAATATTTTTAATCCAAAAAATTATACTCGGTACGTAAACAACAACATTTTACATACCGATTTACAAACAACCAACTATCCGACAACACATAAGTACTCCTTTATTTGCGTTTTCGTACTAACCTTCAGGGAAATACCAAAAAACTGATAAATCACATGGCTTCATATCTATTAGGAAGCTACTAAAAAGGAGCTGGATGAGAGATCTCTTTTCAATGAATTAAGGGACTAAAGTAAGACCGGGAAGAGGTGCTATCCTCCCTACCCTTTTTTATTATCATATTTGCTGACTTTCACTGCCATCTGCGAAATATGAGATATGGAAAAAAAATCCCTCTTCACCCTAAGCACTATTAAGTAAGTTTTCTGTCATATAGTAGATAATTTTTCGATATCTTCACCTTGTTTAATAGGAAATACGTTTCCTTTTCAACATATATCTTTGTTTCTTCATGAGCTGAAGGACACTTTTTAGCCTCCTTCTTGTAAGTATCTTCAGAGAATGGACAGAAGGCCAGGACGCAGGACCTAATTATTTTACCCCTGGAGTGAGAAGTGTTGACACACGAGAGATCCCCTGCTACCGATATTAAGGAGCTGCATGAAGGAGCCTTGTACAATGATAAATGAGCCAAGATATGCACGTTCAATATTAATTAACCCGAAGGAGAAGTCACTGTAGCGAGTTATAGGCTCTTAGTAACTGGTTACTAATGTATTCGACTCCTTGCTCACTCAATAATTACACATCTATTAGAATGATTATAATATTATTGGACATGCAATATCGCCTTAGGTATTTTATTTTGAAACTTCGCGATTATTTTTACATTTTTTGTAAAAATAAATGATAAATACGAGTAATTTAATTTAGAAAAAGGTATTATACCACCAATCTCAAAAAATAAAAGTGAAAAATTGCTCTTTTCTTATTTATTTTTTTCTTAAAATATCTAGGCGAGGAGTTAAAAAAAATTATGGTTTATTCAAATATAGAAAGGGGTGCTAAAATAGAACCCTAGTTTGTTTTTGACTTGGCAGTGCTAGAAATTTCAAGAAATTGTATTGTCCCCTATGGTGATTACTAGCTTTATATATTAATTATAAACTTTTTTTTATTTATCGAACATAATACAAGCTGCCACACTCAAGGGCAATTAGTATTAGGGCTGAAGTACCCATTCACACTGTATGTACAACTATTTACACAATAAAATAAATATAAAGAAAAATAATTTGATAAAATAAAGGACACTGGTGATAAATAAATATAAAATATTAACAAAACAAGAAGGAATAAAATAAAAAATGAAATAAAATAAATAAAAATTCTAGATTACATTCATACATATATACATATAAGTCATAAACTATCAATTTCAAATTTTCTCTCCTCCAACCACCAAATGAGCAAAATTCGATATTATCAGAAAAGTCAAATTTGTACCTCTGACTTCCTTCAGATGCGAGTAATATCGAAACCATTTTTTTTTTTAAATATATTTATATTTTTTGCAAATGAAGATAAAACAAATATAAAACAAACAAGATATACTAGGTTATTACAAGATTCTTTGTGAATTAATTCATTGCTGACATTAAAGTTTTCATTTTAATCCTTATTCAACACTGATGTAAACAATACATATATCATTATTTACTTTGACAAATCCTTTATTTAATTATATATACCAACTGTCTCTACCTTTCATTCCATTTTTTAAATTTCACTGACAATACTGGAAGAAAAAATTGTCATTCGTGGTCTTCTAAGGCACTAAAGGATTAAGTGCGAAGGCAGCTGCAGAGGAAATTTGTGAGAATGTGGTGCATCGTAATACAGTAGCGTTTATAATATTATAATACAGTAAAGTACTCACCAATTTTAACCGAAATCTAGTATATTATTTATATTGATATAAAAATCTTATTTACTATATTTGAGATGCTTTACGTTATATTTTAATATAATTTTGGTGAAAGTTTATTATGACCTTCAAGTGAAGTACCGCTTCCGGTTTGCCAATTTAGATAAAAATCTAGCGTGTTATTTATCTAAATATATAAATCATAAATACGAAATTTGATAAATTTTGCGTTATATTTTAATATAATTTTTTATGAAAATCAATAATGACCTTGAAGTAAAGTACCACTTCCGGCAATCATGTAGTGACCAAAAAAGGAAGTTTACAACTAGATTTCACTATAATCCTAAATACAAAATTTCAACTTTCTACGGCTAACCGTTTTTGAGTTATGCGAAATACGAACAAACATACATACAGACGCCACGACGAAACTAGTCAAAATGGATATTTCCGTTGAAATCTGAAAACTGAAAATTTTCGAGATAACAATACTTCCTTTACTTTGTACTAGGAAGTAAAAAAGCTCCTATTATACATTATATCTATTGTTTTGGCCTGATATATGCTGGCTGGCTGCTCTTTGGGAAGATAGATTATTAAGATTTCGAACGTTAAAAATTGTTGAGTTGTTCCTATTTCATTCCATATATGCGATATGATCTGTTTGCGCTTCTGGATATATTTTCTTTATAGCAAGTTTTGAAACAGATAAGGCCCCAATAAGCCTTTTTGAGATATTGACAAATTGAAAATAAATAATTTCGTAACGATGATAAATATGACAATGGAGAATTCGTAAAACACAATCACGAAAGCGCGTGCATTAAAGGATGAGCAATCTATCCATCAATCTCTCATCTTATCGCCATTTGCAACTAATTTACGTAATTAGTCTGGCTATTGTTCTCGTTGCAACAGCTGTCTCGTAATTAGGAAGTAAGTCTGAATAATCGTTAAGATATATTGAAATATTTTAAAATAGCTTCCATCAAATGTTCTCCTGTATTCGATTCTTACAACCCCGAAACCGAAGGATCAATCCTTAATGCTCCAAAATTGTGTCACAAATAAAATTATCTTTTTTTTAAATTTGGACGGAAATATATATATATATATAAATATAACAACTTGCTTGTTAAGTGCGGGGGACAAACCAATACAAACTTTTCTGTTTGATATAATCTACTTAAATCTTGAACTGAAGATGAATGTATAATATTCGAAACTAGTTTTCA
Source organism: Rhaphigaster nebulosa (assembly GCA_948150685.1). Lineage (NCBI taxonomy): Eukaryota > Metazoa > Arthropoda > Insecta > Hemiptera > Pentatomidae > Rhaphigaster > Rhaphigaster nebulosa. The sequence goes on along the minus strand of OX411311.1, from coordinate 125,698,696 downwards.
ATAAAAACAAAATTATAGAAATTGCAAATAATTTGTCAATCCCTAATTAAAACAAGATACAACCATAAAAGCTTTAAAACAACGAAGAATAAATAGGGATTGATAAATTATTTGCCACTTCTATAAATTTGTTTTATTGAAAATTAGTTTCGAATGTTATACATTCATCCTCAGTTCTAAAAACACACAAAAAATTTAAAAATAAGCAATTCAAAATATAGTTTTTTATTATTATACATATTAAATTAGATATAATATAAATATAATGTAAACATATGATGATATGTTAAATATGATATGATATGATATTAAATATAATATTATATAGATTTATATTACATCTAATTTAATATGTATAATAATACCAGACTATATTTTGTGTGTTTTTAGAACTGTGGATGAATGTATAACATTCGAAACTAGTTTTCAATAAAACAAATTTATAGAAATGGCAAATAATTTATCAATCCCTAATGACTTCAAAGTCATTCTTCCTCCCTTGGAGCTCAAGCCCTTAAGAAGGCCTGCAAAGTGAGTCGAAACGTCGGATCCTTAATAATTAGTTTTGTATATTTGTGTTCCACTTTTTTACCGCCTCCCGGATCATCTCATTCCTTCTTAAAAAAAATTATCTATACAGCTTCAATGCAACTGGCCAAGTTCCATATTAGGTTTCATTAATTCTTGGTACCTTGACTATATTAGTTTATGCTCCCACTTTTTATCCCAGTAGGACATCACCTTCCTGGCGACGATTCCCGAACTAGGGACCTGAGATGGAAATTCCATGGCAGATACTCCCCGATCGGCGCGGAAGTAGTCGGACTGCCTTGGACTGGTTGAAGGTCGGTCGTTGAGATCACGTGTTCGGGGCCTCGTAGCGGGGGCTCGTCCAGGACCGGACCCTAGGAGCGATGTATATCGATTTTATGCACTGCTTAGCTATCGATTTTTATTATTTCACATACATTGCGTAAATAAATTATTTGTTTGTAACTAGCTGTATCCACACGGCGCACAGTGGGAAAAATTGTTGATTTTGTAGCCAAAATTATATAACTCGTGATTAAAATACGATAAACAAATAATTCTTTTTTCATTTATGAGCATGGACTATCGTTTATTAGTGAGAGTGAAAAAATTATATACTGAGGGTTTCCGGGCCTTTGAAATTAATTTTTTCTTAATTGTTTCATTACTTTATTTTAAATAATTCAGTTCATTAGGTATAGGACCAACAAAAGGAGAAGAAATGAACTAATATCCTTATCTATAGAGCTTTCAAAGTATATAATTGCCTTTTCCAAGTATTTACTACGTTTACAAGATTTATAAATAATTATTATTCGAAGGAAAAAAAAATCAACTTAACAATATACTATTTTTTTATTTATTCGAAATTTATGGTATGTACAAAAATTATAAATGACAAATAAGATAACTTGAAGCATGTTTTAGGCTTATGCCTAAGTTAATGGCCTAAAAATATATGTAATGTTTAATAATAGGGCTTCAGATCTTCAAATCTATATAACACTGATAGATCGCATTTGATTGATTAAATTGTATCATAGTATTTTAGTACCATACACTATACCATCTGCTACTGTGAAAAAAATTAAAACCATCAGTTGCAACCTAAAAAAGTTTATTTTTTTTTTTTTGCTCGTGGAAGTGAAATAACCCTCTTAAATTTCAAGTTTTTTATGTTTAACTTTTAAAAGACAATGCGAGTAAGAGAATACGGAACTATTGTTCTTATCATTCCTAACCATCTTTCATCGTCATACTGTAAACTTTGTTCAAAACATTTACAAACAACTTTAAAAAAAAAAAAAAAAGATTTTTTTTACTTTGATTTTTATTGTTACTCATTAATTATATATTACACATTTCATCATACTTATTGCTATAAGAAATGAATGAGAAAGTTAATAAAAGTATCATAGCGAACATGGATTCACAGAGGAAACACATCATTCGATTCAATACCCTGACTTGCATTACCGTTTTTGTAGTCAACATGCTTCCACATGTATGAAGTTGTCATGACAACGATTACAAAATTAGGGATTGATAAATTATTTGCCACTTCTATAATTTTGTTTTATTGAAAACTGGTTTCGAATGTTATACATTCATATTCAGTTCTAAAAACATTAAAAAAATACGCAATTAAAAATATAGTTTGGTATTATTATACATATTAAATTAGATATTATATAAATCAGTATTATAAAACATTTATGAATTATGAATTTAATTAAGACAAGAAATCAAATACATATTGTTACTCACCAAGGTTTAAATGGATTATATCAAACACAAAAGTTTGTACTGGTTTCTTCTCGCACTGAACTAACAATGAAAGTAAGGTGGTATGGTTATAGGTAAACGGTTTAAGGGTCGGGGTTTTTCAGTAATACCGGTGAGAAATTGGTTTTTCTGTTATAGATGGAAATAAATTTAAAATTGGACTATTGGAGATATTTATTTTGTCATTTAAGCAAAAATCTGGATTGGATTTGCAGGATTTTATTATTTCAAGTGCTTCATATATATTTAATTTGATGCTGTTTTCAACGTGACGTATTAATTTAACTCCTGAGTCTTTGATGAATTTATGGGTTTGCAAAGTTGGAATTCTCTGTTTTAATATTATATCCACGTATATGTTCCTTTAATCTCTGATTTTGCGATCTTCCAGTTTTTCCTGTGCATTTTGCTTCAATATAACAAATTTATAGAAGTGGCAAATAATTTATCAATCCCTAATTAGATTGATCCTTCTATACCATCATGCGGATGCCAACTGATTACAAAATTACCTATTTTTTAATAATAATCCATTTTTCCTCTTAAGGAAGAAATTGAACATTTTAATGCATATATACCTTTTTAGTGAAATTGGTGTTCGGGGTACGATGTACACTAAATAATTGATAACAATTCAAAGCGGTGCTTTTATTTTCCACAATAATTGGTACATAAGAAGCGTACTATAGCAGAATAAAATAATAGCGGACGATAATACACACACATGAGAGAGCTCTCAACAGAACAACTTTTTCAGGGAGGTAATTAATAGGCTTGCCAATGAACACGCAAGAAAATTTGACTATTGAAATTTGCAATAAGAAAATTAGTTAATTGAAAATGTTTAGCGGAAAAACGAAAAAATGAAATAATTAATTTTATATACGTTGGCAAACCCATTTTACAACCATAACCTCCCTGGCACTGATATCACTATCACTGCCCAGTCGCCACACCTTCCTGATGAAATTCTTTAAATGATTGTGAAAACTACTTTTCGAGTTTTGCGATCACAAACATACGCAGGCTGAATATATATATATATATATATATATATATATATATATATATATATATATATATATATATATATAGAGAGAGAGAGAGAGAGAGAGAGAGAGAGAGAGAATAAACGGCTATTACCATTTTACGAATATCTGCTTATACGACTTTATTACACTGTTCTTCCATTGCACGTTTGTTGATTCGGCATGGTCTAAGAACTAAGGAGAACTCGTTGCTTCAAATCGATGAAGTTTATTTTTAAAATGATTAAGGGAAGAGAGTAAGGTGATTTCTCTGTTGGTTTTCTATCCTGTCATGGAAGGGGCTTAATTTTTCTGACAGTCCTGTTGGAATTGTTCATGTTGAACAGAATGAAATATCGATTTAATGCATAGTTTTGAGAAAATCGTTGGATGATTGAATGGTATGTATTTGTGTAATTGCTGATTCTTAAAATTCAACTAGGGTAATTTTAGAAAAGTCAACTTATTAACTTGAAGATAAAATTTTTTAGATAACTTCATTATATAAAGTCCTAAAGAATAGACAACAGATGAAACATGAACGCGAATACTAAGGACTCTTAATATTTCGTAATCTCAAATTTAAAAAATAAAAAATAAAAAAAATGACTTGAATGATTTAGATCAATTTATTTTGTTACATGTATATATTAAAATAACTATACTAAAGTTGTCACAAACGCTAAAATTTCTTACAAATTATGTTTCAATTGAGGACGCGCCCGATCGAAAAAATATATAAAAGTGCATTCTTTAGTTTTGATTATTTAATAATTATTATCAGTTTGTTTGCTATTCTTAAATAAAATTCAAACGAACTGTTTTTGTTCTTATCCTCAACTTTATCTAGCAATATTCGTTCATTAAATACATTTATGAATTCAGCGACCCTAAAAATCCACATGTTGTGAATTTCTACTATTCGTGAAATAATTTTATAAATATCAATAAAATCTTGAAAATAAAGAGTAACAAATCTAATTCAATTTTTTTTTTATTAGGAATTGAAAGAACTAAAAAATAATTTTTTTATTGAATTAATCTTTATTTCTCATTCAATCTTGATCGGATATGGTTCATTCAAAACTTCAAGAAATAGCGCAAATAGTGCCCACTCAATGGATCAGAAGCAATCGTAGCTCTAGAAAAGAAGTTGCTATCTTCAGACTCTGAATACGAATATGATGGCATTGTGAATTTTCAGACGACCTTCTGATAGAGTTGGAAGCTCAAATTATTTAACTCTGAAATTCGAGGGAGATTATAGAAAAAAAATGAAGGCATTTTCAACGTTTCTTGAGTTTTAGAATAAAATTAAATATTATAAAGAATATACTCATAAGTAATTTGCCAATGAATCTTAATGCTGTAGGCGATAAATAAATAATTTTTAATCGTTGAGTTCAATTATAAGTAAATAGAATTAGTATGAGTTGGACCAGGTAAGGCAAAGTGCTTAAATGACCAAATAAATATCTCCAATAGTCCAATCTTAAATTTGTTCTCATCTATAACAGAAAAACTAATTACCCACTGGCATTACTGGAAAGACCCCGACCCTTAAACCGTTTACCTATAAACATACCACCTTTCCTTCATTGTTAGTTCAATGCGAGAAGAAACCAGTACAAACTTTTCTGTTTGATATAATCCATTTAAACCTAGGTGAGTACCAACATGTATTTGATTTATTGTCTTAATTAAATTCATAATTCATAAATGTTTTATAATACTGATTTATATTAATCTAATATAAGATGTATAATAATACCAAACTATATTTTTTAATTGCTTATTTTTCAATTGTTTGTGTGTTTTTAGAACTGAGGGTAAGTGTATAACATTCGAAACTAGTTTTCAATAAAACAAATTTATAGAAATGGCAAATAATTTATCAATCCCTAATTAGATTGATACCATCATGCGGATGTCAATTGAGGTAAGCCATAGTTTGTTTTTTGTTTATATTTAGTGTTATAAATATGTAAATATTTGCCTAGCCCAATTCATTCTTAGTGAGAAACGAAGTTCAGATTGTTAATATATAATATATATAATTTATATAATGTTACTTATTTTTAGATATCTAAAATGTAAAGTTTTATGTTTATTTTTTTTTTTTCGGCCATGCACTTTAGACCAGCTTCCTGGTCAGATGGTATATCCATGCCAGTATTGGGTGTTTTGTAAATAATGAAGACGAATAAGAGAATTATGTAAATAAAAAACGTTTATGTATCTACTTAAATAATAAATAAAAATTTAATACCGATATTGTTTGCATCGGAATGAATGAAATGGTATTCAATCCTTTGTTTTCTTTTCTCTTTGAGCTTATGCGGTGTAAACTAACTGATATCTTTCTGTCTAGAATTGTCTAGGATTATAGTCATGAAACAATTTACAGAGCGGAAGTATTAAAACGTTCGACTTGAATTTTCTTACTTCCTATAAAAGGAAAAGATAACAACTGCTTAGCCTCACTACCTTATCCTACTACAGAAACTATATGTTTAGCTTAGGAGTTAGCAGTTAGGGTCGGCTTAATTCATAGGTGAATGGTTAGTCCCTGAACTGCAGGCCGGCTCGGCAGGCTTCTGCACTTATCTCTACAACTTGGAACAAGGCTGTTCCATAATATTGTCAGGTATTTCCTACTTCGAGGTGTTAGTAGCCTATGTTCTCATCACGGGCTTCAGGTAATATCGATTCAAATAATATTTTTCATGAAAGTGATTAAAAATATTAAATTAATGAGAGCAGAGACAAAAAAAAAATATATATTATTAGGTTTTTATTGTAAAATTTAATACTAAGTCTTGAGTCTCTCAAATAGCAGTAATTAAATATCTAGTTAACGTTTCGTCATCATCAAGACTTACAAAAGGTGATCCCATAAATGCACACCAGAAAAGTCTAAGTAAACTGATAAATACATAAGTCCAAAACACAAATGAATCATTGAGTTAAGAAACCCCATGAGTTTTTTCGAGTATATTTAAAATCTGCGGATTTACATTCTGTCGGTATAGACACGTATTTTGGAAGCATAGCCCCGAAAGTCCGAAACATTTTCGCTGTTTTAGAATGCTGGCTAGTTATCATTTAGTTGAGGAAAGCCTTAATTAAGCCAGTGAACTTAAGTCAGATATTTTCCGTTAGCCCACAAGGGAAGACGAAGTTTATCATAAATCAACACTATTCTAAATAGTTATTGGTAATTATTATTTTCCTTATAACCGTTGATTGATTTGAAAAACTCCATAATTCAAGTAAATTTTAGTATAAATTAAAAATTATTATTAATTGGGGATTGATAAATTATTTGCCGCTTCTATTAATTTGTATTATTGAAAACTAGTTTCGAATTATTTTTTTGAATTATATTATATATTATATTTTTGAATTATTTGTGTGTGTTTAGAACTGAAGATGAATGCCTAACATTCGAAACTAGTTTTCAATAAAACAAATTTATACAAGTGGCAAATAATTTATCAATCCCTAATTAGATTGATCCTTCTATACCATCATTCGTATGTCAACCAACTTATTATTAATCGGTAATATAATCGGTTCAAAATTAGTTACATTTCAATTACAAGTTCTTTTCACGTATTTACTGGTAATTATTATTTTCCTTATTTCCATAAAGTTGAATAATTTTAGAAACACCACAAGTCAAGAAAATTTAAATTTAAACACCCTAATGACTCTTATTGCCTTAACTGTTAACATTAAAGCTTAAACCATTACATTTTGGACGGGATAATATTTTGTTGTTTTCTGAAACTTTAGTATCAGAATGACTTATGGGGTTTCTCAAATCATCGATTCAAATGTTAACATTGTTTTGGAATGATGTATTATCTCTATTTATTTAGTATGTTCAGGTGAGTTGTACGATCTGTGATCTGTATTTATGCAATGTATGGTCTCCATGATGCCTAAATCATCGAAAGGTTGGCTGGTTAATTATTTACAAAACACCCAATATGGATATACCGTCTGCCAGGATGTTGGACTATGTTCATGGCCGAAAAAAAATAATAATAAAACATAAAACTTTACATTTTAGATAACTAACAATAAGTAACGTAACATAAATTATATATATATATATATATATATATATATATATATATATATTATATATCAACAAGCTTTATAATATTGTATTGCCAGAAGGTCTTGTGCTGGGTCACATCAGATTTTTTAAATGGTTCTTTTTAAGCGTCAAATAAATGTTTTTGAAAATAAAATTCTGAGTCTACCAAATCCAGAATTACGACATAGGGGGTCACATGTAACCGACGCCAATAAATATTGTTTTTGAGATCCTATTATCTTAGGAAACTAATAACCAAAGTCAGGATCACTTTTTGAGCCATCGATTTATAGTTTAATAGGCGTACAAGGAAGTCATGTAGTGTCCACATCAGATATTTTCATGTTGGAATAATTAGAATGAATTTTAAATAAATAAATTATATTTTTATTTTTTTTAGATAGTATTGTAACAGATGAGCGTAATAATTGTGGCATGTGTTTTTTTTCTCGCTTTTATGCCAAATTTATTGTGATCGAAGATGCCTAAGAATAAATCGCGCGTAGCCAACCAGATTCAGCTGACGAGAAGTCAGATCAGGCAGATCTTCACCCCTTACATCGACGAATCCATCGAACTCCAGGAGTCTTCAGCCGACCTGACCAAGGAAGACTCGAACCGACAGGTTCAGTCCGAAGTCGTCTTCCGCGGCCGAATCGACCATCTTCTGACCTTCGGACCCGCCCAGTCGGGGGCCGTCGGAGACAGGTGCAAGTCAGCCAGCACCGAAGAGGAAGCTGGCAAGATGGACCCGGAAGTGGCCAAGTGCTTCTCAGACATCAAACAAGGCCTGGCCGGCTCCATCGCGGAACTGGAAAAGTTCAGGCACTGCTGCCGTTGCAAGAAAGTGCGGCTCAATTATCTGCGAGAAGATACTGTCGAGAACGTCATAGAAGCCTAGTGTGTGCATATCGTACGTAGGCTATTAAAAAGACTCCACAAAAATTGTTAAATAATTCAATCATACTTTTCATCTAGTAACTTGCTGATGTCTTTATATTATTAATATTATATAATTTCGCTTTTTCTTGGCTATTACCAGACATATACACCTACCAAGGAAAGAACTTTTCTCTAACATTTCGGACGATATTCACTGTAATGAGGGGAACTGATTTCTGCCCCTCTTGTAATACTTTTTCAAACATTTTTAAGTCCTCAAATGAACAGATGGTATCGTCTAGGATGAGACGGCTGCAGGGATATACCTTTTTACTTTCCACTTACCTATATATGAAATATAGTGTACTATAAGTGGAAGGTATTGGGATAAATGTTTAAGGTTCCCTGAGTCCAAATAACCAAGTCTCACCAAAAGGTGTGTGTACGTGTTTTTTTTTTTTTTTTTTTGTTTTTTTTTTACGAGGGTGTGTGGAAATCTTCAAAAGACACGGATAGGCCCGTACCTATCCGCGTGTGGGATTTCTACCCACTAAAACCACCTCCCTACACCTCTTTCCCACCCTCCACGGGACCACCGTTAGGCATTACTTCATGGAGGGTGATTGGCTGTGTGCCGCCTCATTGTTTTAGGCTGTCACTATTTAGGCGCGCCTCTCCTTCTCCTCCTTCCTCAGCTTCTTGATGACCTATGCCGCTAGGCGCTGGCCTGCCATCCAATACTCCTGTGAAAGCAGCATCAGGCTGACGATGCTGTCTACTGTGGGTCCTGAGCCACAGATTCCTTGAAATTCTCCCCTCTCTTCTTGAAAGCGGGGACAGCTAACTCTAGGTATTGTCCAGCTTGAACCGCACTTGGTAGGCTCTGAAGCAGCCATGTCCTGTGAGCATCTGTGTTAGGTAGTAATCTACTTCCCCATGTTTTCTATCCAACCAAAGTTGGATTTGAGGTATCAGCCTATGGGTCCACCTCCCTTTCAATGTCGTATCCCAGCTACGTTGCCATCTCTCGGCCGTCTGCTTCCTTTCCTCGGTACTGGAGATGCGTTCAACTCTCTTATATGAGCGTTGCCTCTCTTCTGCGACCAGCTCTATCGGCGGCATCCTGGCCACCACACATGCAGCTTCGTAGGAAACTGTGCGGAACGCGCTGATCACTGTGAGAACACTCCGGCGGTAGACAGATACCATTGGTCTCCTGTAGGTCAGTATGTACAATGCCTCACTCCATATCGCGGCTGCGTAGAGCAGAGTAGATGGGACCACACTTGCTACCAATAGTCTCCGACTACTTCTGGGTCCGCCTATGTTGGGCATCAGTCGGGCCAACGCTGTGCTCACTCTAGCCGCTTTATCGCATTCTTGTTGGATATGCTCCTTGAACCGCAGCCTCTCATCGATTATAACCCCAAGATACCTCAGGGAAGACTGGGACCTAATTTCTTGTCTACCCACTCCCAAGGTTATTTCTTCCTTCCTTTTGCGACTACTAATAAGTGTGTACGTACTGTGTGTGTACGTGTCTGTATGCGTGTGCGTATGTGTGTGTACAGCCAAGCTCAAAAACGAAAAGTCGTACGAAAAAAAAATACGTATTTAATATTACCGTTGTACATGAATTCATGGGATGTTACAACAACGTTTTCGTCAAAATCGACGCACAGCAAGTGCCACTTTAAATAATAGATTTTACACTTTTTTACAATTTTCTCAAAAACGGCTCCAACGATTTTGATAAAATTTGCTGAAAGTATTCTTTTTAAAGACCTTTAACTTTTCACATGTGTAGTACATCGTAGAGGAAATGCAGGAAAAAATAATATGATGGAAAGAATATTTCATTTGCGCATAACTTAAAAAGTATGCATTTAATGGTAAATTATGTAAATAATTGTATGAAAGGTAATTAAATTATCAAAAAAACTAAAAAAAAGAATTATCGAAATCGGACCAGTATAAGCAAAGATACAGCACATCGGACTGACCGGAAGTTGCAATTATATCATCGATTTCACAATTTTGTCAAGCTACAAGCTCCTATCACAATTCTTGACTATTATTATTATTATTATATTATAATTCGCTATTCCTCAGTCTTTTCTTGGAATATTCACCTACCGGGATTCAGTAAGTCAAGAATTAGGCTTGGTTTATGAAATATTTCAAAATTTTCTGACGATGTTGACTGCCTCTACGGCTTTCTAACAAGGCTTTTCGTTCTTCGTCCAGGATGTAATCAATAATTCCCAATTCTTTGCAGCTTCTAATTGCAATATATATATATATATATATATATATATATATATATATATATATATATATATATATATATATAGACCAATATATTGCTAGGCACGATGAAGGGCTACGCTTTGCCTTTTTTTAGTTACTTCAGTTCTTCACAGAGCTGTTGATATCTTCTCATCTTCTCTCCAACCACTTTATGCTTATTTTCATCACTGGGAACTCCTATTTCAATTATTGTAGCCGTCTTTTCCACTTTTCGTGGAACCAGATTATCCGGTTTATTGTATGGCACTTTATGGTCTATGATCATGGACTGATCCCAATAAATAGCGGTTGCTTTATCAGTAAGAATAGACTTCGGAGTACAATGGTAGTAAGGTTTTGATATCTCTGTAAAGTTGTAACTTTTGGCAAGACTTCGGGTGAATTACTTGTGCCTACTTATTAAGTCTTTCTAACTGTTCCTTTCCTGCTAATATCGTACAGATTGTTGTAATATGCTTAATGCATTCCATCGCCATTTTACGAAGTCGTCCTTTGTCGTTAATGTATATAATGTATGGCAATAATAATGTATGGTATGCCCTTGCGGTATTTGTTAGTTGCAACTACTTGGTTCTGTATCGCAAGAAGCCATTTAAAACCTACCGTACTGCTCCAGTCACTTGTCAGTTCCTTACTGGTTATCGCATTCCTCAGCTCAGCTGAAAGATTTAATGCAGTCGCATTTGTATACCTTGTCATAATGGTAGCCATTATTCGCGAATCGCTATTGACAATATAATTCCTCAACTGCATCTCCTGATCTCGACAGCTTTTGAAAAGGCTTATGAGTCCTTTGTTTCTTGGGAGAGCATATCAACTGAGAATTTTGGATTCCTCTTTCTGGCCAGAGTCATCATAACTCTAACTCTACGATCCAGCGCTTGTAAGTTAGTGTCCGTCCACTTCAACACTCCAAACGTGTACGCTTATGCAGAAATAGTTCTCGTGATTGTCGATTTTATACTATTTCCCGATGAAAGGTATGTTTTCAGGAAAATTTTGACACGCTTTTTAAACTCCTTTACAAACATTTCACGAGTCATCCTTGAATTTCTTGAGCTGCTTTATTATAGCCTTGTATGATAGCTCTATGTTTTCAACTTCATTCAGTTTTCCTTTATGTATATTAACTATAGTACATTATTTCTAACCCAAGGGTCATATTTATGTCTCAGTTGAATCCGCCTACCAACACTAATAAATTTATCAAGTATTTATCATTTCTTGCATATAACTTTATATCATCCGTACAAAAGGTCAGAGGAGTAACTTGCAATCCATCTCTTAGAAAATATCCTTTGCCTGAATCAGCTAATAGTGGACTTAGAGGATTCAATGCTAGGCAAGATCATAAAGGACTTAGCGAATCACCTTGAAATATCCCTCTCCTTATTGCTATTGCAGGCCCACCTGGTTTGTTCTCTAATATTTAAATAGATATTCCATTTCTCCATTAATTTCTTTATTAGATCGATGATGTTATTATTGATCTTGTAAATTTCAAGAATTTCGATAATCCAGTTATGTGGCAGACAAGCTTTTTGGAAGCCAATCCAAGCAACATTTAGATTCCTTTTATTTTTAGAAACTTGCGCACCTATGAAAGAGTCGACTATCAGGAACTTGTTACAGCCATTGGAGGTTGAACATGTTCCTCGCTAGATCTCCTCCTTGCCATTGGTCAACAAACAGTACAGTAATCGATACCAAACTATAACTATTCAGAGCTTTATAACAGCTTAAGTATATAATTCAGTACATGGGTGAGGTCTATACAAGGTGATTACAGATGTATCTATATCTATATCTGTGCCACAGAAGGAGAGTCAATTATCCATCAAAATACTGCCATACAACCCAGATCAGGTCGCCTACCGGTCGTTGATGATGACGTTCTTTTTGAATGTGTGAACCAGGACCCACATGCAACTACTCGTGATTTATCGGCCGTAGTAGGGACTCAAACCTTTACTGTGTATAACTAGACAGAGTTTATGCAGTTTTGAGTGCAGAGTAACCCGCCTTGTACAACTGGAACCAAACCATTTTGCAACACGGCAATGCTCCTGCACATCGTTCTCGTTTGACCAAGTAAAAATTATCGGAATTGCGTGGAGTAAACGTTTTGCTTCATCCTGCGTATAGCCCAGATATTGCACCATCAGATTATGGTTAATTTAGACCAATGGCTATTACTTATTTTTTAAAAGCTTGGATTTTTTTACATTAATTTGGAGTCCATGTGTTAAATGGAAGTATATATTTTAATGTCTTCTAAATCGAAATAACCAAGTCTTGCAAAATATTCTAAACTTAGCCGTGAGTAGGTGTCTGTGTGCATGTGTACAGTCTAGCTCAAAAACGAAAAGTTGTATGAAAGTGTAATTACGTAGGAATATCGCTAAAATTACCACAATTGTCACTTTTTATCAAAGATTTTTCACTTTAATTACAATTTTCTCGGAAACGGTTATAGCGATTTTGATGATATTTGCCTAAAATTTTGTCCTTGAAGCTCTTTAACTTTTCGTACTTTTATTACATTACCAAAGATGCAGGATTCTCTCTGAAGTCTGAACATACAGCTCCAGAATCCTTACCTTATTATATTTTGCGGCAGTCAGAGTATTTTTCTACGCTAACCATGACTTTTCTTAGTTTAGAGAAATAACTTCATAAAAAATTAAAAGTATTAAATATCTGGCTGTTTTATAGGTCGTAAAGGATAGAATTTTAATTGCTGTTTTGATCATATAATTTTAGGAATGCTGTTAAAATGGTCAGTTATGGCGAATAATTAACACCAAGGTAAGTACAGGGCACGTTCCAGTCAAGCTTAGGATTAATCCTGCAGGTGTCTTGAGGATCATTCACACCTGAGTTACTGTGCAAGTCATGGTCATTGCCTACATCATCACATGATTCCAAACTCACGGACTGTCTACTGCAACTACTGGACTGTCTATGTTTTTTGTTGTTAAATTATATATCTGTATGCCAGAGGTAAACTATCGTAAGTCCAATTTCGCTTATTTTGAGTTTATTATCGCTTTTGCATTATTTTGACCATATTTTCCGATTAAAAATATCTTAAATAACCTAAATACACTCAAAACTGCTTAAACTCTGTCTAGCTGTTCAAAGTAAAGGTTTGAGACCCAACTACGGCAGATAAATCACGAGTAGTTGCATGTGGGTCCTGGTTCACACATTCAAGAAAAATGTCATCATCGACCGATGAGCGAACCGGTCTGGATTTCGTGGCAGAATTTTGATGGATAATTGACTCTCCTTCTATGGCAAAAATTTCTTCGGCGGCTGCTTTTGCGCTTAAACCTTTTTTCCAGTAATGTCTCAAAAGACAATTTTTTCTTCTGAAATTGCACGTGATTATTAAAAATGTGAATGACCCCACAAAGCCAACTCAAGCCACAAGGTATTAAAGGATTGTTCAAAGTAAATATTGACATAAATACTAGCAACAAAAGCATTCTTATAGGATAATTAAGAGAGTTGGTATTGAGGATTGTGTTCATGCACAAGGAATTTTATAACAACCCAGTATATATAGTCTATTATTAATCTCATTTAAATATATCATTTATATATCGATGATCAACCTCACAGATCTTGATAATGTCAATTTTACTTTCCCTTACCTATATACGAAGTATATAGTAAGGGGAAGTATTGCGATCGTGAAAATTTTCGAATTCGAGTTTTCAACGGAAATACATGTTTTAAGGTCCCCTGAGTCCAAATGACCAAGTCTCGCAAAATGGTCTGTGTGTCTGTGTGTGTGTCTGTGTGTATGTGATCAGTCTAGCTCAAAAACGGAAAGCTGTACGATACTGAAATTCCATATTTAAGGTTAGCACATGCATGTGATGTTACAGCAACATTTTCGTCAAAATCGACTAACCGGAAGTGCCACTTTATATAATCGATTTTACACATTTTTACAATTTTCTCGAAAACGGCTCTAACGATTTTGATTAAACTTGCCTAAATTATTCTTCATAAAGACCTTTAACTTTTCATATATAGAGTACATCACCGAGGAATTTCAGGGGAAAAAGTTATGATGAAAAGAATATTTTATTTACGCATAACTTCAAAAGCGTGCAATTTATGGTAAATCATCTATGCACTTGTATGAAAGATAATTAAATTATCAAAAAAACAATAAAAGAATCATCAAAATCGGACCAGTATTAGCAAAGATACAGCGCATCGGACTAACCGGAAATAGCTATTATATCATGGATTTTACACTTGTTTACATTTTTCTCGAAAACGGCTCTAACGATTTTGATGAAACTTGGCTAAATTATTCTTCATAAAGGCCTTTAACTTTTCATTCATGTAGTAAATCACCGAGGAATTGCAGGGAAAAAAGTTTTGATGAAAAGAATATTTTATTTACGCATAACTTCAAAAGCGTGCAATTTATGGTAAATCATCTATGCACTTGTATGAAAGATAATTAAACTATCTAAAAAACAATAAAAGAATCATCAAAATCGGACCAGTATTAGCAAAGATACAGCGCATCAGACTAACCGGAAATAGCTATTATATCATGGATTTTACAATTTTTTACATTTTTCTCGAAAACGACTCTCTTGATGTGAACTCTTTAAAATTGTATTAAAAATATAATTATTATAGGACGGTAAGGGAAAGTTGTGTGATGCGCGCACCGCACCAGATTTTTATAGTTTGGAGTAAAAAAAATATTTAAGATTTTTTTTAGCATCCTTAATTATTCCTTAGTTATTAATTCTCTTTTTCTTTTTTTTTTTTTATATATTTGGCTAATTATGTTATTATAGCATATTTGGCTACTTTGAATTGGTACTTACAATATCCGTGAATTTGACCATCGATAGGCTATGAAATATGTAAGTTAATAACAAAGAAATCCACACAACAGTATCATATATTTAGTTTTATTATTTATAGAATAACTCGATAGCATCTATAGAACGTTGAAAACGAGCTGAGAGAGATAACTCCATGAGTATGAAGAAACATTAATAGAATGACTTTTCTATTAATTATCTTGATTAAATACTTAGTCAGTACATTCTGCCAGTTTAAAATTTAACATTGAAAGAAGGAATTGATAAAAAATATTACTAAAAAATATATTAGTTGATTATATCATGCTAAATATAAAAATAGAAAGGAAAATCCTGAGACGTATCCACGGACCAAGAGAAGCAGAAGAAGAATACTGGCCTAAACAGGATTGAGGAAAAGGAGACAAATTTTTCGGGCACATGAAAAGAATGAATGAAAACAGGTTATACAAACAGATATTCAGCAATATGATGGGACTATGAAACACTAGAGGATACTCCAGTCGTATAAAAGAGGAAATAACAAGACATACAGAAAAAGAATAACAGGACAGAGAAAAATTCAGAAAATACATTAAGGTATATGCTGTAGAAAAGAAGAGGAGAGAATGAAAAAAATGGACAGGCGAGCGAAGGAGAGAGATGAGTAAGAAAATGAAGAGAATATGCGCTAATAAGAAAGCCGAGAAATGTTATTCGCGTTGTCCTTAGATTGCCATTATTGCGAAATAGTAATATCACGTTTAGTATTATAGTAATAACTCCCCATTATTCAAGATATTTTCATCCCGATTCTAATTGAACCTTGTTTACAACAAGTATTCTACCGTTGTTTTTTTTTTTTATGATTCTTGATGTTTTTGTAATTTTATTTTTCTAATTTAAATTGATATGAGATGTTGTAATAAAAAAGCGAAAAGTCGTTTATTACATCCATCATCCGAGATGTTACGACATGTTTTCCTGCTTCATCATCTTGCACCAGGTCATGCGCTACCTGTTGGCCTTCAATTAGAGGATTCCATATTCACTTTTATTTATCACGTACCATAATTTATATTTATACACCGATACAAGCGATCAGTATTTTAAAAAAAAACAACAAAATAAATTAAGACCCGTTTACAGGGGACATTTATACTGCCATCGTATAATCTGTGTGATAGATGCCATCATGACGACTTTTACTGTCTTAGCAGTACTGTCGCAGTATTAGGTTTGATGTGATACTTGACAGTTTCGAATTTTCGGTTGCGCATTCGTATTTCGATTTACTGTTACAGTTGAAGTTATCTTTAAGACAGTTGACGTTTTTTTTTTTTTGTAAAGTCATTGTTTATTAGGTTAGTTGTTCCAAAAGTACTTTTATTTCAGATTACATATTTTAAACATTATTGACTACTACTCTTCAAACTAAAGTCCATTGTTTTCAACTACTTTCACCCATCTTTCTGCCAGTAATTGGATTTGATGCCGGTACCACTCCTTTGGTTTTGAGGCGAAGAACTCTTCACATCCAATTTTTACGTCTTATCAAATTATCAAAGATCCGACCTTTTAAAAAATGAGCCATTGATCTAAACAAACCATAATCTGATGACGCAATATCTGGGCTGTACGCAGGATGAGGCAAAACGTTTACTCCATGCAGTTCCGATAATTTTTCCTTGATCAAACGAGAACGATGAGCAGGGGCATTGTCGTGTTGCAAAATGGCTTGGCTCCTGCTGACCAAGACGGGTTACTTTGCACTCAAAACTGCATACACTCATTCTAGCTGTTCAGAGTAAAGGTTTGAGTCCCTACTACAGCCGATGAGTCACGAGTAGTTGCATATGGGCCCTGGTTCACACATTCAAGAACTACGTCCGATGGGCGACCTGATCTGGGTTTTGCGACAGTATTTCGATGGATAATTGACTCTCCTTCTATGGTCGAAATTTCTTCGCCGGCTGCCTTTGCGCTTAAATCTTTTTTCCATTAATGTTTCGAGACACCGCGAATCACGATTTTTTTCTTCTGACATTGCACGTTTGTTTTAAAAATGTAAATGCCCCCAATACAATGCAACTCAAGTCACAAGGAATTAAAAGATTAATTAAAGTAAGCGTTGACATAAATATTAGGAATTAAAACATTCTTATAGGATAATTATGAGAGTTGAAATTAAAGTGCTGGTGTACAAGAGCTTTCTTATCAACCTAGTAAAGTAAGATATACGCAAACAAATTTCAAACGTAATTGCAATTCGAAATGCGCATGCACGATCAAAATTTCAATTTTAAAAATGAAATCAGAACCCTCGAAAATTTAATAAACGAATTCTATATCAAGGAAAACTTCAAGGCGAAGACTTTAGGCAAGTTTCTTCAAAATCGTTAGAGTTTCAATTTTTTCCATCTTCAAGCATTTATTCATTCAATTTACAATATTAAAAAACTTTTATACAATATTATTTTATAGATTTATATTATAACTATATGAACCACTGGACTAACTTGAGGCCTAATTGTTTCATGAGGCCTAAGACTGAAAGCTGTTCAATTCTTTAAAGATTGCTTAATTTTATAAATTTAACTATAAAGTGTGAAGAAATTTTGGGTGATACAGCTTTTTTTAATATCATATTTCGATTCAGCACCCTAAAAACTATAGGAATAAGGTATTTTCAGTACAAAAGTTTTTTTCATCTTTGGCCTCTGTAATTTACAGAATAATTCGGTACACAGGCATCAGAGACCAAAACCCTACAAAGATAGTGATATAAGAATATTTATTTGATGAATAACCTTTATTAAATTATTTCCATTGGCTAATACGGACTAGGAAATTATTACTAAAACGATACTTAACCATAGTTATAAGTTAAAGATAGAAAAGGCTATCGGGATACCAAGACCAAAAGAAAAGAATTCTTTTATACTCGGCAGAAAAGAATGAAAAAAAAACTGATTGGAAAAAAAAAAACGGGCATAGCATCCTGGTCACTGACAATGACACTGAACAAAAAGTGACGCAACTCCGTTCTGCAGAACGAAAATAACCCGCCCGCTTGTGAGACTATATTTAGAACGGCCGGTTCCTGTAACCAGTAAGCTCATAATGTAACTAGTGACTGGAACCGGTTACAGCGTCCTTGGTGACCACGCTATAGATGGCGGAACTTCTTTTTTTTTTTCTGTATGGCTACTGGTGTGTGCTCAGAGGAAAAACTCGTCCCTGTAGAATAGAAGAAAAGTGGGTACTGATCCTTTATGTTGCGCCGTTCAGGAAGGATAGTTCTTCCTAGCGGCGTCTCCTGTTTTGTATACTGATTTCTTCTAAAGCACATTTAGTCTTTCTTCTATAAAAGTATTATATCTCACAGTACAATAACACACCCACATGGCAGCTGTACTCACAATAGATTCCTTACAATCCTTTCTGGATTATATGCATTTTATTCAAAATGGGAACTATGAATTGTATTGTTGTGGCTTATACATATACATACATACATAATATATTTATATATACAATATATTAACATATTAAAACATTTCGGTATTTAGTTATAAATAATTACAATTAAAATTATTAAAAAAAGTATATCAACGAGAAAATGGAGAGGAAAAAGGTATAGCGAAAAGAAAATTTTGTTTGCCTATAACTCAAAAAGTAAACATTTTATGATAAATTATGTTTGAAATCATATAATAGAAAATTAAATTCCCTAAAAAACAAAATTATCTAAATCGGGCCTGTATTAGCAAAGATGGAAAGCCGAGCGCGTCCTGAAGGAGACGGATGTGACCGAGCCTCCTCCCACCAAGCCGCCAAACTGTTTAAATAGAATTTCCATAGAAACTAAACCGAAATATAAAAAAAAATATTTTCAGTTTGACAAACCAAAAATGATTTAGTGTACAGAATTGTCGTATTAAAGGTGTTTAAAAAACTAATTCATTATACTTTTATGAGATAAGACTTGAAGAAGTGCATTCTGCTGAGTTTATTTCGAGTAGTTTTTATGTGAAATCTTTAAAATTATGTTAAAATGATTATTATTATAGAGTGTTACGGAAAAGTTGATTGATGCGCGCACCGCACCAGATTTTTTTCTGTTTATTTATAGTCGTTTCGGGGATACGTCGTTCCCCTCTTCAGCATCTAGTATAAAAACTTAATGCGTTATCACAATTTCTTATATATATATATATATATATATATATATATATATATATATATATATATATATATTTCAATATATATATATATATATATATATATATATATATATATATATATATATATATATATATATATATATATATTAGTCAATTTATAAAATCTAAAAACAATTTAATAAATTTCTTATCTAAATAATATCCCAAAATGTTGGGTGTGTCACTGATGAATAATTAAAATGTTCAAAGTTTGAATAGAGAAGTTGGGTTTTCAATAGAACAAGGAATAATTATAGAAGTGCATGGAAATATAATAACCTAGTTTCTAATCAATTTAGCAAACTAAAGGATAATATACAAAAAATGGATACCATAAACAACATATATGAACTATAATTACATTTGGAAAAATATATATTGACGAATCTATTGAAAATTTAAAAAAACACAGAAATTCAATTAAATACAAAAGAAACCACACAGTACTAAGTAAACATATAGTAAACAGTACAAATGTTCATTAAATCAGTTTTGATCAAGTAAAAATTTTAAGTACGGAAAAATACAACGAAAAAAATAATTACTGATAAAAATAACCCCCTTCTCTATTTAAACTTTGAACTTTTTAATCATTCATTGGCCAAGTCTCATTTAAATTATTAGTTAAATGACACACCCAACATTTTGGGATATTATTTAGGTAAGAAATGTATTATATTGTATTCAGAATTTATAAATTGACTGGTTCAGCAGAACTTTTTATAAAAATAATATATTATAGTTACATATAATAAATTGTGATAATTCATTATGTTTATACTAGATGCTGAAGAGAGGGAGAAAAAGTATTCTTCTGAGTTTTTAATTGACCTCAAGGCAAATTGATTGATGATAAACATATAATATGGAAGGTCAAAAATTGAAAATGAATAAAAAAATTGTTTATATTTTTTTTTTTACAGAACTATTTCCAATAATGTACAATATTTCTTCAAACAATTAGAGAAAAAAAAAGTGACCAATACAGCAAGTGGTAGTGATATATCATATTATTAATACAAAATGATATATAATTATCGTATTGTGTTGTATGTATATGTATATATTCATATGTTTACTGAGCCCTGAAGTGATTGCGGTGTAAATAATTACAGATTTGATCTGTTACCCAACTCAATTCGTGTCGTTCCTTCTGTCGAAATGTTACTGCCGTTTCAATGGCAAATATTAGAAAGGTTTTTAGTAGCTTTTTTTTTTTTATTATTATAAAATTACATAAATATTTCTTCATATTTAAATAATTTTATAATTACCTTTGTAAATAATTAATGTAAAATTCACAAAAATAATTATCTTGTTACTGAAAGGTTCCAAAGCAAAGTTTTTATTCTCACAGATGACAGATCATAACGAGAATATCGACGGCTACAGCAAGAAAATGGCATGAAAGCAGACTAAACAACAAGAGCAAACACATCTCACACCAACTGGACATACCATCATAGTACTTTAAAGTCCTGATGTTGCCTGAAATGGGCAAAACCTTTAGCAGTTAATTATTAAAAATTATTTGTTTGACTAAAGGTGGACTACAGACGCTCCACGCCAAATGGAACGGGGAACAAATGTAAGTGTGAAATGCTATGTGGAATTTTTGAAGTCATGCAGAGCGGCTGAGGTCCTAAACTCCAATCGACCGTGATCGTAGAGAACTAATGGAGTGGACTGCACAGCTTTTAGACTTTTGTTTATTTTTTATTATTAGTCATATTAAAAAATATAAATATTAATTTATAAAGTAAATAATTATTTTTAGTGTCATTATAATTTATAACATGCTTAAAATTTCAACTACATTGTGGGGGAGGGGGAGGGTAAAGATTTAATAAATTAATACACTACCTATTATTGAGACTCTATTTATATTCCAAATAATTGTGAAGCGTTATATTAATCTATACATTGAAATATTTGCCGACTGCAAATAATATCGACGTCGTTTTTTGTAAATAGCTTAAACGCCGAAAATTCTAAATTTATTTTTCGATTTATTATCGTACGTAAACGCCACATCTATCGATTCCCGCTCAAGATATATCGAGAAAAAAAATTGGAAATGGCCAATTTGAAATTTATCTAAAAGCTTATTTTTTTGTTTGTTTTTTTATTTTTATTAAATGTTGCAAACTTTTACAAGTAACGCTGCTATGATGTCAGAATTTTTTTTCTATCATTTTTAAAGACTGCCGCTAAACATTTATTGCCTTTAATTACATGAATTACAGAGAATAAAAGCTCTGTAACAGAAGAAATTTTATCTCTGATGTAAGTATAAACTGTTTATTGCCTATATTTGAGGTGTATATTAAAAAATATATTAATATTTCCAACTGTTCACTGCGCTTTAATCGCTCCACTCCATCCTTCCATTGATCCATTTGGAGTGAGATTCAGTTTTGAGATATGTATTTTTTTAAAAGATTTGTTTTGAAATTTTTCAATAATAATTTTAGTATTTATCTTTTATAATTGATGTATATTTATTTTATTTTTTTAATTATTTTTTATTTTATAAAAAGTGGGGTACTAATAAAAATAATAATTTAATTATAAATGTATTTGAATCAATTCTGTAGTTAATTTATGACCGCTCGAGTTAACTATCAGGAACTGGCCAATTTGAAATTTATCTAAAATCTTATATTTTTATTTTAGTTTTTTTTTTTGCCATATTCCTAAATATTGAATAAATGTTGCAAACTTTCACTGGTGACGCTCCTGCAATGCCAAAATTTTTTTCTATCATTATTAAAGATTGCCATTAAACATTTATTGCCTTTAATGACACGATTTACAGGGTATAAAAACTCTGTAACAGAAGAAATTTTATGTCTGATGTCAATATAAAGTATTTAATTGCCTCTACTTGAGGTGCATATTAAAATATAAATATTTCCTACTGTTCACTGCGGATGATAAAACTGCTCATATGAAGGAAAGAAAAACTCCCACAAGAGTTCCGAAAATAAAGTTGAAATAAGTTGAAAATTTTATTTTTTTTTAAACTTGTTTATAAGGGTGGAAACATGTAAACAACAAAAATGATAATTCTGGTGACCTAGGAAGAACTTTTGGAAGCCAAAAAATGTCGAAATTTTAGGACTCATTTGTATGTCGGGTCTTTTCTTGATAAATGTTGATTATCAACATAAAATATAGGTCAATATTAACTATATTATGCAGAAAAATTCTTCCGCCATTTTGTTTTTTATTACCTTAAATGTAATGAGTAAAACAATTTAATTATTTCAACGTAGTTATTATTATTATTACTTTTTTTGTTGTGTATTTTCTTAAAAAATCCATTGAGACTGTCCAGAATATGGCCAGAATAATTTAAATACGATAATCAAAATCAGCAAAATTGCACTTACAACAGTGTTTCTCCCACGTACAGATATAAAATTGTACGACAGAGATGTTCAAATTGACAGTGTCCACTGAAAAAATATTGAGAATACTAATAATTATCATATTTTTTACTTCCTCGTACGCAGTAAAAGAAGTATTGTAATCGCGAAAATTTTCGGTTTTCAGGTTTCAACGGAAATATCCATTTCGACCATCCCTGAATCCATATTGGCTAGTTCGTTCCTTCGTTCCTTCATACGTATCTCGCATAACTCAAAAACGGTTAGCCGTAGAAAGTTAAAATTTTGTATTTAGGATTATTGTAAAATCTGGTTTTGAACCTCCCTTTTTATT
Source organism: Rhaphigaster nebulosa (assembly GCA_948150685.1). Taxonomy (NCBI): domain Eukaryota; kingdom Metazoa; phylum Arthropoda; class Insecta; order Hemiptera; family Pentatomidae; genus Rhaphigaster; species Rhaphigaster nebulosa. The sequence goes on along the minus strand of OX411311.1, from coordinate 125,675,256 downwards.
AACAGCATGATTAACGGAAGTGGTACTTTACTTGAAGGTCGTTATTTATTATCATCAAAAATTATATTAAAATATAATGAAAAACTTCTCAAATTTGGTAGTTAAGACTTACATATTAATATAAATAACATAATATATTTTGGTTTAAATTGGCGAACCGGGAGTGGTACTTTACTTGAAGGTCATATTAGATTTTCATTAAAAATTATATTAAAATATAAAGTAAAACATCTGGAATTTGGTAAATTAGACTTTTATATCACTATAAATAATATAATTGATTTTGGTTAAAATTGAAGAGCCGAAAGGGGTACTTTACTTGAAGGCCATAATAAACTTACATCAAAATGTATATTGACATTTAATACAGAGATCATATGGTTCAGTAATAAAGGTTAAAAACGCGATTTTTTTTTTCACTACAAGTAAAAAATTTTATAACTTGTTTTAAGTGTTAAAATTGAGAGTAAAATGCTTTTTTTTTTTCATTCCCATTTGTGAGCTTAACGAGTCTGCAGCGGGATAATAAGATAAAAGTTAAGCGGATTCTTCTGTTTAAAATGTTGAAACCGTCGATTTCCAATGCTTTACTTAGTGACATGGACAGTTCTAATGTTGTCGAGGAACACAAATAAATCTCTTGGGAGCTTGTAACCAACTGAAAATAAACGACATTTAATGACGGAATAAGACCTCGTGAAGCGAGAGTTCGTGTGTGTGTGTGTGTCGCGACGCCGAATGTCGTTTTTCTGGTACTGCTATCCTCGGAAACTAGTAACCAAATTCAGGATCACTTTTTGAGCCACCGATTTATAGTTTATTAGGCGTACAAGGAAGTCATGGGGTGTCTACATCAGATACATATTTTTAAATTGTCTCTTCTCTTTTTTTTCATGATTACATCAATGATATTTTTTTTCAAAGGCGGGGAGGGGGGGGGCACCACGTGCTCCAACGTGATAAGGAAATACCGAGATTGTTAGATATTGATAGATTCTGAATATGGTCGGATTTATAATTTTCTTAATTATACGGGACCGCAAATTAAGCTGATTGTTTTTTAAGTCGTTAGTATAAGAATCCAGACATTAATACAATAATTAGCTATTGGGTTGAAGCTAATAAATGACAATAAACAATATTGAAAGTATAAATTACTAAAGCAATAAATTAATACTAATATAAATTCTTAGGCCATTATGAACTCTAAACATACATTTTAAATTATCTTTTAGTGATTAATAACAATTTCAGTAAACTGAAACCTTTCTGTTTTTTTTTTGTATATTATTTTTTATCCAGAAGAACTGTATAATTTTTATTTATTTTTTACTCTGTCGTTCGTTTTTTTATTATTATATTTTTTTTGGGTTAGACCTTTCACGAGTTCACTCCTCAACTCTTATTTTCAATATTTTCACAGGATCAAATTCAAAGTGAAAAATGTTGGAATTTAAATTAAATTTAGGATCATTCACATACAGGTTGTTATTTAAAAAATATATATATTTTTATTCTATTATAATAGTCTCGTAACATATTTATATTTTTACAGAAGATATTACATGTAGATATTAGATATTACAGAAGATATTTTTACAAAAGATATTATGCACCTTATTAAAAAAAATTGTAATATTATTAATAATTACATATCTGAATTTCAAAAGAACCCTAAGCTATCAATGTTGAATCCTCAAATAAATAATTATTTAAAAGAATTTAAACAATTTTTAAATAACAATAAAAATCTAATTGTCATTAAATCCGATAAAACTAAAAAGTTGATAGAAATGGAGCAGAAAAAAGAAAAATATACAGGAAATGGATTATTTGCTAGAAGTACCGATGGAGTTGGCAAATAAAATCAATAAATATGTTGATAAGTTGACAATTACACTGATCCAAGAATTCATGGTTTAGTTAAACTGCACAAACTGGATAAAGGACTGAGAGCAATAATTAATAATATCAATGGACCAACGGACAATTTATCAAAATTTCATGAAAATTTGTGGGTTTATTGTCAGTCATGTAAGAATGACTAAATCCAATATAGAAAATCTGAAACATAAAAATTACAAAAATACTAAACTACTATTTGTTGAATTCCGACTTTTCGGCCAGCATTTTAGGTCTTCTTCAGGGCTAAAAGAAGCGGATCATCATTCTATTATTGTTTAGAATTGTATTCTTATTGGTATATATTTTCAGTGTTTTGACAGTAATAACTTCTGTTATAGCATCGAGATATCTCAATAATTGTCTACAGTATTATCTGACAGTGTGATCCGGACGACCATGGAGCAAAGCATTGAGGCAGAAGCCGTGCTAATATTTGCTAATAATAGCGAGAGGAAGGGGTTTCGGGGAGGGAGGTTATAGAACGGATTTGAAAATTATTCATGTCAACAGTAATCTGTTTGCCATCTGGCTTCTGTTTGCCTTGTCAGCGAGCAACATGGCCGCCTGGACTAGAGTCTAGTCTCGGCGTACAATTGTACTTCTAATGCCCAAGGGGCTCCTCACTGCAAGGTTGTAAAACGGATCAAAGCGTCAAGCTGTGGCAAGTCATTGTTGATAAATATTCATTGTTGATAAATTGTCAAAATTATAAAATTTAGTGCGCACAACGTATCTTTTTGAGCAAAAAAAAATAAAAAATAAGAAAAAATATTTTCGCGAAATATGCTATTTTAAGCTTCATCAGTTTGACAGATCTGATAACATCATTTTAAAATATAATTGTTTTTTTCAAATCAAAACATATTTCATCGATTTAGGTTATTATATGGTTATGGTTAGACTAAGATGGTAATCTTTTAAATACTTTCACATTTAATTCTAATTTTTATTTCCTTGATTATTGATCATCCATGAAGCCTTTTGTATTATCCTATTTTAGTTCAAAATAATTTTCAAATGCGTTAATTTCCCACTATCAATAATCCTTAAGGACAGCGAGCGGTAGCTGTGAAACGCTTACAAACCAGTATTCAAATATCTGCGGGCTTACATCGGGACCTTGTCAAGGTCTCCGAGCGGATCTAGCTAATCGAAGCGGTAACAACAGTATCGATTATTATCGTCGCAATCGGAATTTTCCTGATCGACTCTGGATAAAAGAGACCAGTAAATAAATAAAACAAAAAGTTACCATGATTTCATTGCGTAATAGTTCTGTTTCCTTAATCATATAATAATTCAAGAGGTCCAGCAAGGATATAAATATATATATATATATATATATATATATATATATATATATATATATATATATATATATATATATTGATGAATACATTTATTTACTGAATAATATTCATAGTAAAAAGTTTAATTATTACAACGCTCATTTAAGAGGGCTTGCCGTCTTCAGAGATAGGATGCAGGATAACGTTGAAAAAATATTTGATAAATTAATCATAAAATAAAATAAACATGTTAAAAAAACAGTTTTGTATAGTTATAATAATAAAGATTGATAAAATAATTTATAGTAATTAGGTTCAAGGATATATATTTAAAAATAGAATACTGAAAAAGAAGTATGTTCATTTCATTATGGAAGATGTTCCTGGTCACATGACATGGAGTACTAATAATAGTATGGAGGGCTTTTAAGGATTAAATAAATTTGACATAGCAACATTTTTTTTTCCCCACATATTCAAGTCCCGAGTTCTATATAAATCTCACAACGGATTTGCAAATGAATAATATTAACCTGCTGAAAGATGAAATAATGTTTAGTGGTCAACATGATTGGCTGGGTCGTTTGTTAAGTTCTTTAATGGTCAACATGATTGGCTGGGTCGTTTGTTAAGTTCTTTAATGGTCACCATGATTGGATGGGTCATTTTTTTAAGTTAGTTTGAATCAATGAAGTAAGTTTCTTCCAAGTCTTCTGAAAAAAAATAAATAACAATATTCAGTCCAGTACACCACAGTAGGAAAAAATATAATAGCACTAAACTACCTATATTTTTCATGATAAGTTATGAACAATTTAGGATGTTTTTCCTTTCGAGGCATATAATAAGAAAAAAACAATAAATTAATAAACAAAACGAAACTGCTTAAATATTTAATTCGGAACTTTATGAAATTGATTGACTCATGCAGTAATAAAAAAATAGAAAATTTTATAAAATTTAGACCGGATTTGTTATACATGAATATGCATTAAAAACTAAAGATATTCTAATATATAAAATATGCAATTATTCTAATATATTTTAAACGAAATTAAACGACAGGATAGACGATGTATTTTTTTTTAATCCAAAGTTCGTTCTTTTGTAAATGATGAAATGTTAAAAAAAAAAAAAAAATAATATAAAAATTGTGGATGTACGAAACAAATACAATATTATTCTTTTAAATATGCTCCTCTTCCTATCTTTTTTTTTTTTAATTTAAACCATTTTTACATAATGAAAACATAAATAAAAAGTCAGTTGACGTTCGCATGATGGTATAGAAGGATCATGGTAATTAGGGATTGATAAATGATTTGCCACTTATATAATTTTGTTTTTATTGAAAACTAGTTTCGAATGTTATAAATTCATCTTCAGTTCTAAAACACACACAAAAATCTCTTGTCTTAATTAAATTCGTAATTCATAAATGTTTTATAATACTAATTTATATTACATTTGATTTAATATGTATTTTGACGATATATAATTTAATATGTATAATAATACGAAACTGTATTTTAAATTGCTGATTTTTGAATTTGTGTGTGTTTTTAGAACTGAATATGAATTTATAATATTTGAAACTAGTTTTCAATAAAAACAAATTTTTAGAAGTGGCAAATCATTTATTAATCTCTAATAAATAAGAATCTTTGTTTCCGAATACCGATATACAAAAAAACAACTTATATTACAATATAAAATAAAGAACATCAAGTAAAATGAAATGATTTATTTTGAGAATTAATTTTTTTTTTTTTTTTTTTTTGTGGAAATGGCCATGTTGAAGGAATAAAATATATAACAATGTTACACATTTTAATTCTATGAAGAGATAGAGAAAGACCAACAGAGAAATAAAAAAAATTCTTCTAACAAAAGATATAAAGAATATTTTTTTAATGGTACTAACGAACTAATTTTAAAATAAAATCACATTTTTCTATTTTCTCTTGTTAAATTTAATGAACAAATTCTTGAATTATAATTTAATATCATAGTGATAAGAAATAAACAAATGATCTTTCAATATTTAAAAAAAAAAAATTATAAGGTAAGTCGGGGTATGTGCATACACGAGGCAACTGCATTTATGGAGATTTATTTCAAATCTGTTTTCTTGGGAGAGCTATCTTCTATGGGAATTTGAAGTAAATAATATAATCTCCTTAGATGGCTGTTCTCCCAACAAAATAAATGTGAAATAAATCCCCATATATGCACTTGTATGTACTTACCCCGTCTTGCATTATACATATGAGAAATAGTGAAAAAACGGTTGCTCAATAGCACTAATTTAGAAAGATATTTGGAAAAAACTACCTAAAAACTGTTACTTCCTATTACTACTAATTATGCAATTACATAAAAAAAAATTTGGCTCCTGGTTATTATACCATTCATTAAACTGAAATGTGCATGTGTATGCTCAATGACCAGGGTCGATTCAACTAATGAAGCTCATTATTTCGCATGGTAACGCATGGTTAGATTACAGGTATTCCACCTGATTTGGAAGTTTCTTTTTAAACGGGCATTTCCTGTTGAAAATTAAATCTTTCTTTCGCATAAAATAACGATAATTGCTTCCTATTTGAAGTTAAACAAGTTGGTTTCTATTTTGTTTTTAATTTAAGTTTAATAATTAGTAAATGGTGTAGGATTTTAAAAATGTTTGCTTTATTTTTAGAGTTCAATCCTATCCTGATATAAGATTGAAATTGGAATTTATCAAAGCAAAGAGGTTTCGGTACAGCGAGGCGGAGTTCGTTCAAGGACCCGAAGGCCGCCAAAGGGGGCACTGTGTAATCTGCGAATCCAATCTTATTAATTGGTCTTCCGTCAAGATCTTTGCTGCACCTGTCATTAGGAAATTACAGAAAACAAGTTTTTTTTAAAGCATTTAAGTCTATTAATACATTGTTTATTTTGTCCCATAAGATAAATCTATATATTATGAGCTAAGCAGTTTTTTTTTTCGTATCGATTTGCTCCGCCTTTATGCATAGTAGGAGGAAGGGGAGAATAGATATATCATCGGATAGTTATTGTCGAGTCGAGTGGGCACAATACAAAAAAAATAACATTTTTTCCGATAAAAGAAGTGAATTTCTGTGTCTTTGTTTCTGAATTAGCCAAGACTATCTTTTGAACGGGTGAAACAAGTTGCTTACTTTCTTTTTTGTTTTGTTGAGTTTGGTACCATTGTTTCTGTGGACCAAATAGAGCAATCTAATGAAATAGAGCGGCTACGCAATTGCCGAAAAAACATTTCTTCAGTAGAGTATAGCGACAAAACGACTCAGAAGATTTTAATGAAACTTGCTCGAAGTCTTCTACTTAAATCCGTTTAATTAGGGATTGATAGATTATTTGCCACTTTTATAAATTTGTTTTATTGAAAAATCGTTTCGAATCTTATACATTAATCCTCAGTTCTAAAAACACACACAAAAATTCGAAAATAAGCAATTCAAAATATAGTTTAGTATTATTATTCATATTGAATCAGATGTAATATAAATCAGTATTATAAAACATTTATGAATTATGAACTTAATTAAGACAAGAAATCAAATACATGTATTTGATTTATTTTCTTAATTAAATTCATAATTCATAAATATTTTGAATTGCTTATTTTTTTTATTTTTTGTGTATTTTTATATGTATGTATAACATTCGAAACTAGTTTTCAATAAAACAAATCTATAAAAGTGGCAAATAATTTATCAATTATTAAATTAATAATTGACGGAACATGCGGCTCTAACGTTTTTTTTTTTTTTTTTGTTCCTTACTCTCTGATTCTTTTATTTATACATGTATGTATCTTGTGATAAATGCATGCATATATTTGTAAACATTTTGTAAATGAAATCGAATAATAAGGAAAAAACAATAAAAACACATTAGTTCCAACCATTATTGCCGCATGAGTCCGCCCTCGGGCTGTCATCTTACTGTGGGCGGGCTGTGGCTTCAGATTTGTCATGGAAACGTGCTGTTATATCATTAGTAAATCAATTGTATAATAATTTTAAAATAAAAAAAAATGGTTATAGTGTTGCAGTATGAATGCTGGAGGTAAACAAAAATAAAGTAAGACTTAATTTTTAAATCCATTTAAAAAATAAACTGTATTTTCTTAAAAAAAAAAAATTGATTAAATTAATAAGTTCATTGTCGATGTACCTAAATCACTTTTTATGTATTTATTTAATATACAAAAAAGGCCTATGAATAATGAAATATTATTTTTTCGATTACAATAACGTAATTTTTTAAAAAACGCTGCAAATTATTACACAATGGTTTATTATTTCCACTTATTTATTCCACTTGTTTATTATTCCACAAAAATATCTATTCTGTCAAAGTAAAAAATATGAAGCAGTAGGTACCAAAGGAAAAGAAATTTGAAGCTTGTCACAAGATGTTCGCCGTGAGAGTGCCGAACTGTGTTAATTAAAAAAACTGCGTCAATGCAAGTAGGCTGTGATGTAAAATGATACAGAGGAAATATTTGATGTGCACTTCACTAGGAAAAAGTAAAAACGAAGTTCATAAAGCTATATCTCAGCTAATAATGGTCCGATTTAGGTGATTTCTAGTTCGTATTGTAGGGATTTTCGTTAGCTTTCGTTTAAATACAATAAAAGCACCAACTCTCAAGAAAATCGGTCCAGCAGTCTCGGAGAAAAGAGAAAAAGGCGTACGGCGGACGGCGGACGGACGGATTTTTTTTTATTCGATATTTGGATTCTACGTATCTTGAAACGTAAAACCTCAAATTTTGAGGGGGGGTTACAAACAATTTTTTTTTGGTCGATTCCAAAGGTCTATTATTGAAAATAATAAACCAAAAGCATTTACTGATAGAGATTTTTTTCTTTTTCGTTTTTTTTCTTTTTTCTTTTTTGTTATTTTAATGCCTTGTTATGCTGATTCCAAAACACCTTACATTTCTCCTCTATGTTTATAAATGGCAGTGTCATGGGTATATAAGATCTTTAATCGGCAATTATTATAGATTTTTTTGTTTTTCATTTTTTTTTTTTTTTTTTTTTTGGTTTCTCGTTATGCTGATTCCAAAACACCTTACATTTTCTCTCTATCTTTATAAATGACCGAGTTATGGGCTTATTAGATATTTAATCGGTAATTATACAGATTTTTTGTTTTTCAATTTTTTTTTTTTTCATGTCTCGTTATGCTGATTCTAAAACACCTTACATTTTCTCTCTATCTTTATAAATGACCGAGTTATGGACTTATGAGATCTCTAATCGGCCGCCATTTTGAAACAAACAGACGGATTATAATGTCGAGTTCCGAGGATCATCCCGGGGTGACCTGTGACTTTGGTACCAAATCTCAAGAAAATCGGTTCAGTAGTCTCGGAGAAAAGCCGCGGACGGCGTACGGCGGACGGCGGACGGCGGACGGATTTTTTTTTATTCGATATTTGGATTCTACGTATCTTGAAACGTAAAACCTCAAATTTTGAGGGGGGGTTACAAAAAAATTTTCTTTGGTCGATTCCAAAGGTCTATTATTGAAAATAATAAACCAAAAGGCCTAAGCACCATTTAACAAATTCACAGGAAACATATGAAACGTTTTTACCTCAAATAACAATATATATTTTTTTAATTTTATTCTTTATTGTGTATAGTAGGAAATTATTGAGGTGGAAAATCTTTAATAATTACAATATATTTTTAAGACTTCTAGCACTGGTTAATGCCAGAGTGGCGACTGAGAATCTTCAATATTTAGTGCTTACGTCATCAGTAGTCGATTTTTAGACAATTTTTTTTCTCGAGATATCGTGAGCGAGAATCGATTATGGTGGTGTTTCAGCTCCATAATAAATCTAAATCTAAATTTCGCATATTTGGCGTTTTAGCCTTTTTCAAAAAACTACGTCGACATACTTGAATACATGGAAATAAATTCAGTTAAACTTCTACTATAGTTGGGCTGAATTTACTGTGTATTGAGTATGTGTTGAGAATCGTATTTTTCGAGTGAATTTTTTGGTAGTTGAGGTGAGATGTGCAGTCTTTGGTCTGTATTTATGATATTATCTGCTTATGTTTTGATGATAATTAAGTTAACGTTGACTGGCCAATTATTTAAAAGCATTTGAGAGATTTAAGGCTTTGATCTTTGAAATTTGTTTTCGGAATCTTCCTATTATATATCCTAACAATAATATATTTGTCTTTTTTTTTAATTAGTTTTTTGATTTTATTATTGATAAATATTTTCTAAAAAATAATATATAAGTAGCAAATAAAAAAGTTTACCAAGACGAATTATAGTTAATGGTGGATATTGCATGTCGTTAATGCCGATCCGGCTGTCAATTTAGAAGAATGTTTTCGAACCAAGGTCTTATTTCTTCACAGGTTGGTAAGAGGTAGCCGGTTCCTGTTTTGTCAAATATCCTCTCAGATTTATTATTCAGCCATTTATTCAAATGAGATATACTGTGAATAAATTGCAGTGTAATCATCATTCAGTTTAGCGATGTATATCGAGATTACAAATTCTAACTGTAAAATCTATGTTTGAATACTTTGAAAAGTTTAAGTATACGGGGCCTGAAATAATTTAAATAAAGGAAACGAAATAAATATAAATAAATAAACATAAATAAAGGGAACGAAATTCAAGAAGAAATAAAGGCAAGGTTAAAGACTGGAAATGCATACCCGAGAAGAGTTGACGAAGAAAAATCTATGCAGACAACAATTGTTTTGAAAAAATATGCAAAATAAAAAAAATATGATCAATCTATAATTAATAATTTTAAATACTTTTATCATACTCCGGCTCTTAACTCCAATTTATAATTGAGAAGGTTGTTTATAGTTTAAAGAGAAACGAAAGTGTTGTCTATTGAATCTAGGTTGGCAGGAGCATTAAATATTGAATCGATTATTTAAAAAATCCGCAGATGTTATTATTCCGTTGTTGGGAATAATTATTGTTGTAAAAATAAAAATAGTTCAAGGTCTTTTAGTGTTAGCTCTTTAGACAGTTATTGAACTTTTTCAAAAAGTTTAGGTTTAAATGTTTTACAAGAACTTTTATGATTAAAGTATTAACATAAAAGTTCTGCACAAAAGAACCTTCAGATAAATAGTTTCTTAATAACTTATATCATTTAAAGTTTTTGATAAAAGTTCTGTTAATATAAGCTCTTGCTAAAACTTTTTTTATAAAAGTTCTGTTAATAGAAGTTCCTACTAGAACATTTTAAATATAAGTTCTCAAATATAACTTTTATATTTGATACATACTAATGGGGCAAAACTTGAGAGAGATATTCGGAAGAGGGGGTCCTTAATCTAGGGAGACAGCACTATCGTTGAAAAAATTAAAAGATGTTTTAACAAATAACATATATAATAAATAAAATTCAAAATAAAAGAACAAATAAAAAAACAATTACCTTTTTATTTATTTTATTTAACATTTAATTTTTAATTTAAATAGAAAAAATTGCTTTAATTTCAATTAAATCACCTACAGAATGTTTGTTTAAAGCAATAAAATTTTTAGATAAGAAAATCTTTATGGCACAATTTCATATGCATTTTTCACATTAAATTGGGAACTTTAATATTCAGAACTTTTATTATAATTTAACTAAAAAGCTCTAACGAGAACTTTTTAATCTAGAACTTGTATATAAAAGTTCTTACGATAAAGTTCTTAAATAACTTTTATTATAAAAGTTCTTAAGATAAAGTTCTCGCAGAACTTTCACTATATAAGCTCTGGCCAAAAAGTCCTTGTAAGAACTAATAATAAAAGTTTTAACATAAAAGTTCCTGATAATTTTTTTTTAAATTTAGAACAAGAACTTTTTCAAAATCAAAGTGCACAGTTATTTTGGAGCTCTGATTATGAACACTTTATTTTAGTAATTTTTTTAAACTACACGATCATTATTAAGTAATTATAAAAAAAAAAAAAGTTTTGTGTTTTATGTAAAACAATAAATTCTTGTTATTGTTTTGCAATAGTAAGTTTCATTTTCATAGCATATTAATCCATCTATTAATATTATTGACAAAAATAAAACATCAAATATTGAGTGGTATTATTTCGCCCAGTTTCAAGGCGCGGTATTATTGAGTTGTTGCTTAGAATATATGACCCAAAGAAAGAAAATACTTATAAACATAATTCTATAAAATTTTAAGTTATTAATTTCATCAGTAAATTTTAGCAATAAACAAATATGACTCTGATATGATATTTCTCCATAAGAAGACTAAGCTAGCCGGCGTTCCTTTCCTTAACTTGAATCCTATTCTGGATTTTTTTTTCTTGTACCCCCCTGGGTACCAATTGGCGACCCTGAACCTAAAGCAGTCCCAGCGTATCCTGTTCGTAAACTCGCTGCACTTTCCTTGATTGATAACTTATGTAACTCTGTGTTTTATTAAAATATCATACAACGTACATTGTCAGTTCGTATTCTGCAAAACGAAATATCTGCAACTAACAAATCCACTAATAATATAATAATATGGATAAAATATAACATTCAATTATTACAAATTGTAAGACACTTAAATCTAGTGAACACCACAAAATAGTGTTCATAATAATATCATGTATTCTATTTTAAGAACTACTTTTAATACTATAAATAAAACTTATATTATTTAAGCTCATATTGTATATATAAGTAATATTTTTTTTATTTATTTTTATAGGGTCTTTTAATTTTGTTTTGCCCTCTTGTAATTATATTATTTTGGTTACATGTAAATTTTAAAATCTGTTGTACTGCTGATGTAGATTGTACAAAAGCTCAGACTACAAATCTCATTTATATATTGTACATTTTTTTTTTTTTTCCATTTTTGCATTTGTATTAGCCATTGATGACTTCAAGAACTTAATACCTAATAGTCCTCGGTTAAAATAAGAAAAATGTGAAAATTATCACAATCATTTTATTAACGTTTGGACCAAATTTTGGTCATTTCTAAATGCAAGTTTTGCATATTCGAAAAAAAAAAAAGCAATATCAGATTAAATTAAATATTCGCAATATATCAAAATATTTCTCCTAAATAATAAATATAAATTCAAACTTACATAGATTCTTGATATAATAACCTATGATATCCACTTATGCAAAAAATAGTTTATTTAACAAAAAAAAAAAAAACTTCATATAAACTGATTTTTCCAATGTCATATTACCCATATTAGACAGCAAAACAATTTTGCCAATACCTTTGTTCCTACTATTTATGTCAATGTTTACTTTGACCAATCCTTTAATTCCATGTGACTTGAGTTAGATTTATGGGATCATTTAAATTTTTAAAGCGTACGTGCAATGTCAGAAGAAAAAATCGTGATTCACGGTCTTTTAAGGCATTACTGGTAAAAAGACTTAAGCGCAAAGGCAGCCGCCGAACGAATTTGTGTCATAGAAGGAGAGTCAATTATCAATCGAAATAATAAAGCGTTTCAACACTTGAAATATGAGCCTTGCAGATGAACCCAGATCAGGTCGCCCATTGGTCGTTGATGATGACGTTCTTCTTGAATGTGTGAACCAGGACCCACATGCAACTACTCGTGGTCTATCGACCTTAGTAGGAGCTTCTAATGGCACAGTGGCTCGTCATCTTAAAAACCTGGGCGTACGGAATTCAAGATCAAGTTCCGACCCACCTGACTTGAGGCCCAATCCCAGCAGCGAGTTTTTATGAGCAAAATTTTGTTTAAAAATCCGAAAGGTGACAAATTCTGTAAAAAAATTATCACAAGTGACGAAAAGTGGATATTTTCATTTAAAAAAAACAAGTAAATATAAGCAGTGGGTACGGCCAGGTGAAGCTGCACAACCGGAGGTTCGCCAAGATCGGTTTGGGAAAAAAGTGATACTTTGTGTTAAGTGGAACTTCGAAGGCGTTTTGCATTTTGAGCTTGTTCCTGATGGACGGACAGTGGACTCAAACCTTTACCGGTAACAACTAGACAGAGTTTATGCAGTCTTGAGTGCAAAGTACCCCGCTTTGGTCAACAGGAGCCAAACCATTTTGCAACACGACAATGGGCCTGCATAGCATTCTCGTTAGAACCGAGGAAAAATTATCGGAACTGGAAGGAGTAAACGTTTTGCCACATCCTGAGTATAGTCCAGATATTGCACCATCAGATTATGGTTTGTTTAGATTAATGGCTCATTTTTCAAAAGGTCGAATTACGAGGACGCATAAATTGTATGTGAAGAGTTCTTTGCCTCAAAACTAATAGAGTGGTACCGGCATCAAATCCAATTACTGGCAGAAATATGGGTGAAAGTAGTTGAAAACAACGGACTTTACTTTGAAGAGAAGTATTTAGTAATGTTATAAATATGTAATCTGAAATAAAGCTATAGTGATGCACAAGGACCTTTGTAACAACGTAGTATTTTAATTTGGGATTATTTAATATTTTTATATATGACTATAGTAAGAAAGAGAGAAAGTAAGCTAGTGCTTAAGATGGTCGTTCGTTTCCCAGTGACCTAGTGGCCTTGTGGAAGTATGCACCACGCCTCGCATTGTTACCGGTTCCGGACAACCGCATTACAGCTACCGGTAATTGTAACTGTAGCCCTGATTGGTCATTACTGTATACAGTGTCAGGGAGGTAGGGACTGATTTATAGTTATTTAGTTAGAAGACTGTTCACGATTATTGTAAGTTATTTTAGAGAAAGACTCATTATCAATTCAATTGCTTAGATAAATTCTCTTCGTTCGTAAACAGGTTGGAACGATGTGTAAGTGTCTACTGAAAACAATAGAAATTAATGCTTAAAGATAGAACGTACAACGAACTGCCGGAAGCAATCAAAGCCCCGCACAGTGGGAAAAATTGGCGATTTAGTGACCAAAATTTTATAACTCTTCATTAAAAGACGATAACCAAAAAATTCATTTTTTATTTATGAGCATGGAATGTCCTTTATTAGTGAGTGTAAAAAAATTATATACAGGGTGTTTCTAGGCCTTTGAAATTAATTTTCTTCTTAATAATTTCATAACTTTATTTTAAATAAAACATTTTATTAGGTACAGGACCATCAAAAGGGGAAGAAATGAACTAATATCCTTCTCTAAAGAGCTTTCTACGGATATAATTGCCTTTTTCAGGTATTTACTACATTCACAAGATTTATAATTAATTATAAATCTAATAATATAATATAATATGTAATATAATTATTATTTGAAGAAAAAAGTAATTGAGTTAACAATATATTATTTTTTATTTATTCGGAATTTATCGTGTGTACAAAAATTATAAATTACGAATAAGATATCTTGAAGCATATTTTAGGTTTATGCCTAAGCTAATGGCCTAAAAATATATGTAAGGTTTAAAAATTGGGCTTCAGATCTTCAAATCTATATAACACTGATAGATCACATTTGATCGATCAAATTGCATCATGAAATTTTAGTACCATGCACCATCTACCATCGTGAAAAAATTAAAACCACATGTTGCCACCTATATTTTTATATATATATATATATATTAATAACTGATATATTTAATATGGTCAAAATTATATCGCAATTGTTATTTAATATTTTTACAGACATTTACACATTTTTAAAATACAGTATTATAATAAAAAATACATATATATATATATATATATATATATATATATATATATATATATATATATATATATATATATATATATATATATAGCTGACTACATGTAGTTTTAATTTTCGGCGGCTGCCTTTGCGCTTTAACTTTTTTTCCAGTAATGTCTTAAAAGACAGCGAATCAGGATTTTTTCTTCTGACAATGCACGTGCCTTTTAAAAATTTAAATGATTCCATAAAGCCAACTCATGCCACAAAGAATTAAAGGATTAGTCAAAGTTAACATTGACATAAATAGTAGGAACAAAAATATTTTTATAGGATTAATTATAAAAGTTGGAATAAGGGTTGTGTTCATGCACAAGGACTTTTGTAATAAGCTAGTATTAATAATATAAAACAACAGCAATAGAGTGTTTTTGAAAACTGCATATTAAAGAACAGTATGAAAAATCTTTCAGAATTTTGATATCTATGATATTCTAATAATGGATTTAAAAAAAAAAAAATAAAAAAATTCCAAAGCTCTAAACTACCCCGCAGTATTTCAATGTAATAGTGATTTCAATTAAATGCTCTGAAACTTTGCAGAGAGTTTGTTTTTATCATTCTGAGGAAATGTTTCTATGGGCACAAAAACATAATATTACAGGATTATATTACAACATTGTATCAAAAATCTTAAAAATATTAAATTTGCATTATAAACGTCTATTATTGAAAATAATAAACCAAAAATATTTATATTGATTTTTTTTACATTTTTTTTTCTAATGCCTTGGTTTGCTGATTCTAAAACACCTCACATTTCTCCTCTATCTTTATAAATGACCGAGTATGGGTTTATACGATCCCTAATCGGCCGCCATTTTTAAACAAAAATACGGATGGTAATGTCAAGTTTCGAGGATCAACCTGGGTTCACCTGTGACTTCGGTGGCGGTTCTCAAGAAAATCGGTTCAGCATTCTCGGAGAAATGTCGCGGACGGACTGATTTTTTTTAATTCGATATTTGGATTCTACATAACTTGAAACGTAAAACCTCAAATTTTGAGGGAGGGGGGGAGGGAGTTGAAAAAAAAAATTTCTTGGTCGATTACAAAGGTCTATTATTGAAAATAATAAACCAAAACGTGACAAAGGTAATTGAGACGCTTTTGAGTGAAGAAGGTACGATGGGAAATTCATATTTTTTGAAGAACGGGTTAGATCAAAAACCACCCCTAGATTTCTAATTAAAATTTGTAAAAATATTGTAAGAATACAAATCCTCTTAAATACCAGTAAATAACCAAGCATTGAACGTTTCACCAATTCACACATCGTCAGATCAGAAGAAATAAATAAATATATTTTTTCAAGAAAAACGTTTTTGAAAAGTAAAGAAGGTTATATATATATATATATATATATATATATATATATATATATATATATATATATATATATATATATATATATATATATATATATATATATATATATAGTTTATATAATTAAATATGTAATATATGTAAATATTTTATGTATGTAATATTTATATTATGTAAATTAATAATTAACAAGATTAATTATTAATTCAGATCATTTACTTTTAAATGACATTGAACAGCTGTTTATTGGCTTTTGTTATAAATGAAGCCTGTACTAATCAGCACGCTTGTTAGTAAAATATATTATAGTGATTTAGGGAGTAAAAGACTCGTATACAATTCTATTTTGTTTTAGGTAAGTTTGTATTATTTGGAAATAATAACTTAATTGATTGTATTAAAAGTTACTGAATAAACTATTTTGTTTTAGCAAACGTTTACGGTCGTATTCTTTCTAAATCGCAGAATTACATATATAAATATATATATATATATATATATATATATATATATATATATATATATATATATTATTTATTTAATTTTTCACGTTTTAGTTTTCAAGACGTTCAAAGATTTTTCTTCGGTCGCTAAGGAATCGTTTGCAGATATATAAATTGTAATCCTGTGAAGGATCCTATGGTTTATAAGATACGTTTTTACCAATTTTCATCAAAATCCCAAACAGCTGATGCCCTGTCTTTTATAAAGTATTGACTAATGTATTACAATGGAATGTGTGACAGGTGGAAACTAATAATATAAAATAAAATTATGTTATATTGTTAACCAAAGTGGAACCCCGTAATAGCACTTCTACCTCACGTTCAAACACACAAAACTTTTGTTTCAATTTTTCTCTTTTAAAAAAAAGTGATAACTATTTGTAGATGTTTGGTGCATGAGCAGATTCATTTTTTCCACATAGAAATTTGAAATAATATCAAGGGTTGCAGCCGTGCCATTATATAAGAACTAGAAAAACTAGTTAGAAAAATGTTAACTTAAACGTTTAATTTTACACCGCACGGAAAATAAATATTTTAAAATATTGAAACAAATTCTAAAGAAGTAGGTATCGTAGCGCCTTCTCAAAATCAGCTGTCTTTCTACTGAGCTATCAGACTATCTCAATAGCACCATAATATTTTATTCTCATTGGATTTATATATGTTTACCACATTTCATTTTAAATTGTTTAATCGAAAATGTGTTAAAATTCGAATACTAGTTCTGATTGACAGCAGTGAAAGTTAATAAAAGATAAGATCAAATAAATCAGAGATAGCACATCACAGACAGTCTAAAGAAGATTAACTTAATAGAGACAGTAACATTAATCAATACAATAGAAGTCCAGGACAGTTTAATATTTTAATTTATAATATTGTAAAACAGCTGATTTAATTGAACAGCTGATATAGTTTAGCTAATATAACCTCCCTTTGTGTTGAATTTCCATGGACTTCTATTGTATTGAGTAATGCACTGTGTTAGGTTATTCTCTTGTAGCTGCTAGTGTGAGATATGCTACCTCTCTTCTTCATTTATATAATCGTAGCTTTTTTTGTCGTGATGATACCTTAATTGTTGAAACGTTGACTGTTTATAGTAGTCGTCACGAAATCAGAAATTTGACGTAATTACTTTGGCTTCCCAAATCTAAGGTTGGCATTATTATAATTGACTAGAATTGCTTTTTTTTAAGTTAGATTTTTCCTTTATACTTTTTAAATGTTCCTTAGACGATTATGTTTAATTATTACATTCAAGCTTATGTTTCAAGCACGTCCATTTTGATCAAAATGATAATTTAATTGAATTGTACTTGTAATTGTAATTGTACCCTGCCTTTAGGGGTAAGTGTCAAGGTATCTGGAAGACTCGTTATTCGAACAGGAGCGGTTTTGGGACAAGTTCAAAATAGTTCGGTTTCCGGAGGATTATTATACTGGTATAGTCATCAACAAAAGTTAAAGCTTGTCTGTGATTTCCATTTTACAATCTTCATTAAGTTATGGAAATGGAATGTGGAATATAATTGAGTTGATAGTAAGAGTGAGTGTACACCACGCATACTTGTTACACAACAGATGTCTGCACTTACCCCTTACTATCATGCTTTGCTGGATTTAGCGATCAAGCGCTTGAATAATAGAAAAATGTCAAGGAGAAATGTAAATCAAAGTATTTTGAAGAACCGCAGATGTAGGTTCCGCTAACGGTAAAGAGAGAAAAAAAAACAACCTACCAGTAAATAAACACATAGCTATAGTTCAAAACTTGAAAGACACGGCATGATCAACAGATTGGAACTGATATTTTTATAACTCGTTTTATTTCACCTTAGCGAAATTACATGGCTGATTTCTGATACATCGGTGTATAGGCTTCAAGCTCTGTAGTGAGCAGTTCTTACCTGTTGAGGGTTTGGATTTAACAAGGAAATTACGCATTTACCCCGAAAACGCACTTACCCCACATAACATTATGGATAAAAATAGCTTGTGAATGTTACCCTGTGGAGTAATTGAGGACGTTATTACACACACCATAACTCACATTGCAACTATCTCCAAATCGAAATAACTTCCTGAAATCAATGTATACGTTGACTTATAAGACAAAGAGTGCATACTCCAAAGGTCAAGTACGCTTTAAAGAAAGTACTGTAAATTACAGACACGTGTAACTGCATTACGTAAACTTATGAATAAAGGCAATTATATTAAGTAATTCTCACGGTTATGACAATCTTAGTTATTTGAGAAGATGCTAGTACAATTTGTGGTCTAAACGCAAAGTGTAATGCCATTTTGTTTTTCTGACCGATGGGAATTAGAGGTTTGTGAAACCCACAATACATATTGTGTACATCAATGGGCAACTGTAATTTTGGAGGCCTCAAACTTGTAATAGTTTAATGTACTTTATTTGTATTTTGCATTTTCGGTTGCTCATTTTGCAGCTTTTGATTTATAGTATGGAAGAAAAATGTTATTAAAAAAAAAATTAAATATCTGAGAACGGGATACATCTAAGTTAGGGGAAAGGGTAAAATCTTTTCTAGTTGAACTAATTGTATTTACTTTTTTTTCAAAATTTTAATTTATTGTTAGAAAATGTTGTCAATGTAATGAAAGCAAAAACTTGGAAATAAAGACAGTTCTAATATCATATATACGAATGAATGAATATTTTTATTGCCCTACACCATACAAATAGAGTTGGCTAAAATGATGATGGCTACAATAACTATAATAATTTGCTATAATAATTTTGTAAAAATATTTATAAAAGTCAAAAATATTATTTGACTACGTTGCTATGTCAACGTCACCTACAAGAAATACGTTCAACTGTTTAGGGATGATTTTATGATATTACTCTCTTTAGTTGGACTTTATTAGGCTAAGTGTGAAAATATTTTATAAATGATATACAATATACGTTTGTATATAATTTAAAAAAAAAGAAAAGCTTAATGAATCTACATTTCGTTCATTAACCTCCTACAAATGGCTGAATTCTGACCAAATTTTATTTTTTCCTCTGCCCATCTTATGTACGTACTTTTATTTTGATTTATCATATATATTTACTACTTTAGATTCATCTTTTTCTCCTATTTTCAATACTTCCTTTTTAAATTTTCTTGATTAACGGACATTATATTGACAACTCCATCCGCTGCCTTCTCTATATAACTTTCTTAATTACTATCTCTAAACCGCCTCCTTTATTACTTTGCTATTTTTAAAAGCAATTTCCAAAATATTTATCTTTGTTATCATACCTATTATTTTCACTCTTAAGTTAGTGATCTAAGGGCTTTGAAGAAAACTTTGTATCAGTATTCCTTTGTATAAATATAGTTTTTGTTATATAAACATAGTTCGATGGCTCTTTAGCTCATATTTTTACCATGATATATATATATATATATATATATATATATATATATATATATATATATATATATATATACATCATCTGGCCATTTTATTATTTACAAATGTTCCTTTCCATTTCTTCTCTTTTCAATTCTTCTTCTATATATTTTTATGATCAACCCACATGTGTAATGACAAACCCCTTTCCACTGCCTTCTCTATATAACTATTAATGACATTCTTAATTACTACTCCTACACCGCCTCCTTAATTGCTTTGCTATTTTGCTAAGTCACTTCTCCATCTCTCTTTGAGCTTCAAGGTCTGTTTATTTATTTTTATTCACCTTTGTACTTATTTAAAAGAGTTATTAATTTTTAAGTTATTGTTATTTCTCTTTTAGCTTATCTATTATTATTATTATTATTATAGCCAGTTTTATTAATAATGAGCTTAATATTAACTAATTTATTTTTAGTTGTTGTTATTACGCTATCAGTTTCATCATATAACTTTTTACAAATTCATTACTGTTTTCATTTTTCTCACTTAGTCTTTTTTTATTATTAATTTCAATTCATTCACTGTATATACGTTTGTTTCATTTTTATTTTTTATCTCGTTATTCAATCCTGAAGAAGACCTGCAGAGTGAGTTGAAACGTCGTTTCCTAATAAATAGTTTTTACTATTTTTGATCCATTTTTTGATCGCCTCCCGGACTATATCATTCCTTCTTAAAAATGCTTAAGCACCAAAAATTTAAAATTTATGTTTCAATTTATTATGGAATATAAACACCACCTCTATCGATTCCCGCTCACAATATATCGAGAAAAAAAATTGGAAATTCTCTAAAATCATACATAACAGTAGCATATATAAGCACCAAATACTGAAGACTCTTAGACATCGCTCTGGCCTTGATGAGTGTTAGATGATCAGGATAAAGAGGTGGATGATATTGTTGTTACAGTAGATATGATATTTTCCAAATATAGAACAACAAATACATTTTTTATTTTTTAGTCACGCATAGATGATTAAGGTGATTTATTAGTTATTCAAAATAAATGTTGTCCATATCTGGTACTCCAAAGAAAGGAAGGACAAGATGTAAACAATCGAAATAGTACAAACCCAGTTCCCGATTGTCACGCTACTGTTCTTGACATCAAAATGCATCCATGATCGGAAGAGATAGGGAATAGAATATCGATTCAGGAGCCGCGCTGACTCCCTTTCACACCGGAAGGTGAACCTGATGCAGATGAAATTCATATAATTGCAGGACATTGGAAAGGATACGATAGTCCTTCTGGTTATGGATCTGTCTCGAATGGAGAACCAAGGGCGATTGTCGGAGGTTGAAATGTTTTCGAAAAAGTCGGATTCGGAAGGTTGTTTAGTGTGTGTCGATCGCATGAGAGGACAAGAACAATAATTAATTAATGCGCGAGTCTCGAATGACAATCACATTGTTTAGTGTTCAACAACTCAATGGAACTTTAAGGCCGTTTTAATATGTGACTTTTACCTCGACAGTTACAGTCATGGAAACAAATGTTGTAGTCAATGCCATCGTGTAAACTGTGTGATAGTTGCTTTTATGGCATCATTTACTGGTGTTGCAATATATTGTAACTATCAGATTTTGCGTGTCACGTTAACCGCCACATGTATACGCATTGGCAATGAACTGTCGCATCCCATCTACCTTAGAACTGTAATGGTGATTGCGCGGAAAAACATCGTTCCCATAAACTGTTGTGTTTCGATTACTTCTAAACTTGAAATTGATTAATATGCAAGAGCAAAAGCTCAAAATGAGACATAAATTATTTTTAGGACACTAATGGAAAGTTCCAAAAAAGAAGCCAAGAGTCTCAAAAATAACAGAAATAAATAATTAAAAAAAAAAATCTGTCGATATTTAGCCAATTCAGACATTATCAGGACAGTAACAGAGAAATAAGTAAAATATGAAGAAAAAAACTAATAAAGAACAAAATGCAGCACATCTCACATCAAGAGTCAAAAAACTCACTAACCAGAGACAGCGCCTCACACCAAGACACCCAGACACATATTGAGGGAAAAGGAAGTTACATGACAACAGCTGGGAAAATTTTAATTACAAACAGCTGATAATAAAAAATATATATATGATGTCTGAATTGGCGAAATATCAACAGATGATATTTTTTTATTTATTTCTGATATTTTTGAGTCTCTTGACTTTTTTTGGGGGAATTTTCCATTTATGTCCTTGAAATTGATGTTTTGGTATCATTGGTATTGGTAATTGGTATATTAATCGGTAAAAACATCCAGTGACATTCCTTTTCATACTTTGACTGGTATTCAAAGGGATTTGACTAATATTGCTAATAAATGTTGTTATTATTTCTTTGTTATGATTATTAAATGTTATTTTTATTGATAATGTGAACATAATGTTATCAATTTATTTTACGTCTGTCTTAAAATTAACAACATTTTTTATAGTTTTAGTTGGTTGGTTTACGCCTTCGCTAACGTTTATGTACTTACATTAATAATATTGAAAATTTATTAGATGCTAGGGTTAAATAAAAGTTATAAGAAAAGAATATGGGGATACGAGAACAAGAAATAATAAATTAAGAAAATAAATAAATAAAAATTAGAAAAATAAGAGGGGGGGAATAAACAAATAAGAATAGAGCATAAATAAGAAAGAGGAAAAAATAAATAAATAAGAATAAATAAAAATATTAAAAAAAAAGTGAAAGAAAAGAAAAACTGGAAAAATTAATATTAGAATTTTTTAAAGAATCCTTCTTAGGACAGAAAGGAGATTACCTTATTCACATATTTTTCCTCATTTTTCAAAGCTATTGACATATTGGCAGGTATTCATATTTATTTAATGTCATTAAATGTCAATAGTTATAGTTATAGTTTTAGTAATATATATATATATATATATATATATATATATATATATATATATATATATATATAGAGAGAGAGAGAGAGAGAGAGAGAGATTCAATAAATGTTTACCGATAAATATATTATCTAATTGTTTTAATCATAATAATGCATTTCAATCACTTTTGAATTGCAATTATTGATAACGTAGGAAATTTTATTTATGTTATAATGTTTTTTACGATTTTTGTGCAGTAATTGTTGATAAGGATTTATTGATTATATTTTTAGACTTAAAAATAGACCAGTATGGTCCGAAACGTCGTCTATGTAATCAATAAAGAAGAAGTTTGAAAGGTAAATAATTTTCCCTAAATTTGAGTATCTTAGTAAAATTAAAAAAAAAAAAAAAAAAAAAAAACTTTCGTTATATATCAAGTACATATCGTCCCCATGGCAAACTTTCGAATGTGAAATTAATACTTTTCAAGAGGAGCAAAAAAACTGTTACATTCTACTACGTATAAAGACCGATTTCTATTATTTTAAATTTTGTTGCTGACCTTGTTTTTCTTTTATCTCATAGTTTCATGTGAATTTATTCTTTTACCTTTATAATAATACGCAAGTTCTCTACTTTAAAAACGAAACTTCAGATTTTCTGACATTTTTCGTAAAAATTCTTATGCAGTAACAGATTCATAACTATAGTATAGGCTGTATCAACCGAAATATTTCCGAAAAATAACCAAAACAGAAGTATCTGATGTGGACAACATGACTTTCTTGTACGCCTATTAAACTATAAATCGGTGGCTCAAAAAGTGATCCTGAATTTGGTTACTAGTTTCCGAATATTGCAGAATCTCAAAAACGACATTCAGCGTCGCGACATCCATCTATTGACACACATACTCTTGTTTCTGGAAGTCTCATTACGTTATTATACGTCGTTTTCGTTCAGTAGGTAACAAGTTTCCAAGAGACTTCTCCGTGTTCCGTGACAACATTAGAGCTGTCAATTTCATTAGATAAAGCATTGGAAATCGACATTTTAACCGGAAGAACCCACTTAACTTATATCTAATTCTCCTGCTGCAGACTTGTTCAGCATACAAATGGGAAGGAAAAAAAAGTATTTTACACTCAATTTTAACTTTTCAAACAATTAATAATTTTTTTAAATTATATTGGGAAAAAAATTGCATTTGGAAGCTTTATAATCGAACCACATGATCTCTGTATTTAATTTTAAGATAATTTTTTAAGTAAGCTTATTATGACCTTCAACAACAACCCCTTTCGGCTCACCAATTTTAACAAAATCTAATATTTTATTTCTATTGATATTAAAATCCTATTTACCAAATTTGATATGTTTTAACATAATTTTTGATGAAAGTTTATTATGATCTTCAAGTAAAGTGCCGCGTATTTTTTTTCAGCGCATAGACAAGAACAGCCGTACTGTCACACTGTTTCACTGTCGTGACAGTACTACCACGACAGAAAACAGTAACCGTGTATACGAGACTTTGAACTTGTCTCGCTAAGTCCTTTATCATCGAACTTGGGATGCCATTGCACTGTTGGCTCAGAGATGGACTCAAGCAAGCTTCCAGATGCGTTAACTTTTAATTTTTTTTTTTGTTTCGCGCGCACTTGCTTATGCCCTGATATAGGATATAATTCAATAGACTATACAAATGCTTTATTGGCTAGACGCAATTCCGAAGCCGGTCGACCCCGAAGCAAGCGCTAACGTTATAATAATGATCCCAGAATCGGAACTAAAAGACCTTAATGACAGTTCCGATAGATCACGGTGGCAGTGTTATTTACTACCGCTACCGCCAACCGGAAGCCGGACCCCCGCGTGGGGCGAAAGAATATCCAGTCCAAAGTTCCTTTCATTTCCTCAACCTTGTCAGGGCCATTGCCCACATGAGAAAGTCTAGCCTATACGGCTACTTAGGCACTCATTTCCGAATTTTAAACGAATAAATACAAGAATATATATTACTATAATTTCGCATGGGCATAACATGTTTAACATTTCGCATGCGCTGGCGAAACATGTTTTAAGTTATTTGATATTTTTTCAAGATAAGTGAACATGAATGGAACTTAAGCACTGCTACGTAAACACCTGCTACGTTATGACACCGCATTATTGAAAGTGATTAACCCAAAGTCTTTTAAAGGAATTGTTCTAGAATAGAATAGAACGGAAGCTAGGTCACGGAACGAGTTCCCTTTCAGTATTTATGCTAATAGTCAGAACCGGTCGTTTGTATTGAGTATCGATATTTGTGTGATTAGGGGGTAAACAATATCGATTAATGAGGTCGATTTATAACGGATGAAAAGTGATGTTTATTCATTCATGATACGTTATTATTTTGTTTTGTTAATCTTAGAATGCATTTACAGCTTCTAGGCTGTTCCGTTTGGAAATCAAAGAATTATGATAGCTTTTTATCGTTTTCGTCCCTCTGTGCACCGGAAGTAGTGTGGAAACACCAGCCCTACCCCTCAAAACTGCTTTTAATGTTATGAGGGTGATTATAAATTAGAACACCTTATCCTTTCCACACTTCTTTAATACTGAATCGTAAGCAGATGTATAAGTCAAAAAAACAGTCCCAGGTCGAGTATAATCAATAAAAAAAATCAGAAAATACATCTAATATTCAGCACAAACCAACCACGCTACAACTCATCAAACACAACAGCTGGCGAGAGGTTTCTAATGGATTTGCCACTGAAAGATATGAAAAAACTAATTGTAAAATAATAATATAGGAAATAAATAATAACTGAAAATGCGTATCAAATTAACCTAAAGAAGAAATAAAATATTAGATGTAATTGTGACTGTGGCGAATCCATTTTACACAACCTCTTTGCTCTCTCCCAGCTGTGCGGTGGTAACCTTCCATAACCTCACTCCCGTCACATATTCAATAAAAGTTTTTCTTAACAAAAATGAATACTTTTTAGTCGTATTTTCTCTGAAAAGTAGACTATTGGGTGGGTCGAAGATCGGCGGTGAGGGGCGGGACTGCGTTTTCTATCCGTTTCAACCCATGAAACACGATTATGGAAGTTTTGGAGATTTTTGATATATATATATTTTATTTTTTTCTCCGCAACATTTGAGCACCTCCAGCCCTTTGAATCAAATGAGTTTAAATTCGGTGTGTAGGACATTCTTCCAGGCAGAACAGTCAAAATTTCGGTATGTTTACCTGAAATTTCGGCGTTTTTAGAGTTTTGCGCATCTCTACAACTCATATTAGTTTATAGGACTGAAAATTTGTATGTGAATTGGGTTGGTCTTAGGAAAGCATCTTTTTGGAATCTCAACTTGGTTCTCTCAACCCCCAGGGTTTTCCAATTTTTTAAAACATTTGTGCACCTTTAAAACTCCTCCAAATTGAGGAAGTGGGCTTTAATTTTAAAGAAAATTAAATTACCTATAAAGCAAAAGAAGTTTCATCGAAATCGGACCAGTATTAGCAAAGATATGGCTATTTCAACTTTTCCAATGGCTTTTTAGTCGTATTTTCCTCGAAAAAAAATAGACTATTGCAGTGGGTCGAAGGTCGGCGGTGAGCGGCGGGACTGCGATTTCTATCCGTTTCATAACCCCTAGAGCACGATTATAGAAGTTTCGGAGATGTCTGATATAATTTTTTTTTTTTTTTTACTTTTTCTTACTCCTCCGTTTTTTAAAAGTGAAAATACGACTTTAGTGACGGAGTTCTGCTGCTTACGGACTTTTTTATTCATATTAAGAAAAATACTCCCTCTCCCAATCACGAACATTTAATTTCCAAAGTATTGCGTCAATTATTATTTATTATTATTTCGAGTGTTGTCAAAATTAATGAAACGTTAAATTTCACCTGAAAAATTAAAATAAAACTAATAAAGAAACTCATTTTATTTTGTAATTTCAAAAATCGTTTGATAACAAACAAAAATTATGAAACTTATTTTCTATTAATATTATTTTAAAGCTGGTCTATTAAGCAAACAAAAAAAATTAAGGAAAAGAAAATGTTTTAAAGTCTGCCTGTGAATTCAAAATCCCCTTCAAATACAGCGAGCAGAAACGAATAAATTCCTTTGATGTACCCAAATGGACCAGACCGTGGTAGCGTGTTCGAGGTTGTTCAAGAACAATCAAACCTGCGCAGTTCTGAGCAGTTTCGAACACGGACGAACATTCTGTTCTATTCTGCTCTGCGCGCCCGGTGTGGACGCATCTTTAGAAGCTCATAACACCTTCTATGATTTTATTTTAAACCGAAACTAGCCTTCGTTTTTGGAACCGAAACTTCTTCGTAATTGGGATTGATAAATTATTTGCCACTTCTATAATTTTGTTTTTACTGAAAACCAGGTTCGAATGTTATACATTCATCTTCAGTTTTAAACACAAAAATAAACAATTCAAAATACAGTTTGGTATTATTATACATATTAAATTAAATGTAATATATTGAGAGGATTTATGTTACATTTAATTTAATATGTATAATAATACCAAAGTGTATTTTGAATTGCTTATTTTTGAAGTTTTGTGTGTTTTTGGAACTGAAGATGAATGTATAACATTCGAAACTAGTTTTCAATAAAAACAAAATTATAGAAGTGGCAAATAATTTATCAATCTCTGATTAGATTGATCCTTCTATACCACCATGGGGACGTCAACTGATTCTTTGTATTATTAATTTTTCAAAAGCTGCTTGTGATGTCTCAGTCGTATTTGTAATATCTGATGGTAATAACATTTTTTTTTAATGTTTTTTTCGCTGTTATCTGTTACGATTTAATGAGCTTTCGAAATCTCTTTTATGATCAGTTATCATTAATTTACCCAAACTAATGTAGATAGCAAATAATATTGAAAATAATTTTTTTACTGTTTTATATTTTTTTTTGTTTTTTTATTGTGATCTCATTGGAAAACCCCCAAGTCTATTTTAAATAAAATTTAAGCTTTCCTGTTTTACGAAAGGTGATTCACATTGTAGGATCAGCTCACCCACTCTCCAGGAAGACCCGTAACCCAATGACATCCCAGTGCCTCGCTAACACTGACCTCCTTAAACCTGCCTTTCCTTAGTACGTTGTGCAACCGTTCACAGAAACGTGATCATGAATCAAATGTGTAAGATTTTTATTTTGATGGTCAATAATATTGTACGTATAAGATTTTTCTCTGAAAAAATCAAAATAAATTTCATTTATCCTGCAATTGATATCTTCAATAATATACAGGACAATATAATAGCAGTCCAAAAATTCAAGAATGTTGGTTCTTAAGTCTAGACAGTCATGAAATGAGTCTATACTCCAATGAGCATAGATAGCAATTTAAATTATTTTATTTATTTAAACCTTTTTACACCTACATAATGCAATTTGGCTTTAAAAATTCAATGATCCATATATAATTTTATTTTATAAAATTGTTAAAATCCAATTTAAAATGTTTTTATTTATTTTTATTTCTACTATATTTTTATGGTTTTGATATTCCGGATTTATCGTAAATGACCCCAGGAAGTTTCATCAAACTAGGTTTAATGGTTTTGAAGCCATTATAGTGACAACTCTAAAATGTCTAGTGTATAATACAAAGGAAAAATATTGACATTAAAAAATAATTTATTTTAGTCAAATAAGATTTTAAAATTTTTTTTTTATTAATTAATAAAATATGGAAAAATATATTTCCACCCTATAATAATCCTATTTTAATTACATATTATTAGATAGACCTATCAGAATGCTCCATAATTTAATTATTTCGTTTTAAATAATTCGGTCACTCTTATTTTTAATATAATTTTTATTATTTTTTTTTTATTTTTTTTATTACAATAATGTTTATTGCGGTACTTTAAAAGTGTAATATTTACTATTTCTTGATCCCAAATAATGTTTTAATGCTAGAATATATACTTGTTTAAGGAACCAGTATTGCTCGGGACGTTATAATAAATTGAAATTTAATTTGAAAATTTAAGACCATGTTTAAAATGTTATATAGGTAAGTAATATAAAAACATCCGTGATACAGAAATGGTAAATTTTATAGTGATCAAAGTCTGCCATCATTTTTGGTGTTGAAAATCTGTAAGGCTAGTTTACTTAATAATTTAAGCACTTTTTAAAATTTATACGACCAAAAATCAATTATTATTTAATAATTTTTCCTTTTTTTTTTTTTTTAATCTGAAATGCAAATATTTAGCCGGTAAAACCATGTCGATATCATTTTTTAATAGCAAGATATAATAAAATAAAGCAGTTTCAGGGTGTTTTATTTTTTTTTTTATCAGCTCGTAGGACAGGTAGGGTTGGACAGGTAGGGTTGGACAGGTAGGGTTGGACAGGTAGGGTTGGACAGGTAGGGTTGGACAGGTATCGACTTATTTTCAATGCCGAATCACCCAAGAAATGTTGATTAAAATCGGCGACATATACATCGTGCACTCCTCTTGTAAGTCTAAGGCCAGGGTATGTTTATCGAAACGTGGTTCGCTCACAAAAGCGAAAATCCTCAACGATTTCATCTTCGAAGAGTAGAAGATATTATTGGTAAAGTTGATCTCACTCAGACAATTGCATGTTTGAAATATCAAAATGCAGCAGCAACTATCTTCGAAGAGATTACCAATATATTTATTGAATCATAATTCATAAGCATAATCATAATTGTTGATTTTCACTCATTCACGAGATGAACAAACTCCCAACGGGTCCTTTTTCCATTGAGGTCAGGACCTAAATTTGCATAAATATGAATCAGTTTATGGTGTCAGATTATAATCTCAATATATGGTCGATCGTTTAGAAAGTAAGCACCAAAATTATTTTAAGTTCACATTCTCATTATTGCTCAAAAGCTTTTTTTAACTATAAAAAATGAACTTTAGCATAAAAAAAAAATTTGTAATCTAAAAATTACAATCTACAAAGCCTCAGATCTGTCTCAGTATAGCGAAGAGGACTGTTTTGTGCAACGCGTCACAGTATACCCGCATAGATCAGATTTCTGCCCATCACGGGATGATTGTTTTGATCCTAATCCTTTTAGTTTTTTCTCTCATTAATTATTTTGTATATTCAATGTTGGCACTATAGCTCAAACATTTCGATTCTTTCTTTGGACTATTTATCATCTCATAAAACAAGTCCTTACTCCGGTTTTTGAAAATATTCAGGACCGCATTCTTCTTGAGGCAGGATCAAGACCAAGGACGCGCCCGGATCGCGTGACGGATAAAGACATTACCAAATGTCCTGCATACATCACACGCCGCTGTCTACTGCCTTTCGTCGGATGGAGGCGAGGCCAAATGTTATTCTTGCTCAAGTAAGTTGCTAACGATTATGGGCTGCGAATGCAAATTCAGAAGCTTCCTAATTTCAACTAATGGTACTAATGTGTTATGGAATTATGGTGGTTGTAATCGTCTTTGTTTGGAATGGTAGGAAATTCTTAATCTAATTGCTTGTATTCATATAGAGGAGAGGAGTACCACAGGTGCACAGGTACCTGCTAATAAGTTATATGGAGATAAATTAAAATAAGTTTTTTTATATTATACTTATTTATATTCTCAATATTTTCTTAATTTTTGAGAGTTTTGTAAAATCAAACCTCAGAACAAGCATGACTCAAGATGGATTGTAATACCTGATGCTTCATTTATTGAGCAAGAATTAGTTCTAAACATGCTTTATAAAGACATTATAAAAAAAATATTAAAGAACTGATTCCTGGAGATGGGCATATACAACTGTAAACTTATAAATATTTTTTCTTTTTTAAAAACAAATTATATATCTCAGAAATGTTTTCAACCGTATAAATTAGTAGATAAAAGCTAAGTTAAAATATTCAACTTAAAAAAATTATGTTACTTTAATTATGTTTTAACAAGTTTAAAAACTTCAAATAAAACTTTTTGTATTCCAAAGATTAAACCTTTTGAGTTACTTTTTTAATAACTGTGATAGATTTGTCACATACAAATGATTTAATAAATAAATACTATTCTATTAATGAGATTATAACCTGAATCATAAATGTATTATTTTATTGAGAGTGTGAAATTGAAAAAAATGAACTTTTTAAAGCTAAATAACATTCTTTAATCACAAATGAAGGGCATCAAAATGATGATGATGAATGGAATATTGCACAGAAAAAGGAATTGTTCCTGAGGATATTACATTTCCATAAAATTATACAATTACAAAAATGATAAAGCTATATAATATTTATTGATAACATATGATTTCTTATAAATAACAGTTACTAAAAAAGTAATTGGCGATAATTAAGTAAAAAAGATCTGAATATTAGTTATTTTCTGAGTTAACCTATTTTGTGTTTTCCTAATGTTGAATATTAATTTTCAATGAAACATTTATTCTCTTATAATATATGACTTGGAAAAAATAATAGTTACTAAAAAGTAATTGATGCGTAAGTAAAATAGACCCAACTTTTGGTTGAATCTTAACAAAAATTGTTTTAAATGCATTTTAGAAAGCACATTCTTTTAACAATTTTCCAGAGGAGTAAAGAATTTACCTGTACCCCCACCCGACTACTGATTATGAAAGGATCCTCGGTACTATGGTACATAACAAAGGATATTGCGCACGCCTATGGCTTGTACTTATAAAGATCATTGTTAGAAGGAAACCAGGCAACGAAGAAGAAAAATAAATGAACAAACAATTTTATTAAGTATTAGTAAAAAGGAGCAAAAACTCAAAAAAGGGACAATTCAGTGTTATAATGTAATTTAAAAATTCCAAAAAAATGTCTTTAAGTATATTAAATTCCAATAAACAACTAACCAGTCAACATTTCACGAAATAGCTTTTTTTAAAACTTTCGGGTCCAAGCAGAGTATTATCTGTTAATGCTGAATATATCCTAAATGATATATAATTGTTCAATTAAATTTAATAAATATTTTATCTGCGTATCTCTAAAATAACTTGATAAAAAAATTAGTTCGTCATGAGACCATAAACTGAATATTTAACATGCTATAGCATGATATCCTTTTGGAATAACTATGTGTGCTTATGAGCTATGAATAATTTTTTCTGCTATTAGCAATTCTTTTAATTATTAAAGTTAGTTATATGAGTATATTTAATTTATTCTTCAATTGAAAAAATTTCACAGAAAATTGATTATTACATAAAAGATATTGTTGAGTCTCTCATAACATACCCATTCTACAATAATATCTTTCTTTTTTATAAGTTATGATAGATTACTTACTGGATTAATAGAAACTTAGATCTTAATAGATTACTTTATGGATGTTTGGAGTTTATTACCAACAATAAATTTCCCAACTTGTTTGACAGTAATTAAAGAACTTACAAAAGCAATATTACAAAATCAAACAATCTGGTATCTCGATTTGGAAGGCTAAATTTTAAAAAATGTCATGTTTCGTTTGAATGCTATTTTTCAACAGTTATCCAAATACCCAATGATAAATACAGTTAATACCCAATAAAATGTTTAAATCATTTGTAATATATAGATATATTACAAAGAAGAAATAAATAAAAGAATTGCACCATCCTTATCATCACAAAACATTTTATTAGTATAATATTAAACAATAACAGTAATTAACCCATTTACTTTAATATTGCATTAATTTTCTTGCAGTAAGGATTTCACTGATTGATATTTTAACAATAAATAATATATAATATACTTTGTATAATTAAAAGCATATTTTAACACTTTTGGTGAAAATATAAAATGGTTTGCTGTCATATAAAATCCTTGATTTTTTAATTGTTATGTAATTTAATATTTATAATATATTAACTATAGGAGATGATATGTATTTTTTTAAAAGCTTCTAATAAAATCAAAATATAGTTTATAACTTTGCCACTAGGTAGAGCTAGTCACCTGCCCTGGTATGTACTGCACTCTGTTGGCTTTAACAAGAAGCTTTTAAAGACTAAATCCAATATAATTAGTGTTACTTTGACTATCTTATTAACCAATAAAATAGTTAAATTAGGTATAATTATAGTTCCAATTTTTCTAAAACACAATATTTTTACTGACACTGGATCGTTTTTTAAGTGTATCTAATAATTTAAAATGATATGGTCTGATTGAAATTGAACACTTAAAAACTGAAACATATTTCGACCTACTTATCACACGTATATATAGGGCAGCTAAAAAGTTTCATTTTTACAAAATTTAAATTTTTCATATATATATATATATATATATATATATATATTATAAAATATAAATATAAAATATAAATATAAAATATCTTACAATTAGGGCCAAAAGCTTTTTCGTAAACAACATTTTGAAATAAATAATTTTAAAAAAATGTCTTAACGAATTTTATTTATAAAATAAAAAATCGATAAAATCGATTTTTATAGTTCACTCTTTTCCCGTGTAATTGGTAGCAGCCAAAGTACATATAACAGACTAATTGAAGTTTCGGATTCCTAAACTAGCCAAGTCTGTTTCTCAATTGTTATTGTTTTTCCTTTCTTTTACTGTTTTAGTATCATATTATCAGCAGTTATAGCAGAGATGAAGATATAAATAAATAAATTCAAATTAGAAAAGAAACATGGCTAATTATAGATTGGTTTAATTAACAACAATTATCACAACAAAAATATATTTTTTAGATATTTAATACATTTACTTACATCATAATTTTAAAAATAAAAAAACGAAAAGCTTACCGGTATATC
The DNA here is from genome assembly GCA_948150685.1 of Rhaphigaster nebulosa. NCBI lineage: Eukaryota > Metazoa > Arthropoda > Insecta > Hemiptera > Pentatomidae > Rhaphigaster > Rhaphigaster nebulosa. The sequence goes on along the minus strand of OX411311.1, from coordinate 125,641,397 downwards.
TTCAATTACTGCATAATATTAATATCCAAAAAGGTAGTTTATTGATAAATTAAAAAAAAAAAAATGTTACTAATTGGATGGAATGGAAAAGATGGTAAGTGAATCTTGAAAAGGTCCTATTTATAAATGAATATCCTCTTGGCCACTCTTCCAGCAATCTAATTAGCTATAACAATGTTTACACTCAGCAATATGGCTCCACTCTTCTCTCTCTTCTTAATATCAGTTAGTCTTATGCTTGTCTTTGTGTGCTTCAGTTAAGTTTAGTTTTCCTGTTAGTTTTTGTATATCAATATAAAATGTATTCAGTTATCTTGTTATAGGTATAAAGCCAAAATCGAAAAATGTGTTTTATAGTGTTTATAATGATGCTATATTAAACTGTTCGGATAATGCCATTTTAAAAGGTTTAAGTTGATTTTTTTTTTTTTTAAATATATCATATTAGTTAATCTATATATTTTGTTAAATCTTACATATCTCTGAGCGAGCGATTATTAGCACATAACATGTAGCATTAGTGCTATAATCATTAAAATATGCTTTAAAACAAAAAATTATCAATAAGAAAATCATAATGTTCATTTTACGAGTCTTAAAAATGTTCATCTAGCTACTAGGCAATAGAATCGAGTCAATTTTCCTCTGAATTACCATTTAATCCTTTATAAAGACATTTTTTTGTTGATTATCTAAACAATTCCTACATATAAATCTTATACTAATTGCGCTTATTAAGTTATTAGTTACATTACATCAGTTATATTTATAAGTTACACTTATTAAGATATTATTATTAAGTTTAATTTTGTAACCATTAAGACCTTATAAAATAAAATGTATCATACATATTATTGTTGGTATAAGAATTACAAAAATTACAATTACTGATGTTATTGCATTTATGCTATTAATTTTTCTTTTAATAATCCATATAATAAAAAGCTTGCGTACGCGCCCGTAATGTTGTCATTACTTCATACCCGTGCAAGCAAGTTCAATTTTCAATCTGTTTAATAAGTGTGAAATTATTGTGTGATGATAAGGTATTTTTAGAATAAAATCGGAGGGTAAGATTTAAAAGAAAAAAAAGTGTTTAATAAAGAAATTTTATTCGCGCTTAGACAAAATTTTATGTTATTATATTAAAAGTCATTTTGTATTTGAGGGGGTAAATAATTTTTAAAAATGAGTATCTGTATTGTCATTATATTTAATTATATGGGTCTTTTTTACTTCTCTACCGCAAATCACTTTTCAATAAAAACATATGATTTCTTTATCACCGTTTACATACTTGTTAATAACTATCGCTACGTAGTTATAACCTCATTTTCAAATAAAGAAATAAATAGGTACACATGTTTTCAATAATATCAAATAAAATTAACAGCATTGAACGTATTTATTTGAAATTAATATGTACAATAAAATCGAATGTAGAAGATAATTGCAAAAGATTATTATTAAAGATTATTATATTTTATTATAGTAACTGAACACGCCAGAACGTACACAATAAAGGAGGTACCATGTAAGGAAAAGATGTAAAAAAAAAAAAAATATATATATATATATATTTTTTATTTTTTTTTATTTATATATATATATATAATTTTTTATACATATATATATTATTTTATTTTTTTTATATTTTATTTATATATATTTTATAATTTTTTTTATATATTATGTATATATATATATATATATATATATATATATATATATATATATATATATATATACATAATACCATATATAGTTAAACAACATGAAACAAATAATTACAGTAATAATATTAATTAGCAATACATAATAAGATACCTGCACAGAGCCAAACTTGACTTAAAGAGGATCGTATTAGAACATGAAGTGAATATTTCCATTTTTTTTCATAGAGGGCTTTGTAGTGAGAGTTGGCGGTAGCCTTGGACCAATCAGAAGCCAGCATTCTCTAGATCAAGTTAGCATCCGTCTCATTTCACTAGTTCAAATCTTTCAGTCTTAATTTGAATTATTCATGGCCTGGTTCGCTTCGGTTTGTTTCGAATGGTAATTATTTTAAATATGTGAAAACTGTTTTAAATGTTTTACCGTTGATTTATTTTAGTTTCTTCAGTGCTCGGTCATTATTTAATTATAAGTTCGTTCGGAAATCTGCCTGTTTTAAAAAACTAGGCGGATAGTGAAGTTCAAGAAAGAAGGCCATATTGGAACTGTGAGTTATAATATTTTAATAATGCATGGTTCTTACTTTTTTTAATTTGCATAAAGAAAACTGCTTTTTTATGTGTTTCATTCTATATCACACTTTATTACATCATTCTTATAACACTATTTCAATACTTAATAACTATTATTTAGCACACAAGTAATTAGTTAGAATAAATAGGTGTAATAAAGTAATGATAATTTAGGTATTTGTTATCACCACATATATATATATATTTTTTTTTTTAACAACTTTCATATTGTATTCTTTATTAAAATTTAAAACATGCCAATGAATATTACTGAAAATTCCCGTTAGTTTCATTACATAAATTGTAGTATATTAGCAACGATTTTAATATTATTGTAATATTTCATATGAAAAAAAAGAAGTTCTGTCTAGTATTCTACAGATAACATTTTTAATTTTATCTTTCACTTATGTACAAAAGTTTTGTAATTTGCTTGTTGTTTCAAAAACTTTGTAACTTTTGCAAATCCATTATTTTATTGAATATCTATATTCGTTTCATTGATTTTGAAGTTTTTTTTTAATGTTTATTTGGATGGGTAGAATATCATAATTTTGTTGTTGTAATTATAAGACTTTTTATTTAATTTAATTTACTGAACCTTTTTTTTTAAATGATATGTTGAGGATAACAATACTTTCTAAAAGCTCATAAATTTATTTTTAATTTTTATAATTTATTTATTTTTTTGCAAACTTTACCATTATATAGATTTTTAATGGTATGTATATTTTGATATTTTAAAAATTCTATTGCTGATGGTATGTCTATTTTTTTTATCCAAAATGTTGGTAATTTCTTTTTGTTCTATAGTAATAATAAAGTACTAAAGTCAAGGAAACTAATTTCATTATTATTTTCTATCTCCATGTTTAAATTTCGCTCAGTTAAAAGAAGAATTTTACATGAGAAGCGTTTGAAGTATGTTAGGTTTGCCGCTGTACCTTAACTCCCTGATAAAATATCAAGTTGGACGTTTTATTAGCAAACACTAAATACCTACCTTATTTTATCTATAAAAAAAAGTAAATGTTTAAAAGAAAAAACTTTTTACTAAACATTAATTTAATTCGGAAATAAAAATTAACTTAAAATATTTTATTGAATCTATTGAAGTACAAAATAATATTTTAAACATAAATAATGATGTTTTCAATTATCTATTCTTACAGAAGAAAAAAAGGATACCTTTGGTCATATTATTACAATACTCAAAATAATTTATTAATTTTGGGGAAAAATAGTTTTATATATTTTCTGTAAAGTTTGCTAAATGGTGCTTACGCCTTTTTAAAAAAAATGGCATCCATTTATTTCGTTACTATTTTTAGAAAACAAATCCCTTCCCATTGAATTTTATTACTGAATAACAATTATTAAAAAAATATCAATAATTGCAGAAAACACTCTCCAAATCAACAGTTTAATAATTACAGCAACTTATACTAACAATTGCTAGCTAATAAGGCTCAAATATTCTGTTCAAAGCGATCACGGAAAGGGATTAAGGATTCGAAGGGTGAATACGAAATTTGCTGAAACAAAAAAGTAATCAGGCCGGGAATTGATTTTGGGGAAATCTTATTTAAGAGTCTTCTACTTGTAAATAAGGTTTCGTCCAAAACTTGTTTAACTTAGATCTTATTAAAGTACAACACTAAATTTAAGTTCAACTACATCTATAATTATTTATTGCTAATTGAAGGTATATAATTTTCTTCCTAAATTTCTATAGCCATCTAAACCGTTCGGTTCCTCCGGAAATTATCGCAAAATATTTGTTCAGCTTCCGCAAATTAACCTATAAATCCTCAGATTGAAGCTCTGATGAAAATATTGATGTTAATTTAATAAAACAGTAATAAAAAAGACTATCGGATTAAAAGGCATTTATTTCAATGATAATTAAAAGTAATGAAATCAAATACATTTTTTACATATAGAAAATTAATAAATAAAAAAAATAACTAATAAAATTCCTCTTGGCAGTAGTTAACTTGCAAAATGATGATAAACAAATAAATAAAGAAAAGGGAGTCCCTTTACAAAGATTGAAATGTTAAAAGAAACCAAAATCAAATGATAAATACTTCTGATAAATCTGTTATATACTTATATAATAATGGATAAAGGAATATTGCATAGTACTTAATCTAAATAATAATGAGAAAATTATGCAATTATGTACAAAATTATGAAATTGTAGATTTATTTACGTGACGACCGTTATTACACCTTAAGGTAGACTTTCCCTGATACTACCCGCGGTTGCGGCTGGCAGAGATTGTTGGCAGTTGATTACAGCTTTGGCTGAATAGATGGGGACAAATTTCGCTGGGACTGCCGCGTACCTATACTGCTGCGTCCCTGACCGCTACAGGAGTCATACTGCCATTGCCGCAACGGTTCCCGCTGGTTTTCGTTTAACAAAATGTCAAAGAATGGATTTAATGAGAATAACGATGAATGTCTTGTAGAATTTTTTAATGAATATCATGTTCTTCATATAATAATATAAAAAAAAAATAATAAAAATAAAATAAATAAACTTCTTCGTTTGCTTCTTGAAATTTTATGATAATAATATAACGAAAATTGATAAAAAATAAACTTCTTTGTTTGTTTCTTTATTTCTTCTTTTTTAAAATATGATTTTTTTAAAAATTAACATATAGTAGAAGCACAAAATCGACCATTTTAAATAAATTTATCGTCGCGAGCACCTATAGCTGACGGATGTGAAAAAATCGAATTTTTGGAATTCCTTTCTTTTGCTAATTTATCAGTAGTATATTTGCAAAATAAAATGTTATAAACACAAACCTAGGACTCATAGAAGTTAATAGGCCGAGATTTAAAAAAAATAACTACCTATATACGTGGTAGCGACGATAAATGTTTTGATTTGTCTCTTTTCCATCAAGTGACTGCTTTAGTAGCTTTTCCTACCATAACTACTTTCACCATCCTTAACACAAAATTAAACTAGGAGATATTTTGTCAAAACAAATTTCTGAATCTTTTCCCATCATTCCGAAAATAGCCAGTTATTAACTTAGCCATAAAATCGTCCACTTTTCTGTGTTTGAAATATGCTGTTAGCATTAGATCTTGTTAATAACATGATTTCCTCTTACTGTTCTAATAAAAAAAAACAAGCATTATATCCATGCTGGAAACTTAGTGTTATTATTCCTTTCACTAAGGCTATAACGGATAGTTTTAAAGATTTTGACGATATAATATATTTACGATATATTATAACGATATAGTATGATTATTCATATAGGAAAGGTTATAACAATATAGGTTATATACGGTCGACCGATTTTGTTGCTTTTTTTTTTTTTTAGTAGGACTTTGACCCCCGATGCTTGGGTCTCAAATCGGGCTACCTGTGCACAATATTCGAAATACTTGTTTTCCAGAGACAGCATCGCTAAATTAGCTCTAACGATTTTGATGAAATTTGTCTAAAGCCTTCTTCTAAAAGCACTTTAATTTCTTATATTCATAGTACAATATATCCCCGAGAAAAAGCAGAAAACAAAGTTATGATAAAAAGACAATATTTTTTGCGCTTAACTAAAACTAAACAGTTCATGAAAAATGCTATTAAACTTTATATACTTCTTTAACCCTAAACAATAGCTGTAATTGTTTTTAGCCTGAAGAGGGTAAAAAATTGCAATCTTTCTACATATCAAAATTTCCATATATCGAATTTTTTTCACGGAACCTTCAAGTTCAATAAACAAAGGTTCGACTGTATTTTAAATGTTATCGTGCTTCAAAATTATAACAATATATAATAACTATATAACATGTTGTACTTTACTTTATAGACACCTGCTGTTTCGTAATTAAGTACAAAAGTACAAGTATAAGCTAGCCTATGACTTACTGCGCCTATGATTAACACTGTAAAATGTTAAAATAGGATAATATTTAAAATAGTTATATTGAAAACAGTAAATTAAAAAAAAATTGAATGAAATTATTATTATCTAATGAGGATAGGTAACCTGTAACTTCTTAAAAAGAACATTTCTACATGTAATTTTTCAAGTTGTACCTGTACTCTTGTACTTTATTATGAAATAGGGCCCAGATATTTTTGTATTTTATGAAATAAATATTTTAAACTATTCTTCGAAACACTTTCCTTGTTGCGATTCCAGTGGTACAACGAAGTTCTGAAATCTCTCCCTGAAGGCACCGCTATAAGAAGAGAACACACCCTACCATCCACCGCAGATGACGTTATGTATTCGAGACATGGCAGAGTAGGATAATAATAAAGAGAGATCGTAAGCGAGTGGATATGGCGTTATCTGGGTCCTTGATGGAGCATACCAACTTTACGACGGCTCACTTCTATGCTCCATCAAACAGCTCTATACTCACCGGAATAATTAGCAGTAGCTGAGGGCGAAACGTCCCTCTTAACCCGATTCCTTTCTATCTTCCTGCTCCTCCATTCTGGGAACTCCTTTATTATCAACTTCGGTTCCCGCGTTGTAGAAGCGGAGTATTCAGAGTATTAGTCGCTTTTCTCAGGAGTTCACTTCGTATAAGTCATGTGCATTCCAGGAGGTTGGGGGTTCCTCAACTTCTCCTGACCTAGATGAATAAGAGTTCGTGTAATATGCATGGCTGTGCCAGGGAATGCATTTAACAAACTTATCACTTAGAATTTGAGAATTATTTATTTATTAACCCCCATGTACTGTTAGCCACACTAGTTCCCGCACCGCACAGGGGTCAAAAACTGGCCTTTTGAGAAAAAAAAAACTCTCATTTTGTCTTTATCTGAATAAAACTAGAAGAAGATTATTTTAATGCATTTTTAACACTAAATTTTTTAACATTTGAAGATAAAATTCAAACGATATAGAAAATAATTGGGTCAATTGAGATATGGAAAATAAAGGGGAAAGTTGAAAAACAATTATATGAACATTAATAAAATATAATTTTATAAAAAAAAATAATAATTAAAAAAACAATTAATAAGGGACAAAAATATTTTCCAACTTTGATATAATCTTTTATGAACAAACTATTTGCAATGCGCCTTGTTGTACATAGTAACTTAGAGCTTTCCAGTTGGCATTCCTTAATAAGCAAAATGAAAATGTTTTTTTCTTCATTCACTGTACTTATTGCAGGTCCATAGAAAGTTAATATTATCCTCTTTTTCTGCGGAATTACACACCGGGCAGTTATCGATATTGCCATTCGTCGATACTGCCATTCATCCATACTGCCAGGCATCCGCGGCTTTGGACTAAGATTTAGCAATTCCATTCTACAGCGGAAAATCGACCTTATTGATACGAGATCAAAATGATCATTTAAATAGGTTGTGACAGTACCCGCAATTAACCCTGCATAGATATTAAAAACAAAAATGATCTCAATCTAACTAGTATTAGCAAAGATACGTCGTATTGGACTTTTCATCCATGTTAAGTTTTCCGAATAGCTTGAATGCTATTCATCTCCGGGAGAATTTAACACCTTAATCGGATCAATATCAGGGACATTACTTAGTGTATTGTGTTAGTGGACAGAACAGGGTCCTATTGTGTTAGTGGACAGAACAGGGTCCTATTTCATAATAAAGTAGAAGTGAGAAAAGAAGAAGTGGAAAGTTTTGTGTTGAGAGGTTACAAGTTACTTATCTTCATTAGATAATAATAATTTTATTCATTTTTACTTCCTTGTACGCAGTAAAAGAAGATTGTTCGCTAAAAGTTCCTGTTTTCAGATTTCAACGGACGTCGCCATAGAAAGTTAACATTTTGTATTTGGGATTTTATATATCTAAAACGTCTCTTTTTGGCCACTAAATGATTAACGGAAGTGGTAATTTACTTGAAAGTCATTATTGATTTTCATCAAAAATTATATTAAAATATAATGAAAAACATTTCAAAATTGGTATATAAGACTTTTATATCAAAATAAATAATATAATAAATTTGGGTTAAAATTGGCTAGCCGGAAATGGTACGTTGCTTGAATGTAATAAGTAACTTTCATCAAAAATTATATTAAAATATAATATAAACATCCCAAGTTGGGTAAATACGACTTTTATATCCATATAAATAACACACTAGATTTTGGATAAAATTGGACAACCGGAAATGGTACTCTACCTGAAACATTTTTTTGTTTACTTCTCGCGTTTTTTTTTGTTTTTGTTTAGCCATCTATTTATAATTTAATATGCGTAAAAGAAGTCATGTGGTGTCCACATCAGATATTTCTTGGGAGCTTTTTTTCTCTGCGTCTTCCATCCTACATCTAACTTCAGTCAAAATTCCGCGCAGTTCGGCGACATTTGAAGTATTAATTCCGAATTCTTACCACTTCCGGTACCAATGAATTTTCTTTTTCATCACCTCTTTGATGGCATGAAAAAATATGGATTTTATGATTATTAATCTAAATAGGGGTTATTAAATTGAATTCCTGATATAAATAAAACTATCGTATGAATAATTATATTTTTCCGTATTTATTTTATTGTTTTTTACTTCCTTGTACGAAGTAAAGGAATTATTGTAATCGCGAAATTTTGGGTTTTCAGATTCCAATGGAAATATCCATTTCGGCTATTTCTGAATCCATTTTGACTAGTTTCGTCATGACGCCTGTACAATGTTCGTTCGTATCTCGCTTAACACAAAAATAGTTTACCTTAGGAAGTTAATATTTTGTATTTAGGGTTTTTATAATATTTAGTTGTGCACCTCCCTTTTTGGTCACTACATCATCACCGGAAGTGGTACTTTATTTGAAGGTCTTAATAGACTTTCACCAAAAATTACATTTAAATATAACAAAACCATCTCAAATTTGGTATATATAATTTTGATATCAATATAAATTATGTACTATATTTTACTTAAAATTGGCAAACAAGAAGTGTTACTTTACTTGAAGGTCATAATAGACTTTCATACAAATAATACAAAAGATCCCAAATTTGGTTTGTAAGAGTTTTGTATCAATTTAAATAACATACTAGATTTTGGATAAAACTGGCCAGCCGGAAATAGTACTTTACCAGAAACATTTTTTTTTTTTACTTCTCGCGTTTTTTTTTTTTTTTATGAGTCATCGATTTATAGTTTAATAGGTGTAAAAGAAAGCCATGTGGTGTCCTCATCACATTTTTCAAGTTTGATTTTTTTCTCTGCGACCTCCATCTTACATCTAACTTCGGTCAACCTTCCGCGCGGATCGGCGACATTTAGAGTATCAAAGTTAATTCCGAATTCTAACCACTTTCGGTACCAATAAACTTAATACAAATAAAACTATAGTATAAATATTTATTTTTTTCCGTATTTCTTCTTTTTTTTTTTTTTTACTACCGTTCGACATAAAGCCAATTAAATTAAAAGATTTTAGACATGAGTCAAACCAAGCCCACATGTTTGTCCTTTTCTTGATGAATTCCCATTAAGGATAGGAGGACCCTGCATGGTTGGTATGCAGTATTCCTTCCACAATATCCACCCGAGCAGAGAGGAAATTAGTTAATGGTTGGACTGAGGGTTAACTCAGCCGGGCAGTAAAGAGGAGCGCAGGTGATTGCTGGAGGGTTGGTTTACGACGCCCGCCATTAAAAGGGCCTGTAATATTCAACGTAAACCGTTTTACGACGCGAGCTAAAGTCTGCGGCGACGAGGAGCTGCATCAGTCTAATTGTACCAGGACCAGTACCAGCTCCTGCCCAATGCGCCCCAATCTCGACCAGCAACCGGCTTTAGGGGCTTTGTATACGCTAACTTCCTTAATTGAGATTAGAAATTTAATTCTGTTGTATATTAAGTCTATTCTAATTATTGTCACTGGTCTTTTGTCGAAAAGACATGCCAGTTATTTTTTATAACTGATACATCTTATCTATGTAGTTATAACAATATAGCTGCTATCTAAATAGTTAATTATATCGATGTCGTTTTTACTTCCTTGTACGAAGTAAAGGAAGTATTGCAATCGGGAAAATTTTCGGTTTTCAGATTTCAACGGAAATATAAATTTTGGCCATCCCTGAATCCATTTTGAGAAGTTTCGTCCTGACGTCTATACGTACGTTCTTACCTGCGTATCTTTACTTTTTACGACTACCTTTATGATAGGAACATATGTCACAAATCAGGTGACTGAGACTCGCCTGGTTCCAGAGTTAAAATGTATCAAATATCGTTTGAGCTCATAGCAAGCGGTCTCACCCGGGTATCAAACTAATATATTATATATTAATATAATAAATTTTAAGGCGGATATGATGGAAAAAGTCAAAGTGTCTAATTTCCATGAGCTTTATAAGGATTTAAACAGTGACTTAGATGACAGGCATTACATGTTAGATGGGAATAAAATGGATTTAATTAAGCTTATTTTTAGGCTGCGAGGACAATTAGTCCATCTTAACAATAGTATATAATGAGGAGTGAGTAACAACGATTGTGTACTCTCTGTAATTTAAATGTAATTGTGGATTTATAACACTACATTGCTGCTTGTCCTATTTTACAAGGATATAGGGCCAAGTATTTTAGGAAAAAATTACTAAGTCGTCATGAACTAATAGACTTATTAAATGGTAAGGATTGGAACAGTTTGTACCAGTACCAGTACCACATGTCAGCTTATGGCTACAGAATGTTAATGATTCCGCAATATAATATATAATATTCTTCTCCTATATGTAAACAAAAATTACAAAACCAAATGGATTACATATAAATTATATGTTTTTTATTATTTATTTGATATATAATATATTTAATTAAGATTTTTTTTTCTTTTTTGTTTCTTATTGTATAATGAGAGATTGATAAATTTATTATTATTTATTAGGGATTGATTGCCACTTCTATAAATTTGTTTTATTGAAAACTAGTTTCGAATGTTATACCATTCATTCATCCTCAGTTCTAAAAACACACACAAATTCAAAAAAAAGCAATTCAAAATATAGTTTGGTATTATTATACACATTAAATTAGATGTAATGTAAATCAGTATTATAAAACATTTATGAATTATGAATTTAATTAAGACAAGAAATCAAATACATGTTGGTACTCACTAAGGTTTAAATGGATTATATTAAACAGAAAAGTTTGTACTGGTTTCTTCTCGCACTGAACTAACAATGAAAGAAAGGTGGGATGATTATTGGTAAACGGTTTAAGGGTCCAGTTTTCCAGTAATGCCGGTGAGTAATTGGTTTTTCTGTTATAGATGGGAATAAATTTAAGATTGGACTATTGGAGATATTTATTTGGTCATTTAAGTAAAAATCTGGATTGGATTTGAAGGATTTTATTATTTCATGTGCTTCATATATATTTAATTTGAGGCTATTTTCAAGGTGATGTATTAATTTAACTCCTGAGTCTTTGATGAATTTATGTTGTTTTTTTTATTTAAATGAATTGCAAAGTTGGAATTATCTGTCTTATTATTTTATGCACGTATATGTTCCTTTAATCTCTGATTTAGCCATCTTCCAGTTTTTCCGGTGTATTGGGCTGCACAATCATTACAATTTAGTTCGTATACTCCGCTTTTTTGGAATGGGTCTCTTTTGTCTTTAGGAGAAGGGAAATATGAGGATAGGGTTTTTTCTATTTTAAATGCAGGGTTTAATCCTAGTTCATTCCGATCATAATCCGATCATAATTCATTTCCGACTTTGGTGGATATATGGCCGTAATATGGAATCAAAACATAATGTTTCGGGGTGGGCCTATCTTCGGGGGTTGTTGAATATATATCATTAATTGTCTTTTTTTTGTATTTGTTTTTTCTAATATTATATTTTTTTAATATAATGCCTTATTGTATATATCAGGCAACTCTTGGTAGACGGTATTATATCATGTCAACAAAGGCTTGTCAGGGAATTGGTTTTTTTGTGTTAATAGAGAGGATGTAAATTTATTTTCAATAAAACTTTTTATCTATCTATCTATATCAATATAATATCAAAATAAACGATCCTCGAATTATCCTTTTATGCTCTGGAAAAGTGCACTCTAGTAATTAATCCCGTCAACGAACTATATTAAGGAAATAAAAATTTAATTCCTGTTATATCCATTTTTTTTCCAGTTTAGTTTATTTTAAAAAAGACGTTTCGATTAATAAGCGTTCGTTATTTATTCGATCCATAAAGGTTATTGCCGTACAGGTAATTTAAATCTTCCCTTTTAGTGCGGATTTATCGAGAAATTTGGGCTATAATTTGGAGTACCTGCCATAAAACGGGTCGCCATCAATAGAAATTAAAGATCGTAAGGACAAGCTTTAATATTTTTATAGCTTGTAGGATAATTACTGAGGAAGGGTTGGAAATAATATTGCCGAGCGGGGTGGGATCATTGTTCAATTAAATATTTTATCGTCGCCAATCTTCCGGAATTGTATTACCAGACTTAGCTCCGCTAAAGTTACCTATCCCACTTCCCTGATGTTATTATTATGTATTTAAATTTACATTAATTTAATATGTTCTACTAATTATATATATTTTTCTAGGATAGGAGTATAAATGTCAAGGATCTTTCAAATTGGCCGAAATGCTCCTGTTAAAAGCAATATAATCTTATGCTTTTCAGTACACTTTTTAGGTTCATAAATCAAAATGTGAATGTTCGTAAATAGAAAAAGAAAAAAAAAAAAAAAGATACATATTAATAACCCAATATTCGACTCTAGTATTATATAGATGGTTTGTGAATTGCAGACCATTGACCATTTTATTAACTTTAAAAAATAAAATTCTGTTTAAAATGAAATAAAATAAATCATAAATAAAAAAACGCTGTAGATATTTCAAAAATATCTGATGTGTCAATTCGCACGACTTTCCTTGCCGCTTTGTGAGTATCTGGAATGTTGTGGGAGATGCATAGTTTTCATGTTAATACGAACTATACTTTAAAGACAGTTACAAAGTCCAATGCGCTGTATCTTCGCAAATAATGGTTCGATTTAGATGGCTATTGTTTTGTTATGTAGAGAATTTCATTACCTTTCAAATATATACATAATTAACTATAAAATGCATACTTTGTGAGTTCCTTTTTCGCCATAACTTTTTTTTTTCTGCTTTTTCGCGGGTATGTTTTATGCAAATGGATAGTGAAATAGCTGTATGGAGTAGAGAATATAAAGATAGGAAATATAGAAGACTAAGGCGAGTTTCGTTTTGGTGCTACAATCTGTAGAAATGTTTGTTTCCAATGTTTTTGTGTTGTCTGGAAATAAACTTACTTTTAAAAACTTCTATTTTTTTTTTACCCAATAATTTTCATCTAAACTTACTAACTGTAAAAAAAAATAATAATAATAATAATAATATTATTAGGGGTGATATAAAATTTGTAAAATAAATTCCTACCCCTGCCAGGAAATAATTTTGGGAACCACTGCTTTAAAAAAAAAAAAAAAAACCCTAGGTCATGAGTTTCCAAAACTACACAATTCGGTTATTTTAATGTAATTTTTTATAAAGTAAATTTTTTTTATAAATGATGTATTACATTTTAACAATATTTTTTTTGTAAATTTTCATTGTTCTTGTAACTGGTCCCTTATTAAATCATTGGTTTGTAAAGTTATAAATTATTCCTTATTTTTTTTATATTAAATTACATATTAACAATATCTAACGATTAATTTATCGAAAAAAATAAGCTGTGTCCGTCACCAACCATGTACCGTGAGATACAAAAAGGTTGGGGACTCCTGCCTTAGAGTATATAGAAGTATATTATTTTATTTTATTATATATATATATATATATATATATATATATATATATATATATATATATATATATATATGTATATAAAATATTGATATTATTTTAGGTTAACACTAAGCAATTTTCATTTATTAAACAACATGCCACTTCCCTCGAATGCTAGTTAACCTGCTGAAGCGAACCTTTTGCGACAAAGCCAAATTAAAAGTTGCTGGCACTGGAAGCACACAATACAACATACATATTGTGCTAAGAGGAACAGAGACATATACCACAGGATAATTATCAAACTGTCCCTCAAGGGAAACAATTAATATTTACTTTGGAGTGTTGTGCCTCGCAGGAGTATTAAAGAGTCCTTGCAAAAAGTCTAATATCCTTCGCCGCTCTGTCACAAAGGACTGGTGATAATATCGGGGCGTGTGCCGCGGTTTGTTCAGACTCCTGCGCAACCTCTTGTTTTTCATTAAGCGTATCGTCCCTCTGGCACAGGATCATCAAGTGAACTGATGGCTGGTTGGGATCTCTCAGTATGGGAAGAATCTCATCAAGAATCTGAAGAGGAAACTTATTTCCATGTGGGTATCTAAGGGTAAACTTTTTTCATTTCTTTCAGCGAAATGCAAATGTGACTTGAATGTGCCTTGCAGATGACTCTGATTCAGCAATATGAATGTTTGTTCTCTTTTCTCATTAAGTAAAGAATAAATTTATGAATAATATTTCTTACTGGAAGACTATGATTTTATACCAATAAAAAGGAAAATCTTCCCAATTTTAATTTTTATTGATAGTTGCTACCACAAATTTCCAATGTTTTGGGGTTCTGCCCCATCATCAGGACCATTCTTATTAATATTAATAATAATAATACTTGTTGAGTGTTCATAATTTTAGTTTATAAACCTAAGTAGAACACAATTTTATTTACCACCATTTTGCAGACCAGAAAATGCCTGCAAAGTTCAATCCATACTGTGAATGAGAACGCAATATATCACTATTTGTAAGATTACATAGAAAGCATACTTATTATATGTTGCATATCTAAAAATATCATACTTATTATATGTTACATATCTAAAAATATCAGACTTATTATATGCTACATATCTAAAAATATCTGTTGTGTCCATCCGCACGATTTTCCTTACCGCTCTAGGTTCAAGTCAAATACAAAAATATGTTTGCTATATATTTCCTTATATTAGTCCTAATTTTTTTATTTTTATTTATGTTTTATTTTGTAAATAATCAAAAATTATATTTCAAATGCACATCTAGAATATTCCAGGAATATAGGATATAGTTTTCAATTTATCCAAAAACTAGACAAAGGTGGACCGGTGTCCATTGAAAAGTGTGCAGAATAATTTATAACATTTGTACAAAATTCGAAACGCTACATCTCTGCGAATACTGGTCCGATTTGGATGATTTTTTTTTTTTCGTTTTTTAGTAAATTTTATTAACATTCTAATGACTTTGTAGTGGCCAAAAAAATGTATATTTTTCTAGTTATGCGGAAATAAAATATTGTCATAAAATTTTTCCTGCTTTATCTCTAGGATGTATCTATACATGAATATATATGAATAGTTAGTCTGTAAGTAGAAGAATTTTGGCAAGTTTCATCTAAATCATTAGAGCCGATTTTTCGCTACAGTCTATAGACAACCTTTTTCGAATATTGCCCAGTCGATATTGCGAACAAGTTTCCTGATATAGTAAATAGGAATCAGGGGCCGAAACCCGACAATATAAAAAAAACAAAAAAATCGGTTCACCCTTTCAACAGATAATCGTGGCTCAGACACTGACCAATGGTTCAAAATGATTTTTTGTTCAGCTTAGAGGTATCTGAAAGGCATAGATCCGTTAAAAACAGGTCATCGAAATTTGAATCTAGCCTATTTGTGGTAGGAAAGTAGAAAAAAACATAGGTGTTTGAAAATTTTCATTTAAAAATATGTCAATAAGCTGTATTTAAATACTTTGTCAATTAAAAATTCTTTTATAAAAACAACTATACTATGCTCTTCTATTTCAATGTTCTGTTGATTGGCAAAGTATTTAAATAATTATTGACATATTTTTAAATGAAATTTTTCAAACACCTGACTATGTTTTTTAAATATGTACAATATAATATGTATGTACCTGATGATGGGACAGAACACCGAAACGTAGAAAATTCATTGTTGTGAGTGTCAATAAATATTTAAATTGGGAAGACTTTCCTTTTCATTATCTTTTTACTGGTAAAGAATAAATTATTCATTTATTTATTTGTGTATTTATTATAAAAAAAGGAAATATAATTTAAAAATCAAACCAGATCGTTAATCATAATCAAAATTATTGTTTATAATTTATGGGCATAGACCAATTGATGTTACCATTTAATCGAACATAGCTCTAATATTTTCTAAATTAATGCATCTTCTTTACTTGTAAGATATATTGAATAATAAAATCTCCTAAAACTGTTTATTATATATATATATACATACATATATTTTTTTTTTGAGCATTATAATAGAAAAATATTTTTATTTTTAGGTTTTTTATTGTTTCCTTAAGAGATGTACTTATTAGTACATGGAAGATTGTATTTATTTTTTTTTTATCATTATGATAAGATTTTATTATTTTTTATTAGCTATCTAAGATTAATAACTAGGAAGTGGGATTAAGGCCAAATCCGAGCTAGCGGTCAAATAAACTTTGGCCTAATAATGTTTGAAATTGTAATTGAAATTATTTATACTTAATAATTAATAAACATTATTTTATTTATTTATTTTTATTTTTTTAATATCCTAAAACTGTCCATAGGTAATCAAAAGAAAAAAATGATTCAGTTAAATTGAAAAATTTTCATTAAAATATTTTCATAACTCAGCATGCCCCAGCGAATAATCCAATTTATTTATCAAATTGCTTCAAATTAAAAAGAACGTTCGGACTCTGTTCTTTTTTGAAATTTTCTTCTTGTAAAAAAATGTAAATATATGAGGGTTATGAAAATTGTTATTAAAAAGAAATTCCAAGAGATTATTTCTTAAAAAACAACTTAGCCTATGCATAAATATAATTTATACTTCCTAGCGCAATTTTATTAGAAATGGTTATGCCGGATTATCCATAGTTAAATCGGAAACGTTTAATACAAATACCTATCATAATTACTCGATTTCACAAACATTTTCTATATAAAATTTATACAATTTTATTATCCAATTATACAATTTTAGGAGAAAGATGGTTCTAAAGAAATATCAAATGACGGTATCGTTAGAAAGACATTTATTGTATAGTTATGTTATATATTAGAACCTCTCATATATTAGAATTTCTTCTAAAATACGACTAATAAACAATTTCAGTTTCTATTGAATATAAACCCAATGTAGCAATCGTGAAAAAACAATGAGTTACGAAAAAGAAATCATGCTGGAGTTATAAGCTTACAAAATCCATTCCATTGTATAAGTAATAAAACTGATTCTTAATTTGGTAATTTTGTTTGTTAGTTGACCTAATGAAAATTTTTTGTAAAATAATATTTCCATTTCAATTTTTCTGTTTGTCGCACCGAGTTAGTCATATAATTTTTCATCTGTCACTGTAGTTAAATTATCTATTATCCGATTTAGAATATTGTATAATTGATGTTCATCATTTGTTTTTATAATTAGGCTTAGTATTTTAAAATTAAAATTTCTCGTTTTCCCATCTATACTGAACTAAATCCCAAATAAATTTACAGTTTTTAAAGAAAAACTCAAAATAATAACGACTGTAAAGACAAATAATTAATAATGAATATTTTAATAATATTTCAAAAAATTAAAAAAAAAAAAATAGGGATTGATCCTTCTATACCACCAACAACAAAAAAAAAAAAAAATTACAAAATACAAAAATGTTGGGTATTTAATCTATCCGATATTCATTAAGAAGTTCAATGTTAATTTCTTGAATCAATTTCTTCACCCCCTTCCTTTATTTTTGATCCTTCCCGTTATCTTCATGTAAAATAATGTTTTTTATTAGCCAGTAACTTTCATTGTAAAAAAAATATAAATAAATAAACAAAATAGGACAGCCGTAGCGATGTTCTGTAATTGTTTGTTAATTCTTTCTAAAATATTCAAAATTCATGATTACAGAACATATCAGGATTCATTGGTTTTTTCGAAAACATAAATGTTATAAATAGAAACTATTTTAAATGAATGATCATTGGAGTAATTCAGAGGTTACATGTGTTATTTACCACCTTCCAATATTTTTTTGAATCTCTTAAATCCGATGACGGAGATCTGAGTTGTTCAATTTGAATTTCGGCTTCAGATTTCCATTCCCCTGCTGAATACGAAAAGTTTCCCCAGAGACCAGCTTTCAGCCGGGCGAAATAGGGTAACCCAACACTCATCTCTAGTAATATATAGATGGTCTGTGAATATGAGATATTTTTATTAACTTTAAAACATAAAATTTCGTTTATAATAAAATAAATCATAAATAAATAAAAAAAAAAAAAAACGTTTCTCTTAATGATTTATTGAACTTTGTTATTTTTCATTACAAAGTCACTTTAAGGATTTAAAGAAAAAAAAGTTTTCTTTATATTCTGCTATATTTATCATGTATATATTTAAATTATACAAAATGTCTACTATAGGACACTTTTTATTAAAGTACATACAGTAAAACCTTGTTTATCCGGACTAGGACCAGAGGCAATTCGGATAATCGAAAATACGAATTATATGGGAAATAAGGAAAACAAAATTCTTAAATAAGCAGACGAACCGTTCATTACGGTACATAAAAAGCTATTTATAGCTGTTGAGTCAATCGATTTCAACAAGAGATGGGTTATGACAGCCGCTAGTGGTGACAGTGACAAGCTGTTCCTGTTCCACAGATGTACTTGATACTTTTTGTCACATGTTACAATTTTTTTTTTTTATTATTATTTTTTGTTTTGTTTTTTAACGTTCTTTTCTGCGAAATGTTCAGACAAACAAGACGGGTTGTTTCTACATGTTACCATCCTAACTAACTAGAGTGGGTAGTAAATCAGAATTTTTTAAAATTGGTATTTTTTGTGAACTTCATGTCACTCTTCCAGGACGTCAAAGAAATAAGTATTGATAGACGATATTGTATAATATATATATATATATATATATATATATATATATATATATATATATATATATATATATATATATATTTTAGATGTAAATGATGGATTTACTTCTTCTTCAATGTACTAACTATAATAAAAGTTTTATTTCTTCTTTCTAATTTACTAGGCTACAAAATATATTGTTTCGAGATTATATATTAACATAAATATTATTTTTTTGTAAAATTAGATGAATGTTTTATTTTCTAATCTCTTGTTCCCTGTTTGTTTTTTCTTGTTTTAAGCCTTTTTATGATGAACGATTAATAATAATATGTAAATGTTGATATTTTTTATTTTTAATTGTACATTTATTTATTTTTGGGGCAACAGTATATTTTGCAATCATTTTTTGAAATTGTTATTATTTTATATAATCAACAATTAATGAAGCCTTTTTTATAATCAACAATTAATGAAGCCTTTTTTATAATCAACAATTAATGAAGCCTTTTTTATAATCAACAATTAATGAGTAGTTATACATAAACTTTGAATAAGAGAAAAACTAAAATGTTAAATTTTTTTTACAAAGTTACTAAGTATTTATAATAATTATTTAAATGCATTATTCAGAATAACACGATTAGAACGAATTATTTATTTATAACGATAATCTTGTTGTCAGTGTTTCTACAAAAGTTTGAAAAATAAAATCAAAACTCCATGTTTTTGCTAACATAGAGTCAACAGCCAATACTTTATTTCCTATTTAATCACACTGTTAATCAACTAGGCTACACAATACATACTTTCATCACACTTATAATAATAAATTTTATTATAGATTGAAATTATTTATTTTATTTGCATTTAGGTATTTGTTTAAAACCTTTGTGGCTGTATACATTTTTTCAGTCAACTTTCATTTAAATCCTGGTGCAAGGCTGTGACTGAAAGTAGCTGCTACTTTTAGGTTATTATATTTTCGCGTACCTGTTACCAATCGGTATCTGTGACAAAGTAGCAGCTTGTTACATTCTGACCCATCTATAATTTCAACGTTCTGTGATAGTCTAGTAAACCTTTCTTAATTTCAACAAAAAGTATTTTATTATCATAATATAGTTTACAATCTGTTCAGGAACTGTACATTGAATCAAACTGAAAAAGCGAATATTTTGACTCATTTGCCTATATATATATATAGTTATGTTCTTGCCATCATAGTTAGAAACTGTTATCTAATGTGTTCAGCTGATATAAATTATTTGCCACTTCTATAAATTTGTTTTAATGAAAACTAGTTTCGAATGTTATACATTCATCTTCAGTTCTAAAAACACACAAAAAAAAAATCAACAATAAGCAATTCAAAATATAGTTTGGTATTATTATACATATTAATTTAGATGTAATATAAATCAGTATTATAAAACATTTATGAATTATGAATTTAATTAAGACAAGAAATCAAATACATGTTAGTACTCACCAATGTACAAACTTTTCTGTTTGATATAATCCATTTAAATCTTGGTGAGTAGCAACATATATTTGATTTCTAGTCTTAATTAAATTCATAATATAATAATACCAAACTATATTTTGAATTGCTTATTTTTATATTTTTTTTGTGTGTTTTTAGAACTGAAGATGAATGTATAACATTCGAATCTATTTTTCAACAAAACAAAGTGGCAAATAATTTATCAATCCCTAATTCTTGTGTAATGTGAACATTAAATAAAAAAGTCTAAAAATCTGTTCCGGATAATCTGGAGATTCGTATAAACGAGATTATACTGTAATATATACACGGAATGCAGTAAACAAGAACATATGATCGATTAGAGACATTCCTAGAGATACGGAATATCTGTGGTGGGTTCTAGTGGTCTGTGCTGAAGAGGTATGTGAGAGATCTGAGTCTATACCAATGTTCAGATGTTCTATGTGATAGATAGAAAATAATTTTATTTAGAGAATTTTTCAAAATTACAGTAAATGACAGAAATAGAGAGCATGGTTTCATTTAAACCTTATCATCTTCAAATTTTTATGTACTAAGAAAAGATTTTAAAAACACGTAAATCATAACTCCTGTCTAATAACAGTTTGAATACTATTCTTAAATATATTATTTAAATTATTAAATTAAATTAATTATTAAGGTTAAGAACTCAAAATCCCTCACACAGTAAGCTAAATCGTGCTGTGTGTGCTATTCGTTTATTCGTGAAATAGCATGTTAAATATAAGCGAATAGAAAAAAAAGCACGCATTTACGTATTAAAAGTATCTTGTAAAGTATCTTAAGTATGTACACCTAATTGTTAACATTATTCATATTGGTTAAACTATGCATAATCATTACATATATAATCCTATATAATCCTATATATATCCTATATATATAATATATATATATCCTATATATATATATATATAATATATATATAATCCATATATCCATAATATATAATTTAAAAAAAAAATTAAACTTTTTTATTACAAAAACTAATAGGAGCATCAAAGATTGGCTATGTTACACTGTCCTCAGCATAAACTTTTTTGTTATTTACCTATACCCTTTCTTCTGATATCTTTCTTTACTTATAATTATTTTTTCACAATTCGTTCAACTAGTTTTGGATTTATTTGTTACTTTTTACTAATAATCTAGACTAAGAGATATGATTGGATGAGAGCTTATAATTTTAATTTATTAATTATGTCTACATAATAATTTTTTTATCTTTTTTTATTTTTCTTGTGATTCGAAAATGTTATAGCGCATGATATGTTTTGCTCGTTTATATTTCAGAGCACCAAACTTATACGACTTTTTTTCTTCTTTTTTTTCTCTCGCATAGTAACCCTAAGCAAGAAGATTTTATTTACTAAGTGTATATACTCCATCAAAACAGTATAATATATGCATAAGATGTTCAGTTTACATTTTAAATTATATTAATGTGTTATATTAATGTAAAGTATACTTAAAAATTAAAATATCAAATAAATAAATAAAAATAAAAACTTAACGAAACAAAAATAAAATAACATATTTTGAACAAACAAATTGGATTATTGCTAGGATTTTCTATAAATATGTACATAAAAAAAAATTGAGCATTAAAGAAAGAGAGATAAAATTATACTAAAACAAAATCAGTAGATTAATACAATTAATTATAAAGAGAATAAGTTTAAAAATAAAAAAATAAAAATAAAGCAGAAAATAAATAAAATGTTATGTACATACCATATACTATTACACCAGATGATTAGGGATTCGGTTTGGATGATTACCTTGAAGATTAATTTTAGGGATGAAGGACATAAACTCCTTTTTTGAATTTTTTAAAGATTTTACGATCCATGAAAGTATTGAATAACACTTGTGCTAGGCTTTAGTCCTCTTGGGGTAAAAAAAAAAAAAAAGAAAAAAAGAAATTGTCCCCCAAAAAATAAAAGTTTCCTCAGTGAATGATGTAAAATAAGAAAATTTTGTAAAAAATTAAGAGTCATTTTATGGGAACAGTGGCATGCGTTATCCCACTCGCACTGCCCCACTGCTCCCTTAACACGTATGGCCGAAAGGCCAGGAAGGGTGGAAAAAAAAAAGACCTCTTGGGGTACGCCACAGGTTACGGAAGGATGTACTTGACACCTCATTTTTTAAAAACAGAGAAAGTGACTTATGTACTCTTCAAGATCGAAAGGCAATCTAAACATATGCCTCTCCCCCTTCCTATAGCAGATCCCAGGCTTATTATACCAACACGCTAGGGAAACAGAAGGGAGAAGAGTTGGTTATGAGTTAGACTGGATGTTCCCGTATCCTGAAGAATTCAATGCGTACTCTCGGGAGATCGGGAGCGGGCAAAGTTGGTCCCAGATGTCCCAGCAGCGTGGTCTTTTGTTCCTCGGTCGTATTTGTTAATATCTATGCTAAGCAGCTTCCTTTATCGTCTTCAGTTCTTGGGGGCGCTGCTGATGCAATTCTGGATGTCTATTTGATCCTAGTGCCTTCCAGAGGTTCTTCAAAAATTTCAGCAATCTTATTTCTAATAATATAAATATTCTTTTATCCCTTTTCATATTAAGCTAAATACATTAAATTTTACACAAAACAAAATTTTTCTGTTGATTAAAAATAATTATTCTTTCATGTCTTTATCTTACAAGACACACAGCCCTCTAAAGGGTGATCTTCAAGTTATTTTATTTTTCAGGAAATAACAAAAAACAAACAAAAATATCTGATGCGTCCACTCACACGACATACCTTACCTTACCTTACCTTACCTTCCTTACCTTACCTTACCTTACCTTACCTTACCTTACCTTACCTTACCTTACCTTACCTTACCTTACCTTACCTTACCTTACCTTACCTTACCTATTGACTGTTACTTCGCTAATTTTAATCAGATTAAGATTTTTATTTTTAATGTTGTAGAGAATTGAATTACCTTTCAAATGAGCATCTAGATTATTCCGTGAGATGTATAGTTATCAAGTTTTAAAAATCTAAATATAAGTGAACAGTTTACCAAAGGAATATGTACAGAATACTTGACTAAAAATGAGTATAAAGTTCAATACGCTATATCTTTGCTAATATTGTCCCGATTTGGATGGTCTTTTTTTTGTTTTGTCGGGAATTTAAAAAGCTTTCGAATAGACATGACGAAATCGGCTCAGGTGACTCTGAAACTCATAAAATCGGTCCACCCGTTGAAGAGTAAATCATGGAAGAGACAGACTGGCAGACTAATGTAAAAAATGTTTTTTTCCGATTCAGGGGGCTCTGGAACGCATAGATCCGTTGAAAACTACGCATCGAGCGGTAGGAAAGTAAAAAACAGTTGAAATCCATATGATGGTATAGACAGATCAACCCCTAATTTAAAAATATATTTTCATTGAGGTACTAAATATAACCTAACCTCACATTTGTTAACTTAACAGTGGTTTGTCCGACCTAAAAAGCTTACATTGCCCCTTTTCGGTGAAACCTGCAGAATAGCCTGTATTTTCAAGTGGATTCCCATTGGAAGGTGTTATAGTAGTGAATTTCTTCCTTTTTGGTGGAGGGAAATGACAGAAAATGCCAAGACGAAAAGAAAATAGCAGCAATTGTTCTGCAAGCAATACTTTAGAATAACAGACTCAAACGATAATAATGACGTACAAATTTTTTTTAGCAAAATGACCCGAAACGGGCCATCTATCACATAGGATACCAATGATTTATGAGCAAAATGAACCAAACTGGGCATTGTATGTTTAAAAATAAAAATTGTTTTTGGATCTTATCTGTCCAAATTACGACAATAGAATTTCAATTGTTATTAAGAATATTAAATGAAGAAAACGAATAATGTTTTTAATAGCAATAGAAAGGTAAATGAATAATAGAAAAAATCATTATTATTTATTATTTATCATTAGAGATTATTTATTATTCCATTTCGACCGAAGTAATGGAGTTTCAGGAAGTTCTTTTGCGTTTCCTAGCATGCATACCAATTTAACATCTTGAAAATTTCAATACTTCTACAATAATAACAAAGAAATCTGGTGCGATACGCGCATCTCACAACTTTTCCTTACCGCCCTATAATAATAATCTTTTAAAGATAATTTTAAATAGTTCACATAAACACTACTCGAAATAAAATCTGCAGCATTCACTTCTTCACGTCATCCCTCACTTGGTGGGAGGAGGTTCGGTCGTATCCGTCTCCGTTCGGACGCCCTCGGCTTTCCATCTAGTCTTGTAATCTTTTTTTTTTTATGTTTTTTTGAGAACATAATTGCATATGATTATTTACATAATTTATCATAAAATACTTACTTTTCGATTTATACACAAACAAAATATTCTTTTCCTCTTATCTTTTTTCCCTGCATTTCCTCGGCAATGTACTACATATTTGAAAAGTTGAAGGGCTTTACGAAGAATAATTTAGGCTAGTTTCATCAAAATTGTTTGAGCCGTTTTCGAGAAAATTGAAAACAATTGTAAAACCGATTATATAAAGTGGCACTTTCGGTTACCCGATTTTGATGGAATAGTTGCTGTAACATCACATGCCTACCTTAAATACTTAATATTTCAGTATCGTACAACTTTTCGTTTCGTCTGTTCACATACCATGCACACAGACCATTTTGGTTAATTGGACTCAAGGAACCTTAAAACATGTATTTCCGTTCGCAATACTTCCCCATACTATATATTTCATATATTGGTAAAAGTCATATTTACCAAATTTGAGATGTTTTACATTATATTTTAATATAATTTTTGATAAAAGTTTAATATGACCTTCAAGTAAAGTACCGCTTCCGGTTTTTTTCAATTTAGACCAAAATCTAGTATGTTATTTAAATTTGAAAAGTTTCTCATTGTATTTTAATATAATTTTTGATGGAAATAAATTATGGCCTTTAAGTAAAGTACCACTTCCGGTGATCAAACAGTGACCAAAAAGGGAGGTTCACAACTAGATTTTAGGACAATCCTAAATACAAAATTTCAACTTTCTACGACTAACTGTTTTTGCGTTATGCGAGATACGAACGTGCGGATTGTCAAAATGGATATTTCCGTCGAAATCTGAAAAAAGAAAATTTTCGCGAATACAATACTTCCTTTACTTCGTAAAAGGAAGTAAAAAGACAATACAAAACTTATGTTGTATTCAATTGATAAAAGTACTATCTGGTATATTAACACCTGTACAGGCGTGGTTGTAACCAAGGCGACGGGGTGTTGCAACACTCAATGGTCACTGTTTGTAATGTACACTGAAAAATATATCTACTGAGTAGAGCAGACTGAATGGCTGTCAGCCGCCATTGAGGGAAGGCTCATTCAGTCAGAACAGGTTCTGGACAAAGGTACCGCCGTACCGGTCCCTCCGCCCATCTGCTTCAGGTCACCTGGAAGCCAAGGTATGGCCATATCTTCGTCCCCGTCAATGGCCGTCTCTCATAGAGATGTACAGATCTAAAACTATTATTAAAAAGAAAAAAAAAATGTATTTTAACATAGAATTCTATTATTCTAAAATCTAAGAGCATAATTGATTATCTGATTTTTTTTTCTGATTTTTGTAGCCCGGAACAAGAGGAGTTTATTTACAAGATATACATACTCCATGCAAAATCGCATAATATTTATACATGTATGTATGATTTTATATATATATATATATATATATATATATATATATATATATATATATATATATATATATATATATATATATAGTTTACATTTTAAATTGGAAATGCACTGGACAAATACAAAAATTTTCATAAAGATAAATGAAGCAAAAATAAAAATACTAAAAAAATTGAAAAAAAATAAAATAATATAATTTGAACATAAAAGTAAAATTATTTAGTAGTATGCACGTAAAAGAAACTTACGGATTTATAAGATACAGAGATAACAAAAAAGTAAATAAATAAAATATACATTCATATAACCTATTAAACATTTATATATAACACAATATATAAAATATAGCTATAATATAAATACGATATTAGATACAAATGAACATTTAACTAAACTACATTACATAATAGAATACTTTCATAAAATCAGTTGAAAAAGTAAGGTAATATACAAATAAACATTTAACAAAATAACGTATCTTCAGTTATTTCAATAAAGAAATTATAATTGAGACTGTAAAATGCACATGAGAACAAGATCAGAATTTTAATTTGTATGATTCATTTGAAAATCGTTCATAGAATTGAGGCACACCAATTTACATATTTATTTTTTAAGGTTCTGTCTTCCAAGAATGGTTGTGTTTCTTCTTCCATCATAAAGACTTTTATAAAATAATAATACTTTTAGTGTTAGGTCGAAAGGCATTGGGAGTTTCTCCTTCGCAGTTTAAGGAAACTGTGTTTGTCAAATGAAATTTAATGTTATGTTTAGATGGTCCGTGTTCTATTAGCAATAGTATTAGTGAGAAATGTGTACGTATTTTTTTTAAATTTATTTTATTTTTGTTTTGAAAGGTAATTTGAGGTAAGTATTTGAGCAGGAGTGACCGACCCTATGCCGAAAGTTGCCAATATCTATCCCAATCTAGTATTAAGTCTCTTCTTATTGTATTTTATTTGATTTGTATATATATATATATATATATATATATATATATATATATATGTATATATCGGAGACGGCAGGCAAAAAATCCAATCATAAGTCTACTCAACTATATCTCGAGTGCTACATAATATATATATATATATATATATATATATATATATATATATATATATATATATATATATATATATATATATGGATGGACATGGTATTATGTAGCACTTAAGATATAGTTGAGTAGACTTATGAGTCGATTTTTTGCCTGCTTTCTCCGGCGCAATACCTCAGTGAAATAATAATTTACTTAATTTACACCCCAGTGTATTTCTTTATGTGTATATGCTCTATGCATAAAGCATAATTTATGTATAAAAATTATTTACAAATGAATGAATTTACAAGAAATTATGAGCAGAATATTAAACATTACGAAATGTAGAAAAAATGAAATTTTCTTAATGTAACTCTTAAAAAAAATCTTAGAAAAATTTACAAAAAAGTACAAAACAAAAAACATCAAAATGTTCGATATACAGTAATCCCTCGTTATCACGAACTCACTTAGAGCGAAACATCGGATAATACGAATTAATTTCTTAGCCCGTCAAAAATAATGCATGCAACAATTACATGTTTTTGAAGAAATCCTCGGTTAACACGAATTATTCGGTTCACACGAAACTGGTACAATTTTAGACAAGGTTAGAGTGAAATATTCGGCTCATACGAACTTATTCTAGGTAGGAATATTTTGTAAAAACAATTCTTGGTAATCCCTCACATGCGAAGCACTTGGTTCTGGCCTCTTCTTAATCCTCTGTGATCAACCTTATTATCTATTATTAAAAACAGTTTATTACAAATCCTAGTTAAATTTATTTATTAATAACAGTAGTTTACTTGGTTTAGTTTTACCAAAATGTGTATTTTTTTTTCATAGAATCTAGTGAGCTGAGTATAGTTCAAAAAATATTTATTGAATACTTTAAAATAAATCTATAACACAAAATATAAAATGAAAAATTTAGAAATGATTGATTTCTATGATTGAACGTGCTCAAGGCCTAGACAGGCAGAGAGGGCTCTTTACTCCAAATCATTCACATCTCAGATCTTATACATGTTTTACTTTGAATATTGAAAAGTAAATGTGATAGAGAAAATCAAAAGGAAGATTCTTATTATGGATTAAAAATCCTTCAAAAAAGCCTGAAATGATTTCTGGGACTCTTGACCTGAGTCCATCATGTTTGAAGTTAGTTTTTTTTACACACAATTTCTTTTAAAGCTTATATCTTTATACCTTCACAATGAATTTTAACGTGGGAGGTCTTTTTTTTTTAAAGGGAATTTAATTGTTTTAAATTTGGGTTAATTACTTTTTTTAGTAAAGCCAACAGGAACGTCATTTTTATCAAAGTTCTATTGAAAAACGTTTTTCGTTTTTCTCGCTTTTCTTAAAATTGGAGAGCGATGGAGAAAAACGGGTGGCACATCAGTATTATGTTGATCTTGATCTATAAGAAAAATCATATACATCTCATGGTTTAAAAAAAGTCAAATTTTGTAAACTAGTATAATTAATAATTATTGTGAAATCAATTGTTTAAAAAAATGAATAAGTACATGGGGAAACTTTTAGTCATTCGGGCGAAATTTCGTTCAACGCGAACTGGAGAATTCACAGAACACCGAGTTTGTGCTAACGAGAGACTCATAAAGGAGTTGAATGTCGACTTCTAGGTTGAATTTCTTCATCTCTTTGCTTTATTTTTTAAAGATATCCTTGTAGAGCGGCCAGTTATCTCGATGAAGAAGAATGCTTCTTATTATCTGACACCTTTTAAAATTATGTATTACATTGAACTAGTAAGTACTTGCTTATAAAGACAGATGTTTTTAGATTATTCATATTTAGCCTGCTGTATCCAACTGTTAGTACATCTGTGAACTCCTCTGCACGACGCCTACATATCAGTGCGATTATACAGCTCCCCTGGGTTGTCATAGCATTAGTGTCGTATCACGTACAGTTGTCCGCTCGGATATTGTTCTCTGGTTTACTGCCAGAGCTCGTCGTCGCCCCTTTATCGTAAACCGTTCGCTCGGATTGGGCCTCGAAGAGAGGGGGAGGGGATTACCGCTGATATACGACACCGAAAAATGGCAGCTGGTTTATTGCAGAAGGAGCTCTTTGTTGGCGCTGGACATATCTGTTAATATCTATGCTAAGTAGGCTGCTTTATGTTGCGTGGCCCGTAAAGCGAACGTCACCGCGGCACTAAACCCGAGACCGCCCGGACAATGAAATTATTTAATGGCGTTTAATTCGGATTTCATTAAGGGCCATCCTCTTCTCTCTCGGCCTGGGCCCGATCGTAAAAAAAAATCTCCCGGCGCAGTAAAGCGGGCACTCGTAAAAGGCCCCCTAATCACCGGGTGCCCCCCTGTTTATTTCCGAATTTAGCCCCTTCTTCTAGTTTTTTCATTGCCTCCTAAATCTCTGGCACGTTTCCTCCTTCCTTCAACGGCCCATCACATGATTGAAGTGCTCCTCCTCACCGGTTCGTCTTTTCCATCCTTTTTTTTTTTATCCTGAAAACAAAACTGTTCTGAAGTATTGGAAAAAATAACAACATAAATTTATTATTATTCTATTCTACCTAACATATGGAATATATTGATTGGAGGTTTGATGTTTAGCGTCTTCAAGATTCAACCTGTAGGCCAATAATTGAGGGGGTTGTAGACGGATATGATGGGACGATCTAAATTGACTTCAGGATTTTGCTCGGAATAGTTTAGACTTAACCATATTAAAAGTCCACGGACATAGAACAAGTAGAATAGCTACCATAAATTAAAATTTTATGTCATGAATTCAAAGACGAATAGCCGGGGCAATCAATGGATATGTTTTAAATCTTATAAATACTTGAGTATAAGTAACAATAGAAATTTCCTTAGCTGTGTCCATTACTAGTACATTTACTCACGTATACACACACACACACACACACACACACATTTTTATATTCTCCAATCATGAAATTCTGTTTAATAATGAGTGATTGTTTAACTCGATATTGTTTCATTATTTTTATTTTCTTCGTTTTTTCATTTCATTTTTTTTTTTGTCAGTACAATAATATTTATTTTATTTTTTTACTAGAAGATTGTCCTTTTCCTTTTGTTTTTACTTATGTGCTATAATTGAGAATATTGTAAATTTCAATTGACTTTTATTAATGTAGTCTTTGGCCAGACAGTTTTTTTGTTTTCTTTTGTACTTGTACGTTTATTTCTCACTCTCACCCCTCACTCTCTCTTTCTCTCTCTCTCTCTCTCTCTCTCTCTCTCTCTATATATATATATATATATATATATATATATATATATATATATATATATAACCTCGAACAAGTGACGCCTGGAGTACACCAGATCAATTGACCAATTGAAGGGAATATGATGGTGCTCCTTCAAAGACGAACGCTGGCCGAGAAGTCGTTTAAAGTTTGAAAAGGAGTGGGTTGAGGGTCTCGGATCGGGTTTATTATAAAGAAGCTAATAGAGGGCAGCAGCTGTACTGAAGGGGTGGGGGAGGGAAGGGGTGCTCTTCTGGGCTGTCACACTCAGTCCACTCTGTCAACCGGCCTCTTCCCAAAATTCATTGCCGTATTTTACCCCATTCAGAGCCACCAATCCGTCCTCTCTCCATCTTTATTCACTTCTCTTATATTTCTAGTTTAAAAAATGTGGTGCGGTGTGCCCATTACACAACTTTCACTTACCACGCTACTTGAAATAAATTTTAAAATTTTCTATTTAGTTTCCCGGGAAACATTTATTTTTCATTTAATAATATAAAAGTAGAAATTGCAGTTTTGTCACTATATATTATTTTCTACCGCTTTAGATATTATTTTTTCTAAATTATTTAGCTCTCCAACGGTATGTTATGCATCAATATTTTTTCTTTTTTCTCCTTTAGACAATTATCAAATTCATTTATAGTTAATATTTATCCATTTTTTAATTACTATTAGCAATGAGAGATGGTTAATTATTTCAAATAATCAAAACTAAAAACACTTTAGAGGAAACCATTTTGAAAATTTGGCATTTAAGCCCTATCAGATTATTTCAATGAGGACAAGAGCTAGTTGATATAAAAGAGCATTTAATTAAACATTGATGTAACGAGTCTGATCAAAATTGTTCAAGCCTTTTTTGAAAAAATCCTAAACATATGTAAAATCTGTTATATAAAGTGGCATTAAAGGCTAGTCGCTTTTGACAAAATAGTTGCTATTTTATCACAGGCTTGTACTTAACTTAAATACGCAATTTCAGTTTCGTACAACTCTCGTTTTTTGGAACTAGACTTACAACACATAGATACAAACCATTTTGTGAGACTTGATTATTTGGACTGAGGAGACCTTAAAATATATATTTCAGTTGAAAGCTCGGATTCGAAATTTTTCAGGATTGCAATACGTTCACCTTATTATATATTCCATATATAGCTAAGTGAAAGCAATAAAAAACAACAACAAATAAATGAGTAGTTAGTGAGAATTAAAGAATACCATTCGGTACTACTCCTACCATTCGGGGACAGTTTAAGAATAAATTTTATGTATGTCTATAATATACATATTTTCAATGGTTCCATACTTTAAATATAAACCACATCATATAAAAATAAAAATGATTCAATTGATCTAAAATGTGTCCATTGTAGAAACACAAAATTTTATATTCTAATTCATTCTGATAAATATACGAGTGGGAATGCCGTCTAATGGATGGTGTAAAAAATAAATAATATTTATTTATTTATTCAGCTTCGTTTCAATAAAGTACATAGGAAACAGATAGCAGCAAACAATATCTACTCAAACATAATAAAATACAATGGCAATAAAAATATAAATAACCCGTACTTTTAAAGCTAACAACTCCCTAAAATACAAATTACATAATAAATGAAGTTATACATTTTTATTTATTTCCCATCTCATTCACTCTCCAGAATGAGAAAAAATGGGAAGAATTAATAAATGCTATTCTTAAAAATTGGAAACTTGCTTCCACGGGTATGAAGTTGTCATGAAAACGACTACAGACACCTACATACGAATGCAAACTTTTTATAGTACAGACGTTTCATATCAGGTAAAAGGTTTATTTATTTATTTACCTTTGGATTTCTTTTTATCATTAACAGAGATTGTTTTTTGTGATGTTTTAGGCGCGAAAATAGGTCATTAGCGGCCGATCCATGAAAAAATATAATTATAATCAATTCATAGAAGATTCTATATTAATTATAGAAATTATTAATAGAAAATTAGATTACAAAATGTTGATATTATTAATATGAAAAAAAAATTCATAACAAGATGTATAATTAAAATATTATTATATGTTAAAATTTACATTGTTAAATCATTTTTATTTCCTTGTATGAAGCAAAATGAAATTTTGACCAGCCCTGAATCAAAATTTCACTGTATGTACGTTCATTCGTATCTCGCATAACATAAAAACGGTTAGCCGTATAAAGTTGAAGTTTTGTATTTAGGATTGTTGTAAAATCTAGTTGTGGACCTCCTTTTTTGGTCACTGCGTGATTGCCGGGAGTGGAACTTTACTCGAAGGTCATTACTCATTTTCATCAAAAATTATATTAAAATATTAAGGAAAACTTTTCAAATTTAGTATTTTAAATTTCTATGCCAATAGAAATAACATAATAAATTTTGGTTAAAATTGGAAAACCAGAAGTGGTACTTTACTTGAAGGTCATTACTGATCTTCATCAAAAATTATATTAAAATATTATGGAAAACATTTCAAATTTGGTATTTTTGATTTCCATACTAATATAAATAACATAATAAATTTTGGTTAAAATTGGAAAACCGGAAGTGGTAGTTGACCTATGGTAGTTTACGGAAGATCATATTAGACCTTCATCAAAAATTTTATTAAAATATATGTAAAACAACTTAAATTTGGAAAATTAGACTTTCTTATCAATATAACTACATTTTGGTTAAAATTGGTGAGCCGAAAGGAGTACTTTACTTGTAGGTCATAATAAACTTACACCAAAACTTATATTAAAATTAAATACAGAGATCATATGGTTTGGTAATAAAGCTTACAAACGCGATTTTTTTCCATTCTAATTTAACATTTTTATTGCTTGTTTTAAGTGTTAAAATTGAGTATAAAATAATTGTTTTCCTCCCCATTTGTGAGCTGAAAAAGTCTGCAGCAGGATTATAAGATATAAGTTAGGTGGGTTCTTCTGCTCAAAATATCGAAACCGTCGATTTCCAATGCTTTTTTAGTGACATTGACAATTTTAATTCTGTGACGGCACACGAAGAAATCTCTTGGGAACTTGTTACTTACTGAAAGAAAACGGCATATAATAACGGAATGAGACCTCCAGAAACAAGAGCTTGTGTATGTGTATTAATAAATGGATGTCGCGACGCCGAGTGTCGTTTTTACTGCAATCTTCGGAAAATAGTAACCAAAGTCAGGATCACCTTTTGAGCCACCGATTTATAGTTTAATAAGCATACAAGGAAGCCATATGTTGCCCACATCAGATATTTGTTTTCACAATAATTTCCTTACCGCTACAGGAAATCTGGGGTAAGCAAGGTATTGTATTGGGGTAATCCGGCCAGTTTTTGGTTTCCGGTTTTTTAAACAGATCTTTACCTTTTTAACGATCCCATAGAAATCCATTCAATTTTGTTTTTAGTTTTTACTTTATGTATACAGTAACATATATTCTACAAATCGATGTCGTTTTTTTTTTTTAATTTTAGCGCCAAAAATTCAAAATTTTGGTTCCAATTTATTACGCGATGTAAACACCACCTCTATCGATTCCCGCTCACGATATATCGAATAAAAAATTGGAAATAGTCTAAAAATCGACAATTGATGACGTAAGCACCAAATACTAACGACTCTCAGTCGTCACTCTGGTCTTAACCAGTGCTAGAACCCCTAAAAATATACCGAAATTATAATGGTTTTGCCAATTTTATAAACTCCTACTTTATAGAATAACGAATGAAATATTCATTGTTAATATGGAAAAAACCGTTTCATGTGTTTCCTGTAAAGTCCGCTAAATGGCGCTTACGCCTTTTTAAAAAAAAAAAACTACGTCGATATGTAGTAACAAACCAAATTTATAAATAAAAAAACATATTCGGATTAATATTAGCGAGAATACAGCAAAGTATTTCGTATTGGATTTAGCAGGAAAAGCATTAAGGAATGTCGAATGATTGGAGATAGCAGATATTTTCTTAAACTATAATAAGATTGTTTCACTATTGTTAAACGAATAATGTAAAATAACGAACCTGAAATTAATCTTTCAAGAGAAAATGAGCAAAATTAAAGTAACAGCTGCTGGCAACAATACAAGACAAATGATGGCGTCCTCTTGGCACAATGCTTCCTTGATACATCTCCTACTTCCGGTTCCACCGCCTTCTGTATCCAGCAACAGTTCCGCCACCCCCCTCTTATCTACATCCTGTATCCTCCTCTCTACCGTTTCCTCAATCTGTTCTTATGTTCCCGCCTAATGGCTGTGTAATGTTTAGTGTATTCATCATGGTGCAGTCTGAACAAGTATTTACTGCATATAGTTCTTCATTCCTACAATAAAAGAAAGTGTTTGCTTATTTATTTGTATGAAGTAATCGCTAGTACTATTATGGACTGTTGATATAATTAAGGAAGAAGTTGGTCGGTAGGTCAATGACAAACACACGTATAAGTATAATTTATTTATTCCGTGCTAACGTTTCGGCCTAAGTTGTAGGCCAACAGCAGGCCTAAAATAAAAAAGAAAAAACGAACAAGATAACAGATGCATTATCAGCAACAGTAAAAAAATGGTAATAAACAGAATTGACGAGCATCATAAAAATATATGAATTATAAAAAAAAAGAAGATATAAATATAAATTATATAATGAAATATATTATATATGAATATGTTAAATATCAGACGGATTACACAGGCCAACGATGAAAAAACTTTTGTACTGAAAATACTTTATTCCTATAGTTTTTAGGGTGCTGAATCCAAATATGATATTAAAAAAGCTGTATCGCCCACAATTTAAGAATTGTGATTGTAAAGAAAACTATGAAAACCTAGAAACAGTGTTAAATCGAATAGGCTATTCTGCTCATGGTTGTATGATATGTGGTGATTTAAAAATAACATGCATGCTCCTTGGTCAGCAAGGTGGTTTTATCAAATTTCCATGTTTCTTGTGCGAATGGGACATTAGGGTAAGGGATCAACATTGGTGCAGAAAGAACTGGCCTGTGAGGAAGTCTTTAAAACCTGGTAAGAAGAACATTCTACGCAAAAACCTCGTAGATCCTACAAAATACAAACCATGCTTATGATGTAACATAGTGTTTCATTAATTCCCCCGTATACCGTATAGGGGTTTATACTATATAATACAAAGCATATTGCTGGAAAACTATGGGTGATACAAAAAACTAAGGCCAGATTTAGATTTAGCACATAAAAATCTATAAAGATCAACTATTAAAGTTAAAAAGTTTTCAAATTTTTTTTTTGTTGGCCTGTATTATTTTGTTTAATCCTAAACAATTAAAAAAAAATATTATAAACAATTAAATTAATTGTAAACATTTTTTACATAGATGTCTAGAATTGTCGAAGTTTTTCGATTCCCGGCGAGTAGTGCAAAATTTCACAGCCTCTGACTGTTGCATCATATCATCCCACATCTCAGTTACAATTGGGTAGCGTTATGCAAAAACCTATTAAACTAATTTTAGCTTAAGTTCAAAAACCAATTTATTTACGATTTTCTTTGATCATACTTACTTTTTAGTTGAATTAATGTTAACATTGTAACTAGATAACTATCAATTGGGTTGCATGCTTTCCGCTAAAACTAAATAATATAAAAATATCTGATTTATTTGATTGTCAGTTAGACTTGCATTTCGACGAGTAAACCTTGGTCGGTTTCAGCAAATCGTAGAATAGGCCTTTTGATGTAGTAGTAGTATCTCTCGAAAAATGATATCAAAACTCCTCTTTATTTATACGCTTTTTAGAGTTTCATGACATAAATAAAAAAGAAAAAATTCATTTACCGCTGCTGTCATCGTCCTCTGTTGGGACATTGTTCGCTGTCAGATGCAAAGTTGAAAACCCAATAAATGAAATAAAATATAAAATGATATTCTGTTTGATTCATAGTAATAATTTTTTTTTTTTTTTTTTTTTTTTTACAGGTGTTAAAGTTTTATGACAAAGTTATATTAAAGCATCGTTTTGTTGATGAAAATTCACAAGTTCATTTTTAGCAAAACTTATTATTCAAAATAATAATCAAATTACTTAAAAAAAAAAAAATGAAATTTTAAAAAAGCTTCAATAATGATTAATATATTATTGTAAGGATATTATTGGAAGATTCCAAAAACAACGACTTACGCCTCTTTATCACCAGTAAGTATTTAATCAGTCAATCAGGATTGATAAAAAAAATATGGCATAAATGAATATCTATGACACATCGAAAAATTCAATGAATACCGCATGATGGTATAGAAGGATCAATCTAATTAGGGATTGATAAATTATTTGCCACTTCTATGATTTTGTTTTATTGAAAACTAGTTTCGAATGTTATACATTCATCCTCAGTTTTAAAAACACACAAAAAACTCAAAAATAAGCAATTCAAAATATAGTTTGGTATTATTATACATATTAAATTAGATCAGTATTATAAAAATTTATGAATTCCGAATTTAATTAAGACAAGAAATCAAATACACGTTGGATGTTTTTAGGTAAACGGTTTAAGGGTCAGGGTTTTCCAGGAATGACGGTGAGTAATACTGGAAAAACCCTGACCCTTATCATCCTATCTACCTTTTGTTCATTGTCAGTTCAATGCGAGAAGAAACCAGTACAAACTTTTCTGTTTGATATAACCCATTTAAACCTTGGTGAGTACCAACATGTATTTGATTTCTTGTCTTAATTAAATTCATAATTCATACATTTTCATAATACTGATTTAAATTAATCTAATTTAATATGTATAATAATACTAAACTATATTTTGAATTGCTTATTTTTGAATTTTTTGTTTGTTTTTAGAACTGAAGATGAATGTATAACATTCGAAACTAGTTTTCAATAAAACAAATTTATAGAAGTGGCAAATAATTTATCAATCCCTAAATTTATTTCACTGAATAAATTTTTTGAAAATTTAAATTAAATAATTATAAACAGAAAAGAAGAAAGCAGTTAGGAGGCAGTTCATGAAGTACGCATAACAACGAAAAATGTTTTAATTCCTGTCCTATGATTTTTTTTTTATATATAAACTTAACTAATTTTTTATATTTAATTTAAACTTTATTTTCATTGGTCTATGATTTGAAAATAAATCCATAAAGATTAAAATTGACATAACACAGGTGGAGATGATTTTTATAACATTGATGAAAATGGGTGTATATGAAGCAGGTAGAACTTTTTTGGGGGGGAGGGATTTTTTCGGAGGGATTTAAATTTTTTTTCAGCGGAGGGATTTAATGAGAAGACAAGCAATCATTAAGTTTCTAAAATAGCCAAATATGACGTATGTTTCCAGGATAACAATGAAAATTGGATCGAAATTCAAAACTTTCGGGAGGGGAGGATGTATCACCCTAATCCATCCCTGTTTACGTCACTGATATTTTGTAGTCCTTAATCCGAAAATGACAAGCTAATTCCCGTAACACGTACAGTTTGTTTTTTACAGAGGGTGTGTGGTAGAGAAAAACAGGAGACGACATGTTTTCACAAAATTGTTATCAGAATTATTTCTTCAACAATTATCCAGTTCAAAAATTTTAAACTTTTTTGAAGTAACATCGATGAAAATAATTATGAAGTATTTTGTAGTCCTAAATCCGAAAATCATTACCTAATTACTGTAACACGTACAGTTTTTTTTGTTACAGAGATTGGGAAAAAAAAAAGAAGAGATAGCATATTTTTGCAATCTAATATTTATTTAATATAAACATGTAACCCGTGTTTAATCTATGCAATGACTTGACTTTACTGAGGATTATGAGATTAAAAAAATTTATTACATGAGATGCCATACAGCGAGAAACTAAAATAAGGCATATTTATTTGACCTCAAATAAAGAAGATTACAAGTTATTTCCGTTTTCGAGAAAAATTAAATGAAAAAAAAGTGTAATGAAAGAAAGGAATTTTGGGAAACAAGAAAGATGAAAAATATAAAAACTTCATAGATGAACACTTGATTGGTGTTATATGCCACCTAGTGTACATAATGCTTTATTTCATAGTTGCGAAGTTATAAATTTCTTTCATCTTATTCCAATTGGAATTTTCTCTGAGGAGGTTTTGGACGCTACCCATAAAGTCATCAGAAAAAATAGGTTGAATCACAAGCAGAAGAACAAGAATTGCCAGTTCCAATTCTGATCTTTTAAATCAACTTTTAATATCATCGGTCCCTTTAATTAATTCGAAGCTTAATTTAGAGGGCATTAAAAAATATCTTCTGGACGATGACGACTCTTCTGTGAATTCACTCAAATTAGAACTGGAGAACTCATCCCCACCTAAGTCATCCGAAGAGAGTATTTCAATGAGCAGCGACTCATTATAATTTTCTGATGTAAATTAATCAATTCATGTATTGTAAAAAAAAATGGTTTGTGATATTAATTATTATTTAGTTAACTCTAAAAAAACTTATAAGAAGTTATTCAGAATTAAACTTATTCAAAGACTCTTAATATATGGTTTTTTAATGATCAGCTCGAAGTTTTCTTTGAAAACCCGTTAAGAACGACTTTTGTCCACTTCGACCGTAAGAGCGCCGCACTGTGCATCAGGACGATGGAAACAAAACATCACTGGCGTTGGAGACCATCCATGTTGGGCGGCTATTGCTGGTATTTAAGAAGAGGCATTTCTACAGAATACAAGAGGAAAAAGTTGAAGTTGTATCACATCTCATATAAAATATTTTTTGTTCACATAATCTTTAGTCATGTCTTCCATAACACATTCAAACTGCCAATTACTTTTCAATTAATTTTTCTTGAAAACGGAAATCAACTAGAATATTCCTTATTTGAGGTCAAATAAATTTTCCTTATTTTAATATATGGTTGACCGTGGAAAATGTACGTAGGAGAATCTTTGTTGGGGGTTCGGTCAATAAATATAAGAAAAAAAACTTAATATAATGTGTGCTAACGTTTCGGCCTGTTTTAGGCCATCGTCAGGGTTAAGAAAAAACAAGATAACAATAGATGTAACACTGGAAATTCCAGTAATAATATAAAAGTATAAAGAAATATATGCTGATCATAATATGTTAATATTAATGTGAAAAATAAGGTACAAAACTTTATACTTCATTAACATATTCTTCTATATTGCTTATTTTCATATTAATATTAATATATTGTAATTAGCATATTTTTCTTTATTCTTAATATTTCTTCATTTAACTGTTTGTTAAATTTGTATTATTACTGTTTCTGGCACTGTTGTTACATCTTTTGTTATCTTGTTTTTTCTAAGCACTGATGATGTTCTAACACTTAGACCGAAACGTCGGCACACATTACAATAAGTTTTTTCTTATTTGTATGCTTATTTATTGATCGCACTCCCAACCAAGATTCTCCTACATGCCTTATTTTAGTTTGGTGATGTATGACATCTCATGCAAAAAAAAAAATATATTCACATAATCCTGAGTAAAGTCATAGCATGGATTAAACAAGAGTTACATGTTCATATTAAATAAATATTAGATTGCAAAAATAGGTTGTCTCCTGTTTTTCCCCACAATCCACCCTCTTTAGCAAAAAAAGCTGTATGTATGACGGAAATTAGCCTGTCATTTTTGGATTAAGGACTGACTGCAAAACACTTCATGTCCAGGGGGAGGGGGGGGGGGAGGGATCAAGGTGATATATACCCTCCTCGAAATTATTGATAATACATGATTTTTAAATAAGGTTTGTATTTAGAGCAATAATTTTTGATCCAATTATTATTATTACCCTTAAAACATACGTCCGATTTGGCGAATATAGACACTTGATGATTCCTTGCCATCTCATTAAATACACTCCCCCTCCAAAAAAAAAAAAATTGAAATCTCCCGAAAAAAAAAAATTAAATCCTCCCCTCTTCCAATAAAAGACGCTTCCTTGTTTGAGGTCATATAAATATATCTTCTTTTAGTTTGTCATTGTATGACATCTGATGTAATATATTTTTTATTCATATTATCCTCAGGAATGCCTCTGTATATAATTAACACGTTTTATATGTAGATATTAAATAAGTATTAGATTGTTAAAATATGCTGCCTTATTTTTTTCCCCCATTCTATGTAAGACAAAAACTGTACGTGTTACAATAATTAGCTTATTATTTTCGAATTTACTTATTTTCATTATTGTTACTTCAAAAAACTTTTAAATTTGTTGAAATGTATAATTGTTCAGGAAATAGGTCTGATTACAATTTTTTTCATCTTTCATATTTCTTTTCATATGTTTAATTTCTTTATTTTTCATTTATATATTTTTAATTTTACTTTATTTCATATTTAATTTGAATATAGGTAAATTATATGAAAATAACCCTTTCGATTTGAGTTTATATTTAGCTCTCTTGGTAAATCATTATTGGAATGATGA
Source organism: Rhaphigaster nebulosa (assembly GCA_948150685.1). Lineage (NCBI taxonomy): Eukaryota > Metazoa > Arthropoda > Insecta > Hemiptera > Pentatomidae > Rhaphigaster > Rhaphigaster nebulosa. The sequence continues at coordinate 125,600,226 of OX411311.1, read as the reverse complement.
AATTGAGGAAACTGACTGAATATTAACGGATATCATGTAGGCCATTTGAATAATTTGTACCGTAGCAAGTAATGGTGGTTATTTGATATTAATTAAAATTAATTAGTTATACATATATAACCAACCTATGTCCAAGGCTGCTCTAAGTTTAAAATTTAATTTCCATTCCATCCTCATATTGATGCGACATATTGCATGATATTACTGAATAAATCGATATCAATAAAGGTAATTAAAAAAAAATTAAATTCACGTTTTACGAACCAAGTTAATTTATGCATATTTAATTTTTAATAATAAATAAATAATAATATTAATGAAGAAGAAGGTGATCCAAGATGGTGGTCAAGAAACTCCCCAAAAAATACTGTAATTTATTTATTGAATTCCTTCGTGATATATTAAATATACATATAATTTTATTAACGAATTCAAATGCTCCTAGATTTCAATACAATTTTTACAAGAATATGCTTCCTAATATCCTCTTGATTTTTGTTGGAGTTCTAGATGGAAGTAATTCTTTGAATACGTTTTGTATTTAATGGTCAGTTTTAATATATCTGTTTTTTTTTTTTAAATAGTACAAGGTGCTGGAAAAAGGTAAGCGGTCACAGATTGGTAAAGTGATTCCTGAAACTTTTCAGAACTTTTTTGTTTGGTTGGCCAATCTGGAAATGAATAAGTAATACAATTAAAAATGATGAGCTCCTCATTTTATTTTCATTATTTTTCAACGTTTCAGCTGTACATGTCACCTTCAGGTACATTATATGTTGGACCTAAATGTGTTTTTATTTTGATTAAGATTCTTATTTATTGGACATCATAGTTCCACCATACAGTGTGCTTAAAGATATAGCCTGCCAGTAATAGCATGCACAGTCGAAACTTTGTAAAATAATGAAAATAAAGTGATGAAATGAAGTACAGACCTTTATTTTTAATTGTATTAATAATTTCTTCACCTTAATAATAAGAAAAAATAATGAATAATTAATAATCGTATAAGAGAATGATCATTCTTTAAACTTCAAATTTTAAACTTCAAATTTAAGTTATCCTCTTAATTACTAATTGGTTAACAAATTAATTGTTATTCTGCGCACTCGTGTTTCATTATCAGTCTTAAAACTAATGTTTCTTGTCTAAGAACTAGAAAATTAAATTATGTACATTTATTTCAGCGTTTCGCTATTTTTACTATTATAGCAGGTAAATGGATTTTTTATTTTTCACGAATTGCCTTAATTTTGGAGGTTTTATTGGTTTATTTTAAGTCTCTAAGGATAGATAGATTATAGCAGAGCTTGAAATTAAAAATTAATTTCTATATAACTGGAACTTTTGTTCTGTTAAAGCAAATCCTTTCATTAATAATTGTACTGTATATTTTTAGCTACTCATTTTATTTTTTTATAAATTTGAAACAACTCTCATTTTAGTTGACGTCCGCATGATGGTATAGAAGGATCAATCTAATTAGGGATTGATAAATTATTTGCCACTTTTATAATTTTGTTTTTATTGAAAACTAGTTTCGAATGTCATACATTCTTCTTCAGTTCAAGATTTAAGTAGATCTACTTCATATACTACTAATTTTCATATAGATTTTTATTTTTAAGAACTTCTTTTGACGTGAATATTTCCCCAATCACCTTTCCCTTTATGAATACTTGAGCAGTTCACCATTACATTCGACTGAAGGGCATAGGTACGTACTGTTGTATCTAGATGATCGTTGTAAATTAAAGTACAGTTTTTAAATAATTAACTCAACGCGTGTCCGATAAACTGTTTGGTGAATGGTAATTGTGCCGACCACATACCGGTAACGGATGTCAACATTTTATGTTGAAGATATTACGTTGAATTGTTTACAAGTTATGTTCCATCTCTATTTAATTAAAGCGAGATGTATTATGAATAGTATGAATTAATGTAATATTGTGATTTTTCTGATGATGACTAAATCAGCATCTTTATCATATTATTTAATTGTATATTATATACTATTGTCTTGTATATTATTATTATATATTATAATTATTTGTATTTTGAATATTATTTGTTTGAATTATTTAGATTAATTGTCAATATTTTCAAGTTTAGTTTAAGATTCAATATTTTTGTTGTATATTCTTACTCTAAATTTTATTTTATTATTTCTGTTTTTATCTTTTCATTTTATTCAATATTTTATTAAGTTTCTTTTGATTATTTGTTTCTTTTTTTGTCTTCATATATTATTCTTTAGTACGTTTCAATGTTTATTTTTCAATTGTATTTTTTTAATAACGAATGATCTTAGCAAACGTTACTAAAATATTACTATAGTGTACACAGATAGTAAAATTTTACAAATACATGACCCTCCCATAGGGTTACTATGGAAGGGAAAAATAAAATAAAAAAAAGAAGAAATTCACCATCTTGACCGGTATCATTGACATGTTAGTAATTAATTTATTTTTGAGAGACTAAATTTGTTTTGAATCTTCCAATTATTACTTAACTAATTTTAATTATTATATATATATATATATATATATATATATATATAATATATAATAGAAAAACCCTTTATAAATATTGGACCTATTTATTTAACGTTTTGACCAAAATATATGCCGTCAACCGTGGTGAGTGGCCAAAATGTGGATTTTTCTTTTGCTGTATCCCGTATGCTTCAACTTGAAAAGTGCCTCTTTGGTTCACACCAATTCAACTGCAAAAATCCCGTTAGAGTACTTTTTCGGTTATATTTCTTAAATTTTAATATTTTTTTTAGCACATGTGCGAGCGAGAGAACTGGAAACGTCTGTCTTTGGAGTGCGAATAGTATCGACCTGCTTGCATACAAATTCACAAGGAGAGGATTGAATATGGCCAGAAAGATAAACTTCCATAAATATTGTTTCAATTTTTTTTTCTTTACGTGTTTTGTTATCATAATATTCTCATGTTTCTTTAAAAAAAAAAATAAAATACTGAAACATTTATCGAATATAACACCTTTATTTTTATTCCAATGCTGTACTAGAATCCTATAAAGTTTTTCACGAATTCGCATGAACAATTACAAATAATAAAGATGTTAACTAGAGAGATGCGATGGCAAGAAACTATCAGAACCTCAGAACTACTATAACTTGCTCATCATACCAGAAATTAAAAAAAATAATAATAAATACAAATCAGAACTTATGAAATTATTCTTTAGGAACATCAACCAATATTATACAAACTAAAAAATTTGAAGATCTTTATATTTTTTCCGGATTTTCAAGAAAAGGCCAGAAATCCATTTGGTCATAGACACCCCACAAATTGATTGAAATTTGTTCAATTTTAGAGAATTAGCAAATATTTTTATTTAGTGCACAAAATAATTGACAAAAAAATTTTCTTTAATCTTTATTAGCTGAAGGAATTGCTACAGCACCACAACAAACTACAAGAGACTTTTTTTTTTTAAAGGTTTCTAAAGCTTAAGAAGTTATGCAAACATAACAATAATTACCCAACATTGCAAAATACTTAATTAATTTTTTTATGCATGAAAACGTTTAAATAAAATTTAAAAAAAAATACATAAACATATAAACAATTAAACAGGCCAACAATGAAAAACCTTTCGTACTGAAAATACCTTATTCCTATAGTTTCTAGGGTTCTCAATCCAAATATGATATTAAAAAAGTTGTATCACCCACAATTTCTTCACATTTTATAGTTAAATTTATTAAATTAAGCGATTTTTAAAGAATTGAACTGTTTTCAGTCTTCCTGAAAAAGGAAGACCTAAATATAAAGTTAGGCCTCATGAAACAATTTGTAAAGGCTTTGCCTAAAGATGGACCATGCTTCAAGTATCTCTGCCAAAAGTTTCCACGCCTTTCAGATGTTTGATGTTAACATTGAATCCACAATGACCTTAAATAAGAAAGAAGCATGGGTATCATTCAAGCAAGTCGTTACAAAGTTCTTGGGAAATGAAAAAGACCCAGAGTATGTTTCTATTGTAGCTAACATGTTACAGAAGTTTAAATAGTTAGGATGTTTGATGAGCCTGAAACCTACGGAAAACTATGGGTGATACAAAAAAACTAAGGCCAGATTTAGATTCAGCACATAAAAATCTATAAAGATCGACTATTACAGTTAAAAAGGTTTTAAAAAAAAAAACTTTGTTAGCCTGTGTTATCTGAGCTTACATCACCCACCAGTAAATGAGAAAAAAAATGGCTGGAAATGTTTTGGGAGCCGAATTAATTCTTTTTCTACTTTTGATCAATGGAACTCCTAGGACCATCCTCCATTCTCATCCTCGTTGACGGTGGTAATTTTTAAAAATGATTCGAAATTTTTCATATTCTGAAATTAAACAATTAAAAATTAAATTCGAAAATATTAGGAAATATTTTTCCTAAATTATAACCAAATAAAAAACGATTCAAAATTACATGATTTCTCTGTTGCAGTATGTCATTAGCTTAAATATATCTATCAAAAAATGGACAGTACATCATAATTTTTTTTTTTTTATAAAGTTTTTTTTTATAATAAATTACAGAAAGCCGCAAGACATTTAGTATGAGTTACTACATGTATTGGATGGAATCCACTCATACGAGTATATACAAATTTAATTTTAAAGAACAGTAGAAAAAATCTACTCAACAAAATAAACAATACTAGCTACAATAAAATAATAATGAATGAAAGAGAATAATAATACAATTTGAAGGATAAAGAAGAACTTGATAAAAACATTTAAAAATAATATATCTGGGAGATAAAACAGAATGATTTTTTTTTTTTTTTCAAAATAATCATATTTTGTTAAAATTGTTTATTTCACAATTAACAAGATTGCATTATTATTTTATAATTATAATTTATTTGAGCCTCCAGTGACAGAATCTGTAATGAGTATAATGGATGTAGTATAAGATTTAAAGCTACAAAGGTTATATTATTAAAATAATAGTTATAATAATAATAATAATGGAAATAAACAATTTAATTAGAAAGTTTCTTATTCTTATTCTTAATTGTTTAAAGCTTCTGCACAAAAACTGTTTAAATTTCTAGAATCTTCTGGTTCGTGGTTTGCAGTACATTCCAAATTATTTGATATGTGCAGTATTTCCAGGAATATTCTTTAATATTCTTCTTTTCAGGAAGAGTTCATATATTATCTTATATATATATATATATATATATATATATATATATATATATATATATATATATATATGTATATACCTAATACAGATAAAAATATTTCAGAGTAGTGAAGGTATTATTTTATATTTTCATTCATTAAGGCTGAAATAACTTCTGATTATAAACTAAATTTTGCCTTTTCATGAAAAAAAAATTTTGTTTGATATATAATGGGTCTTTATCATATTATTCTGTTCATTTTTTGATAGATATGCTCTATCTAATGACTTACTGCATCTGAAATTATGTTTGATTTTTTTTCTTTTATTAGTATTACTTTTGTTATTGTATGTATAGTATAAATATATAATGTGGATTCTTAATATTGATGTTTTTAACGTTTAAATGTGTTATTTTTTCAGAATGTGAAAAAATTGAATTAGTAATTTAAAATAAGCATTGACAACCGGGGTGAGAATTGTCGAAGAGGTTAGAATAGTCAAAAGTGAGCAAAATTTGGCTGATAAAACATTCCCAGTCCATCTTTTTCCCAGGAGGTTTGTGTGAGCTCATATATTTATATACAAGTTTATTTTTTTTTTTTCAATATTTTTATTCTAACATTTCCCTGTGTAAAAAAAAGATATATTTTATAGCTTTAAGTAATTTTTGTTGGCTTAACTTCTCACGCTTGATTGAGACAACTCCTGCGAATAAAGGTGTTTTTTTTTTTTAAATTATTTTGTATACAAATAGAAAATATTAAATAGTTTTTTAAAAGTTTAAGTGCGTTATTTTTTCAAAATGTGAAAAATTTCAAATAATTTTTGAAAATGACCTTATTTTTGGCCCAAACGTTATATAAATCTTTTTTCTATCTAATATAATTTTTTCTTTCAAAACTGTAAGTAGACTGTTCTATAACTTATTTCAATTAATAAAGGTAGATTACCAAACAAGTCTTAATTCATTATATTTTATTTAATTTCATTGTGAGTAGCTTTCAGTGCCCAGTACCTTATTCAACTCTATTTTAAAAACATCAAGATTAAACAAGCTAATTATTCATTATACATATCATCATATTATACGATATGATACAATTTTTTCTTCAATTGCTAGTTATTACCTATTTTAACTTTACATAATTAAATAATTAAAAAATATTTACTTATAACGTCAATAAACTGAGGAGATTTATAAGCTAGTATTTGAACTCTTTTCTCTCTTATATTTTTTTAATTTTAATTACATAGCATTTCTAAGTCTCAAGGCTTTCCCTCATTATCTGCAACTTCAACTTCTGTATAAAAACCTTTTCTCAAACTAACCGCATGATGTTTACTGTCTATATTCTCATATTAAAGTAATAGTCCCAATTCTCTAGGAATATTTTAATTTATTCATATATGCTAACTTATATAAATATTAGTTGAAATTGATCCTCCTGGCTAAAAAATACTTTTGCATGAATAAATTTAAAAAAGAAAGAATAAAATTATAAAAATTAAATCTATACAGATGAATGGGTGGAAACCGAATCCTGATAGGATGGGAATGTTCAGCTGCGGCGAGATTTATAAATCGGATTATCCTTCTACCGGACTCGGGGCAGGACAACAAAAGGAATGAGAAGGCCAGGAGAGGTAATAAAGGAGGGACATGTGTAGGAAGGATTTAGAGATGTTCGGGAAGGGGGGATAGATGGTGGCCTGTCGCCATGATAGAGTTCACAAAGCAAACAAGGGAATAAATTAAAAAAAAAAAAAAAACGAAAAAGAAAAAAAAAAGAAAAGAGAGAAGATATAAAGAGGATCTATCGAAGACTATAGGGAGTGGGCGTGGCCAGCGGGGCGCTGATTGGCCGATAGAGGCAGCTGATTAGCTGTCCATTACTGGCCGCGGGCCAATCAGGTTCGGGGGGCCGGCCCTGGTCAATATGCAGTTAGCTACCGGCCGCTAAAAAAGTTTGAAAAAAGTCACCCCTTTCCCTCCCTCGCGTCCTCTGTCCTCGTCGGACAATAGCCTTCCCCCCTCTGACTTTTTTATTTTTTTTTTTAATTTCCGAATTTATATTTTTCTGTCACTGGAGCGCCCGTAGTTAAGTACCGCTCTTGCGGAACATTTGCCTGATGAGCCTCGCCTTCACTGGACCAGGTAATTAAATGGGAATATTTTTCGAAGGATTTAGAAAAGGCAAGAGAAGATGAAATTGATCGTGCGATGCTCTGCAGAGGAGAGAATATGAATTACAGTAAAATAGGAGTATATATTACAATCATAGATATAATAATAATGAATTGTTACAGATAAACCTACTTTTTAAAAATAAATATAGCCAAATATTTTAAAAACATTTTGGCTATATTATTTATATTTTTAATAATGATCAGATAGTAGATACATTGTATTTAAAAAAAAATACAAAAAGGAGCTATTATGCTTCATTTCTAAAATAAATCTTCAAATGAATCAAACAAATTCAAATCCAAACGATCTTATGCAGTACATTTAAATATGTAAACTTCTTTGTTTACTCAATGAAGATTTTTTCTTAAATTATAAGCTTATTTGTACATATTGTATTGTTTTTAACTAATTGTATGATTGCATTCATTTATTTTATTTTATTTAAATGCTTATTTGTATATAAATATTACCAAATTTGAGCTAATTATACAAATATACAACATTGAAAAAAACCCAGGATATTCGGATGAGATGAATAAAAACAATTGCAGAAAAGAACTATTTCCTTATATTTTTTGAACACCATAAACATAGTCCAAAATTGACTGTAAAAAATATTATAATTTATTTTATTTTATTTTAGTATTAGGTATTTATTTTATTCTAAATGAAGTCGTGATTTTTTCATGTTTTCGGTAAAGTAGTTAAATTTTTGAATTTTTTTTTTAATAAAATTATATTTATCATTTCAATCATAATCACCAATAATTAGTTATTCAGAAACTATTAATTTATTCCATATATTTATTATTATAAACTTATAAACTGTATATATATATATATATATATATATATATATATATATATATATATATATATATATATATATATATATATATATATATATTTTCCTTTTATGGTAACCCCATAAAAGGACAATTTATTTATTGAATACATGCCCCATGCTTTTTAGAGGCGTATAACATATATTGCTTGTTTTATACATATAATTTAAATAATACAAAATAATTAATGTTACATGTTAAATGTACAATATGTTAACTTAAGAAAAAGTAACAAAATAAATTGGATAAAAAAATAAAACAAAACAATAGAATAAAAATAGAATATACACATACACACACACATATATACATATATATATATATATATATATATATATATATATATATATATATATATATATATATATGTATGTATGTATGTATATCTTATTTAGATTTATATATATTTGAGGTTATATAAAAGGTTTCCGTAGGGATTTTCTGCATTATAAACTATTATTGAAAGCAAACAAATAAACTTAGATTTAAAAATAATTTTACTAAATACCCATAAATAAATTGACATATTGAATTTTTCTATTTTAAAATTTTTTGTTGTTGTTTATCTGGTTTTGGTCCTTATGTACTTCAAATAGGGGAAGGACAGCATCTTATTCTACAGAGTATTTCAAACTTATTGTTTTTAGTTAATTAATAATTTTTTAAATACTGAATTATTTTTCTAAATTCATTCTTTATTACTGAGTTGTTTGTATATAATTATATTTAAGCGTTCAAAACTTATATGTTATTGTTTCTGAGATCAATTATTATTAACTTTTCGAACTGAGAAAAATGTGTCTAAACATTTTTTTTATTTTATATTGGTTCACGCTTCGGACATTTCTATATTATAAAACTGTTTCAGCAGCAAAAAAAAAATGAGATTTAAAAATAATTTTCTTAAATACCCATAAATAATAAGATTGAATTTTCTATCTAAAAACTTTGGCAAAAGCAGTATATGTTTTTAGAATTCGTTTGTTATTTTATTTTTATATATAATTACATTTAATAGTTCCATCTTTTTTTTATTTTCCTCTAAGAAAAATCTGCATCTTTCCAGTTTTAAATTTGTGAATGTGTAGTTATAATTTTATCCTTTGTGTTGTTATTTCTATATTGTATTTAATTGTTGGCATATATACACACATCCTACTACAAATATATACAGATCCAGATATTTCTGAATAATTTTAAATTTATAAGAACAATTTTCCAATGAATTTATTTTATAATAGGAGGCAGTGAAATAGGTAGATGGTTTATTATCGATGAAGTAGCTTATTGAACTAATTATTTAATTAAAGTATATTTTTTATTTAAATAATTTATATAGGTATATGCATTTGGATATTATATGAGAATGGTGTTGCTATGACTACCTAATGGTCTGCTATTACTAATTAACTGTAATATTTTTATTACCTCAGCTATCTTTACTTTGAATTTATTGTTTTGTTGATATGTTTGTATTAATTTGATGGCTATGAAAGTTTTTTTGTCAGCTCTATTTGCCCGAGGCGTTTTCCGATTGCAAATAAAATAATTATTTTACAAATAAAAGATAAATTCATTAATTAATAATTGTTATAAACCTTTAATTTTACTATGGATAAATAATTGTTGTATGGTTGCCTGATGTTCTCCAGGTATATACATTTGCTAGGCTTTTAATAATATGTTTTTCTTTGTAATTGCTTTCCTCAAAGGGGCATCATGCCTCAATTTTGTAAAAAAAAAACAATTAAAAAAAACATAATACTGCAGTTTTAATAAAAATATTCAACACTAAAATTAATTGACTCCAGCTTAACTGTCATTGGACCCAGGTCATCGCCGCTTAAGAGAGAGTGCCGGTGAATCCGCTGGTGTGTATAAAAGAAAAAAAAAATTAATTTAACTCATATATCAGGTAAACATTAAAATATAATCCAGTTGTTAATGCACACATTGTATGTATATTAATATATGTTGAAGTTTTTATTTGACCAATTCATTATACTCATACTAAAAATAAAAATTTCTTTAGATTGTTTGATTATTTAAATGTTCAAACGATCGCTAAGTTTTTAATACCTAGTAGTCACAAAGTCAGTTTATTTATTTTTTTTATTGAAGTTGGTGTTTTCTCAGCAGTATAGTCACCCCATTTTTTTCCAAAAAAAACATTATCCAACGGTTATTTTCCGCCGCTTGATGCTGGAGAGCCGGTTAGGTGGGAGTCTACTGTATTTTGTTTTTAAAAATCATATTATTACAAAATTGTGGCAAGATATCTCTTCCATGCCAGTGAATCGAAACAAAAAAATATAATTTAATTATTTACTACAAGAAAAAATAATGATGTATAATAATATTAGCAATTTTCGATAATGACTTCGATTTAGGTCGAAACGTCAAGTAAATAAATATGTGTTAACTCTATGTACCTGGATATCGGAGGTTTACAAAAGTTCAAAGTTAGGTTTTATTATTTGTACAAATTGTCTAAGGGTATAATATGCATACAATTTGGGCTATCTGTATTCCTGGTCGAAATATATTACATATATTAAATATACTAGCATAAAAAGATTTAAACTAAATTCAAACCGCTATTCTGAAAAGTTGATTATAATGACATATTACAGTTTAACTCCAAGGTCTAGTTATTTTATTTTTTTTCTGAAGCCCTGCAGACAATTATGAAATAAAATAAAATTAAAGGTGTCATATAAGCAATTAATTAGGTATGGATTTTTTCTATTATTTCTAAATAATAATAGGTTTGTTTGTTTTTGAAGAATGCCTCAATCAAATAGAGCTGGCAAAAACAAACTTACATGACTATCAAATCAAGACTAACAAATCAACAACAACAATCCCATGTATAATAAACATAAACTAAGATAATAAATGTACATTAACTCTATAATAACAAATGCCCATTAGGTAGCTTTAACCACACCACCTTCATATAATATCTAAATACATATAGCAGTATATATAAGATACAAACACATAATTTCAATAGATAAAGAACCAAAAAAGCACTCAGCATAATAAATCACCTCAACCTATTGAACTGCCTTGTACAATAAAATGAATTCACTAGAGAGTTTTTCTTATTATTTTAAAATAATTTATTAATATCGGTCTGGTTATGCTTGTATGAATACAGCGAAATATATATGCCGATAAATAAGTAAAAGACAATTATACCAGCACTAAGGATACAATTATAAATAAAGTTTACAAATTACAGATTTTAATTGGGGAAAAATAAATATAAACAAAAGAAGGAAGTATTAAATGTAATTATGTAAAAAAAAGAAAGAATGATAATTGATGAATAGATTATAAAAAATATACCTGTTTTTGACACCATTTTTAGATGTAAAATTCAATCTTAGTATTTATTTAAGGGTATTTAAATAGGTAATCCCTGACCTATTTGAAATAAATAAGAACCAAAACCAGAGGAACAGCACAAAATTTTATGGGTATTCATTAATTAATTTTTTTAAATCACTGTTTATTATTTGCTTGCAAAATCGGTCATAATGTAAAAAAGCCCTAATACAACCCATTAAATTAATAAATTTAAGAAAATGTTTAAGTTATTTTATCCCCAGTTTGAAAAGTTAAAAATAATTTATCTTGGAAATAACAATATTTCAAATTTTAATTTCTATTTTTATCATTGATAGTTAATCTACATAATAGGAAAACGTAAATGCAAACAGATAAATATGACAAAAAATACCAACACTCAAATGGAGTAATTGACCTTGGATGATTTTTATATCATTAAATAAATAAAATTTTGAATATTACTTTTTCTTTCAAACAATTTGCTACAACAATGATTGAAAGGATTATGGAAAAATAAATAAAAAATAAGCATTAATTAAATCTAAATTAAAAATTAATTAAAATTCCGTTCTTCATCAAAATTTCAAGATAGGAAATTAATTCTTTTTTTCTTATGAATTATTCTTTTTATCATTGTATTGTTCAGTTTGATATTACTTATTTATGTTTCAAAACATCAACAAAGTTGAAAAGTTTTTACTTTTGACTTGCTTTTTCTATTTTGGATAATTTGTTAAATTTTATTATTCTATGAAATTATGAAGAATTAACTGGATAAGAGAAAAAATAAGAATATTGCAATACAGAAGTTGATAAAATAATGAGATAAAGGAGTATGATTTAACGATTTTTTTATTAGTGAATTGTTGTACTAAAAAGGAAAAAAAAAATCTATTTATATAATGACTATAATAAATTGATAAGTATGCATGAGTACGTGGTAACCAAGTTTATTTGGATAACATGACTTAGAAACAGAAAATATCTCTCTCTGTTTATGGAGGTTTATTAAAACAATTTTAAATTGCAGTTTATTGTTTGCTTTCAGAAATAGTTAAAAGTACAATATTGAAATAAATAAAATCAATATCAGCTCAATGTTATATAAAAATAAAAAATAAAAATTATTAAACAACACATACCTTAGTACAATTTTTTAATTTTATGAACCAAAAATTATATAAATGTAAATTATTTATATTTTCGCTATTTTAATATATTTAATAATGATTTAGTAGTACATGGAAATCTGATATTTTAATGAATACAGTTTGAAGAAAGTTTTTACAACTTCTATTGTATTATAAAAATGATTTACAGTTCTTATTTAATGTATATATCCATATTAAAATTAAAATTAATTGCTTATCAGAAACTATTGGCGTTCAATCAGATGACTAAATGTAAAAATTAAAATAATTTAAAAATAAACCATTTTAAATAGCTAGATGATCCTCAGATTATATATATATATATATATATATATATATATATATATATATATATATATATATATTTCCAAACAACACAAAAACATTCGAAACAAACGTTTATATATTATATTATTATATTATATATTATATATATTATAATAATATAATTAATATTAATAATAATATATTATATATATATATATATATATATATATATATATATATATATATATAATAGGAATTTTATTGAACCTGGAAATTTAATAATAAGTTTAGAGACATTTTTAACCTCGCCATTTGAAAAAAAAAAATATGAAGAAAAATAAATAATATATTTAAATGTTAATTTCTTAAATATTGAATTTTTTGTTTGTATAGATAAATACTAGGTATTTCAAATTATATGAGTTCAGTAATTGTATTATCTACAAATGTAATATTTTAAATTTTCTGTATTTTCATAGATTTTGTATTTATCATATTAACCATTTTCGATTAGCCATAATGACGAACTATCTTTATCGGTAACTATTCACTGATTGCTGCAATCACTGAGCTTCAGCAAACGTAGAACAGTAATTAGTTGGATAATATTCAGTGGGAATATTCTAAATTATTGATGGAATATTTCAAGCTACCATCACATGTGGTATGTCATCGAGCTCATAATAAACATCAGGCGGACTTTCAGTGTTAATTACAACGAATTTATAATGATTATTTCGAATTATCAAAATTCATGGTAATTTCCACTAACTGTATCAGACAATGACATCAAAGAAGCGACAGAAGCGATCAAATCAAACTCAGAATGAATCAATGTTTTGGTCAAAGCGGCGTCAAAAGAAAACTTTATTTCGTTGTTGCTATCACAAAACCTCCAATATGACCTAAAATCGGTTATGTGATATTGATCTTATTAGAAACATGATTTTATATTCGATATGCTGGTGAAAAGTGCTCATGTGTTAAAAAATTATAATGCAATTTAAATTGATCAAAATGTAGAATAATATTTATCGCATAGGCAATAGTAATCTATAGAAATCATCCATGTGACATTTCCATGCCAGACTTCAGTTAAATGTTTTAACAGGTATTTGTTTACTATGTTGGAATGATTATAATTAGTTCATAAAATTATATTTTTGACAATAACTATAAATAATTTTTTCGTTTGTTCTGTAGAATCACATTTGAACATAAGTTTCACGACGATTTTTAATTTAAATCAGGGTACTAAACAGTTATTGAACTTTTTCAGTTTAACTGTTTTACAAGAACTTTTACAATTAAAGTATTAACATAATAGTTCTGCAGAAAAGAACCTTATAATAAAAAGTTCCTTAAAAACTTATATCATTTAAAAGTTCTGTAAATATAAGTTCTTGCCAAAACTTTTTTTTACAAAGAAATTCCTACTAAAACATTTTAAATATAAGTTCCCAAACATTTGTTTACTTAAGGGGCAAACCTTGAGAAAGATCTTCAGTATTATTAAAAAAAATCTTTAAAAAAAAAACATTATTATAATTATAATTCGAAATAAAAGAACAAATAGAAATCTCAAATACAATTACTTTTTTATTTTATTTGACATTACATTTTTAATTTCAATAGTAAAATTGCTTTAATTTCAATTAAAACACCTACAGAATGTTTATTTAAAGAAATAACATTTTAAGATAATTATACCTTTCAAGACGATTCAAAACTTTTATACTATAGAACATGTATATAAAAGTTCTGAAGGTAAAGTTCTTAAAGAACTTATATTACAAAAGTTCTTACCATAAAGTTCTCAAAGAACTTTTACTATATAACTTCTGACCAAAATTTTCTTATAAGAACTTATAATAAAAGTTTTAACATCAAAGTTATTGCATGAACTGTTTTAAAAAAGTTCCTAAGAAAAAGTTTAATTTAGAACAAGAACTTTTTCAAGATAAAAGTTCACATTTATTTTGGAGCCTTGGTTTAAATATTCAAAGTTTACTGCGCGCTATTATATAACATATTATATATATAATATATATATTATATATATAATATATATATATATATATATATATATATATATATATATATATATATATCACTTTGTATATTATTAGGTTAGGTCCTAATAATTTGTTTTAGAGCTTTCTAACACCTCAAAAAGGTGTAGTTTTAAGAGCTATTCGGATAAAATACAAAAATGTATTTAAAATATGATTTGGAGTTAGGACCTTTTAGCTTTTAGCAGAAATGCGATAACCTACAAAATTAGAGTGATCTACACTATACACTATATACACTATAAAAACTCCAAAATACACGTTACAGATATTTAAACTATAAATTGCAATAATTAGATTCTCATTTATTCTACCTTTGCATTGCCTTTTCCATTTTTCGAAACGATTTATACGATTTTATTTTTCAAAAAAATGAAGTAGTCGTTAACGAAGAAAATGAAATAGCTATAGACTTTAATTAGGGATTGATAAATTATTTGCCACTTCTATAAATTTGATTTATTGAAAACTAGTTTCGAATGTTATACATTCATCTTCAATTTTAAAAACACAAACAATTCAAAAATAACCAATTTAAAATTTTTAATTTCAAATTTTTTCAAAACTGAAGATGAATGAAATTTATAGAAGTGGCAAATAATTCATCAAATACATGTTGATACTCACCAAGCTTTCTCTACTTAAATTTGATCTCTTGTCTTAATTAAATTCATAATTCATAAATGTTTTATAACACTAATTTATATTACATTTAATTTAATATGTATAATAATACCAATCTGTATTTTAAATTGCTTATTTTTGACTTGTTTGTGTGTTTTTAGAACTGAGGATGAATGTATAACATTTGAAACTAGTTTTCAGTAAAATCAAAATTATAGAAGTTGCAAATAATTTATCAATCCCTGATTAGATTGATCCTTCTATACCATCATGAGTACTTATTGATTAAATCATCAATAATTGATAAGGTGTTGTGGACGCATACATCAAGATTTGTTTAGTGTGGTCATCACTACGCTCTAGGATTCAAAACGGGCGTATATTCGTTAAATATTCAACTTGCATCGTCGGGACCATTTAAAAGACGAAGCGGGCCCGACCAGAACTTCCCCCAATTACGGCTATTTCCATAGGAAATTCGACGGTAGTGAAGGTTCGTTTAACAACAAAGCAAAAAGTTGCCCGTTTTCGGGCGCTGCTGATTGGCAACAGTAACAGTAACAGTAACGGGATTCGATAAAGTGAGGGCCAACGACACATCATGAGCCTGTTGCCGCTGCAATTTCATCGTTTAAAGTGCAATCGCGCGGAAGGCTGTTCGCTATAACTGCACTAATTGCATTTTTTTTTAATAACGCTCTTCTGAACAATTTGTTGAAATATTATTGATGTTTCTCTGTCGAGGCGGTGTTGTTTTCGTTGGGTTATAATTTCTTCTGAACAAAAAAACTATATACAAGGTAAGTGGGAGGGGGGGGGGGCTAGACGAACTCCATAAAGATAGTAATAATAAAAAAAATCCGTGAGCAGTAGAACTCCGTCACTAAAGTCGTATTTTCACTAAAATAAAAATATTATAAAAACGTGGGAGTGAGGAAAAAGTTGAAATCCGCAAAAGGCAGTTTCCAAATATACCGAAATTTCAGTTGACATGCGGATGATGGTATAGAAGAATCAATCTAATTAGGTATTGATAAATTATTTGCCACTTCTATAATTTTGTTTTTAATTGAAAACTAGTTTCGAATGATATACATTCATCTTCAGTTCTAAAAACAAAAATTCAAAAATAAGCAATTCAAAATTCAGTTTGGTATTATTATACACATTAAATTAGATGTAATATAAATCAGAATAATAAAAAAATCATAATTCATAAATGTTTTATAACACGAATTTATAATACATTTAATTTGATATGTATAATAATACCAAACTGTATTTTAAATTGCGAATTTTTGTGTGTTTTTAGAGCTGAAGATGAATGTATAACATTCAAAACTAGTTTTCAATAAGAACAAAAGTATAGAAGTGGCAAATAGTTTATCAATCCCTGATACCGAAATTTACCAATATATTTATTATATTTTTCTGCCTCTCCGCTGACCTTCGAAACAGAAAATCCTTCATACCGAATTTCAACTCATTTGACCCAACGTGGGCCGCTAGAATTGAAATAACTTTGCTAATACTGGTCCGAATTCGATGAAACTTATTTTTTTTTAAAGGTAATTTAATTTTCCTTTAAAATGCAACAGGTTTTGAGCCTCCTAACTCAATTTGAAGGGATTTTAAAGGTGCGAAAATATTTAAAATAATCGAAAAATGTGGGGGATGGGGGAACCAAGTTGAGACCTCCTAAAGATACCCCCTTAACACCAACTCAATTCACATACAAATTTTCAGCCATATAAACTGAAGGTGGAATTGTAGAGATGCGCAAAACTTCAGAAACGCCGAAATTTCAGGTAAATATACTGAAATTTTGAGCGGAATTTATCCATTCTTTAATGATATCGTTCTACCTGGAAGAAAGTAGTACATACCGAATTTCAGCTCATTTTGGCCGCTGGATTTGCTCAAATGTAGCGGGGGAATATATATATATATATGTATATATATATATATATATATATATATATATATATATATATATATATATATATATATATATATATATATATATATATGAGACATCTCCAAAACTTCTATAATCGTGCTCTGGGTGGTTATGAAACGGATAGAAAACGCAATCCCGCCGCTCACCGCCTATCTTCGACCCATTACAATAGTATATTTTTTCGGAGAAAATACTACTAAAAATCTCATACGTTCTTATCCGATTTTCGTTTGTTTAAATTTTATTGGCAAAAAATAAATTAACCAAATTTCACAAATAAACAATATTTTATACATGTATTAGCATTTCGGTTATCGAAGTCTTATTTTAATATATATTCGAAAATACCACTATTGGCTTCCAAACTTTTTTGGCTTCGTCTTCGAAGCAGTTCGAGGGCGACAGTTGGCCTCCTGATTGTTTCATATTTTACTTTAATGGCGCCTGCTGCATTTTTAATACGTTGAATTAGTGCATCCCAATTGGCTACTTCATACTTTTTGAACCAGTCCCATAAACAATAATCCAGTACTGCGAGGTCTGGAGATCTTGGAGGCCAACTGATTAGACCACCGCTACCAATCCAACGATCAGGAAATAAATCAGTCTGTTATTAACAAAATATTAATGCTAATACCGAAATACTAATACATTTATGAAATATTGATTATTTGTGATTTTATTTTTATTTTTAATTAGCCAATATAATTTAAACAAATAAAACTCGGAGAAGAACATATCAGGCTTTTAAAATTATTTTTCTTTGTGCAATCCACTCCTGGAATTTGGCCCGTTCCTCCCAAGTCACCTTGTGTATATATATATATATATATATATATATATATATATATATATATATATATATATATATATATCCAGAATGAAAGGAGCACAACTCGATAAATGTGTTTTTAGCGAACATCAGACACGGGTCGAGTTCCAAGCCCCCAGTGTGTTGCCTCTAGCACAAATTACTGGAAGAACACCAATCGGGTCTATTGGTTTGGCTTGATATTTGGGGGTTGACTGCTCTTCCGGATGATTGAATTTTACTATTAAAATTTTGAGTTGTTCCACCTTTATTCTGGATGTGCTGTATACAGGATGTCCTCCCAAAAAAGGATAACCCTTGTGAATCTTATTGCAAATTTGTTGCTTAACAATTAAATATATATGAATATGGGCCAGCAAATGAATTTTTGACCAATATTCAGTCCAAACGATTTAAAAAAAACTCGAAAAAATACGTTTTTCGACATTTTTTGTCAATTGATGCAGAAACGAATCATTGCATCAATAAACAAATCGAAACTGACCTCATAGAGAATTATATTTGGCAACGAATGAGACCATTAGCAGCTTGATAGATCAAAAACACGATCTTTGGTGAATTGTCGACGTTGACATGATTTTCAAAATGACTGGATAATATTTAATTCCAAACCAACTTGTTATTTTTAGCAATATTGTTTTATGTTGTTTTGCAAAATAGAATTTTTTTTCTTAAAAACCGACTTAGACGGAATCAAATTTGTTCAGAAAGGTATGCCGTAAAATGCGAAATTAAATTTTGATCATGGATGACAACAAATTTTAAGTTCACGAAATTGGTGAGCTTCGACAGCTGGGAAGCAGCATGAGACATCAGCACAAAATTGTTATTTCATTTGCTGCTAATGGGCTATCGAAGATAACGGAAGCCATTGTAACCACTCTTATGACTTGAAAACTTGCTGTGCTCAAAAATTAAAATTTTTCCTTGCATCTTACGTTTTACCTTTTTGAAAATAAATGGTTTCGCATCTGTCGATATTTAGAATTTTTTTTTTTGAAAAAGAAATTAAAACCAATTTTGCTAAAAACACAAGTTGCTTTGGAATTCTTCAGTTTTTCTGAAAATCATATCAACTCTGAAAATTTATCAAAGATTGTGTGTTTCATCTTTCTAGCGTTCAATTGACCTTTATCGTTCTCTTAGGCTATTACCAGATTTTTTTTTTTTTTTCAATTTTATGTAGTATTTTGGGTAGCAGTAAATATATTGTTCAAAAAATTTGCCCGAAGTAAAACTGATGTTATAATGCCGGAAAGTAGGGCTTCTTTTTTCGTTATGAGAACGAAATGCAGGATTTTTTAATGCCTAGTCTTAGACAGTTTGGCACCACATATATTGTGCTGTTGACGCGACTTAAGGTTTGCCAAGGTTTCTTTGTATTCTAAATCTTCCTTGAAGGACTGTTCCCATATTCCCTGCCATTCCCCCTTTAAATCCACTTTCGTAACAATCAGGTCCCTATTATTTACGTCCTCAAAGCTTAAGGCCACACTTTTATAAGGTTGTAAATGAAAGTTAAATCGATAGAAAAGCTAAAACGTTAGTAGGTCAAGGTCTACATATAATTAATTTATATGTATTTATTTATTAGTTATAAGAATTCCATACATAATGTGGAAATTTAATGTGATTTCTCGAAGGGTTTACTTTAAGGATTGGCTCTGTTCAGATATTTCTGAATCCCTACCCTTGCAGGTAAGGCAACCCCACTTCTGACAACAGTCCAAAGATAATATCTAATAGATAATGATTATTTATTACTTTATATAAATAATGAGATAAAAACTCAGAAAAGAAATAAAAATTATAATTAAATCATTTTTGGACGATTTCAAACAAAGGTTTTAGTCTCAAATAGGAATTATTAACTAAGTACAGTGGCGTACGCAGGGGGACGGATTAGGGTTTATAGAAATTTATGAAAAAATATGATTTTCATGCAATGGCTCTTTAGCTCATACCTCGGATGTGTATAATCTTTTTCGATCTAGTATCACCAAAAAAAGTTTCATTGAAATCGGTGATGGTACCTCCGTAGGCCTCCCCATGTAAGTTAATTATTGCTTCTTGAGATACTACTGGCTTTGTTTGGAATTGCCTGATAGCCATTATTATATTATTAGACTCGCAATTCAGGGGCACACTGTCATCCTTATTATCGAAGCCCTCCTTCCATGTAGCACAGAAGATGTTACTTATTGGCGAATGGCTCAGTTACACCGAGTGCTTATAGACCCCATTGCAACCATGCCCTCGTGTTCGGGCCCTAAGAGAGACGGATGCCCCCTTCCTAAGGAGTCCCCGCTTCCTAAGGCCCCCCTCCCAAGATAAGGAACGTGTAGCGAGTACTAGGTCAAGATTAGTAGCCGCACTAACTGCCTGGCTTATTCCTTATCAAGTGTCCACAGACTGCGTTTGTTTCTCCCATCTCCCCTTCCTTTCACTTTCCTCCGCAGCTTATGGACCACTTTTTGATGTTGTTATCCAAAACGGTGTTCTCTGAGCACGCTTAGGGCATTAAGGGATTTCGTCTGTTCACGAGGATCAGTAAAGACCGAGAAATAAGCCTTGAAAGCAGCTTTTTCTTTGTATTTCGCAAAATGATATCCAATTTAATTACATACTGTTTGGACGAAATTTTTGAAAAATTTATTTTCTAATAATCCTAGAAATTCGTGACATATCTCCGACTTATGGATCTACAACTCCATAGGTAAAAATTATTCTTTTGGCTAATTTAAATATTTTTTTTAACTTATTGTTTTTATATACTTTTTAGTTTAGAAATTGCGATAATAACATGCATATATCCGTATTTATTAATTTTTATATATATATATATATATATATATATATATATATATATATATATATATACACATTTCTTTCAATAATATATTCACACCTTTCTAACAAAAGAATGACAATAAGCAAATGTGTGTATAGAACAGACATAATTGGCTCGATAGACATGAGGAAGGATGGCAGCCAGCAGCACTTCTTCCCGGTCTTTAATTAGTCCTTTAATGCAGGAAAAGAGATCTTTCGTCCAGCTCCTTTTTAGCCTTATCCTAATGATCATGTCAGCCGTAGCCATATCGTCTATCAGTCTGTTGTGATGTCCGTGAAGATTATTATAGAAACCGGGATAAAGAGCACGTATGTGTTGGGCGATGGTTGGTTGCTGTAAGACGATATGCAGAGTTTTGTTGTATACCAAGGAGCTTCTGTTGTCTGTCTTAAAATTTTGGACTGAAAATATTGCAGTTTTCATAAGCGAGTCTTTTTTGCTGAACCGTAAATCTGTGAGATGTAAGTGCATATGGGTTTTATTAGGTATGTATATGTATTGAATTCCTGCCTGATTTTTTTTGTTTTGACGATTTATAAAAAAGAGAGTACAGTAATTCCAAAACGAGTTCCAATATTGTTAATTTTTCGTGTTTTTATTTACTGCAATAAGAATTAATGTTTGTTTAGCTATCATATGTTTGCTAATCAAGCATAGTGACCTTCCTTCAAACTGTGAATTAGAGAGTAACTATATGAAGATTTTTTGATAATGCTAATAATATTTTTTATAATATTATTGTTACAGCAGTTAAGTGGCCAAAAAGTATTACAATAATATTTTGCTTCTGTATGAATTCAATTTAGCCTATTTTCAACAGTATATTAATTTAATTAGGGATTGATAAATTATTTGCCACTTCTATAATTTTGTTTTTATTGAAAACTAGTTTCGAATGTTATACATTCATCTTCAGTCCAAGGTTTAAATAGATTATATCAAACAGAAAAGTTTTTACCGGTTTGTTCTGGCACTGGACTAACAATTGTTTTTTAAATGAAGATGAATGTACAACATTTGATACTAGTTTTCAATAAAAATAAAAAATATAGAAGTGGCAAATAATTTATCAATCCCTAATTAGATTGATCCTTCTATACCATCATGCGGATGTCAACTGAGTATATTAATTATGACAAAATATTTCGGAGATTTTTTCCTTTGCTATATGCTTGACAATTATCGATATTAAAATGAAAACCAGTGAAAGTTCTAAAAAAACAAACAAACAATTCATTATCAAATTGTAAATATATAATTTATTTTTAATAAGTGTTATAAAGTTTTATACATAGTAAAATCATTATATTTTTCCTTATGTGTACTTATTTTATATATTATCAGAGATTATTGCTTAATCACATTCTATTATAAGACCATGTGCTAATTTTATATATATATATATATATATATATATATATATATATATATATATATATATATATATCAGGAATAAATTAACCCATTTTTATCAAACCTAATTAACCCACTTACTAACAAGAAAACTTCCCAGATTGAGTTTTTAATTTCTTTTTTTTTTTAAACTAAACGTATCTCTTTGGCTACAATCGGAGGAGGGCATTGTTTTCTACAACAGGAGATAAAAAAGGGATGAAAGAAGCGGAAAGACTAGTTTGTTAACAATGTTGTTGGGCCTTATTGCACTGGCCGGCAAAACTTGAAGCTTCTTTTTGTTCTTTCCCCAAGTTACTGCGGCGGCGAAGTTTTCTCGCAAGGAGTGGCAAGTTGCCTGCGGAAAACAACTTCACAGGACAAATAATCTCAAAGGCCGAAGGAATTCCGAAATTAATTGTTTTTTTTAATTTTAATTGAACTTTCTCAGTTTACGACTTCGTTACGGAGACCTGTTCCACTTAGTTTGTATGTTAAATTTATTTTATCTTAGAGGCAATTCTTTTGTGGAATGTAAAATAAACTTAACTTTAATTTTCCGGTCATAAATACGCAAATATAAAATTATATGAGCTGAAAAAAATGCCAATAATTAAAAAAAAAAAAAACAGTTAAATATATACTTTCTTATTTATTTCATTTTTTTAAAATTATTATCTACAACTATGAAGCGTGTCATATTTTAGAAATGAAAATTTATTATCTGAAAATAAGTGTGATGAGATATAAAGTTATTTCATAGCTCTCTTTGAAAAACTATGTAAAATTGCCATATCTTTATCTTTCCTCCTGCTCTCTAGGATGCAGTTTTTTTTCTTCTGTAATATCTGCATAATTTTTCATTAAATATTTTGTATTTGGGTATTCACTAACTTGACATATATAATAATATAGAAAGATTATTAAGATTAAAACATTTCTTCTGTTGTTATCATCAATTCCTCTGTTGCGAAAAATTTTCGGATTCAGGGAATTCCTCCAACTTTCGGTCTTTCTTCCGCTTCTCTTTATCTTCTCTCCTTCCTTCTTGGAGTACTCCTTCATCACATGTTTACTTCCATCCTAAAGATTCAATAATTTCGTTACAGCATATACTTTTTTTCCCTCTTTGTTTCTTTGTGGTATTGTTCCGTCCACAGACCGTCCGGTATACATCACCGACACTACCAAAAAGAAAAAAGATAAATCTTTAAATCACAGACCTATACCGTTGTACACACTGCTCGGACAAAAATCTAAATTAGAACCTAAAACTTGCAACTTGCACATATTTACATAAACTAGTTACGACTCACGTCATTGAAATTATAGGTTGTGATAAAATAACACATTGATAAACACCAACCTTTTTAGTATAAATCATTCGAACCTATTACACAAGACACTAACTTTACTAACGAACCTTACATACAAACTTACATATGACAAATTTGTGAATACCAAACTACAAAATACTTTATGAAAAATTATAAGAATGCAGTAACAGGAAAAAAACAAAAAACATATCACATCCCAGAGAGCAGCAAGATAGATAAGAGGTGTCAATCTTACATATTTTTTCAACGAGAACTTTGAAATAACTTTATACTCATTAGATTTATTTTCAGATAATCAATTTTCAATAATAAAATATGACATGTTTCATAATAGTCTTAGAAGTAGTAGAGGTTTTAGAAGAGATCCTAAAATACCTCCAATCAGTGTCTGTAAGTCTGTGATGCTATTGAAGATATATAAAGTATATACCTAATAAAGTATATATATATACATACTTTATTGGGTTCAAAAATGAGAATAGGATGCCAGTGACTTTATTAAATGTTTGATATTTCAGATAATCCGATAAAACACTCGTTATATTCAGAACTGAACTATCCTATCTCCAAGTTTGCCTTTTTCAGTTTTCAATCACTTAAGATAGTTTTGATTACTGTGGATTTGATACAGAAGTAGCCTATCTCTATCTATAATACTTAACCATGAACTTGGGAATGTATCCACAGGAGACAGTACTTTTATTCACTAATTCTTTTTATACAGTTCTATTATTCAAATTTTGTGCCATACTTAGGAATATATAGTTATAATAAATATTTTATAAAACATATTAAGTTAAAAAAAATTTCTGATGTGGACAACACATGACTTCCTTGTACACCTATAAAACTATAAATCGGTGGTTCAAAAAGTGATCCTGAGTTTTGTCACTAGTTTCCGAAGATTGCAGTATCTCAAAAACGACACTCGGCATCCCGATATCCATCTATTGACACACACGCACAAATTGGGAGGAAAACCAGTATTTTACACTCAATTTTAACACTTAAAACAAGTAATAATAATGTTTAATTCGATTGGAAACCAAATTGCGTTTGTAACCTTTATTACGGAAACATATGATTTATGTATTTAATTTAAATATAATTTTTCATGTAAGCTTATTGTGACCTTCAAATAAAGTACCCTTTTCGGCTCACCAATTTTAACCAAAATATAGTAAATACATTCATATCGATATAAAAGTCCTAATTACCAAATTTGAGATGTTTTACATTATATTTTAATATAATTTTTGATGAAAGTCTTATACGACCTTCAAGTAAAGTACCTCTTCCGGTTTTCCAATTTAGACGAAAATCTAGTATGTTATTCAAATCAGTATATAAGTTATAAATACCAAATTTGAGAAGTTTTGCAAAGTAGTTTAATATAATTTTTTATGGAAATCAATTATGACCTTCAAGTAAAGTACAACTTCCGGTGATTAAGCAGTAACCAAAAACGGAGGTTCACAACCAGATTTTACAACAATCCTAAATACAAAATTTAAACTTTCTACGGCTAACCGTTTTTGAGTTATGCGAAATACGAACGAACGTACGTACTAAGAAATATCAATAATGTACTGCCAAGTTTAGGGATAAGGTAGGAAACAAAAATTGTTTATACATTGATATTATGAACAGATAAAAAAAAAAAAACCTCTCCTGTTAAATTTAGTTTTCGTAGTTGAACTACTTCTGCTTTGATGCGGCGAAATACGTAAGCACCTTTTGCTAGGACCGTCAATATCTTCCACTCTGTCACGTTCCGCCATTTTGTAAATTAATCGAATTTCGATTCGATTCTCAGGAATTATGTGTTCTTTCTTAGAGCATGGGCATGATGATGGACTGTTTTCTTCTGCTATTTCAAATCATCTTCCATAAATCTGTAGTTCCCACTAAAGAGTTACCTCCTTCTTCACCTCGAGTACTTTACTGCCGAAAACGTAATATCGAATTTTATTCCTTGTAGAGGGTAAAATAAAGGATCGCTAACCCTCCGAGTGATGGAGGCTATATTTGCTAGACGGAGTAAATCCCGTATAAGACGATAAAGAGGCTGCTAAGACGGACTGTAAACAGAGGCGGTGACTGGGGCAGTTGATATGTCGCTTTACAGCTGCTCCTTTATTGCCCCGGGCGCCAATTCTGCAATGTCGCTGAGAGTTGCGGCTCTGCCTACTGCCGCTACTGCAGGCGCACCAATCTTCACTTTCATTACTTTCCTCTTCACAAAATTGACATCCCTTTTATACGATTTATATCGTCCCCATCTGTGCTCTAGCTAGTATTATATATTTAATGACATTAATATTGTCTCGATTTATGGGCCGCATTTAATATATAATTATATATATATATATATATATATATATATATATATATATATATATATATATATATATATATATATATATATGTGTGTGTGTGTGTGTGTAATTAATAAAATGACACATTTAAATTTATTTATTTATATAATACGTTTTGGGCTTTTTTAACGACCATCTGGGTCATTTTTGCTCTATATATTACGATATTAAAATTTTAATGAAAATGCAAAATATTTAATTAAATTTTACATAACGTTTTGGTATGTTTAAACCTGGAGTAGGTGAGTGGAGTATTTTATTAGAACGTGAGCATGATGATGGATTGTTCTGTTATTTCAATTTATCTTCCATAAATGTCTAGTCTTCCTTAACTATGGAGTTGGCACCTGATTTCTTTTTACACGTTTATGTGTGTGGAATACACGTATCTCCCATAAATTAAAAATCATTTTTAACCATGTTTTCTCTTAATTACAAAATATTATTTTTTTGTCAGGTGTAAAAGAATAATCGTGAAATAAACAATTAAGATATATTTAAAATATTTAAATAAATTTAAAGTTTACATTAAAGCAGCTGGTAATTCATATCCGACTTATATTTTAATTTCTTTTCTTTTTCGCGCTTTCAGTACTTCATCTTATTTATGTTAGTTTTTGACATTAATAAAAACAAATAACGAAATAAATGACATACACGACTATAAAATATAGTTTCAACTAAAAGAAATAAAACCATTAATTATCATATGATTAATTATTGAATTGAATTTAATAAAGAACATTTTAAAATTTATGTGAGAAATCATAGTTATTTGAATGATGAAGTTATTTTTATGAATATTATGCAATAATATGAAGTACTCAATTATTGATTTCCGGGAAAAAAGAAGAAGAAGAGGCATGTATAAACATTTATAAAAATAATCAATGTACAAACCTTCTAAGAAAGAAAAATCACAGATCCAATGAAAGAAAAAAAAAATGAACGTAATTATGCGCGAGGGATATAACTTTCGTAAAAGTTGTAGATGACTGACGGAAGTGAAGTGAAAATTGGTAATAACTCTTTCTAGTGGCAGCTAGTAGGATAGAAACTGTATCAAAGCTAGTAGGCAAAATGGGCAGGGCATGTAATCAGAGGGTGAAGTGGTAAAGATAAAAATGTTGGAAGCGCACTTCAGTGAGAAAAGAGAAGACCAGGAAGCTGGAGGAAGTGAAGAAATAATCCAAGAAAGAACGAAGCTGAGAAAGAAGAAAGGAAGCTAGGAGCCCACAATTCAAAAGTTAGATTTCGCCTTCTGACCTGTAGCGCCAGAGAATTAGTTTACAAAATTCATAACGCAATATCTCAGCTAATACTGGTCCGATTTAAATGATTTTTGTTTTGTTTTTTTGTGGAGAACTTTCACGCATTTCGACAATCCATAGCAAAAAACCAAAAAAAATTTTGGACGGAGGAATGTTTTTAAATTATATATTTGGGTTCTACGTATCTTTAAACTTAAAACCTCATATTTTGAGAGATGTTTAAAATTGCTTTTGTCTTGGTAAATTACAAAGGTATATAAATATTTATATAAATTATTATTTTTTTACTTCCTTATACAAAGTAACGCGAAAATTTTCGGTTTTCAGATTTCAACGGAAATATCCATTTTGACCATACCTGAATCCATTTTGACTAGTTTCGTCGTGGCGTCTTTACGTACGTACGTACATTCGTTCGTATTTTGCATAACTCAAAAACGGTTAGCCGTAGAAAGTTGAAGTTATGTACTTAGAATTGTTATAAAATCTAGTTATGAACCTCTCTTTTTGGTCCCTGCATGATCACCGGAAGTGGTACTTTACTTGAAGGTCATTATTTATTTCCATCAAAAATTATATTAAAATAGAATACAATACTTCTCAAATTTAGTATTTATTCTGTATATATTGATTTAAATGGCATAATAGATTTTGATCTAAATTGGGAAACCGGAAACGATGCTTTACTTGAAGTTCATGAAAAACTTTCATTAAAAATTATATTAAAATATAATATAAAACATCTCAAATTTGGTAGATAAGACTTTTATATCAATATAAATAATACAATAGATTTTGGGTAAAATTGGGGAGCCGAAAGGGAAAACTAGTAACCAAATTCAGGATCACTTTTTGTGCCACCGATTTATTGCTTAAAGGAAGTCATGTGTTGTCCACATCACATATTTTTTTTAAATGCCTTGGCATACTGATTTTAAAACACTTTATATTTCCTATCTATCTACCTTTATAAATGGTCGCCATTTTCAAAATGGCGATTTTTTTATAAAGGTAAAGTCGGATGATAATGTCGAGTTCCGAGGATCGTCATGGGATGGCCTGTGACTTTGTTGCCGAATCTCACGAAAATCGGTTCAGTAGCCTCGTAGAAAAGCCGCGGACGGATCTTTTTTTTTATTCAATATATGGATTCTACGTATCTTTAAACGTAAAACGTCAAATTTTGAGAGGGGAGAGATAAAAAAAAAAATATGTTTTTGGTCGATTACAAAGGTCTTTTATGGAAAATAATATACCAAAAATGAACTAGGGCCTCGAGTATCTACCTGGTCTAGAAAAAGGGGTCCTGTATTGATATGAGGACAGATGTTGAATTAGAACAAAATATATAACGACTTATAAATTTTCTACTTATACTGACTTCGACGAATCTTTTATCCGTTGTTAAATAAAACTGTAAACATATTTCAAACAATATTAATCTGCCATCCGCCAATAGAAAAAGGCCCAACATTTATTTTGTTGTGTTTTAGAGCTGTAAAAAGATTTGTATCAATATAAAACTATTATCTGTCATCTTGAGACAAAATCGCATCCGATCAATAGGCCAATATTAATTGGTGGTTTGTTATCATAAAGGTAAAATCTTCCGGTAAAGCCTCCTGCAGCCGGTCTAGGATGAACGTTGATTGCGTGAGGGAGCCTAGCTAAGAACTTGGAATCTCCCAGGAGAACGGACTCCTAGCATATTTTTTCAGGAGGCTTCCAGTAAAACCACTCGTCAAAACCTTTTTCTTACATAATAAAAGGTGCAAACGCGAATCAATATAAATTTACTTTTTTTTTTATCATTATTAATGTAAATTTAAATATATTTGAGTGATACCATACCCTACCGAATCTTTGAACAGTATCAAAATTCATGATTTGCTTAAAGCGGGTATGTTTTCTTAGGCAAAGTGGCCGCTAGCTTTCAATTTCATCTTGCCTAAAGTAATTTCAATATTGCTCAAGCCCTGGAATATTCTTCGATCCGGAAAAAAGGATTAAAAAAAAAGGATTAATAATTCATGGGGAGGGCATGTGTATGAGGAGTTTATGGCCGAGCTCAGTCAGCGGCTTTTTCAATATTTAAACCGCTCGCACCCTATCAGTCCCTGAGTGCTTTAAATATGGAACAGGTGAGCT
Organism: Rhaphigaster nebulosa; assembly: GCA_948150685.1. Classification (NCBI taxonomy): domain Eukaryota; kingdom Metazoa; phylum Arthropoda; class Insecta; order Hemiptera; family Pentatomidae; genus Rhaphigaster; species Rhaphigaster nebulosa. The sequence goes on along the minus strand of OX411311.1, from coordinate 125,570,373 downwards.
TCAGTATTTTAGTTATAATTAATTTATTAAACTAAATAATATTACTTTTTTTTTCAGTACAAAATAAATAACTGCTCCTTATTATTTTTTACCAAACCGAAATATTATTTTAGCAGAAAAGATATGGATTATGAATGAATGAATTAATGAAATTAAATTTTATTTTGGGATATTTAGTCCCCTTAGAATAACAAAAAATGTACAATACATTAGCAATTATCTGGATTGAAATTATTTTATAAAATAATTAATTTATAAGAGAGAAATGCTTTATTTACAGAAATGCTGCCCAAATACCTGCCACATACACAGAATACCTATCAATCTATTACTAGACATAAGATACATAACATTTTTATTTTATTTTTTCCTTTTTCCCTTCATTCTTGCTCTAAATATAATATAATCATCCCCACATTACCATGTTATATCTATTCTTAATTTAAAAAAAAAATTAAAAGTTAAACAAATTTTCACATTTTAGAAACGCACACGTAAGCATCAAAATTAATAAGAAATAATAAATAAATAAAAATATACGGATAGATAACAATGGCAACACATATATTTAAAGAAAAAAATTAAATTAAACAAAAAAAAGCATATAATTGTTTGCAAAATTAAACATCTTACCAATTATACCAATACCAATTTGGCCTAATTAAGAATAAAATAAACATAGAAACATCTTAATTCTTACATATATACAGAAGATTGATAGTTTAGGAGGTAGGGAAATAGTTTATTTTTGAATGAAGTTAAGGATAAGGTTCTACCAATGGAGATGGGTAACGAATTCCAAAACTGTAGTACGAATGATAAAGAATTTTTTGTATGAGGCAGATCTATGAGAAGGAATATATAAGCTTGTGAGCTGGGATCCCGTGTTTAAGGAGTGGACATGGGCTAAACAGATTAAAAATATAGGGACACTTATTATATGTTCAGCATTATATGTATGACAATTATATTTTTTATTACAATAGGTTTTGGTTATTAGTTTTTAACATCTGTATAATAAACGTTACATTTTATAATAGTGGTGCACTATCATTATTGTTCTATATTACGGTAAAATTTAAATTTTATTTAACTATTCACTATGACAAACATATTCTATTTATTTTTACTTTTTATTTACTAGTAATTGTAGGTTAGAAAGATATTTACTATTGTCCTGGCAATCTTAGACTATTAATTGATGCATGAGAAAACATGTTTTTTATTTATTTCTTATTAGAGTTATAATTAAAATTAATTAAACAATGTATTTTTCTTTATACATGTTTATTTTTAATCCTAAAATATGTTGTTCCTCGAACTCAAGTAAAATTTTAATGAATGTCAATTGCAAAAAAAAAAAAAAAAAAACATTTATTTAATTCGATTTGATTATTTACTATTTCGAAAAATTTGCTGCATATAAAGATTAGATTTTACAACTACTTGAATAAATTTATCTACAATTTAGCTAATTACTTATAAAGTGCTGGTTTTATTTTATTTATTAATTTTTTTGATAATGGTATTTGTCATATTTAATTGCATATGACAGTATTTAAAATAATTTTAATAAAAATTGTGTATATAGCTTACTTCCCACTTATAATTAAATTTTTCGTTTACTAGATGATATTAGTTATATTAAAAAAAAAATTCTATTTTTAATCATATTTTATTGCATATATTCAATTTTTATTTTAATTAATTATGTACTTTAATTTTGCAATATTTTGACTCAATTAATATTAAATATATAATTGCAATCTAAGTGTTGCGTCATTTGAGGCTGTTTTGGTATTATTATGCATTTTTTAAATTATAATTTAATGTTTATTAAATAAGTATAGCCCTTAAATTTTTATAATTTTTAATTATTATAAACAAATTAAGATATAAGAATTGATTTTTTCCTTTCTGTTATTTTTTTTTCCTTTAGTAAACTTTTTTTTGTTTAATTTAATTTAATCCACCAACTATATTAGCAATAGACCATGAACTGTAATATATTAAAAACCAATAGTATTGTGCATCAACAAACATCACCTTTGCCTTAGATTGTCTGCAATAATCTAATAAATAAATAAATTTAAGCATGAGAATGGTCAAATATTGAATTTAAATAAGATCGTATTTTTTATCAAAGTTGTTTAGGCTTATTTAAGTGACCCGAATTTTTCAGATAATAAAATTTAAAAAAGTAATGAGTAGCCTGCTCTAATCGATATATTATTAGTCCAATATTGTTAAAATAAAATTATGTGAGAAATAATCAACATTTTCTGAGAATTTTAACACTATTGGACTTATATTATACAGTTTAGAGGCTTGGTAAATACACTTACCCCCCCCCCTAATCTGAAAGAAAAATTGTTTATAAAATAATTATAAGCAATCAATCTAGAGCCCCCACAATGGTTCAAATTTTATATATATATATATATATATATATATATATATATATATATATATATATATATATATATATATATGTATATATTTCTATTAAATTATTACAAAAATAAAAAATGTTTTTTTCAGTGATTTAAAAGTCATCTTTAGCACTTTTAATGCTAATGTGACCTTAATGACTTGAATATTTTTATAATTTTTGAATACTCTTTTCTTATTTCTTGTACTAATTCTTATGCTAATATTAATTTTATTATTTGATTAAATATTTGACATGTTCGAATCATGTTCTCTAGTGCTGGGAAATTAAATTTCGAGTTCATTCTCGCCAACACATTACATAAGGTAATGTGGGATCAATACGTTACTCTGGTAAGTGTATAATCGGCTTTAAACGCTATATTATTAGTCCGATACCTTTAAAATAAAGTTATAACGTTATTGTATGATAAATAAACAATTTATGTTTATTGATTTAAGATGAAATTTAATTTATATAAATAAATGTAGGCTGATAATATTTCACCACAAGTTCTTTTATTTAGACGCTAAGTTTCGGCCTTTAAACCAACCTCAGGTATCTTTCAAAAAATATGTTAAAATACATTTCCTTTATTATATTTTTTAGTTTTCTAATAATTTAATTGAAATAATGTTTGTTATTTTTTTTATTTTGTAACGTTTCAGAGATACTGGATTGATTGCTTATAATTTTTTAGCCTCTAATCTGTATAATATGAGTCCAATTGTGTTAAAATTCTCAGTAAATGTTTGTTTATATAAATAAATGCAGGCTGATAACATTTCATCGCAAATTATTTTATTTAGATGCAACGTTTCGGCCTTTAAACCATCCTTAGGTATCTTTCAATAAATATGCTAAAATGCATACAATGCGATTTATTAAGTCCAATTATACAAGCTAGTCACTCTAACAATTTTATCCAAAAAGTTTACCAAATTCTTGATAATATCGCTATGCGCATTCAAACTAAATAAGTCCTTAAATTGATTCCACAACTCAATATCCCTGATCTTTGTAGCCTTTCACTCGTCATACTTTATGTTTGTTTATTTATTTAAGGTGAAATATGGTGATATATTATCAGGGTCTGCATTTATTTATATAAATTATATTTCACCTTAAATCAATAAACAAATATGAAGTACGACCAGTGAAAGGCTGCAAAGGTTAGGTATAAGGGAATTGTGGAATCAATTTAAGAAGAACTTTGAATGTACTTAGTTTGAATGTATACAGCCATGTTATCAAGAATTTGGTCAATTTTTTGTATAAAACTGTTAGAGTTACTAGCTTTTATAATTGGACTTGGTCCAGATTAGACTTAATGAATTGCATTGCATGTATTTTAACATATTTTTTGAAATATGCCTGAGGATGGCTTAAAGTCCGAAACATTGCATCTAAAAAAAATAACTTGTGAACAAATGTTATCAGCCTGCGTTTATTTATATAAATAAACAAAATTTGCTGAAAATTTTAACATTATTGGACTTATATTATACAGTTTATAGGCAAAAAAAATATAAGCAATGAATCCAGTGTCCCCGCAATGTTACAAAATAAAATAAAGCAATAAAAAAATTTATTTCTATTAAATTATTACAAAAATAAAATATAAAATAAAGGAAACGTTTATCGGAGCTTGGCCGTTTCTGTTTAACAGAATTTATCGATTATCGTAAAATGGCCGCTCTTCTGTATGACTGCGGTGAGTCACTTATCAGGACCGGACACAATTTTTTATTTTTGAAGGCTATTATTTACTGATATATATATATATATATATATATATATATATATATATATATATATATATATATATATATATATATATATATATATATATATATATATATATGTAAAACGATATACTGGCTCTTAAATTTTTTGAAGTTATATAATTACAACAGAATATCTACAAATCAAATATAAAATTCTCTGTATTCAAGTTTAGAATTTCTTAAAGATACTTATTATTTATATATATAGTTAAAAATTGAACATTGAACAGGTGAAAAATATAGCATTTGCCCACACAACTCTTTCCGATATCTTATTTGGGCCTGCCAAGAGCCACTTAAGTATTAGGAAAAACTTATGTACAGTAATAATACTGCACAAAATACCTAGAACTATTCAATACACCTTATAATCCTTTTAAAACTATAAAATATATAAAGATTTAAGCATTCTGCTTACAAATAATAAGAAAAAGGTAAAATAAAACGTTCTATATAGCATCCTCTAAAACAAGAAACTATTTTTCCCGTTTTAATAAACATTTAGATTTTTGGTTTACTTCTTATAAATGGACCAGTTCGAATTTTATATTACAATATATCGCACCTGTCGTGGAATACTGTAACATCTCAAAAAAGTAATATTTTGGGAAATTGAGTTCCCATGGTCTTCCAAGGACGCATCTGGCGTAATACCTCCCATCCAAAACTGTAACTACTCCTATCTTTTGACCAACCAATGAACTATATTTAGCCATGGTATTTCCCACACAATTTCCACACCTTTCTGAACCGCATTCCGTCACAAACTCAAAATCTCGTTTTTTTGAGATGTTACAGTATTCCACGATGGGTGTGATATATATATAGTATATCATTAAAATTAAAATAACATATCCATTTATGAGAAGATGGTACAAATTGATCCTTTCAGACATACATTTATTATTACTTTCATTGCTTCAAATTAATTATTTATAAATTAATTTGAATATCTATTTCCGAGTTGTAAACATATATTTATCTGAATATATATATATATATATATATATATATATATACATATATATATATATATATATATATATATATATATATATATATATATATATATATAGCATGTCAGTCATTTATTTCATTTTTGATTATCTAGCACAACAGCACACATTCTAATTTTGTTTAAAATTTTGGTTCCTGAAACGCATTAAAAATATATGTATATATATATATATATATATATATATATATATATATATATATATATATATTGATTTTTTTTCTCGACTGTTAATAATATAAGTTTTGAGATAATACATGAGAACAACAAAAGCTCGAAACGACGCCAAAATATAGTTGTATTAGGTTGGTAGAAAACAATTTCGTTTTTTGTATTGTTGATGTTTGTATTGTTGATATTAAGATAAGTTATGTATTAATGTGTTAGTGTGTTATATCATTTCAAAGCGCTAACTTAGCTTTGTATTTTGAATAAAAACTTTCAAGATTTTGTTGATTTAAGTGTTGTTTTTTTTGCTCTTAAATAGACAATGGAGAAGAAGCAAATCCGGGCTATTTTCCTGTACGAGTTTAAACTGGGTACTAAAGCGGCCGAGACTGCTCGAAAGATTAACGATGCGTTTGGGCCAGACATTGTTCAAGTACGTATGGTTCAACTTTGGTTTAAGAAGTTTCGCAGTGGAGATGAGAGCCTCGAAGATTAAGAAGGTCGTGGGCGTCCATCCGTGATTGACAACGACCAGTTGAAGGCATTGATTGAAGCAGAACCGCGCTCAACGATTAGAGAGCTTGCGAAAGAATTAGGCGTCACTCATCCGACAGTTTTGGATCATCTAAAACAACTTGGAAAAACAAGAAAACTCGACAAATGGGTCCCACACCAACTGAAGGAAAATCAGAAAAATCGCCGTTTCGAAGTGTCATTGTCTCTTTCTCTGCAGAAGTTGAACGAATTAGGCTTCGAGTCTACCTCATCCGCCATACTCGCCAGACCTTTCGCCTACCGACTACAACTTTTTCAAGCATCTCGACAACTTCCTTCAAGGGAAATGCTTCAAGAACGAAGGCGAGGCCAAAAACGCCTTTAACGACTTCATCGCCTCCTGCACTCCGGAATTTTACGCTACCGGGATAAATAAACTTGTTTCTCGTTGGCAAAAGTGTATTGATTCTAATGGTTCTTACTTTGATTAATAAAGTTTATTATTAGCAGAAACATTCATGTTCAAATTTATCGGTTAAAAAACGAAATTGTTTTCCTACCAACCTGACTTTTCACTTAACAACGCAACTTCTGGCATATCAATGGCACTAGAACATATTGCCATCATAGATTATCTGCAATTTCGAGCATAAAAGTCACTGAGTATTGGAAGGTCTCTTTCAAAAGCTTAAAACTACTATGAAACGTGTCATATTTTAGAATTGAAAATTGATTATAAAAGAGAACATAATAGAATTGTAAGGACCGTAATTAATCAAAAAATCCTTTGCAATGTTGGAAGTTGCACTTGGAAGAAAAGGAATGCAATTGAATAATTGTGGATGAGAGGAAAACTTCAAAGGTCGAGGTGGAATTAATTCCACTCCTATGCCATTCCCTTAATTACAATTGTACCAGTGGCACAATTAATTTTAGCGAGATAAAATTGTCTTTCATTGAATTATTTGCGATGTGCCCTTTTGACCTGAGTACTTGTCCATTGTAGAGGTCCTGGCCCTTCCATCCTATAATTGCTCCTGCACTATTTGTATTTTCTCTCTTTGAAGGAACATTGTATCATTATTAATTATTTCTAAGTCGGTCATTGAAAAAAGAAGTTATGATCAGAGAGATGCTAAAGGAATTAATTTAATTATATTAACTCGTTTTTTTTTTCTTTTATTGTTTTTCCGTACTATACTTATTTATTTAAAATTTTTATTTCTGTTGTATATTATTCTGCAGTCATTAAAGAAAAAAAAAAAAGTTTTTCGTACAAAAAAATCATTACCATTAATTCTGTGAAAACGTTAAATAACATGTGAAAAGTTATGACAGATTTTTGACCCTTTTCAAAATTCTGTAAAAAAATACAAAAACGCTAACTAGCGATATTTTGCCACTCTTTTTTTATTAAATTGTACCTCGTAAAAGTAAAATATAATAAAACTTAAGAAAATTACTAAAGCTGTGAGGTATGAAGATGATTTATATGCTGTCGTCTGATATAAAGGGATATAAAATGAAACATAAAAAAAAAAAAAAATGTTTTTAATGTAATTCATTTTAAGTTTGTTAACAAAATTATTAACTCTGATATTCAAAACAAATAATTATTTAAGTACAACTTCTACAGTCTCATAAATATCAAAACCATTTATTTCTTCGTTGAATGCACAACAAACTGTGGAGTTGATCACCAAGATATAACAAAAGTTCTATATGAAATAATATTGTTTATTAAAGTATATAATTTTTAATTGAATATTTGTTTGTTTAGAATATCAGTGTAAATTTTTTTTTTCTTCTCATAGTTTTCACATAAACCACTTTAAATATTTTCATCTGAGGGAATGTGATCTTTGTATGAAATAAATTTTTATGTGTATATTTCTTTCAGAGTACATAGAACACAAAGCTAATGAAAAATTAATTTTTACTAAGAAAAAATTATTCGATAAAAACCGGGTTAATTTAACAACTTAAATATTGATAAATACAATTGAAACGAATTTGAAAAATCACTAGTTTAGTTTAGCGACCATTTATTGGTCTAAATCAGTGCCTTGGTTCAATTCTAGACATATCCCTTATTTTAAACAGGAAAGCGAATAAAGAGAAAAAAAAATCTTCTAAAAATTAGATATTTTAACAAAAAATCTTTGTTAAGCCCTTAAAACAAACTTACACCAGGAGGTTACCAATGATACCCTTGCGATGTTCAATTTATATATCTAATTATTAAAAATAACTTGAATGATTTTAAATCAAAAGTATAATAAGATCATCAATAACTACTCGATTAAAAAATTACTCTATAAAAAATGGATTAAAATATAAATTCAATTCACAATGAACAAATTAAATAATGAAAGAAATTTCCATTTCAAATGAAATACTACAATTCAAACATTAAAAAATCCAAATATTTTCTGTAATTAATGATTTACTATTCACAAAATGATAAAACATAATCTGTCGTGATTTCATTATAAATATGCTTAGGATATTTATTACTGAAATAATCGTACGAATAGCGGCCATAACTGTCCGTAGTTTTTTATTTTTAAATCAGAGATACACCTTAAATTATTCTACATTTTATTGAAAATACTACAAGAACCCATTTCTCTGCATTAATATGCAGTTCATTGGTACATAATAGTTAACATTTTATATAGACATAACCTAAATTCATTATTGAATCATGCAAAATGGCGTCTATTGATTAAATAAGATCACAATTTATTGTATTTCTGCCCTTGCAATATAAATGAAAATCATTAAATTTAAGCCAAATATATTTATTTAACAATATTTTATATTCGGATATTTAGTGCGATAGGAGTTGGCTACTACGATGAGCGGTTTTAACGAAATAAACAAGCAGTAACGGTTGGCAATCAATTCCAGCCGGTACGGTGGGCAGTAGCCTGCATTGCCACCTCTGGTGATGCCAAGGAAATAAAAAACATATTTCTCTTAAAATATACTCGGCATAAAAGAACGAAACATGTAAAATCAAGGCCCCATTATGCGTCGGGTCTCTGGCTAGTGTAGTCGATTAGCAATAAGGAAATCTGCAAGCAGTAGCATCGAGTTTGAACCAATAAGTGAAATAGGATCTTTTTTTCCTCGTTTCTGTTCAGTCCTTTTTAACTCCTTCAATAAAACTAATTGAAATTTTACTTCCTCCGCTAAGTAATATTGAGCTCGGCGAACCTTAATAAGTATTTTTTAGATATTTTTCCTGGAGTGATGTTGCTCAGTAATTAAGAAACTGTACTCCTGAAGGAAATTTATTTTTTATTAATTCCTTCGGTCTCTATAAAGCTAATTTCTAAAGGTACGTTTTCCTCGATGCGAATATCACGATGATCGTTCAACGATTCAGTTATTAGAGTCGTTCAACTATAATCATAGATCATTATTAGACCGTATTTCATAGGAGCTGTGTGCTAGGAACATAGGAACTACATAGAAAATACAGTCTAATAATTATCTATGATTATCGTTGAACGACTATAATAACTGAATCGTTGAACGGTCATCGTGATAGTCGTATCGAAGAAAACGTACCTTAAACCTTCAATTGTTCGAGATAAAAACTTGGTAGTTGAGCCTGAGTACTGTTGTGTATATATATCGATAGGATATGGCGGTCAATCAAGTAGTTTTTGGACTTTCATTGGAAAGCCAAGTTTCGCAGAAAAGTAACCCCGAGCAGAATTACAGGGATTTGAAGTAGAGTTCGTCGAATAACGATTATTCAAGAAGGAGAGTCTTGCTTCGGTGTCAATAAATGAACACACAATAAGAAAATAACTTATATATGATGTGCACCGACGTTTCGGCCTAAGTTTTAGGCCATCATAGGAGAATCAATTAACTTAGGCCGAAACGTCGGCGCACATCATATATAAGTTATTTTCTTATTGTGTATTCATTTATTGACCACACCCCTAACCAAGATCCTCCTTCATAGTTTTTCACGGTCAACTATACTCCCACCAAACAATTATTTAAGTAAACCGAAATCGATTTTACTGAGCTTTGGCAGTTTTACTATTTACTTATTTATGTAAATACATCTAGATATGCATAGACAGGTCCATTAGCATGTTACAAAGATTTGGAATGTTTATTACTATTAAACGCTTTTAGTACGAATATAATACATTACAATTTTTTTTTTTACATAACACATTTTTTAAATTATCTAAATAAGGCGCTGGAGTTGGATCTTTGTTCTTCTTTTTTTTTTTAACTTGGATATTTTTTCAACAGCAGCTTCTTAGTTTTGGTGCATAAATAATAATTTTCTGTTTCCTGTTTGATTCTATCAGTGCCGAAATAGTGTTAATGATTTGCGATTTTTCAATATAAAAAGAATTCGTCCGAGTTCTTTCCAAACATGTATTCAATTTCCAATACCTTTATAATGATTTTTTTCGTTCCACAATATTACTCAACTTTTCTTTTGCTTCCCCACTATCAAATGTAGAGAAGCTTTGTGTTCATACAGGAAAAACATACATACAATGAAAAATACTAATACTCAAAATATCCACTTGCGTTCTGGCTAGTAAAATTAGATCGAAAAAGGGCCGTGGTTGGAAAGTGGTGAGCTGTAAGCGATACTCTCAAAACACATGAATATGATCGGTTTTTTTTTTAGATTATTAAAAATATCTCAAAAACTATCCACTTTATATATAAAATCTTTATTGTATCAAATATAGACAAATACATTCTGCATTGAATGACTTTAAGATCCTTGTCTATTTTCCAATTCTATTTTGAAATTATACCTTTTTTCATTCATCTTTTTACTGGTCTATTTATACTGTAATTATAATTCTGTATTTGATCTCAAATATTTTATGCTTTATAAAACATGCTAGATTAATATAATAATAATTTATAATGAATTATAACAATAAATTATTTAGTACAATGATTTATTAGTGTAAATATAAACATGCATATAATTAAAATGAATTAGATTGATTGTGAAAAATGAATAAGTGTGAAAAATGAATAAGTGTGTAAAATGAAAATATAATTAATTTGATTAATTATCGAATTAAAAAATGGCGGAACGTCTAAAAAACGCCATTATGCAATAAATATTTTTTAAAAACTGTTTTTATTGAGTAATAATCAATTAAGGGAATGGTTAAATTTATTAAAGAGTTTATTCACACCATATTTACTAAAAATTAAATTATAGTAAAATAAAACATTGGAAAAAAATTAAAATAAAATAAAATAAACATTTTAAACGCCGGATTATTATCATCCCTGAATATTGCAACAATATTTTGTTAATATATAACCACATTGACCCTATATCTGAAACAGCAAGATTTGACTTGATCAGTTTTAGTTATATGCCGGTGTATGTTCTGTGGTGTTTATCTACATATTACTAATAATACGTTATAAATGTGTTGTAATTCTTTGACATCCTTATAGTATTGACATTGTTTAATAAAGTACCTTATAATATCGGCGCACTTGAATATAATATTATTTTGCTATCCTAAGTATATAATAGTGATATGTATTATTGTTACCTTTTACCTCAATCCCAGAAGGACGACTATCCCCTTGCTGATCCTGCCCTGGACTGAGGAGGCCAACTACGCTGAGGATAGCCCTCCTTGCGGTCTTGCACAAGGGCTGAGGACTAAGGGATGGTTTCGACACAGGACCCAGTCCTAGCTCTTGCACAACCCCCGAACCACAATGAGGACCGGACCTCCGTGTCTACTTTTGTCTTCTCCTTCCTCCTCGGTCCTTTTTATATGCCAATTTCGTCCTGCCCTTGCACAAAGAGTTAAGGATAGCTCCCCTCGTGGGATCCTGGCGCTAAGAACAGCTGACGGATGTCATTCGCTGATCCACTCGAAATCACTAACGTTCCAAGACCTTTGTTAGATGTTGCTTCATCGGGTGATTGAAATATGAAGTCGATAAATATTATATAATTATTGTTGTAATATAGGGGAGACTAAGAAATAGACATAACGTTCCTTCTTACGCAATTAGAAGCATGGCAAGAAGTTGGACAATGCATAGAGTCATAATTGAGGATTTTATTTGAAATTATACTTATATAATTAATAATTGTACTGTATATATAATAACATATATAATACAACATATAATAATTGTACTTATATTATATACTTCTATAAGACTTATTATTTGAAATAAGTGTATAAAACGCTTATTTATTTCATAAAAGTATTCATCATTTTAAATAGTGTAATTTGCATTAAAATTAGTATAATTAATTATAATTAAAAAATACAAAACATAATATGAATAAATTAATTTGTGAATAATACTTTCCCTTTGATCTATTACTTTAGATGTCTACAAGGCTTGGTACAAAGTTCATTTCCAATGATATTACAGAGTATGTGACAAAGATGGAAAAGGAAAGTTACTCCCCAAATTATTTTTTTTAATAATGAAACAAGCTAGGATTGGCGAAGTAAAATTATGTAGCTGTCGGGACATGGGGAGAGAATCATGTAATTTAAAGATAATAAAACATTATTTAAAATAGTAACTAAACATATTGTAGATTAAGGTATTAATATTTGTGTAATATATAGTTAGTTGATGTTGTATTGTATAAAGCATATATCCGGATGACGAAGAAGGACTTCGAAACGTCGTAACCTTGTTATAAGAGGTTTTTTTTTTTTTTAAATATAAAGTCATAGATCAAAGGGAAAGTGTTATTCACAAATTAATTTATTATAATATATTAACTTCTCTATTAGTTAGAAATTATTTAGCATAATATTAATTTATTTCACTTCATTTCAATAAAAAACATGAGAAACAGATAGCAGTAAATAATTGTTGAAATGAATAAAACTGAGCACTTACTCATTCCTAAAAAAGCTGAGCAGGTGCCCTGCTTCGACGTGAATACTACTCTATTATTATTTATTTAAAACCGATTTTCATTCAAAACTAATTTTCTTTATTATTATTTTACTATTCTTTTATTTTTTATTTTACTAAGTGTATTATACGCCCTCCACAAATATGGAATGATTATTGATTCGGAGTACCTTCTCACCTTTCTAAGTGAATAAAACGTGAGAATGCATGCTATGTGAGCAGTTACTCAGTTAAATATTGTATACGAAAGAGTAGATCGCTATTTTATTGAGTACCTGCTCACATAGCACGCATGCTCAGGTTTTATTCACTTAGAAAGGCGAGCAGGTACTCCGAATCAATGATCAATCCATATTTGTGGAGCACGTACTCCATGCACTTAATAAAAAAAAATAATTGTAAAATAATAATAAAGAAAATTAGTATTGAACGAAAATAAATAATTAAATAACTAATAATAGAGTATCGAAGTATTTCATTGTGTAACTTCAATTTATTCACATCGAAACAGAGCACCTGCTCAGATTTTTGAGGAATGAGTACGTGCTTTCTTTTATTCACTTATCGTTGTAGCTGCACAAACTTTATTACAAGGACAATAAAGATAGATTTTTGGAGGTTAATAACTCCTTAAAATATAAAATAACGTTACGTTATAAACTGTTGATACATTCTTAAAAATAATTAAATATTAAAAATAAATGTAAGCAAAATTGCAAATAATTAAATCATATATTAATAAATTAACAGTAAAAATTGAAAGAAATAACAAATTATGTCAATTATCATAACCATTATACATCCTTTATTTATTTACGCAAAAAATAAAGGACTAAATATTTTGTTTCATTTGTGAATTTATCATTTTCATTTTTGTTTAATGGTTAGGATAATTGATATAATTTGTATTTCTTTCAATTTTTACTATTAATTTATTAATAGAACATTTGATTTTTTTGCAATTTTGATTACATTTATTTTCAATATTTATATTTTTTTTTTAAGAATGCCATACATCAATCCACTGTATTGATTATCAGCCAGAGGCAGTTTTGTTAACCTACATATTTTTCTAATACTCTTCACGTGAAAAAGAAAGTGCTTCGGACAAAGGAATACAACTTTTCAACAAACCAATTATGACAATAAACATATATAAAATTTAATATTTCCGATCAAAGATCCTTGTCTATTTTTCAATTCTATTTTGATATTATACCTTTTTTTGTATTCATCCTTTTATTGGTCTAAATATCTCAAATATTTTATGCTTTATAATATATGTTAGATTAATATAATGATAATTTAAGTATTAACTGTAGTATTATTATTGAATAGTGTAAATATATACATACATATAATCAAAATGAAGTAGATTGATTGTGATAAGTTTGAAAAATTGCTGATAATTAATTTGATTAAAATTATTGACTTAAAAATTGGCGGAACGTCTGAAAAACGTCATTATGTAATTAATTTTTTTTTTAAATTGTTTGTATTGAGTAATATTACATTAAAGTTAAATTAAGGGAATGGTAATATTGATTTTGCTTTCTTAACCTAGATATTTTTTTAATATCCTTCACGTGAAGAAGAAAGTGCTTCGGACAACGGAATGCCAGATAAGTGAGGAAATCAGAAAATTCGACTGCATTCCACCTTTTCCTCGAAAACCTGTTTCCGAAACAGATCAGATCTCCATTTAGAATATTCTTGTTATTCGGGTTTCGCTGATTTTTTTGTCGATATATATATATGAAAAACGTTTCCAGTTTTTATCTTCTATATATTAAAGCCTTCCAGTAGAAGACGAGGATTCGATGGAGGACACGGGTGGGTTATAAACAGACAATGTGTATTCCAGCGAAGAGCTGAAGCTGTAGTGTACGCATAAACCAGACGCGATGGAAATGAATCCCTTGATTGTCTAAGTACGAAAGGAGGGAGGGGGGGGGGGGGCGACTTATCGATTTTATCATCACGGCCACTTTACGAGGAAAACGCAACTTGTCTTTAAATTGGTCTGAAAGAAGGTAGTAATATTTGTTCGCATCGGGAATTTTATTTCGGACGCTCCGAAACTTTCCGCAGTTGGAAATCGCTTTGAAATCACTCTAATATTTTCCGCGAACGATTTCCTCACAAGATACAATAATCTGTAGGAAATAATTTATAATTAATCATATATTATATTCAGTTGACGTCCGCATGATGGTATAGAAGAATCAATCTAATTAGGGATTGATAAATTATTATTAGTTCAGTGCGAGAAGAAACCAGCACAAGCTTTTCACTTTGATATAATCCATTTAAACCTTGAACTGAAGATGAATGTGTAACATTCGAAACTAGTTTTCAATAAAACAAAATTATAGAAGTGGCAAATAATTTATTAATCCCTAATTACATATA
This sequence comes from Rhaphigaster nebulosa, assembly GCA_948150685.1. Classification (NCBI taxonomy): domain Eukaryota; kingdom Metazoa; phylum Arthropoda; class Insecta; order Hemiptera; family Pentatomidae; genus Rhaphigaster; species Rhaphigaster nebulosa. The sequence continues at coordinate 125,555,138 of OX411311.1, read as the reverse complement.
TTATATGTTTATATTCAATCAATTTTCCTTGAGATCAATTAAAAACTAAGCGATTTTTTCTATTTATTTTTTGACGTTTCGGGGATACTTTGTCCCCCTCTTCAGCATCCAAATAATATCCCAAAATGTTGGGTGTGTCACTTAAATAGTACTTTAAATGAGACCTGGTCAATGAATATTGCTAGTACTTTGAATATTACCAAAGACTCGATCTCATTTAAAGTACAAGTTAAGTGGCTTATGCAACATTTTGGGATATTATTTAGACGCTGAAGAGGGGGACAATGCATCCCCGAAACGTCTAAAAATAAATAGAAAAAACTGTTGAATTTTTAATTGATCTCAAGGTAAATTGATTGAATTAGGGATTGATAAATTATTTGCCTCTTCAATAATTTTGTTTTTATTGAAAACTAGTTTAAAATGTTATACATTCATCTTCAGTTCTAAAAACATACAAAAATTAAAAAATAAGCAATTCAAAACTGAGGATGAATGTATAACATTTGAAACTAGTTTTCAATAAAACAAATTTATAGAAGTGGCAAATAATTTATAAATTCCCCAATAATATTACATTACTTACCTTATGCATTCATCCTCAGTTCTAAAAACACACAAAAAATTTAAAAATAAGCAATTCAAAATACAGTTTGGTATTATTAAACATATTAAATTAGATGTAATATAAATCAATATTATAAAACATTCATGAATTATGAATTTAATTAAGATAAGAAATCAAATACATGTTGGTACTCACCATTGTGTAAATGGATTATATCAAACAGAAAAGTTTGTACTGGTTTCTTTTGCATTGAACTAGCAATGAAAGAAAGGTAGGTAGGATGATCTTATCCATTTAAACCTTGGTGAGTACCAACATGTATTTGATTTCTTGTCTTAATTAAATTTATAATTCATTAATGTTTTATAATACTGATTTATATTACATCTAATTTAATATGTATAATGATACCAAACTGTATTTTGAATTGCTTATTTTTGAATTTTTTATGTGTTTTTATAAATGATGATGAATGTATAACATTCGAAACTAGTTTTCAATTAAAACAAAATTATAGATGTGGCAAATAATTTATCAATCCCTTATTAGATTGATCCTTCTATACCATCATGCGGATGTCAACTGCAATGGATTGAATATAAAAATATATTACGGAAGGCCAAAAATTGAAAATAATTAAATTAATCATATAATATATGTGATGTTCTCTTTAACACTCTAGTAAGTGTTTCCTCAATACATTATATAATAATAATAACAAACCCTAAATGCAGTAGCCGAAGATAAATCCAAATGGAACTATGGAGTGAAACGACTTGAGTGCTCGGAGTGAAGACGATTTCAAGGGTCCTACTGACAATCATTTAACTCCATCGGTCCATTTGTAACCGACGTATAGTGATTCATGCTCTTTAGCCATTTTACTATCCATTTTCGAAACTATTGCAAAATCATAAATACTACAATTTCAGGTATTAATTAGAAATGAGCCCACAAAATACATTGATTGTCTTTTCTAAATCCGCGATATAATCGTCGTTATATTGTTAGATTGGTACAAGCTGTTAGAATGGCAGGCCATCTTGGGAGAATGAAAACATAATTCCACACCATACTTGAGAATTCTACTCCGATATTTTCTGCAAAACAGGATTATCTCAGTTAATACTCAACATAGGTCTCTGTACATCAGTTAATTTTATTGTTAATTTAATCTATAACGCATTTTTCAGATCCAAAGGCTTTATTTTGGAAGAATATGAAAATATGTCTGAAAAAATCTGATTTGTTACAGTTTTTTGTGATTCGCGCCATACCAAAGCTTCGGATTTATATTTTCATCGATGTAACATCGCTTTATAATTTGATTTTCTAAAAGAATCTTTCATAAAATATACTCTATTTTGTTGAAAATTCTAGAGTTATGTGCGCTGGAGAGGTAATGGAGAAATTAAGGGCGTTGAGCTCAAAGAAACCTTCAGGGGACACAGTTGTACTCCACCAAGTTTCATCGGTCAATTCCAAAAATTGTGGATTTTCAATCAATCGATCAGTCGAGTTTTGAACACTCTCTATATTACCTCTGAATTCGCGTGGGCTACCATTTTTGGTAAATGTAATCATTTGCAGAATTATGCTAATAATTTGCTGAATAATAATTATCAGGTTCTCGGTCCGCTGTGTAAACACATTCGCCTCTATCCGGCAAATATTATCCGCATATATTAATTTATCCCAGAATCGGTTGAAGCAATCAAATATTATTCTGTTTAATCTGAGCCCACCTGAGTCCAGTTATAATCCCATATCGCGATAATTATGTTTGTTTTATTGGGGATATGTTTTCTCATGAATGGTTATTAATGATTTCTCGTCAACAAGATGGAAATTGTGCTGTTTGTGTTCTTCATATTATTAAACATTTAATGAGATTTTCAGATACAAAATAAATTATAAAAGAAAATATCTGGTGTGCCAATCCACGAGATTTTAAATATCACTTCAAGTGAAAAAATCTTTAAAAAAACTTTTATCTATATCTTTGCTAATATTGGTGCAATTAAGATTTTTTTTTTTAAATTTTTCTTTAAAGATTAGTTTTGTGGAAGATATTTAATTATTTTTCAAATGAGAATCTCAAATGTTCCGAGAGATGGATGGTTTTCATGTTATTCGGAAATTTCACAATAATTTATTATTATAATAATATTATTTTCCAAGAGAAGGCGATGTCCTGTTTCAACTCGACCGTTTGCCATTTTGGTCAGTCTTGTTAGTCAACCAAATGCGTCGTTCGATTTTTTTCAAATTCGGAAAAGATAAATGTTCTTTGAAGTCACGAAAAACGATGTATGTATAGGGATTTTAATTTAAATTCAAGATGGCCGTCGTTTTGTTGGTCTGTATGATTATAATTATAATCATTATTATAATTCTTTAAATTTGACATGAATATTTCTAAAATTTAAAATGAAGTAACAGTTGTAAATCTAAACACCTATTTTTATTTCCTTGTACGCAGTAAACGAAGTATTGTAATCGCGAAAATTTTCGGTTTTCAGATTTCAACGGAAATATCCATTTTGATCATCCCTGAATCCATTTGGACTAGTTTCGTCGTGGCGTCTGTACGTACGTTCGTACGCACGTTCGTATCTCGCATAACTCAAAAACGGTTAGCCGTAGAAAGTTGAAATTTTGGATTTAGGATTGAATTAAAATCTGGTTGTAAACCTCCATTTTTGGTCACTGCTCAATCACCGAAAGTAGTACTTTACTTGAAGGTCGTAATTGATTTCCATCAAATATCATATTAAAATACTATGCAAAACTTCTCAAATTTAGGATTTATAACTTGTATATTGATTTAAATAATATAATAAATTTTGGTGAAGATTGACAGACTGGAGGTGGTACTTTACTTGAAGGTCATATTAGACTTTCATCAAAAATTATACTAAAATATAACGTAAAACATCTCAAATTTGGTAAATAGGACTTTTATATCGATGTGAATGTATTTACTAGATTTTTGTTAAAATTTGTGAGCCGAAAAGGGTAGTTTACTTGAAGGTCATAATAAACACATAAAAAATTATATTGAAATAAAATACCAAAATCATATGTTTCGGTAATAAAGGTTACAAACGCAATTTGGTTTCCAATCAATTAAACATTTTTATTACTTGTTTTAAGTGTTAAAATTGAGTATAAAATACTGGTTTTCCAGCCCATTTGTGAGATGATCAAGTCTGCAGCAGGGGAATAAGATATAAGTTGAGTGGGTTTTTCCGCTTAAAATGTCGAAACTCGATTTCCAATGCTTTATCAAGTGACATAGACAGTTCTAATGTTGTCAGGGAACACCAAGAAATCTCTTAGGAACTTGTTATCTACTGAAAGAAAACGAGATATAATACCGGAATGAGACCTCCAGATACAGGAGTATGTCAGTGTGTGCGTGTGTCAATATATAGATGTCGCGACGTCGAGTGTCGTTTTTGAGATATTGCAATCTTCGGAAACTAGTAACCAAATTAAGGATCACTATTTCAGCCACCGATTTATAGTTTAATAGGCGTACAAGGAAGTCATGTGTTGTCTACATCAGATATTTTTTTCTGAATTTACGCAAACAAAATAATAAAATTCAAATAATTGTAGGCAGATTAAATTATATTTTGATTTAAAAAAAAAAAAAAAGTTAGGAGCAGAGATCCGTCACGAAATTAGTGTTTTAAATTATCTTTTATAATAATTAAAACACGAAATTTAAAATATCAAAATGGCGGCGGTGAGAGAAGTTGAAACGTCCAAAAGGCATTTCTCTAACACTAACTCTCAATTCACATACAAATTTTCAACTCTCCAACTCAATTTTGAATTGCTCGAAAAAACGGTTAATATTGTTATAGTGGTCGAAATTTTTTGTCTGAATTTGTTTCTGCTTCTATCCCATTGTTCTGCCTAGTTAATAACCATGCATACTGAATTTCAGCTCATTTGGTGCATCGTTATCGAGGGCTGCTACAAAACAGAAGTAAAAGGAACGAAATTGGTCTCACCCGTTCAAGTGATATTCGTAGGGCAGACACTAGGCCTAAAATTCGTTGGTAGGACTCGGAGAGCCTACTATTGGTTTATAGCCTACTAGTGGTTTATAGCCTACTAGTGGTTTATAGCCTACTAGTACTAGAACCTAGTAGTGGTTTTCCTGAAGCCCCGTTCTTCCATCCGCATGTCGGCGGCAATTCTCTTGGTTCGGAGTTCACTGGGCAGATTGTAAATATTGTATATGTATATATATATATATATATATATATATATATATATATATATATATATATATATATATATATGTATGTATGAATGTCTTTAATATTATTTTATTTTATTTTGACTTACATAAATTTTCTATATCTTGGTTGTTTGCTTATTTTCTATTATTTAATTGTCCATCTATTTATTTCTATTCGTGATTTACATATTTTTTAATTATTGCCATTTCTTTTTATGTAATTTTATTTCTTTTTATTTTATGAAGGAATGAGATGGTACTGGAGGCGATCAAAAAAGTGGAACACAAATAGTAAAAACTATTTATTAGAAACCGACGTTTCGACCCAGTCTTCTTCAAGGCTGAATAAACGAGATACAAAAATAAAAATAAAACAATGGTATATACAGTGAATGAATTAATAATTAAAAAGACTTAGTAAAAACAGTGATGAATTTGTAAAATGAATGAATTTCATGAATCAATGTATGAAAATGAATTACTTTTTTTCTCACTAAGTCTTTTCAATTATTAATTCATTCACTGTATATACCATTGCTTTATTTTTATAACTTGTTTATTCAGCCCTGAAGAAGAGCTGCAAAGTGAGTCGAAACGTAGGTACCTAATTAATATTTTTTACTATTTGTGTTCCACTTTTTTGACCGCCTCCCGGACCATCTCATTCCTTCATAAAGTTCTACGGTCAACCTATTGGTTATTTATATTTTTATTTTATTTTACTTATTTATTTTATAATTATTATTCTTCTTTCTTTTTTTTTTTTCACTTGTGTATATGTTATGAATGGAGTCTTACTTCAGATTGTATTATTTTTCAGTAACAATGTTTATCTCACAAAAAAGTAGCGGTAGGAAAGTAAAAAATTATAGTATTTACTAATCATAGTGAGATTACCGATATATAAGATTTGACAAATAAAACTGATTTATTAATACCAACCTACTTCAGAAACAGAGTTCCGCTACTTTTTTATCATCAATATTCCTTAGCAGACAATATTTAAAATGAATAATAATAATTATTATAAAAAAATAGATTACAAAACGATAGTCCTCAAAATTATCCTTATTTTTTTATTTCTTTATCAGTTACCTAGAATCTTATATTATAATAAACAGTAATAATTGGCGATTAGACCATATGTATTATGTAAACGTAATAATACATGTTTTTTTTCTTTATTTGTTCATAATACTGTTTCTTTTTTTAGAAGCATTCTTCTAAATTATATTTTCCAAGATATTTGTACTGATTAAGGCTGAAAATAGGTAGTTTCTGTGGATTAATGAACAGAGTGACATATAGCTACATGTGACGTGAACACCAAAAACAACGAACATGCCGCGGATGTTGGAAGAAACGGAACAAATTTCTTGAAGATTAATGAGAAAAAAAGGAAAAGGTTTGCCGAACATTTGGAACCCCGTCTCCGGCTAAATATATCCCCGGGATGTTGGCGCCGGATTCAAACGGCTTGTTCCTTCAATCTTGAACTATTTCAAAACTGAAGATCAAGGATCTTGCTTGACTAGAAGTCTTGTAATTGTTAACTTAAGATAAGATCGATATGTAGTTAAAAGCATAAAATTGGTCTCTGTAGGGATGTTGGAATAATATGGTATCGATAATTTTTTTCGAAATATATCGATATTTTTGATCTGATATATCGTAATATCAATATTAAAATTTGAGTGTTGGAAACCCATATTTTTTCTAAAAAATAAAATAAAATAAAGCAATTAACTAAGTACCTACGGCAGATTCGGCAAAAAAATAAGCAAATAAAAATCGTGGTGTGATGTGTTCGTGTTACTATCTACAGTGACTGTATTTAAGTAAGCCATTTTCTTAACGGTTTCTGGATTTTATTAAGGATGTTAATATTGGACAAAAATATCGATATATATCTTATTGAGAGTTTTCAAATATATAGAAAAAGCAGTTGGATTGGAAAAATATCGATATTTCGATGAATCGGACCTCGATTTTTTTTATTTTTGAAAGCAGATTTTCACACTGAATTGAAGCATAGGATAATATAAATTAACGTCTTAAATCTGTAATTGCTCATTTAAAAAATTTAATAAAATTGCTTGAACAGAAAAAAAAAATAAAAGAACAAAAGAAAGTTACAAAGAATTAGAGAAAAATGAAAAATCACAATTAAATTAATAATGATTGGAACCTATCAAACCTACATACATTTTTTTAAATTAAGTTGTTTGGAAAAAATATCCGCTCTAAATATTAAATAAGCAGTTAAAAAAAAAAAAAAAATAGTCATAGTTCTTTAACATTTCTGAGAAAAATAGTTTAAAATCGTCGTAAAATAAAAGCCGTATGTGATATTTTTAGTATTGAATGTTTTTTTTTTTTTTATATAGTGATAATCATCATAAATAAAATAATTTATTGACAAAAATGATTATATATATGTTTACGACAAAAAGTACCATTATTTATTGGGTCCACAAAAGTGAAAGCGTATCATATATTGTCCTAACATTACCTTGGGAGAAGTTAATGTTAAATTAACTAAATCTTTTAAAATGTCATCGATTGTTGGGTCATTATGACTATTTAGCGTGAAGTAAACGTCATCTATACAAAGCCTCTTTGCAGGAAATTTTATATTTAGCCGTATATTTAGGCATTGCACTAGTATTTTAGGCTTACATGTATTGCTATATGTATATTTTTGAAACACAAACATTACGCACATATATCACTCATATTACAAGGAACGTTTCTATTAACAGCTGCAAGAATCGAATAGCAGGAGCCAGCAAGAGACACATGGGTACACCGAGGTCTATATTGAATTATTTAAGTGCCCCGATATCGAGGAGGCTGTGGGTGACGTGTTTGCGATACGGAGCTGACACGAAGATAAGCCGCTTCGGGTTCGATCCTGGTCGTTATTTGCCCAGCCCTCGACCTCCCAGTCATCTTAGCACTTTCCTCTTCTTCCAGGAGGACTCTTGTATTCTGGGAGGCCTCTTGAAGGAAGGATATGTGCAACGGTGGACACATTTGGGCTGACTAAGCAGGTGGACTATTTTTATGGTTTAAATTTACTCAATCCAAAAACCAAAAAAAAAATTGTCATTCACTTCCTAAAATAATTCTATAATTAAAAAAATTATGACTTTTCAGAACAAAATAGCATCAATAGACTTCTTTCAAAAGCCAATCATATTAAATAAAAACCTATTGTTATTTATTTATAATTTATACTTCTATAGATATATTCAATTGTTCCTGTTTTATGTGTAGTTTTAGTTTTTCAACTTTGAGCAGGGGTCGGGAATTTCTTCAATTCGTCCAGTCTTAGTGGAAGTACCCCAAGATTCAATACTGGCTCATTTACTATACATTATATATACTCCCGAAAAACTTGTCCTCGAAGAGACATCGAATGCTACTAACGCTGGCGAAACTATTCCTACAAAATATCAATATTTTACACAATCCTCAATAATATTAGTTGGTATCCGCATGATGGTATAGAAGGATCAATCTAATTAGGGATTGATAAATTATTTGCCACTTCTATAAATTTGTTTTATTGAAAATTAGTTTCGAATGTTATGCATTCATCCTCAGTTCTAAAAACACACAAAAAATTCAAAAATAAGCAATTCAAAATACAGTTTGGTATTATTATACATATTAAATTAAATGTAATATAAATCAGTATTATAAAACATTCATGAATTATGAATTTAATTAAGATAAGAAATCAAATACATGTTTTTACTCACCAGGGTTTAAATGGATTATATCAAACAGAAAAGTTTGTACTGGTTTCTTTTGCATTGAACTAGCAATGAAAGAAAGGTAGGCAGGATGATCTTATCTTTAAACCTTGGTGAGTACCAACTTTTTTTTGATTTCTTGTCTTAATTAAATTCATAATTCATGAATGTTTTATAATACTGATTTATATTACATCTAATTTAATATGTTTAATAATACCAAACTGTATTTTGAATTGCTTATTTTTGAATTTTTTGTGTGTTTTTAGAACTGAGGATGAATGTATAACATTCGACACTAGTTTTCAATAAAACATATTTATAGAAGTGGCAAATAATTTATAAATCCCTCAATAATATTACATTACTTACCTAAATTACACAACTGGTGATAACTATGGAGAAATATATGCTCTCCAGTTTATATCAAATACAATCTGAATCCTCAGACAGATACCATACACCATCTTGGATTAAACTTCGACAGAAGGATGACAGGGGTCCTTTATGCTAAAATGAAACTGAGACGGAAACTAAATACATACACACACTTACTTAAATCCACATGGTCGTATTCCTCAGAGATATGCGTATAGTCTAAAAGACACGTTTTCAAAAACCTGACGAGTTCATAATTGAAAACAAAAAAAAAGTTATGGAACTTGTAGAAATATTTAACAGGATAGTAATTGCCACAAATACGAACATGATTGTAAACGACAGAAGGAAAAACGCAACAAAAAATATGTATAAAAAATCGTGTCGTGTTTCTGCTTTGTATAATTTCTAAACAGATCTCATTGTGACCTTCTCGCAAGACGACAATGTGGGTTGTTTTGTTATGGAAACAAACGACTTAAGCCGATATAGCCTGCTATGAAATCATTTATTATTCTTACGCCATGTAAGCATTGTATCAGTAAATCAGTGTATTTTACGTTCAATATGACATAGAGTTTAAATTAATTAATTAATGAATTGTTTGAATTGTATGAATTTGTGCATTATTAATGCTAGCGGCTGACCATTAATCCTTGCTTAAAGAGTGACAGTTTTCTGCCGTAGTAGTACTGTCCCGACAGTGATATAGTTTAGTAGTGTGGCAATGTCCTTCTCATTGTAAAACTTGTGACGTTTAAAAAAAATGGCGGATGTAGAACAGCTGAGTGAACACTAGCAATTTGCAGGTCACCATGGAAACTAAATTAAATAGTTTTTAATCCTCCCTCAAGAATTAAATAACGTCAAAAACATGATATCCAATCAATTTGATGTTCAGAAATAATCGATATATACAGTTGATCAGTCACTGCCATGACAGATACTACCAATATGAGGTCCTGTAGGCTTTAATTCCTGTAAGTTTTAATTCAGTAATATATTAGTTAAAATAAGTTAACAATCAAAAGCTTGTTACTGTGGCAAAAGGAGTCAAATTATGATTTTATATATAATAGCTGTAGTTAGACCATATTCAATACAACAATTACCAAAAAAAAAACATTTAGGTGACAACATGTGTTTTAATTTTTTTCGCAGTAATAGATGGTCTATGGCACTAAAATTTCATGATACAATTTGATCGATCAAATGCGATCAATCAGTGTTATATAGATTTGAAGATCTGAAGCCCTATTTTTAAACATTACATATACTTTTAGGCCATTAACTTAGGCATAAGCCTAAAATATGCTTCAAGTTATCTTATTTGTCATTTATAATTTTTGTACACACGATAAATTTCGAATACATAAAAAAAATAGTATATTGTAAAATTTTTTTTTTCTTCAAATAATAATTATTTATAAATGTTGTAAATACATGAAAAAGGCAATTATACATGTACAAAGCTCTATAAGGATGGATATTAATTCATTTCTTTCCCTTTTGATGGTACAGGACCAAACTGTAATTATAACTGTTTTATTTGTAAGTGATGAAATAATTAAGAAAAAAAGTAATTTCAAAGGCCCGGAGACATCCTGTTTATAATTTCTTCACTCTCACTAATAAAGGACATCCATGCTCATAAATGAAAAAAGAATTTTTTGTTTATCGTCTTTTGATCAAGTGCTTTGACCAATAAATCCACAATTTTTTCCACTGTGCGGAGTTGTTCATGAAAAGGATTAAATACCTTCACAAATTTCAAGTTTTTTACTTCCTTGTACGAAGTAAAGGAAGTATTGTAATCGCAAAATTTTCGGTTTTCAGATAGTTGTGAACCTCCCTTTTTGGTCATTGCTTAATCACCGGAAGTGGTACTTTACTTGAAGGTCATAATTGATTTCCATCAAAAAGATATTAAAATATTATGCAAAACTTCTCCAATTTAGTATTTATACTTTATATATTGATTGAAATAACATACTAGAATTTGGTCTAAATTGGAAAACCGGAAGAGGTACTTTATTTGAAGGTCATATTAGACTTTCAATAGAAAATTTTTGTAACCCCCTCCTCCCCCTCAAAATTTGAGTATGTTTTACGTTTCAAGATACGTAGAATCCAAATATCGAATAAAAAAAAAAACCCGTCCGCAAAATTTTTTTTTTTGGTGCTTTTATTGTATTTAAACGAAAGCTCTCTGTTTTATTCGTCCTTGGATTATTTCTTTACTTCCTTTAGCTTCCTTAGTCGGAAACTAGTAACCAAATTCAGTATCACTTTTTGAGCCACGGATTTATAATTTAATAGGCGTACAAGGAAGTCATGTGTTGTCCACATCAGATATTTTATGTTTCACTTTTAAAAGATAATTTGACTAAAAAAAAGACAGAACAATTGTTCTTATCATTCCTAATCTTCATTCATCACCATACTGCAAAGTTTGTACAAGACTTTTTATAAAAAAGAAATGATTCAACGAGGATACGCATCATTCAATGAAATATCCAGACTTGCTTTGCCGTGGCTATGTGGAATGAAACCAACGGTTACCTACAAATATTTTGACTGTAAATATTCCAACGCCAAAGGGGTAACAATTTTTCTCGGTAATCGATTGCATCGAAGGATCAAAATGATAATAATTTTTTTCAAAACGGCAATAAAGCCTTTTTTTTACACTATTTTTTTCTTAATCTCTGATTATATTAATAAATGACCCTTTAACATAATAATATCACTCTTGTTAAAATGTTTTTGTGGAGAACTTGCTTTCACAGGTATGAAGTTGTCATGACAACGATTACAAAATTACCTTGGTATTTTCTAAATAGATTTTCCCCATTTCTCTCCTTAAGGGGAAGTATTTCGAAAAAGTTAATGCATATAAACCTTCCCGAAGAAATTCTCTAAATGATAGTGAAAACCACATCGAAATCGAGCGGCTACTTTTCGAGGTTTGTGACCACAAGCATACGTAGGCTGAATTTTGGTTTATTATTTTCTATAATAGAAAATAATAATAATAAAGCACAAGAGATGGTACGGAAGACTTTGGCCTGGATTTAGAAAAATTAAAATTAGCCCAGAAGGCAGTTCTGCTGGATACCTGCAGGATTGTTAGAAAATTTTTAAATAAGTGAAATCATCTGCATTCCCTTGATTATTTTTTCGGGATGTAGATGCAACTCCAGGAATCTGAGAGAACAAAGGAAATAATAATAAAAATAATAATAATAAAATAACCTTTTTAATCGACCAAGGAAAAAATACTTGTAACCCCCCCTCAAAATTTGAGGTTTTACATTTCAAGATACGTGGTATCCAAATATCGAATTAAAAATTCCCAGGATGATCCTCGGAATTCGACATTACCATCGGTATGTTTGTTTAAATTTTCTTATAAGTCCATAATTCGGCCATTAATAAAGATGTAAGGTGTTTTGGAATCAGCATAACAACACATTAAAAAAAAAAAAAAAAGGAAAAATAAAATCGCTATCTATAAATGCAAAAAACTTTCTTTAACTTCCTTAGTCTTTCCTATTTCTTTTCCTACTGAAGTGCACATCCAATATTTCCTCTGTACCATTTTACCCTCTGATTAAATGTCCTAACCATCTCAGCCCACTTGCTTTGACACAGTTTTTTCTTAACACTTCCAGTTCGACACTCTCACGGCGATCATCTTGGTACAAGCTTTAAATGTCTATTCCTTTGTTGCTTACTGCTTAATTTCTTTAACTTGGACAGACCAGATATTTTTGAAATATTACTATTTGGAAATAGTAAACCATTGTGCAATAATTTGCAGCGTTTTTACATGTAGAGATGAAAAGTGGTTTTTCGCACAAACTTTTTTTTTTTTTACAGCAGAGTTGGACAATAGAGAGCAGAGGCATTATGTAAAGTCTCATCGACGTTTCGACAACCGCAAATAAAGCTTCACCAACAACTAATGAAACCCGGCTTCTCTTGTCACCGGACGGAGATTATCATTAAAGAAGAGAGGAAGGCTAAAGAGGAGAGCAAGAATTAGCTAAGTAATTCTAAGACCGTCTTGATTAAATACCTGAGGGCTCTTTCAATCACCTCCGTCCCTCCCCCTCTCCCACGAGGAGGATTGTTAAGGACTCTGATTGCTCGGGACGTGCTCCCAAACAGCCAATGGGAATCCCCTATTCCCATTGTCCATGCTAATTGGCTAATTCTTTTCCTCGGAGGAGGGGAAGGGTTGTAGGGACAATGAATTAAGTCTTTTTGTGTCTTGAATCAAAATCAAACTTTCTTCTCATCCCTTTCTCTTTTTCTCCTTCTCGTCCTCGGAATTCTAATAGCTTTTACTCTTAATGAGGGGCCCCCTTTTTAAACTAACTTACAGCCTACTACAATTTGTTGTTAGTATCACTGATTAGTTTTTGTTTTTTTTAATCTCCCTAAAAAAAAAGAACTTAAAAAAAAATCTGGAGCAATGGGAGCATCACAACACACCTTCCCTTTATCACCCTATAAGAATAATTTGTTTAACATAATTTTAAAGGGTTTACATAAATACTACTTGAAATCAACTCAGTACAATACGCTATCTCTCACAATTGTACAATAATGTAGTTTTGAAACAATTTCAGTATGACAATTCTCTTCACTATATATATATATATATATATATATATATATATATATATATATATATATATATATATATATATATTTTTTATTTTTTTTTTTTTTTTTGTCTAGCTGAAAATATATATTTGGTTTAGTTTCTTTGGAAATCACAGTTAGTTTCCATGGAAAATTGTTTCCTTCTAAATGAGTTCAAAATCTCACTTTCAAGTTGTTCATGAAGGTATATAAGAATTTAAAAATAATTATATTTCAGAAAATTATTATTCCTTATATACTTGATTAACTTTATTCAAGCATTTATTACAACGTTTCGGGCTTATCTTTGCTCACTTTTAATTATCTTTTATTTCAATATTATTATCCCATTAATCCATATTTGCTCCATATATATTTATAATAGTTCTCCATTTCCTATTGTCCTGCTGTATTAATAATTGCAGAGCAATAAGAAATGCAGAAATACTATGGACAAGTATCATTCTTTGTCAGAGTTTATTGATATATATTACACTTAAAACTATTGGCTATAGTTCAATTTATTACCTAATTTAAAAATCATGTATTTTTCACTGGCACATTATTCATTAACAACATCACTTCTTACGTTGGTGATTTCTTAAACGGAACATTACTTTATTCAATATCCTATTGATTCATTTAAAAATGAGACAAATGACTGTTGTAGCGAACTCTTCAGGGAAATAAAAATTGTTTTAGTTTGCATTAGATATAATACTATATTAATTATTTAGTAATTCAGCATAAAATCTATTCATGCTTCCCCAATCTGATTTAATCAGATTTTCAGAGATAATTATTTCATCTAATAATTTCCTTCTGAAGCTGCTTATAATATCCATGATTTCGGTAATATTCAGAGAAAATATTTCTTACCAATGTCTGGAGTTTTAGTATTTATGAATTCTTAATAGTTTTGAAAATTTCAAAAGATCACATTAGGCACTTCAGTCCATCGTTCCATTTGGAGTGATCGTTAGCGGCCACGTTTAAACACGCTCCTTCCAAATTCCATGAATGAAGGAGACTTTGGCGAGGCTTACTTTCGATGCTCATGTCTCATAAAGTACGTATTTCTCTCCTATATATGTTATGTCGAAATTGAATCATCCTCTTCTCCACTTTATTTAATAAATTTAAAAAAAATTTCAAGACATAACATTTCGAAAAATTACCAAACAACGTCTAGAACCTTCATTAAACTGATACTTACTTAAAATTAATTTATAACAGATTAATCCAATGGAGAAACAGTTTTGTTTACACAGTACTTTTAGTTATTAAAAACGAAAAACACAGTCTTTGTTTATAGCCAATATTTATAACCCGAAGTGGTCCTAATGCAACTTTTCGGTTCTGACAATAAAATTTACAACTGTTGGAAAGGAAATGAATTTAAAGTGAATGATTGCCGCAGATGCTCGCCCTAATTTTTTTTTCACGGGCTATTTCAATTCGTTTACTTCAAGATAGACCATCAAATCTTAAGTGCTGACCGTTTCAGACCATTTTTTAAAACCTTTCCAAGCTTATTTGTGGCCCTCGACTAATAGTTGTATCGAAAGCGATATCTAATTCTATTTGACCAAACTTTTTTTGCATATCGAAAATAGACGAAGGCGAAAGGACAAAATCCGTGACTGAAGATATTTGTCTCTCTGAAATTTAATAATCAATATTTTTTTTTTTTTTAACGAACTTGTTTATTGGCAAATTTTATGATCTACCATGGATAATTATGATGATTGTGACACATTTTTACTAAAACGCAAACAATCAAAATATATAAAATAAAAGTAAAAGTTTGTAATAAGTCAAACTAAAATCATAATATTATATAAAAGGACTGTCCATTTTTCATTTATAAGGCCTAACCGTGAAAACTACAGAACCAATCGTTACCCAATTTTAACTATGTCATATTTTTTTGATATTGCGGCTTTGCTCATCAAGCTGAGGCTGTGACTTTACAGGTCAATGGTATCAGTTTCTTTTGCAGTATACCTACAAAAATTCGTACCATTTTTTTCAGTATTGGCATGAAGCATAAGATGGATTACACCAATCACCAATTTTTACTTCCTTGTACGCAGTAAAGGAAGTATTGCAAACGCGAAAATTTTCGGTTTTCAGATTTCAAGGGAAATATCCATTTTGACAAGTTTCGTCGTTTGTACGTACGCTCGTTGGTACGTATCTCACATAACTCAAAAATGGTTAGCCGTAGAAAGTTAAAATTTTGTATTTAGGATTATTGTAAAATCTAGTTGTGAACTTCCCTTTTTGGTTACTGTATGATTACCGGAAGTAGTACTTTACTTGAAGGTCATTATTGATTTTCATCAAAAATTATATTAAAATATTATGCAAAACTTCTCAAATTTGGTACACAAGACTTAAATATTAGTATAACAATATAATAAATTTTAGTTAAAATTCGCTCACCGGAAGAGGTACTTTACTTAAACGTCGTATTAGACTTTCATAAAAATTATAATAAAATATAATGTAAAACTGATTTGGTAAATTTGACTTTTATATCAGAATAAATAATCTAATAGATTTAGGTTGAAATTGAAGAGGCGAAAGGGGTACTTTACTTGAAGGTCATAATAACCTTACATCAAAAGGTATATTGACATTTAATACAGAAATCGTATGGTTCGGTGATAAAGGTTATAAACGCGACTTTTTTCCACTCTAATTCAACAATTTTATTGCTTGTTTTAAGTGTTAAAATTTAGTGTAAAATATTTTTTTTTCCTTCACATTTCTGAGCTGAATAAGTCTGCAGCAGGAGAATAAGATATAAGTTAAGCGGGTTCTTCCGCTTATAATGTCGAAACCGTCGATTTCCAATGCTTTGTCTAGTGACATAGACAGTTCTAATGTTGTCAGGGAACATGAAGAAATCTCTTGGAAACTAGTTACCTACTGAAAGAAAATGACTTATAATAATGAAATGAGATCTCCAAAAACAAGAGCTTGTGTGTGTGTCAATAGATGGATATTGCGACGCTGAGTTTTGAGATTCTGAAATCTTCGGAAACTAGTAACCAAATCCAGGATCACTTTTTGTGCTAACGATTTATAGTTTATTAGTTGTACAAGGAAGTCACAGTTTTTAGTCATTTCACAGCTTGTTTGTGAAATGCCCGCCAATAAACCTCTCAAAACGAAACTTGGTTGTTAGAGATGATCTGGCCATACAGGTAGAAAGCAGAAACCATGTGGGCCCCTTAGTTCCATTCTCTTGCCTATTCAGTAGCTTCTAGCAACTTTGATAATTACGAGAACGTAAAAATTGGATTTGAAAAATTCATTGCCTAAAAACCAAAGGAGTGGTACTGGTATTAAATCCAATAACCGGCAGAAAAATGGTTGAATGTATTTGAAATTAATGGAATTTACTTTGAAGAGTAGTAATCAGTAGTGTTTAAAATATTTAATATGAAATAAAGCTATACTAATGCACAAGGACTTTTATAAAAACCTAGTAAATTAATAATCGACTCTTTCACAGGGTTTTCTGTGGCTGAGTAGGAATGCCAAAAAAAAATTAATAAAACACAATCGTTTATCATATGGGTTTTTGGCACAGTAAATTATAATTATGAAATAGGGTTTGTAATCCAGGAAGTTATGATATTTCTTCCTTATTCACGTCCCCTCTGCCAGCAATATCAACAAATGTGTTATCCTTAACATCCCCTTCTTTTTTGTGTGTGTAAAATCTTTCTGAAATAACGTAAGATTGTATCTTGTCTATCAGTCACTGGCCCATGTCAGTCGATATTGTCATTAGATCATTAGTATCGATTGTGTAATCTTGTATCTCTAACCAATAAGGTATTTTATAAGACTTGCACAAATCGATTTTGTTACCTACTGCTTCGAACAGGGACAACACCAGATGTTCATTTGTTAATTATACAATTTACGTACTAGTAATTTTGGTCTTATTTTCTTAAATTTAATTATTGAAGGCTTTTATTGCATAATTCTCCAAAGAAGAAGTCTTTTATGAAACTTTTTTTTCATGTTTTTTTCTTTTGCAAATATTGCGCCTTAAGAGATGATATCGTATAATAAAGGGACATCTCGAGGCCTATAGTTGCCCTTTTTATTAGCAATGTATTATTCATAAAGAGGAGAAATATTTAACACTTTGCCGGTTCCTAACTCGGTGTAGATAATTAAATTATCCCCCGGCCCAGGGGAGAGATTTTTATAAAGTTTGAGCAGTTTTAGGAGCGAAGGGGGAGGGAGACTTGGGCAGACTTTTATTGCTCTCGATATTAATCCTAGTTGAGTGGAGGGGGGGGGGGGACCAGTTTACAAGGTGAGCCCTTCCCGCCAATTTAGAAGCAAATCTCTCCTCCTTCCCTCCTCCTCCGGAGCCCCATCTTTTTTCACATCATCAACAATAAACACATTCGGAAGGCTCCTTTTACGACTCGCGCTATAATAACATTTCTTAGGAGTTGGCCCGAAACAGCGTTCCGTGCCATATAATGTGTGATTCTTATCATCTTTTTGGATATATAGGCAATGATGTAATTTTTGTTTTTTTCTCGCCTTGAATGCCTTTCATGAAGCTATTTTTATTTTATTTTTTTCATAATTAATTTAATAAATGTTTAGAGAAACTTGAGGCCGTTAACACCAAGATTCGTTTCATATTTTGTTAACATCCGTTCACACTGTCGTAATTACCGCGACAGATTTGACGTGATAGTTGGCACGGCCGTGACGGCTACTTTAGTCACTTTAACTGCCACATGTATACGCTTTGACAGTGAACTGTCACACCTTATCCACTTATCAACCTAACCTTACCTTCTTATCAGCTTTAGGTATGTCTCAATTATTTCTGAACTTAAAATTGATTGTATCCAAAGTTTTATGGTGAACTATAAATTGCTAGTATTCATACATAGTTTATTCTCAGTGAATTAAGAAAAGTACTTTGCCGCACTGCCAAACTATCTCACTGTCGCGACAGTACTATCACGATAGAAACTGTCATATTATATATATATATATATATATATGTGTGTGTGTGTGTGTGTGTGTGTGTGTGTGTGTGTGTGTGTGTGTGTGTGTGTGTGTGTGTGTGTGTGTGTGTGTATACACAAACAGTCAAATCTCTATATATAGAACATGTAGCTTCTTTGAAAAAAAATAGATAAATGGATATTTCGATAAATAGAAATATTGAAATTTTCACCATTTTCAGGCTAACTAAAAACTAAAAACAATTACAGCTATTCTTTAAGATCAAAGAAGTATCAAAGGAAATTTTTGGGGGTTAATGGTGTAACAAAGGTAATTTTTTAGGATTTAAGAAAAACAAAACTGAACGATCATAAGTACTTATTTAAAAAAATGTTGAAATCACACCTGCCATTGAAGATTTTTTTACAAAAGTGCATTTATAATTTAATAAGGACATGTATTAAAAATATACAAACATACATAAAAATTAATTTATTTTTGTTTTCGCGCTTGCTTCTAAGATTGCTTCTAAGATTGCTTCTAAGATTGCTTCTAAACTCTATTTGTTTATAGTTCATCACGGAGATAATGTTTAGGCACGATGTTCACAAGAAGAAAAAGAAAGTTAAACTGAATTTAAAATGAAAATTTCACTCTATGTTTTGAAAGAGATTGAGAGAATTTAGGTACTCCTGTGCTTCTTCTGAAACAAGATCTTTCCTGAACTTCCATTGCTTTGCAAACCAGTGGAACATTTTTTTTTTCTTATTTAATAATTACCCATTCTTATGTACGTAAACTAAGGGCTATTTTTGATGACAATCACATTTTATATTTTTTTTAAATTGGAAATTTTTGTTCGATACATAGAAATTTTATTCGATATACAGAATATTGTTTCTAATAAATATTTAAGGTTCCTAAAAAATGTTCGATATAAGGTAGATGAAGGATGAAAGTATATATATATATATATATACATACATACGTTAAGGGCTGGTTTACACTGGTAAGCTTTGATCAAAAACCTCGTGTAACAAGCCTTAACATTGTTTAACCTTTTTTAGAGTAGTAAACACATACGTTGAGCGTATAAATAATTTCCATGCATTCATTTTACCATTAAATAATTTCTAATTAATAGGGAATTGAATATATTATAATAAATTAATTTGTGAATGACACTTTCCCTTTGATCTTTAACTTCATATTTTAAAAAGAAAACATTTTTTATAACAAGGTTACGACGTTTCGAAGTACTTCTTCGTCATCAGGATATATGCTTTCTTTAAATTACGTGATTCTCTCCCCATGTCCCGACATCTATATAATTTTATTTCGTCAATCATAGTTGGTTTCATTATTAAAAAATTAATTTAGGTAACTTTTCGATCTTTGTCACATACTCTCTATGCATGTGACAAAGATGGAAAAGGAAAGTTGCTCCTCAAATTAATTTTATAATAATGAAACCAGCTATGATTGACGAAATAAAATTATATAGATGTCGGGACATGGGGAGAGAATCATGTAATTTAAAGAAAGCATATATCCTGATGACGAAGAAGTTCTTCGAAACGTCATAACCTTGTTATAAAAAATGTTTTTTTTTTTTTAAATATAAAGTTATAGATCAAAGGGAAAGTGTCATTCACAAATTAATTTATTAAAATTAATGATAATATCTCTAATAAAGATAACTAATATTTCATAGAAGACTGTAACAGCTATCTAAAGGATTTCCTCAAACAGATATATTCAGCCAATCAATATCTGTTGTTGTTCTTTAACTCAACTAGTCCAAAGACTATATTGATGGCAGTGTTCGGCTCCAAATATCTAGGATGCTTTGGCAGTGACATTGTTCTGTTGTGCTGGAAATCGAGTCCATGGAAACGAGCCAAGAACAACTGGTTCTCTGGGAGAATCGATTATTTTTTCTTTAACTGGATAACAAATGTCAAATTAGTCTAATCAGTTGTTTAGCACGTTTCCTCGCTAATTAGTTAATTATATATCTATTTATACATTTGTTTATTTTTTTGTAAACCTGAACATTCAGCCATGAATATATTATGATACAAGCTCAATGCATATTATGTAAATTACTGTTATATGCATCTTTTTCTTTACTGAAGTCTTAACTAATATATAAAAACACATAGTTTTACTTAATTTATGTAAAAATATACAATAAAAAGAAAAAAATATCTGATGTATACAACACATGACTTCCTTGTACGCCATTTAAACTATAAATCGGAGGCTCAAAAAGTGATCCTGAATTTGGTAACTAGTTTCCGAAGATTGCGGTATCTCAAAAACTACACTCGGCGTCGCGACATCCATCTATTGAGACACACATAACAGAGAGAGAGAGGGAGAGAGAGAGAAAGACAGACATAGTTTCTGGAGATCTCATTCCGTCATTACATGTCGTCTTTCAGTAGGTAAACAAGTTCCCAAGAGATTTCTTCGTGTTCCCTGACAACATTAGAACTGTCTATGTCACTTGATAAAGCATTGGAAATCGACAGTTTCGATATTTTAAGCGGAAAAACCCACTCAACTTATATCACTGCAGACTTGTTCATCCCACAAATGGGGAGGAAAACCAGTATTTTACACTCAATTTTAACACTTAAAAATGTTTAATTGGATTGGAAACCAAATTGCGTTTGTAACCTTTATTACCGGAACATATGATTTCTGTATTTAATTTTAATATAATTTTGATGTAAGTTTATTATGACCTTCAAGTGCAGTACCCTTTTCGGCTCACCAATTTTAACAAAAATCTACTAAATACATTCATATCGATATATAAATCCTATGTACCAAATTTGATATATTTTACATTATATTTTAATACAATTTTTGATGAAAGTCTAATATGACCTTCAGGTAAAGTACCACTTCCGGTGATCAAGCAGTGCACAAAAAGGGAGATTCACAACTAGATTTTACAACAATTCGAAATAAAAACTTTCAACTTTCTGCGGCTAACCATTTTTGAGTTATGAGCGATACGAACCTACATACGTACAGACGCCACGACGAAACTAGTCAAAATGGATTGAAGGATGGTCAAAATGGATATTTCCGTTGAAATCTGAGAACCGATAATTTTCACGATTACAATACTTCCATTAATTCGTACAAGGAAGTAAAAAAGAAGGAGTGACAATAAGCAGGAAGAAAAGAAATGCGCTAATACAAAAATTACCGGATTATTAAATTGTAATCTATAAAATATTGTAATAATAAAATGTGTCAGAAGAAATTAATTTGAACTGTAACGAAGATTTATTTTAATTTTTAAACTGTTCTTTTTAATAGTAAAGTCGAATTTTTGTTAAGAATTGGGAGTAGGGCTTAGTCTAAATGGCAGTGCCTTAGGCAATGCCCCCATAGTGACTGGTTCGGTGACTAGTGACAAAGTGAGTCACCCAAGCAAACGAATTCAAGAGAACAGGCGAGAGCAAATCAGGTATGTAAAAGTGCCTTCTGCCCCACACATCTGTGCCTACAGTAAGCTCTTTGCATCTATGCACGTAAACATACAGAAAGTAAATTAATATTATCTATAATATTAATGTAAAATAATATTATTTATATTATTATAGTAAAGTAAATATTATCAGAAGTCTTGAGTTTCGTTGGGGTATGGAAGGCACTCGACTACTACACCAACTTATAATACTCTTATACGTCAACTTCAACCCATGGTCTAATAATATGTTTAAAAGTAGATATGCAAGTATATTCTGTTCCTTAGAATTTAAAGGATAATAAGATAGGGTTTATATCTGTAGTCGTTTTTTCAATTATATTATTTTTTATTAACTAATGAATTTAGTGGAAAATTAATAATTACAGATTAATAAATATTAATATTAAGAAAAACATTTTTTTTTATAGTCAATATTTCTAATGTGGTTCTTATAAAGCGTAATTTGTTATCTTATTTTTATTTTCAATATATCCGGGGAGGGATGTATCAATCAATATAAAGTGAGCTATATAAAAAAATTATTATAAAAATGTTCATTAAACATTTTCGTTTGTTTTGAGCCATACAATTAATTACTAGATTTGGGCTATTAAGATCTGAGATTACTGAATTCACCTTTGGTCTACAAAATTCAATACGCTATATCTCAGCTAACACTGGTCCGATTTTGATATTTTTTTTTTTAAATAATTTTATTACCTTTCGATTAAACATAAAATAATAGGGAAGTGCATTAGGCTCTTTCTTTGGCTTCTCATTAATATCTCGAAAACAATGAGTCGTACAGAAAAATATGTCCTGTTCCAAATTATAAATGGTAATATTTCCTGTTATTATGTCAATATTCATTTTGTTAGATAGTCGCTATAAATGGCCGAGTAACGGAGGTATATAATCTCTAATCTGTCGCCATTTTGAAAAGAAAAGGCGGATTGTAATGTTTCGAGAATCATCCTGGGATGATCTGTAAGTTTGATGACAAATCTGAAGAATATCGATTCAGCAGCATTAAGGTAGACTTTCGCCGGTACTGCCCGCGGTTGCTGAAATTGCTAGCAGTTGACTACTGCTTTGACTGAATAGATAGAGTCATATTTTGCAAGCACTGCCCGGCAGTCTAGGTATGACGTCATACCTAAAATGCTGTGTTCTTGACCGTTCCAGAAGGAGTCAAACCGCTTGATTTCGTTTAACAAAATGTCAAAGAAGGGATTTAATGAGAATAACGATGAATGCCTTGTAGAATTTTTTAACGAATATCAGGTTATTTGTATAATAATATAACAAAAATGAATAAAAATAAAATAAATAAACTTCTTTGCTTGTTTATTGAAATTTTATGATAATATAACAAAAACTAATAAAAATAAACATCTATGTTTGTTCTTTATTGAAATAGTAAAAAAAAAAAAAAAAAAATTAACAAATTATACAAGAAGAGAATCGTTTATCAGTCATTTTAAATAAATTTATCGTCGCTACCACGAATAACTAACGGATGTGAAAAATCGATTTTTTGGATCTCCTTAATTGTGTTAATTTATCAGAAGCATGTTTGCAAAATAAAATATTATAAACACAAACCTTGGACTCAGAGAAGTTAAAGAAGTTACAAGTAAAACGTGTAGCTGTTTTTTGGTCTCTTGAAAAGTGCCTAATTCACATTTATTGGTTAGTTATACATATTGGTGACAATAAATTTTTTGATTTGCCTATTTTCCGTAAAGTGACTGCCATTTTTTCTTCATGCTTGCTCTGTATCTGTAACTTTTCCTATTAAACTGAGAGGTATTTAGTCGAAAATGTTACTGAATCTTTTCCCATCATTCCGCAAATGGCCAGTTATTAACTTAGCATAAAACCGTTCACTTTTCCGAGTTTAGAATATGCTGATAGCATGAGGTTCATGTGCACATCTTATAAATAACATAATTTAATTTTCCTCATCTCATAAAAAAGCCATAATTACATCCATATTCGAAACGTGCATGTATGTATATCTATCACGAAAGATATAACGGATGGTTTTAAATGTTTTAACGATATAATATATAGCTATAACGATATAAAATATGTACGATATAATATGATTATACATATAGAAAACGATATAGGTTATGCGAGAGAAGTCGGCCTTTGCCGTGAGCAGTTTCAACGAAATATACGAACAGTAACAGTTAGCGGTAACGGTTGGTAAGCGCTACCAACCGCAATTGTGGGCAGTACCAGCGAAAGTCTACCTTCAGAGAAAATCCGCGAACGGACGGATTTATTTTTAATCGATATTTGGATTCTACGTATCTTGAAATGAAAAACTTGGTCAATTTCAAAGGTTCATTATTGACACAAATGTGTCTGGTATTGTGATCTGGGAGCAAAGTAATGGAAGAAAAAATATTTAATATAATAGGGAAATTCGATAAAAGTTTTGTCTCCCACTCTTCCTAATAAAATGTTGTTACAACATCCTTGATTTAGGTTATCTGTATATTTGATCATTGTTAATTTTATAACATAATATCGCCATAATCCTCGCTGTATTTCGTCCTGCTATAAAACACCTGATAAAGATACGGTGTACTATTTATTATCGATAAAGGAAGCGGTCAGCGGAAAATAAAGGGCGCCTTGCGGATATAAGAAGCTTGTTTGCCCTCGTATAAAACTAAAGAGATGGGGGCACTGTTATATTCTCTTTATTACTCGTTTTATCAAGAGTTCCGCTTGGTAGCGCTCGCACTCCCGCAGTGAAAATTGCTTTTTTTTTTTTACGACTCTAGTCATAGGCGTTGCCCAGGGTCATATAATGTGCCCCTTATAATATGCAGGAAGAGAAATACGCAGCTCCCGGGGTGTAAATATTTTACAGCCTGAACACCTCGCACCGAACAATGACCTCCGCAGCTTATATTGCATTAGAATTACAAATTTCGATTTAGTCGAAGCCTGTGATGCAGTTTGGATTCCGGTAGGAACAAAAGGCTCTTTTAACAGTAAAAAAAAAAAAATGTATATCGGTTTCATTATCATGGAAGCTATTTTCCAATCTGCCGACTTCAGTTGTGTAATCAGCTATCTATCCCAACTTTATTTATTCCCAGGTGGAATCATGAATACAGATAGCCAGTTATCCGTATAGATGCCCTTTATCAGCTTTATATCACACAGTGCAGTTTGTTCAACCATTCATACATCCAATAAAAGTTCTTAATAATTTTTAAAAATTTGTTGCACGTTTTTCTAATTTTGTTGGAAATTTTGGCAATTATACTTCCAAAATAGTAACTTTTATTTTCCAAATTTAATACATTACTTAACATTTCGGGTCATTGATCTCTATCTTCCCAACTTATTTTTACACGAATATATAATTATTTATTTATATGAAAAAATCTGGATTTTTGCTTAAATGACCAAATAAATATCTCCAATAGTCCAATCTTAAATTTATTCCCATCTATAACAGAAAAAACAATTACTCACCGGAATTACTGGAAAAACCCCGATCCTTAAACCGTTTACCTATAAACACCCCACCTTTCTTTCATTGCTAGTTCAATGCGAGAATAAACCAGTACAAACTTTTCTGTTTGATATTATCTACTTAAACCTTGGTTGAGTACCAACATGTATTTAATTTCTTTTCTTAATTAAATTCATTATTCATGAATGTTTTATAATACTAATTTACGAGTATATTACATTTAATTTAATATGTATAATAATAAAAAACTGTATTTTGAATAGCTTATTTTTGAGTTTTTGTGTATTTTTCGAACTGAAGATGAATGTGTAACATTCGAAACTAGTTTTCAATGATAACAAAATTATAAAAATGGCAAATAATTTAGCAATCCTTAATTAGATAAGTAGTTTCGGAGACAACCCGTAACAAAGATTTCTATTTTCGCTTTTATATATAGATGAAATAAAAAAAAAAATTAATAAGTAGTATAGTATGGTATAGCTTGATGAAAATGTCTGATAATGAAAAATGTATGATCCCTTGGACATTTCCCTAATACAACTGCTCGCTGCTTGTGTTCAGAAACTCATTTCGGCTTCGAATACCGATTTCTGAACTCAATTACTTATATGGAACCGGAGTTCCTCCTCGACTGCAAGAGAACAAAAAAAATCCCACTTTTGTTGACACGCATACGAAAATGCGACGAAAAGCGAGGCACACATTGCGGATAGGGGCAGATATTGTGGATAGAATCGCTATCAGAGTGAGTAGCTAAGGGCGAGCCTAGTCCCCGAACAATCTTGCAGATTACCGGCGAAGAATAGAAGTGAAGGGGGAGAAGGGCGGGGGGGGGGCTTTTAGCATATTGAGGCCTTAAATTGATAAGATCGCCAGTAAAAACTGATCCTAGTCCGCCTGGTTTTTACTTAATGACTGACTGCATGTGGGAACAGGTGCATGTTCCCGACATTCGCCAGCCAGGAATGGATAATATAACCCATCCGCATTTTTACTCCCTTGCAGAATATAATAGAAAAATAAACTTTATATTGGTACTAGGTCCCTTAAGAATAACAAGTACGTACAAGTAAAAAAAATAACAGAAAAAATGTCTTGCCAAAGACTACATTAATAAAGTTTAATTAATATTTACAATAATCTCAAGTAAAAAAATAAAATAAACATAATTTTACTGACTAAAAAAAATGATTAGAGAAAAAAAATATAGAAAGAGAGAAAAACCTTAGAAAGTAAAAATACAAAAATAATATGAGTAGAGCAATCCTAAGTTAAAAAAACATTAAAAAGAAATTCTCACTTCTAAACAAGAGTTTCATTCATCTAAATAAAAATAATGAAATAATTCACAAGCTTTGTATGATAATTGAAACAATTATTTGCAACTAATCAAAATATTGATCTTGAGTAAAAATTTCATGAATTGACAGCGTATTTTAGGGAAGTGAGGAGGTGTTCAAAAGGTGGAATATGAATGAGGTAGGAGAAGACGAATGTCGGATATTAGAAGGGAGGGAATTCTTGAGGACGATGGAGCAGACAAGAAAGGAACGTTAGAATGTTTTGGTTCTGTGGGAAGGAATATAGAGGTCAGAAAGGCGGGATCTTGTTTCCTGTGAGTGGACCGAGGATTTGAATTGTAGGCGGCTGTAGATGTAGGAAGAGTGCTGGGGGTTTATGGTACGGTATAGGAAAGATCCAAGGAAATATTGTCTACGGTTGAGGGGAAGAGCCACTTTAACTCGCCGTAAAGGTGTGACACGTAAGACCGCCTCGAACGTCGACGAGGTACCGAAGACAAATCTTAAAAATCAGTTCATGATACGCTTCAGTCTGTCCTCGAGTACACCCGTGAGGCCACCGTATACCACGCAGCCATAGTCAAAGTGTGGGATAATGAGTGAGGACACCAGAAGCTCACGAGTGGGTTGTGGTAGAAGATGGCAGGATAAAGGAAGTATATAGATAGAAGAAGAACTTTATTCTGGGACTAGGTCCCTAAGAAAAACATGATTGAACAAATAAAAACAGACAATATCTGGCCATAAGACTACAAAATACAGATCAGTTAATGTTTATAAAATATTTTCAGTAAAATAAATAAGCAAATAAAATAAATTCTTTCATTGAAAAATATAATTAATTTGAACAAAAAAAGAGGGAAAAAAAACGAGAAAAGAGAGAAAATGAAAAATAATGAGTTGCTTAGCAAAGTTGAAGTTTGTAAAAATCTATATAAAAAAAACATTAAAAAAAGTATTATTCACTTCTGATCCAGATATTAATCCTAAACTAGAATTTCGCAATTAGAGAGCATCATTTTGGAGAGAAAGAAGGTGTTGGGAAAGGAGGGATTTGAATGAGGATAGAGAAGAAGCATGGCGGATATTAGAAGGGAGGGAGTTCCAAAGGGTAGAGGAGCGGGCGAGAAAGGAACGTTCGAATGTTTTGATTCTGTGGGAATTGATATAGAGATCAGAAAGGCTCGATCTTGTTTCCAGTTCGTGGGCGGATGATATTGAATTTGTAGATATAGGAAGGGTGGTGGTTGATGATAGTTTGGTATAGGAAAGATTCGAGGAAATATTGTCTACGGTTGGAGGGGAAGAGCCACTTTAACTCAGCAGTAAAGGAAGTTATGCAATCGCAATTAGTTTAATAGGCGTACAAGGAAGTCATGTGGTGTCCCCATCAAGATTTTTTTTACGAAGTGATCATAATGATGCTATAAACCTTAAAATACAAACTTAATAAAAAAAATTAATGAAATGCCTACTATATGTTTATAATTAACAATACTAAATCTTGACGCTCGGTTTAAATGATTGGGGTCAACAATTCCCGGTCAATACCGTTTGAAATTATCTGAGATTTAAATTGTATGAAAAGAGTAAAGATATAACATAATGTCCCTTTTTCGATACTTATTAAGTATTCCAATTATTTCTTTTTTTCCAAAACACATTAAAATAATTCATAAAAAAAAATTAAATACATTGTTATAATAATAAATAATTTACTGTTGATGTGTCCGTTGGGGCAGTAGTCATACATAAAATATGAGTATCCGTCAATAATATACTGATTAACATGTACCGAAGTTTCGGACTAAATTGACGGCCTCTGTCTTTTACACGGTGTTTCAGAACTTTATTTAACATTTAAGTTCGTCACTGGCCCTCCTGAGCTCTGCACCTATGTTTTAGTATTTCCTCAGTCACCGCTAGATGGCTTATCACG
The DNA here is from genome assembly GCA_948150685.1 of Rhaphigaster nebulosa. Lineage (NCBI taxonomy): Eukaryota > Metazoa > Arthropoda > Insecta > Hemiptera > Pentatomidae > Rhaphigaster > Rhaphigaster nebulosa. The sequence goes on along the minus strand of OX411311.1, from coordinate 125,526,278 downwards.
AAAATACCGTTAAAATTTTTTTATGTCTTTCTTTCTCTCGTCCCTTATTTTTCACTTAGACTTCTCTTTCGTTTTAACTATTTGTTTCTATTATTATTTATTTCTTTTTATACAAATTTTATTTTATACAAAATTTTTGTTTAGATCTCTCTTAACTTTCATTCTGTTACCACTTACCATTGCTTCCAACATTACATACTATTTAAAATTTTATATTCTCTTTTCTTGAATAACTTCTATAAATAAATTATTTATTCTTCTCTTTTCTATTATTCTTATATCACGTTTTGCTTGGACCTGATGAAGGTCTACAACATATCCCGGAACGCTGGCACAACAATAATTTACATTTCTCTACATATATACTCATAGTTTATTGCATTTGCTGATACTCTTTTTAAAGCGATAAAAATGTTTTTGTTAATTAAGTATTTCACATAGTAGGGCTGTAAGTACGTATATTTACGTATATAGAGTTTATTGTTTATGAAGCTCATAGGTCCACTGCAGATATGCGAAAAATGTTGACTCCAAAGCAATTTTAAATCTTATCGAAGTTTAAAGAACCATAAAATTTTATAATAAAATATTTAAGTAGAGGAATATAATTTTATATATATATATATATATATATATATATATATATATATTTTATTTGTGATACTATAATAAATACATCTGTAATTTATTATAATCTGTAATAAGTGACATACTGACTAAGACTTTTATAATATTGTAATTTAGGTATAAATTGCTTTAGTTGTGAAGCACTTCATAATAAATAAACTTTTCTTTCTCTATGGATTAAAAGCCATTTTTGAATTATGTTCATGCATATATCTTCATATCGTAAGGACTAATAAATGTTTGTTAAATTCAAGAATTTCTTACTTTTCAGTGACATTATAATTTTAAAAAAGAACCATGGACTTATTAAAAAAAATCGTGCTCTTTCTAACATTTAATGAGAAAAAATTACTGTGAAAACATCATTATTTAATTAATAATATTTTCCTAACAACTAACGTGTTATTTATTCAATGTTTTTATTTATTTAATTATATATTTAACTGCTAATAGTGTAAACAATACTGCTGTGTGTTTCTATAACGAGTTTAAATAGAATATGTTTCTCTAAAAATTTACATATCAATGGAATAGACATTTGATGTATCAACTAGACGAATTGAAGGCTATTTTGTCTTCATAATTTCGTATCGACATATCGAGATACAGTTTAACGGACTAAAGTGCAGAATGTATATTTCTAATTGACAATATTTTTATGTTTAATTTATATTAATTAAATAATAAATTTATATTTATTACAAATGGCTCTTGGGCTCTGTACTACATAGGAACATAATGAAGTTAATATAATATTGACCTATAGTTATAAATGGTAGTGATGTGGCCAGCATCCATGCTTAACCGCCTGGGTTATCCTTCAACACAATGAAATTGTACGGGTTGCTAGTGCAAGGGTCATTAAATATATAAATTTCGCAAATAAATAATAAATTTATTTTTAATCTCATATTAAAATATGAAATAAATTGTAATATTAAATTAAAAACAATTTTATGTCAGCCACATGCTGCAACTAAAATGTTTTATTGATCGAAATAAGGAAATACACTATATATTAAAACATAATCAACTCATATAAAGAAAAGATAAAAATAAGCTTACAAATCTTGTGACTTCTATGATGCGATTAGTTCTCTATATATACAATATACATGCAAAACTACAACTAAAACTAAAATTGAAATAATAAACAAATAATCAAACAGAAGTAAGAAAGAATAAGCTGTGGCAGCACATTAACACAGGCACATATATAATGATCAGGATTAATCTATGATAAAATGTGAAGAATACTCTCCAATAGTGATGTGGATATCGATATATATATATATCATTTCGAATGTTTTCGATTATATCGAAATAGTAGTTCGATATATCAAATAAAGTATCGATATTTTGATTTATCGGACCTCAATATTGTTAATTTTTTTAATTTCCTCCTTTAAAAGGAGGACATTGGAAGATATCAATTTTTTAAAAGTAATGTATCCATATTTTTGTCCAATAGTTTAAACCGCTATTTAGGGATTAATCGCTATTTTTATATCGGAAATTTTTATTTTTTCCAAAAAAAATTTAAATAAACAATTATAAAATAAAAAAATGTCTGATAATGAAAAATGAATGATCCCTTGGACATGTCCCTATTACAACCGCTCGCTGAAAGTTTGATAGGTTTCAGAAATAGGTTGTTAAGCAATTTCATTCATTTTTCTCTATTTCTTAGTAATGATTCCTTTTAATAATAAATGTTCATGTGTTCATTGATAGAGTTTTAGTAATAATTCGTTCAATATTGATTATCTTCCGTCGAATCCGCCGTTTTTTTTTTTCGGTAAAAATATCTGTTTTCGAAACTCAAATTTTAATATCGATATAACGTATATCGAATAAAAACTAACAAATTTCGATATATTTAAAAAATGTATCGATATTTATCCCTACTCTCCAAAAACGTTATAGCTTTAGATGCTGTTAATGTGGCAGACAAAATCTGGGTGTGTCGCAGAAGCGTTCTCCGACCCCAAAGTCGACCGATGGAATACGAGAAATATTATATTGATTGGTAAAGTTTATTATATATATTATCGATAATTCTATTTTGATTATAATTAAATCTTGTTAATGATATATTATTTATTTTATGTCTCATGTACCTTGTAGGAAATTGAGTTAATTATAAAGTTGAACATTTTATGTGTAAACTTTATGCATCATGTTTTTTTTTAGTCATGGTCCTTTAAATATAATCAATTCTAGGAAAGCATTATATTGACAATTATTTAAAAATTATGATCGCTATTATAATCAATTATGTATCGCTTAAATATAATTGAAAAGGCCAAGGTGTGCGAACTACTTAATCTAAAACGCTTCGAGGAAGAAACTAGTAATGCTGAAGGGAGACAAGATGTTAATGGGGGTATACCACATTGAAAGAGTCAGTTGGTAGCCGAGCACCTAAATCTTTCCATGCTATAATTATAACCCCCCCCCCCTCCCTTCCAGCCTTCCACCACCACTAAGACATCAGCAGCTCATTAGTGTTTTCCTAAATTGAGGAGCTTTTTCTCCTCATTATCCTTATTTAAAGAAGGAGTCCTTTTGACTGATGAGTGAGCCGTCTATACCTTTTGTGGCCTGTCAGTCTCTGTTACCTAATTGGGTTAAATAAAACTAATTTATTTTTATATTTTATTTTTATATTAATATGTTTTTTTTTGAGAGAGAGAGAGAGAGAGAGAGAGAGAGAGAGAGAGAGAGAGAGAGTGAGGGAGTGGGAGAGGGAGATGGCATGTGTTAACTAGAAGAAGCCTATAGCTGGGTCCACACTGTATAACAAATCTCGTTATACAACTGGTTTTATAAGTTATATAATCCGGTTAGGTACAACTACAGAGGAGCGGCGCACTATCAGAAGAGTCTAGAGACTGAATCGAGTGTCGTCTCACTAGCGATCTCTGGGTCAATTCTTGTTAACTACGTGCCTCCTTTTTCTTATAAATTTGGTTTTATGATCACCGCTTAAAGCTGTTTTTTTACAAGTAATTTTTCGATTGCTATGAAAATTCGTTTTTAGTAGTTTTGGGTGGTGCAAAAAACGAACATCAACTTTGTCTCTCCCTAAAAAAAATATTTTACCCCGCTTTTTTACGTCGCACAAATTTTATTCCGAGTTGCTACACCCATTGTGATTTAATTTTGTTAGATTCTAGTTTGCACCTATTTATGATAGTTACTGGGTAATTTCATGTTTTTTAATTACGAAATTAATCATTTATAATCATAATGGATAATATTAACAGTATTTATTTTTGTAGAAAATTAAATTAATTATTTAAAAAATTCAATTGCGATAGTAAAGTGGTAATTTTATGGTTTTTAATTATGAACATATTCATTTACCTTATTTTTAGATAATTAAATTAGAACTAAATTTGAATTATGAAGATCATTTAAAAAAAACATTACTTGATTAATTACTATTTAATTGTATAAAAATAAGTGAAATACTTATATTCTTATGTGAAAAAGGGGAAGATGTTAAGTACATTAAAATAAAAAGTAACTTTTTTCTTTAAAAAAACAAACAAACAGTTATATCCAAATAAGAATCAATTTGAAAACTGTGAAACAGCTTTAAGCGATGAGCATAAAACCAATTTATAAGAAAGTGCTGAAAAATGAGGCACGTCGTTAACAAGAATGGACCCAGAGATCGCTAGTGAGACGACACTCGATTCAGTCTCTAGACTCTTGTGATAGTGCGCCGCTCCTCTGTAGTTGCACCAATTATCGTCCACCCGTCTTCGCTGTTCTCGACAGTCTAGTCAATTAAGTAATGTAGTTCTTGACTCTCTGAGAATCATCCACAACCGCATGTATGGTATCCAATAAGATGCAAGGGTCATGAAAGGTTAAATGGTTGGACATGTATATATGTTGTTTTTTTTCTATGTTTGCAAATATTTATTGAATATTATGTTTTAAAAAAATTTATACTAATGTGGGAAATTTTATTCATTTATCATAAGCATGCATTTTTTTATTTATTAGAGAATTTTTAACTTATACGCTTTAATAATTTATATAGTGATGTAATAGGTTTATAAGGGCTAATATTTAAAGGAAAATTGTATGAAAACCTCTAGAAAAAAAATACATGTATATACATACTTTTATTTTACATTATGAAGGTCTTAATTGTCCTATATATTTATAAGTTGTACAAATTGTCAATATGATGATATTAGTATGCTGTGTGTATAGCAACCCAATGCAGTTCAGCAGCATCTCTTTGATTATAAAGTTTTTCTCTCTTGTAACCTTATATCTGTTAAACCTATATAGCATATATCTATAATCTACCAATATATTGTACTCGTTAACAGAACAAAAAAAGAAGTAAATTCTGAATAAATTATTTCAATTTTTTTTATAATTGATTATTAGCTTATTATTGATTATTAATTGATTATATACTTCAGGAAAAACTTCGAAATGGTCTGTTAAGATATTTTGAATAGCTAGTGTTAAGGAAGAAGCTGTATTTTAATGAGATATGTCAAACCCAAGAAGACTGACCCTGCTGCCTTCTCAGGACTGAACAAGGAACACAGAAAGTCCTGTAAGAACTTATACAGAGATTAAGGAAGATTCCTGTCCACTTCAGAAAAGACTGCAAGACTAAGCTCATCTCTAGTGTCATCTTTAATTCTTATATTGCCTTGAAATCAAGATGAGTGACTAAACTCAAGACTCAAGCCATGCAGAAGGAAAGAAGGAAGAATTATGAGGACCAACATGAAGAAACCTCAAGTAAGACTTACCATAATGAATTAATAGACCAAGGAACACAATGGAATACAATCATAGATCATTACCAACCAGTGTTACCATGTAAACAAATTTTAAATTTCATTTATTTTAATTAAGCAAAATTTATTACCATTCTAATCTAAAATGTACTCGGATTTGTCACAGATCGCCTCACCTTTCCATTTACAATATTTAATTGATAAATTATAGCCAATATTAAGCTGCCTAGTTATTTTTTATTCAAAAGTTACTCACACAATAGATTTCTTTTATCATTTAATACAGTCCACTATCATTTAGCAATTCTTAAACCAGCTTGACCACTATAATCCAATTCATTGTGGTAATATTCCCACAGACCTGTATTATCTTTATTAAACAAGTAGCACAAACTTGAATATGAATCCCCAGATGCAAAAAATCTCGATCCTTGCCATCGTGAGAACAGATCGTATCTACTGACTCGTCCTTTTTTTGTAACTTTGTTATAAAATAAAACTGCTCTGGTTATATGAGTTATACAACTTTTACGAGTTATATAAGTTACTAGTATATCCGAACGAGAACTCTCGCATTAGATATCTATTTTTCTTCTAATCCCTAATGCATTCCAAATACAAGCGATATTTTTAAGAAAGATGTTAACCAATATAATATTATCAAGAAAGTTTATAATGACTATGTTGAAGCAACAGCTTATACTTAATAAGTAATTAGCTTGCCCCACTGGAAAATATCCCTTCAGTTTAACAGTTAAGCAATAAGACTCAGCTACATCATTTTATATGTATAGTATTCATATTTAGCAGTTTCCTTCAGGGCTAGACATGAGAAAGTGTATATAATTTCCTATTTATTAAAAAGTTTTTGTATACTCTTTCAAATTGCTTCCATAGATATGAAGTCTTCATGATAACGACAAGATGGCGTAGGCGTGCGACTTTATATCGTGCGTTATCTCAAAAACGGTAGTTTTTAGGGCTTAAAAATGCTGGATCAATGATCTTTAAAACACGACCTATTTGGTCTCGATCCGCAGACTCACCATTACCAGAATTTAACAATTAAAATTAGGATGCGTCCCTTCTCCGTGAAATTCCCTTTCTATTGACTCCTCATTCGTCAAAATCCATCGTTCCTGAGAGCCGGAAAAGAGATCTATGCTGCCGTATTATATATATATATATATATATATATATATATATATATATATATATATATATAGAGAGAGAGAGAGAGAGAGAGAGTGAGAGAGAGAGACGATAGAAGTTATTCTTGTTAGAAATTTGTACAACGAATTTGTTATAAAATAAGTCTTTTGTTACATAGAGTGGACCAACCTTAACACTTTGTTGAAAGTGATAAATAAAACAAAGAAGTCACCCTACTCAAGGTTACAAACAGTTTCAAGAGTGCTTTTCAGGTTCATGAAGAGTCCATGATGAGGCACTTACTCAGGTTGCAGACCCTAGTCACCCAATCCCAGAGGAGCCGATAATGAACCGCACCTAATTGCAACGAACGTCTTGGGAGGGGGGGGGATGAGAAAGGGGATGGTTCTGAGAATAAAGAGAGTAACCAAACCGTCGAATAAATCGAGTTAGTCGAGGGCTATCGATAGCATTCAAATCGACTTCTCCGAGGAGCTTCTCTTTGCCCTCTTAATGAAATTGGTCTCCTTGAGCAAACTCCTCCTTGGGTAACGCACCCTAACTCACCTTCTCAATCTAATTAGCCCGTCCAGGTATCCATAATTAATAGGAAGAAATCAGACCACCCCCTCCTCCTTACCTCCACTGTTTTCTTATTCCTTGATTAACTTCATGATTAATTGAATGCTGCCTGTCTTGTCTCCATTGTGGGATCGGTTTGGGTTCGCCTTCAATTGCTATCCGTCGAGGATTCGTTTGCTTTCTTCGATTCCTCGTTAATCTCCTTTAATCAATGTAGTCAAATACATTTGCACTGAAAGCCCTCTTGATGCTCTGGCCATCACTGATCTTCGATGGAAATACTAATCAAGCATTGATCAGCTACTTTTTTTCTGTTCTTCAGACAGTCTTCATTATTGACTATCTGTATTATTGTTAATATATTCCGAAAGAAAATCTAGTTATAAGTTACAGAAACCCGGCTTTTCCATCCACATATAAGCCTGGACAGATTATAAATATTGTTTATAGGTATGAATGTGTTCTAGAAGACTTATTTTATTTTAACTTAACTATTTTTTCTTTATCTTGATTGTTTACTTGTTTCACTATAATTTAATTTGTCTATCTGTTTTTACTTGCAATGTATATATTTTTATTTTCCCTTACCTATATGTGAAATATGTAGCGATAGTGAAAATTTTCGAATTCGAGTTTTCAACGGAAATGCACATTTTAAGGTCCCTTGTGTCCAAATAACCAAGTTTCGCAAAATGGTCTGTGTGTATTTGAACAGCCTAGCTTAAAAACGAAAAAATGTACGATACTGAAATTACGTATTTAAGGTAGGCACATGCATGTGATGTTACAGCATCTTTTCCGTCAAAATCGAATAATCGGAAGTTCAAGTTTAATCGATTTAACACATGTTTACAATTTTATCGAAAACGGCTCTATCGACTTTGATGAAACTTGCCTAAATTATTCTTCAAAAGGCCTTTAACATTTCATGTATGTTGTATATCAAGAGGAAAATGCAAGGAAAAAAGTTATGTTGAAAAGAATTTTATTCTTTATTTATTTATTTTATTGTTTATTTATTTATGATTCTTTATTCGCTAAACTTAAAAGTCATGCATTTCATAGTAAATTATGTATAGAATTGAATGAAAGATAATTAAATTATCTAAATAATAAAAAAGAATTGTCAAAATCGGACCAATACTAGCTAAGATACAGCGTATGTAACTTATGAGGACTACAAGACTCTAGACGGATAACCGAGCGCATCCGAAAGGAGACGAATGCGACCGAACCTCCTCCCACCAATCCGCCAATCTGTTGTCAACAATACGCTCAACATTACGTAATAATGTAATGTAAGAGTAAAAAGTAGAAATTAACTTAATAATTTCTACATTTATATTATTTAATGGAAAAAAATGTTACCATGGAAACTAAACCGAAACTTTTAAAATATATTTTCAACTTGACATACTTAAAATATATAGGTAGTGACAGAATTGCTGTACTAAAATTGTTTAATTGCACTTAACTGGGAGAAGATGTGAAGAAGTGAATGCTGCTGAGTTTATTTTAAGTATTGTTTATATGAACTCTTTAAAATTATATTAAAAAGATAATTATTATAGGACGGTAAGGGAAAGTTGTGTGATGCGCGCACCGCACCAGATTTTCATTTTATTTTTATATATTTTAGTATTATTATTGTATGTACTTTTTTTTCTTTTATCTTGAATATATCGTATAAATGGATTCTTAAAGCCCTAATATCTATTCTATCGATATAAACATTTACCTAAAAAAATGTGTAATTTTCGTTAATTATCTATTTAATGTATGTATGTATTTTCAATAATTAACCTTTGCAATCGACCAGAAAAAAAAATTAACTACTCCTAAAAATTTGAGGTATTGCGGTAATTTGAGGTACGTTACAAGAAACAAATATCTCATATGGACATCCCATGATTTCGCCTATGAAACTATAAATCGGTGGCTCAAAAAGTGATCATGAATTTGGCTACTAGTTTCCGAAGATAGTATCTCAAAAACGATAGTGTCGCGATGTCCATCTATCGACACACACAAACACAAACCCTTGTATCTGGAGGTCTCATTCCGTTGTTATATGTAGTTTTCTTTCAGTTGGTAAGTTCCCAAGAGATTTCTTCGTGCCCTTGAAAACAGAACTGTCAATGTCACTAGATAAAGCATCGGAAATGGACATTTGCAATATTTCAAGCGGAAGAACATGCTTAACTTATATCTTATTCTTCTGCTGCAGACTTGTTCTGCTCAAAAATGGGGAGGAAAAAAAAATTTTACACTTAAAACAAGTAAGAAAATTGTTAAATAGAAATGAAAAAAATCGCGTTTATAACATTTATCACTGAGCCATATGATCTCAGCATTGAATGACATACCTTTTGATGTAAATTTATTATGACCTTCAAGTAAAGTCCGGTTTGCCAATTTTACCCAAAATTTATTATTTTATTTAAATCGATATGTAAGTCTTATATACCAAATTCGAGAAGTTTCTAAAATGGCCATGGAATCGAGAAAACGAAGCCTAGGCCTAACACAAGTGATTTAAAATTCCAAATAAGGCCAGAATAATGTTTTCCGCCAGGCTCTGGAATTGTTTTTTTTTTTTCAAATGTCACATTATCCAAAAATTAACTGGCTGTAAGGGGAAGAGGGTTCAAGTTGTAAGTTATTTTTTGGTAGAAATTATTGCATTCTTCTTAGGCAATGTTTTTGATGAGTTGAATGGTGCATCCACTATATTATATTACAGTTTCGAGTGAAATGCCTATTTTAGTTTTATCAAAACTTTATAAAATGTTTGTTAAGATAATTTTGAACGTCTGTCAAGTAATCGGGATAAAATACTATATCGACTGTTAAGTTCTTTTCATTTTAATCTAATATGGGTTCTATAAGTTATTCTCTTATCCAGGTAAAAACCTAAATACTTATTTTTTTTCAGATATAGGTATCTAGACTTTATTAAAATATGCTTACAGGCAAGACCTATTATGAAGTGTGAATACCACATGCACGCTCTATAAAAAAATTTTTTTTTTGGCTTTATTTTTATATTCACATCTGTCAATGTTGACAACCTAAAACTAAAATTTTGTTATCGTGGCATGAAGGGCATGATAGAGAGTAGTTCCCAGCGGCACCTCTTCCTATCATGATTGTTGTATATAGCTAGGCAAGGAGATCCCTCATCCAACTCCTTTTCAACCTTCTGCGAGTGTTATCGGCTATGTTGGATATCGCCATGTCTTGTATGTGTGTGTTAGGGTGTCCGTGTAAGTTATCGTGAAAACGTTTGTAGTGGTTACGTATGTGTTCTTTAGCTATTGGCATATTCAGGTCTGTATGTAAGGTAATGTTACTGATGTACGATTGGGCTTCGGTTAATGTTCTTAAAGTTTTTGACTGAAAAATTTGACGTTTTTGTATGAGTATCCTGTTTATCTGTGAAGTATAGGTTGTCTAAGTTTCGATTTTGAACGTCTTGAAAGAAGTGAATATAATAGTTTTAATATTTGGTTTACCGTTTTCTATTTATTCTTGACGCGTGGACGCCATGTCATTCTTCTGCCAATTTCCATATTAATATATCGAAATTTGTCAGTTTGCGGCATTAGTACATTGTCGAGGTACATTAGAGGGCAGGTTTCTTGTCGAAGAGTAAAAGTGATATGTTATAAAATATAAATAAAATATAGCATAAACAAACTTATAAATATATATGTTCTAAAATTAATAATATTTTACGTTATAAAATGGTATAAAATATTATTTTATATTATAAAATATTTTCCTGCCACATATCATGATTACCAGAAACCAGGCTAGTGAAACAACTATTCAACTACTTCTGGAAAAATAAAACAAAGAACAACTGGTCAATCAGAGGAGTTTGGTATAACAAGATTTGGAAGAGTTAGTTGTATAACAATACAACAAATTGAAGGCGGAGGAGAGAAGAAGATTCTGAGGAACAGAGAAACAAGATTTAAATTGAACGAAAACAATACACCATCAGTGACGAAGAAAGGGCAGGTCAGAAAGAATGAAGAAGTTTTGGGAGCAGAAGAGGAAACTGAAAGCCAAATTTCTAGCTAATACTCCGAAGACTTAAATGTATAAAGACTGATTAAAGTGCTCTTATGTGGGCGTAAACTACGTAAAATATATATATATATATTACCTCGAAAAACTTATAATAAATTTTAAGTTTAAATTTTGTTTCTGGCGTTTTGTTCGCACTCCATTGTCCATCAAAGACAAGAGCCACTCTCAGCAGCGCATTAGCGTCCTCGAACTTCTCCAGAAGGAGCCACTCCTCGAAGACGTAGGCATCGAGATCGATCACTTATCCAATCAGAGCAGATGATGATGGGACTCGACTAACGACCCTGGCCAAGAAGTAGGCCTAATGATGAAGAGCATCAGACCCAGGTAACGAATCGGGAGCCTTCGATCGGCCAGTAATGGCGGGCGCTTCCAGGACACTTCATCCACTCCTTTAAGCGACTTGTTAACGGAAGCCATCCGGGGTAGGCTAATGAACTTCTTGAAGGAGGGGAGGGTTATCAGTGAGAAGGGCGTCTTTATGTAGCAGGGGTTCGGAAATGCCTCTTCTCCTTGGACAGTTTTTTTACTTTCTGTCATGTTTTATTCAAGAGCCTTATTGTTAATCTATGAACATAGAGTTGTGAAGTATTATAAGAGAATTAAATTCAAGAACAAATAAAATCAAGGATAAAAAATTGGAAAACTTAGTTACAATTCTATAAATAATAAAAAAAGTCTAATATGGACGCCACATGACTTCCATGTACGCCGATTAAACTATAAATCGCTGGCTCAACGAGTGATCCTGGATCACTATTTGGTTACTATATTTCGAAGATAGCAGTATCTCAAAAATACGTCGGTTACCTGTGACGGTCGTACGTAAGTCGTGATTCTGAATATGTTAGGCTCAGAATTTTATTTTCTAAAATTGATAAAGAATAATTTTAAAAATCAATTAAGAAAATTAAAAAAAGTGTATTATGAATTTCAAGTAAATTACCACTTCAGAAAATCCAATTTAAACAAAAATCTAGTACATTATTAAAAATGGACAAAAAAGTTTTATTTACCAAATTTGAGAATTTTCGTATTTAAATATAATTTTTAATGAAAGTATGTTATGACCATTAAGTAAAGTACAACTTACGCTATGTTAATTTTAATCAAAATCTATTATGTTATTTGTATTGATATATCAGTCTTACATACAAAATTTGAGAAGTTTTTCATTATATATTAATATAATTTTTGATGAAAATCTATTATAACCTTCAAGTAAAGTACTACTTCCTATGATCATGTAGTGATAAAAAAAGGGAGTTGTACAACTAGATTTTACAACATTACCAGATAATTTTTTCTACTGCTAACCTTTTTTGAGTTATGCAAGATACGAACGAACGTAAGTACTGACGCCACGACACAACCCGTTAAAATGGATTCAAGAATGATCAAAATGGATATTTTCGTTTAAATCTGAAACCAAAAATTTTCGCGTTTACAATACTTCTTTTACTGTGTTCAACGAAGCCAAATTCAGATTTTTTTTTAATGCTTGTTTTTCGACACAAACGAAGAAACCCGATTTATAAGCTGTGAAACCTCCTGTATGACAACCAAATGATTTTACAGGATAAACGAAAAACTGATTTATAAGCAATGTTATAAAATATAATTTTATAAACTAATTATAAACATTACAAGATGGTTTGTAAATAAATGAAAAAACCAACTATGTAGACGTTGTCTTGGAAGTGTCACGTGATTTCTGGCAGTAAGTGGCAGCGAATGCGATAAACGCTAACATTAGGAGGATTATTTTTGAACAATTTAAACCATCTTATGATTTTTTAACACATGAGTGCCTTTCTACAGCACATAGGAGATAAAATATTGTTTCTAATAAAATAAAAATCGTATAACTGATTTTTGGTCACATATGAAGTTTCACGGCGCAACGACGATATGTTGAATTTTCTTGGAATGATGTACTATCTTCATTCGGTAAGTATTTTTAAGACTGTTGATATGAGATGTGCTGTTTTTTGTTATTATTATTGCGGCACAACAACCCGGTGACGGGTATTATTGGCCTCCACTAACCGCCTCCGCCAATCGTCACGTTACTACTCTGTCGATCTACCTCAGCTCAGGTCTGCCTCTTTTCCTGGTCCCGTGGAGCGGCTCTGTAATCATTCTCTTCGGTATTTCATTTTCTCCCATTCGTGCCAGATGTACCGCCCCTCGCAATCTGCCTAATTTTAAAATCTGGACGATGTCAGGCTCTTTAAATGCTTGGTATACTACTTGGTTAGTCCGTCTTTTTTAAATCCATTCCACGAACACTCTACCAAACATCCTTCGGTGGATCTTTCTTTCGAAGATATGAAGATCTTGTTCATTGGCTTTTGTCAGAGTCCAACTTTCTGAGCCATATAGCAGAACAGGACGAATCAGGGTTCTCTACAGTTGGAGTTTAGTCTTTCTAGAGAGAATGTGGCCGATCAACTGTTTTCTGTCTTCATCTTAGTTCTCCAGTCAGTACATTGGGTCACCAAGGAGCCCAGGTACATTGGGTCACCAAGGAGCCCAGGTACATTGGGTCACCAAGGAGCCCAGGTACATTGGGTCACCAAGGAACCCAAGTACATTGGGTCACAAAGGAGCCCAGGTACATTGGGTCACCAAGGAGTCCAGGTACATTGGGTCACCAAGGAACCCAGGTACATTGGGTCACAAAGGAGCCCAGGTACATTGGGTCACCAAGGAACCCAGGTACATTGGGTTACAAAGGAGCCCAGGTACATTGGGTCACCAACGAGCCCAGGTACACAAAATCTTTTTTATTTATAGGCATTTATATAATCCTCTATTTTTCTATCCTGATGATTCCTAAATTGGGAAAGAATTGACTGGTTATTAATTTATTGTTGAAGAGACAGTATTACGTTAAATAAGGATTAAATCCATGAACCCTCTATATGCAATATTGCTGCAATTTTTATTTCATTCGTTCTTGAACTAATAAAGTTAGTTTAAACAAATTAATTTAACTTTAATCTGATTTTTAATTGAATTATTGCCACAAACAACTTCCAGATTTAAAAAACTTTAGTATTTCTTTTTTTTAAATCCTCCGTGACGTGGCTTATCTGGGAAATGACGGTTGATGAAAGGCAATTTGTTGCAGACAGTTGCTTTGATTTTCTAATCTAGATTATTGGCAGCCTGTCTGCGAGGGCCACTTCGCTATCTCTGTAGTTACCTTGAAAAAAAAAATCAAAAAAAGAAGTGGGCTTATCCTTTTTTTTTGTTTTGTATTATTATTTTTACCTCAAAGGTAGGGTTAAATTGAAATCTGTCCGTTAAATTTCTTACAGAGTAACCGAAAGGGCTATCAAAATATCGTTAAAAAAAGATCAGAAAAACAGTTTAAAGTTTTTTTTTTAGTTCTTAGTGGTTGAGTTCACGTTAATTGATTTTCTTATTACTTGGTCCATTTTTACTCCCTTGTACGCAGTAAAGGAAGTATTGTAATCGCGAAAATTTTTGGTTTTCAGATTTCAATGGAAATATCCATTTTGACCATTCCTGAATCCATTTTGACTCGTTTTGTCGTGATGTCTGTCAGTGCATATGTTCGTACGTATCCCGCATAACTCAAAAACGGTTAGCTGTACAAAGTTAAAATTTTGTATCTAAGATTACTGTATAATTTAGTTACGAACCTCCCTTTTTGGTCATTGTATGATTACCGGAAGTGGTAGTTCACTTGAAGGTCATTACGAATTTTCATCAAAAATTATATTTAAATATAAGGCAAAACATCTCAAATTTAGTATTTATTGCTTTTATATTTACCTAAATAATATAATAAATTTTGGTTAGCATTGGCAGACCGGAAGTGGTACTTTACTTGAAGGTCATATTTGACTTTCATCAAAAATTATAATAAAACATAATGTAAAACATCTCAAATTGGATAAATAGGACTTTTATATCGATATGAATGTATTTACTAGATTTTTGTTAAAATTGGTGAGCCGATAAGCGTACTTTACTTGAAGGTCATAATAAACTTACATCAAAAATTATATTAAAATTAAATACATAAATCATATGTTTCTGTAGTAAAGGTTGCAAACGTAATTTGGTTTCCAATCCAAATAAAAAATTTTATTACTTGTTTTAAGTGTTAAAATTGAGTGTAAATGTGAGTAAAGTGTTAAAAAAGAGTTTTCCTCCCCATTTGTGTGTGTCAATAGATGGTTGTCGCGACGCCGAGTGTCGTTTTTGTGATACTGCAATCTTCGGAAACTAGTAACCAAATTCAGGATCACTTTTTGAACCACCGATTTATAGTTTAATAGGCGTACAAGGAAGTCATGTGTTGTCCACATCAGATATTTTAATATTAGAATGTATTTTACTTTCATGTAACTTACGTGACGACTTGAGTCAAGAGAAGTGTTTTGAAGCGCGATCTGCCTTTTAACCTTTAAGGCACAGGCACACAGAGAGCGATCAGTCGCGGCGATCTGCGATCTCAGCCCGAAACGAGTTTGGGGTCTAATGTATACTGCACTATACATGTCACACAGAAGGCGATCTATCGCAGTGAGCCTGCCTTGATCGAGTCCGGCCGCGATCCATTTCTACTTTGAAACCATAAATTCATCAAAGGCTCAGGAGTTAAATTAATACATCACATTGAAAACAGCCTCAAATTAAATATATATGAAGCACTTGAAATAATACATTTCTTTCATTGTTAGTTCAGTGCGAGAAGAAACCAGTACAAACTTTTCTGTTTGATATAATCCATTTAAACCTTGGTGAGTACCAACATATATTTGATTTCTTGTCTTAATTAAATTCGTAATTCATAAATGTTTTATAATAATGATTTATATTACATCTAATTTAACATTTAACCAAACTGTATTTTGAATTGCTTATTTCTGAATTTTTGTGTATTTTTAGAACTGAAGATGAATGTATAACATCCGTAATTAATTTTCAATAAAACAAAATTATAGTAGTGGCAAATAATTTATCAATCCCTAATGAGATCCATTTCTATACAGCTAGAGCTATCTAGAGAGATCGCGGATCGTGTTCTGTGTGCCTGAACCTTTAAGTTGTCGAATTCATATTCATATAAAATTTTAGTTATTCTGCATTTTTTTGGATTTTATATAACCCTATAAAGCATAGCGATTGCCAGTTTTAGTAAAAAACAAATCTTTAGTCGGTATGTTCCCGATTGAGAACAATGGTCGCTACAAATTATACAAATAGCTGTTAATTTGTATAAATATTTTTTAAACTTATGAGATAGAACAGGTGATATAGATAATAATTAAAAGAACAAGGTTTAAAAAAATAATATTACTAATTTACAAATAGGTATATTTAAAAAATCCTAACTAACTCAAATCAGAAAAAAAATTTCAAACTGAAGTTTTTGCATCCAAAAATAAGTTTTGACTTTATATAAGAAAACAAAAATACTGGACAAGTGTTTTCTTCAAAATTAATAATTTTTAAATTTTCCAAATCTTTGTACCAAATTGGGAACATTTGCAGCTATAGGATTAAGGCCGGAATAGTTCGGAATAGGTTGGCAGATAAATGACTTAAGAACTCGTTCAAAGATCATGAATATCCAACTACCCCCTCATCGTTAGTTATGACCATTGGAAGACCCTCAAGTACGTGTCCTACACCGCACTCCTCCGATCAGGTACAGACCTCGTGGCTCCTGAAAGCCCCCCTTCCTCTCCCCTACCTGCAGAGTTCCAATTAAGATTAGGCTCGATTAGCGGAGCTCTCAATCAAGAAAGGTTTGAAGGAAGGTGACCCTCGGTAAACTGTATTAATTACTGATGCCGGGAGTTGAAATTAATTGAAAGGACGGTCAAGGCATTCTCTACCCCGTGCCATTGAAGTGGTTTCTCCAAGAGGTGGAGGATCGTCAAAGAGCCATTGTCTGCGGTGTGGCGGCCATCCAGGTCTTCGCTAATTATACACCTGGCTCTTGCCTTTGACAGGTGAGTCGAGAATTATCGATCGCCACGGGTCCTTGATACAATCCTGATGATTGTTTTGTAGTTAAGGAATATTTGTCGCGGCACTATTCGTCCAGCGAACTCCAAATAAAACTGGGCGTGGATGATAGTAGCTAAAGTAAATGCTGATGGCCTCTAATAGATATTAACAAAAATTAAAGAAATTAATTAATCAAAACAAAATGTATACATATATAAATTTAAATTTGTTTTAGTTAAACAATGTTTTCAAACCAGTGAATCAATAAAAGAAATAGCGAAATTTTTGCCGTTTCTCCAAAATAAATATTTGTTTAATATTTTATTTTTGTAATTAATGGAACATACTTAGTGTGACAGTACTAAATTTTTAGGTGTTTGTAATCGTTGTCATGACAACTTCATACCATAGAAGCAAATTCATTAAACCACCCTTAGGTGATGTGAATAAAACTGAGAACGTGCAAATGCCTCAAACAACTGAGCAGATGCTCCGTTTAGATGTTATTAAAGAGAACTTATACAATGGAATAATAGCTAAGTATATAGAAGTGTGCTCCAAACTTAGGTTGATTATTAATTCGGAGTATCATACTCACCTTTCTAAGTGAATACTACGTGACAACGCTCAACTATGTGAGTAAGTCAGTATTTTAATGAGTACCTACTCACGTAGAGGTTCTCCGAATCAATAATCAAACCATATTTAGAGCACATGCTCCATACACTTAGCAAGCATTCCATTGTGTAAATTCTCTTTATCCACATCAAATCGGAGCATCTGCTCATATTTTTAACGAAAGAGGCCGTGCTTAGATTAACGTTTATTATTAAAGTCACTTATCCAAGTTATAACCACTCCCTATGTTGCTTAAATTCGGTCATCGGACGAGATCAAATGAAGTCGAAGGTTCAAAAGAAAATAAAAAATTACATTTATTAATTTCATTAGGTTATTTTTTATTTTAGTTAATTGTCTCAATAACTTATTTATAAAATATAGCATTCTATACATCTTTCCTCAACTCTTTGATTAGAGTTCGCTATTAAGGATTGCAGTTCATAATTTCTTTTAGTTCTGTTTTGTTTCCAACTGCTATCTGAACAGGACTTTTTCATTCATCATTAGTCTTCCAATTTTTGAAATTATTTTAACCTGAGCAGTTTCTGCCTTTCGTGCTTGACAAACAGCTTGATCAACCAATTCGTTTCTCAGATTGCAGCAGTGTGAAAGTGCCCATATTAAAAGTATTACCTTATCTTTTTTTTTTCATGGTCTACCATATCGCATACCAAGAATGAAATAGACACAATTAAAAAAAAAATGTTTTTGTCAGGACGAACATTAGGCACTGATTATGTTCTACATAGAAACCACCAGAGTGTTTCCTCTAACACATGTTATTGATAGATGACCTAATGTGTCTATAGGTCTGGTATGTTATTTGAAAGCCTATCTACTCTTTTTATAACTATTAAAATTTCTGACTAAAAATTTCGAGTTGCGCCTTTTTGATTTTGGATGTGTGATATGTTTCATATTATTTTATTTATTTTTTTTTTTTTAGAAAAATTCAATTGTAGAAATAATTAATTGATTTATTTGCTATCATAGCTATTTAGTTTAATTAATTATTTCCTACAATAGGTTGTTTAATTTGATCAATCTGTGAACCCCAAAATGGTCATAATTCAACCTTTAACCATAAAATGCACAATGTCCGATTCTAAATATCTTTCTTCAATTTTTTAGTTGATGTTCGCCATTTATGATTACAGTTTATAATTTCCTGCAAAAAAAAAAAAAAATATATATATATATATATATATATATATATATATATATATATATATATATATATATATATGTGTGTGTGTGTGTGTGTGTGTGTGTGTAATATATATAATATAATATATAGTATAATATATAAAGTATATAGTATTACGAATACATGATGACATACTCATTCCTAACATACTCCTACTTTGGTTTGAGAAGGTTGTAACTGAAATTTTTTGCTAAAATAAGACTATTGGTAATTCTGACTATCCTTTGTCTAACGCACAAGAGAAACTAACTCCACGTAATGTTGAAAAATAACAAAATTTTTATTTTTATTTTTTATTTTTTTTTTAATGATTACATTTCGACATATTACATATATAAAATCAGAGGTTTGGTATTTTTTTTTGTTTTTGTTTATTAAACCAACTTCAAAAGTTGAATTTAAAGCATGTAAACTAATGAGGAAAAAATCGATCAATTTAATTATAACGAAAGATATTTTAGCACTTTAAATTTTCAAACTCGTTATTCTTAAAATTAAGTTTAAAGCAGTTCGAACCTTGTCAATCCAAGCTAGCGATATGTCAAAGAGTTTTTCTTTCCTGGAGGCATGCCATCTTTTTTTTTGCAATGGGAAATCCCTGAGATTATATTGTTATTTAGGAACTAGGCTAATGTTCGGGAATACCCGTGATATTGTTTTGTTTTTAGTTTGCTGTTTAGTAAAACTTCTAAAAGATTCGTCCCTAAATAGTATAGTTTCGTTGTAAGATGTTGGTTTAACTAGACCTGAAGTTTAAAATAAATTTGTAAAATATTTTGCCTATGTTGAGATGAGCAACCGTAAATCCAGACCGTTTATTTTTTCTCAAAAATATTCAATTTCACTGACAGATGTGACAGAAACTCAATTACAACTGTGGAGTTTTCTAGAGTTTTTTATATATCAACAATTAATATATCCACTTTTCAATAACAAATATTTGTATGTCAAATTAATATTCTACGTCTAAAAAATATCTGATGTGGGCAACACATGACTTCCTTGTACGCCTATTAAACTATAAATCGGTGGCTCAAAAAGTGATATTGAATTTGGTTACTAGTTTCCAAAGATTGCAGTATCTCAAAAACGACACTCGGCGTCGCGACATCCATCTATCGGCTCACTCCTTACAATCTTACTCTTTGACATTCTTGTTGTTATTGAAGTGCCAGCCTTTCAAAAAATTTGCTCTTGACCGTAAAAGATCATGACCAAACATGTCAATATCAGGGCTGTAAGGAGGGTGGTGTAAGATGCTAACAACCTCCATTTCTGAGAATCTTTCTTTGATTAAGAGTGAACGATGGGCAGGAGCATTGTCTTGCTGAAACATCACTTAAATATGAATGACCAAAGAAAGGGACATCTCTTTTAAAACTCGAAATGCACTTTAGGGTTGTTCACAGTAAAGCTAAACGTCAGTAGCCCTGCCATCTGGAACCAGATCAAAGTGCAAAACATCCTCATAATTCCACTAAACACAATGCATTACCTTGAAGGCTGTTCCCAGAATTGAACCGCCTGAACCAAAACGCTACTGTATTACGATGCACCACATTTTCACCTTCCACCGCACAAATTTCCTCAGCGGCTGCCTTCGCACTTAATCCTTTTTTCCATTAGTGCCTCAGAAGACCACAAATGACAATTTTTTCTTCCAGCATTATCATTGAAATTTATAAAATGGGATGAAAGGTAGAGACAGTTAGTATACATAATTAAATAAAGGATTAGTCAAAGTAAACAACGATATATGCATTGTTTACACCAGTGTTGAATAAGGATTAAAATGAAAACTTTAATATCATTTTTTTTTATTTCTAGCCCTTCAGAAATTTTATTGAATATACAAATACAAATAATAATTATTGACTTTAATATCAGCAATGAATTAACACACTTTTGTAACAACCTAGTTAAATGGGAGAGAGGACAGAGATTAGAATTGCCTAGGGGCCTCTTCATGGCTTAATCCGGCCTTGTTTCCTATTCTAGCATTATTAGCAAACTCACCCAAAGCCACTAGTAATGATCCTTGGTTTCCAATCTATTACCGATTGCCAATCTGAAAAAAAGATGGTATTGAGAACTTCTGTCTTAGAACAGGAATTGGAATACTACCAATGAGTAGACTCCACGAGCCACTTTAGTATTCTTATAGCAGTACATCTCATTTTTAAATAAATATTGAAAAAAAGAATCAAATTATTTTTACTAATGTATCGTATGACATATATCTGTGAAATATTGTTCATTGTTCAACTAATATGCAAAATTTTATAAAAAATAGTTTTAGTCTCATAGATCAGTCTGCTTGTAAATATATTTCTTATTTGACAATATTTTGTTTTTAAATCTTTTGTGTTAATTACCATGTTAAAATCCAGTTAAGTAAATATTCTTTTAAAGAGGCAATTCAAATGGAACCAGAGAAAGAGAAAAGACTCGAGGTCCATATATAAGCTACTAAAGATAGCCCAGCAGTTAGCTCGCATATAAATCGACCACAAAGAGTTTGGTCTGGGAATTTCGGCGGAGGCCCACCGACATGTTCTATTCCGGGAAACTGGGGCCCTCTTTGCCAAAAACTCACCTTCTTGGCCCCGCGGTTCTTTTTGGTCTTTTTTATATCCTTTAAGGAACAGGCGGTCCCCTCTGGAAGAATTATAGCCCGACCTAGAATATTCTGGGTTTTCGGTTTAATGTGAATCGAAAAAGAATCTATGGAAGAACTATTGGATCGAAGGAAGAAGCAAAGCGCGATAAAAACGATTTAGAAAAAAAAAAATCTAATTCAAAACGATACATAAGTACCACTAAAAAGAAAGTAATAATTTTCTAAGAAAAGTATGTATAGTCGAACCTCTGTATTTCGAACTTCCATATATAGAAAATCTCTATATATCGAAATTTTTTTCGGAATCTTGAATTTTTAGAAAAAAAAATTCTGTATATCGGATAAAATTTTTATATATCGAACAAAAATTCCCATTTAAAAAAATATAAAATGTGATTGTCATCAAAAAGAGCCCTTAGTCTTACTTGCGTACATAAGTGTGGGTAATAAGTAAATAAGAAAAAAAAATGTTCCACTGGCAAAGCAATGAAAATTCAGGGAAGATCTTGTTTCAGAAAAAGCACAGGAGTACCTAAATTCTCTGAGTCTCTTTCCTAACATAAAATAAAATTTTAAATTTAGTTTGATTTTTTCTTTATTGTTTTGAGCATTGCTCCTAAACATGACTTCGGTGATGAATTATACACAAATAGACATTTGAAGGAATCTTGCGCGAAAACAAAAATAAATTAATTTGTATGCACGTTTACATATTTTTAATACATGTTCTTATTAAATTATAAATGTATATTTGTAAAAAATCTGCAATCATAAATGTAATTTTGAAAAAAAATTTCAAATAAGTGTCATTGATCGTTCAGTTTTGTTTTTCTTTAGCCCTAAAAGACCATTTTTGTTACTTCATTAACCGAAAAAAATTGCCTTTTATACTTCTTTAAACCTAAAGAATAGCTGTAATTGTTTTTAGGCTGAAAAGAGTGAACATTTTCTACATAGGAACCTTCATGTTTAATACATAGAGGTTCCACTGTATATTATTAAGTAATATAAGGAACTATTCCAAATATATCTGAAAAGTACGATCATTTGTTATTGTTTTATGTAGGTGCCAAACCACCATCACTTCTCTTTCGTTGAATTATAAAGTTCTTCCTTAAGTTTGAAGTTCTCAAGTAAATTCGAAGACATTAAAAACGTTTGCATGTTTGTAATTTATATATTACTCTAAGTTTTACCCTAAATCATTTTAATAAAAAAAAATTTATCGTTAATACTTTAAACAATATAAAATTGTCATTGTTATGTCAACTTGATGATATTGGAGATGAAATGATTAAATAAATAATATTAAATAATTTCTAATTTATAGGGAAGTTAATATATTATAATAAATTAATTTGTGAATGGCACTTTCTCTTTGATCTATAACTTTATATTTTTACTTTCCCTTACCTATATACGAAGTATATAGTAAGGGGAAGTATTGCGATCGTGAAAATTATTGAATTCGAGTTTTCAAAGGAAAACTTCAAGGTCCCCTGAGTCCAAATGACCAAGTCTCGCAAAATGGTCTGTGTGTGTGTCTGTGTGTATGTGATCAGTCTAGCTCAAAAACGGAAAGCTGTACGATACCGAAATTACATATTTAAGCTTAGCACATGCATGCGATGTTATAGCAACATTTTTGTCAAAATCGACTGACCGGAAGTGCCACTTTATATAATCGATTTTACACATTTTTACAATTTTCTCGAAAACGGCTCTAACGATTTTGATTAAACTTGCCTAAATTATTCTTCATAAAGACCTTTAACTTTTCATAATGGTATATCACCGAGGAAATGCAGGGAAAAAAGTTATGATGAAAAGAATATTTTATTTACGTATAACTTCAAAAGCGTGCAATTCATGGTAAATCATCTATAGACTTGTATGAAAGATAATTAAATTATCTAAAAATCAATAAAAGAATCATCAAAATCGGACCAGTATTAGCAAAGATATTCATTTCTGTAGTAAATCACCGAGGAATTGCAGGGAAAAAAGTGTTGATGAAAAGAATAATTTATTTGCCCATAGCTTAAAAAGTATGCATTTTACGGTAAATTATGTATAGAATTGTATGAAAGGTAATTAAATTACCTAAAAAATAATAAAAGAATCATGAAAATCGGACCAGTATTAGCAAAGATACAGTGTATTTTATGAGGATTACAAGACCCTAGATGGATAACCAAGTGCATCTGAAAGGAGACGGATGCGACCGATCCTCCTCCCACCAATCCGCCAATCTGTTGTAAACAATACGCTCTGTAATAAAGTAATTTAAGAATAGAAAAGCGAAAATTTATTTAATAATTTCTACTTTCACATTATTTAGTGGAAAGAAAATGTTTCTATGGAAACTAAACCAGAAACTTTTAAAATATATTTGCAACTTGACAAAGTTAAAATATATAGGTAGTGTACAGGATTGTTGTACTAAAATTGTTTTAAAAACTGTTTTATTGTACTTAAGTGGGAGAAGAAGTGAATGCTGCTGAGTTTATTAGAAGCAGTGTTTATGTGAACTCTTTAAAATTGTATTAAAAAGATAATTATTATAGGACGGTAAGGGAAAGTTGTGTGATGCGCGCACCGCACCAGATTTTTTAAAAGATGGAAAAGGAAAGTTATTCCCCAAATAATTTTTTAATAATGAAACCAACTATGATTGACGAAATAAAATTATATAGATGTCGGGACATGGGGGAGAATCATGTAATTTAAAGAAAGCATATATCCTGATGACGAAGAAGGACTTCGAAACGTTGTAACCTTGTTATAAACATGTTTTTTTTTTTTTTTAAATATAAAGTTATAGATCAAAGAGAAAGTGTCACTCACAAATTAATTTATTAAATAAATAATATTTCCAGTAATATTTTTAAGAAACCATACAGTCAATTTTGTCAAAAATGATAAAATAAATATAAATATTATATTATTTTAGTCTACAAAGAATAATCTTTTGTCAATAGTTATTTGTAAATCTGTTGAGACTTATATCACTGAGAACAGTCGAGGAAAGAACTTATAACAACTTAATAGTCGGAAACGACAATTTTATATTGTTTAGAGTATTAAATTTGAAAGTAATGATAAACTATTTTTTTCAATAAAATTAATTAGAGCGTAACACATAAATAGCAAACATACAAACTTTCTTGACGTTTTCGGATCAACTTGAGAATTTCAAACTTAAGGAAGAATTTATGATAACTAAACAATTGAAATGAAAGAGTAGTGAAAGCAGCTTGGTACCGATATATAAAAATAATATATAATTGTACTTTTCAGATGGATTTGGAATAGTTCCTTAAGTTACTTAATAATATACCTACTTTTCTAAAAAAAAAATTTTACTTTAGTAAAATTTAGTGGCTTTAGTGAACCATTTAAAGTCGGTTGTTTTTTTTTCCTATAAAGTTTTTATTTATTTGCATAATTCCGAGTTTGTAAATTTCCTGTAATTAATCCCTCTGGACCGGTGAACTCTAACAGCATTAGTTTTAAGCTCCATCCTATTTATTTCAAATTCCCATAGATGGCAGCTCTAACGACAAAATAAATTTGAAATAAATTCCTTGCACCAATATGCACTTTGCCCAACTTGCCTCATGTTCTTTATACAAAATAAATAAAGTAATGCGTTTAGCTGGTATGTTGTTTACGTCTGTTAGAAATCCTAAGGTGTTCATAAAATAAATTCTATTATCTGAAGAGATAATAGAATTTGGTAAAGACGTCTCTGGTCGCACAAAAAACACGGTTTCTAGCAATGTAAGGATCCGTGACATCCTCTAAAATTTCCCCCACCACTAAAAAACAAAAGAAAAATTAGTATATAACTTTAAAAGATAACAATAATTTATAATTTTTGAAATATAAATAATGTTTATCAGTTTATAATACTCTAATATAATCCTGCAACTATCAGCTACACTAGCGCATACATTTTTTTCAATAATAATAAATTCTTAATTAATTTTGGGACGTGACCCTATAGAACTATAGAAGCTTAGAGAAACATAAAAAAGAACAAGAGAATCAACGAATAATAAAAAGAGAAATAAATTAATAATAAAATTTAAAAAAAAAATGAAATTATACAAAATCATAACGATGAAACTTTTAAGTTTTTAAACAAAAATAAACTTCAAACATTAATAAATTGAAAATAAATATTGTTAAGAATGAAGTTATAATAATTAAAAAGTACAAATGCTATGGAGATCTATTAATACATAATTGGGTACAAATTTTAATTGATAATAAGGAATACCTATTTACAATTCTTTTGGAACTGAATGGACAGGAAGTGACTGAATAGGCGGGATATAAAGGTAGGAAAAGTATTGGAGCGATGGATGGAAAGAGGAATGGAATAGCATAAGGATAAGGATCGGATAAGGAAAGATCTGTCAAAAGCTGCGGATCAGTGTGTCGTAGTTTATAAATCTGAAGGATGGGAACGGGTTTGGCGGGAGTGGAGAGAAAACTAGAAAACTTTGGGTTCAAAATCTTCATAACTTTGTTCTTAGCATTAATTTTTACTTACTTGTACGCAGTAAAGTATTGTAATCGAAAAAAAAAATTCTTTTTTCAGATTTCAACGGAAATATCCATTTTGACCATCTCTGAATCCATTTTGACTGGTTTCGTTGTGACCTCTGTTCGTACGTCCGTTCGTATCTCGCAGAACTCAAAATCGGTTAAAATTGTGTATTTGAAATTTTTGTAACATCTATTTGTGAACCGGTCACTATGTGATTTCCGGAAGTGGTACTTTACTTGAAAGTCATAATAGATTTTCATCAAAAATTATATTAAAATAAATTGCAATACTTTTGAAATTTAGTAGATAAACTTCTATATCAATTTAAATAACTAAACAAAGTTAGGTTAAAATTAGCTATGAAAAAGTGGTACTTTATTTGAAGATCATAACTATCATAAAAAATAACACTAAAATATAATGCAAAACTTTTCAAATTTAGTATATAAAACTTCTATATCAATTTAAATAACTAACCAAATTTTGGTTAAAATTAGCTAGCCAAAAGTGGTACTTTACTTGAAGGTCAATATAAACTATCATAAAAAATAATACAATGCAAACCGTTTTAAATTTGGTATATAAGACGTTTATATCAATATAATTAATATTATAGGTTTGTACCGAAAATTGTACTTAATAATAAACTTTAATCAAAAATTATATTAAAATATAATCCAAATATCTCAAAATTTTATATATAATACTTATTTATCAATATAAAGAATATAATAGATTTTGGTTAAAATTGGATAGCCGGAACAAACCGTTTTTAACATTTTTGTGTGCGTGAATGTCAACAGATGGATGTCGCGAGGCCGAGTATCGTTTTTGAGATACTGCAATGTTCCGAAACTAGTAACCAAATTCAGGATCACTTTTTGAGCCACCGATGTATTGTTTAATAGATATACAAGGAAGTCTTTCTAAGTTCTTTTTAATCCAAAACACTATTAAAACTCTTTATTTCAACGTTGTTAAATATTATGCCATGAACGGTATTAGTCCCTCAGTTCCTCTCCCTTCCAGTTCACGTCTTCCTTGTCCCGGGGAAGAGATTACGGTGACCGAGCATTGCTCCTGAAGGTCATTAACCAGCGCAGATGCGCCGGAAATGAAAAGTATCCTGAAGAACAATAAACAAGAAAAGCGCACTTATCCTGAAGGTTTTCCTTCCCACCTTTTAGAGAAAATTCAGCTCTGATTCGGAAGGCCGTTTCGGCCTCGTAAAAGGCCAATAAAAGCGGTCGTAAAAGTGCACTAAAACCACTTTCCTACTGCGTACCATTTCGCTCCGGCCGAGGAAAACATTCCCTTCCGCAGAAATAAAATGAGAAATAAATTATTTATATCTCTCGTTTTATACCGGAAAGTCGCAGGATAATCTTCCGGAGATGGCGATATTTCTCGAAAATCCAAAACTTAAACTTAGCTTTATGCCAAGCGTAAAAACTTTATTTTTAGTACGGTACTCTGTGGTCCTTATATCCCTGAATACGGTGTTGCTTTATTGTGGCCTTATAATTTATCATATATTATATGATGCTACTTAAATGGAATGCTTATTGCATGAATTCATTATTTCAGCAATATACTGGATCCCATTATGTCTACTTTGTATGCTTGAGAGCTAGTTTTTAAAACCAGTCATACAGATTACATAAACATGAACATCATAAACTTTTTCTATACAATAAAATTACATATGTTTTACAACACTATATCCGAACGGGCCATTAACGGCTTACTTAACAATTTTAACATCAACAATTAACCGATATATAATGAATTTAATAATTAGGTATAGAAATAATATTTAAATTATGTAAACATTTTTTACTGTTTTTATCAATTTAATTATATTCTGAAGTTTTGTCTTCATTATATGCTAGTGCTTCGGTGAGAATGGAAGGATTACTGTGTTTTGTTCTGCGGTCAAAATATAGTTTGTATGTTGTTACAATTCGTTGAAGTCTCTGAGATGTGTTACATCTTTCACAGGGTAGTGGTTCCAGGCCTCCCAATAGCTATAAATGGGTAAAGGCTAATTAGGGATTGATAAATTATTTGCCACTTCTATAAAATCAGCATTTAGTTGGGGGATTCAAAATGTTTTGAGAAAAAAATTAGATTTTTTATCCCAAATATTCAGGACTCAGTCAAATAATATTCATGATTTTTTTATTTTAAAAACCAAAGTTTAGACCCAAATACGTGGGCCATCATCAGGGCCATCATCATGTGAACAATAAAAAGACAGAAGTAAATAAAATAAGTATAAGAGATTATTTACTTCTGTCTTCTTATTGTTCACATATTTATATCTCTAATTTAATATTAGCCCCGATGATGGCCCATGTGTTCGGGTCGAAACTTTGGCTAAGTAAATAATATAAGGATAAGAGATAAATATCTACACTTATTCCGATTCACAAAAAAGGTCCGAGGACGGAGTGTAATAACTATCGCGGAATATCACTCCTCCCGGTATCTTATAAAATATTCTCGTTGATCCTAACTAGTCGAATCATGGAATATGCCGAGGAAATTATCGGAGACTACCAATGTGGTTTTAGACGGAACCGATCAACTATCGATCAAATATTTTCCTTACGGCAAATATTAGAAAAAAAATTAGAATTCAACGGTGTAGTTCATCAGCTTTTTGTGGATTTCAAAAAGGCTTATGATTCCATTGATCGCCAGAGGCTGTATAACATTTTGATTGAGCAGGGAATACCGAAGAAGTTAGTAAATCTAGTAGGAATGTGCACGACCGAAACATTCAATAAAGTTAGAATTGGTAATTATTTTTCGGAGAAATTTGAAGTTCGCTCGGGGTTAAAACAAGGCGACTCCCTTTCACCTGTCCTATTTAATTTAGCACTTGAGTATGTCATTAGAAAGGTAATGCGTACCGAAAGGGGTTTAGATCTGGGTGGTAAAATATCCGTGCTGGATTTTGCGGATGATTTGGTATTATTAAGTGAAGACGCGGAAACTATAAAACTGAATACAACAACGTTGATGACAGCTGGGAAAGAGGTTGGCCTCAAAATAAATATGGATAAGACGAAATATATTGTTAGCAATAGAAACAGAGGCGATTTTGAGGATATAGATATAGGAGAAAATAGGTTTGAACACGTTGAGAAATTTAAGTATTTGCGGTCTGTGATTACTAGAAAAAACGAAATTCAAGAGGAAATAAAGGCGCGGTTAAAGGTTGGAAATGCTTGGTATCAACATTACTTAGGTCGCGCATTCTGTCCAGAAACTTAAAACTTAGAATATACAAAACTTGCCTACAGTTCTGTACGGGTGTGAAACGTGGCCGCTAACCTTGAAGGACGAACAACACCTTAAGGTCTTCGAGAATAAGGTACTGCGTAAAATATTTGGTCCGAAAAAGGATGAGTCAACTGGAGAATTTAGGAGATTACACAACGCGGAATTGCGGAGCATGCACCCTGTTAATATAATCGAAGTGATATCATCGCGAAGGTTGAAATGGGCTTGCAAAGTTGTTGGGCTCAGTAACGAACGAATTCCTAAAAAGTTAATAAACGCTGAGCCGACTGGTAAACGTCCGAGGGGTAGACCGAAACGTAGGTGGGAGGATTGTATTAAGAGTGATCTAATGAATTTGGGTTTGGACGGTAGTCTGTGGACCGAGATTTGTAGACAGCGATTAGTGGTATCGGCATCGAACCTCCGGGTTCGCTAAGCCTTTTATTATTATTTTTATTATTAAGAGATAAATAATAATAATTATCATAATAAGAGAATTACAAGATAGTTAAGCGGAAAACTATCTACAGTATGTTCTAGAAATAAAATCCTGAAGATGGGGCAGAACCACGAAACCTCGGAGTGATATTGTCGAATTATGAATAAATTCCATAGTATGGAAGATATGTAACTTTCATATCTTATTATTGGCAATTAATATTCTTCCAGATGTTAAAATATATTATTTAAATGAATATTATGAAAATACTAGACTCTGAAAAATAAATTGATGATTTCGGTCAAAGTGATGTGCCACTATAGTTGTTTTGTATTTAAAATTGTTTGAAGTAGTAAAAATATTCTGGTTACGGACGGAAACTGGTTTTGAAATCAATTAAAGACCGTTTTTGACAATAATAAATTAGTCTGGAGGAGAGAAAAATATTTCATTATAAGTACTGGCTTCCAGAGTTTTGTATTGATAGATTCTCAATCGGCTACACTGTGCGCCCGTCCGTATGAATTCTCTCACTTTTCTAGAGACTATAGGCAGAACTTGAGGTTACTTCCAGGAAGGTGGACTCGAACCGAGACAGTCTTGGACGATATTAATCCTTTGTCCGATCCTGCGGCAGGGCATTGTGGCGCCAGTTGGAGCGGGAATTAGGAGCGCAGAGTACGGTCCAACAGTCGTTTCCTCTGCGGCTTAATAACTTCCAACAGCCCTCGCTCGCCATCTTCTGCCGGCGCTAATATCCTCGAGTACTGAAGGACCTTTTTGGGATGTTAGCAATGTGGCAACTCGAGCGGCAGGGCGCATCCTGGCCAAGGCACGCATCGCTAAGTTCGCTTTCAGTGGCCAACAGAGTAATTATTGATTTGGCTAAATCAGCCAAGTGTATCTGATAGTAATGATTTTATATATTTAATGTTATAGAGAAGTGAAATAGTATATGATAGCTATAAATACTCTATTATTTGTATCGTCCTTTCCTCTTTTCCATTATTAGTCGAAAAAAAAATATTATAAATCATCTCCTCTATAGATGAAATAGAAATTATATTTTTAGGTTTAAAAGGCATTTATTATTATTTTAGGCAACTACAAATTTAAGCCTCGGAACATACCTGATATACTGTAAGCCTCGGAACATACCTGATATACTGTAAGCCTCGGAACATACCTGATATACTGTAATTATGCTAATTTATTTACTACTTCTTTAAAACTATATCTACTAACTTTTTTTATACCTTAATTTTTACCTGTGAGAATTTGATCCTTTTAAACATAAAAATTCATGACAACATTATAAGATCATGTTTTTCTATAACTCGATTTATCTAGTTCTTCAAGATAAATTCAAGATGCCAAAGATTCTATTGTACTCTGATTTCTTTAAGTTCTTAAACCAAATTCGTTGATTAAAAAATCCTTTGCAATCTTCAATAAATAATATCGCGCAATTGTATCATAAATACTCTGACAGTGTAGTATAATTTGTAAATAAGTATATTGTGTATAGTTAAAAGATAAAAAGAAGGTGTTATCTATTGAATCTAGGCTAGTAAATATATTAAATTATGACTTGATTATTCAAACCTTTGAAGGAATAATTTGCAGAAATAAAATATCTAATGTGGACATCCAATGATTTCCTTGTACGTCTGGAGGTCTCATTCCATTATTATATATCGTTTTCTTTCAGTTGATAACAAGTTCCCAAGAGATGTATTCGTGTTCCTTTACAACATTAGAACTGAATTTTTCAACATTTTAAGCAGAAGAACCCCGTTTAACGTATATCTTATTCTCCTGCTGCAGACTTGTTCAGCTCATAAATGGAGAGGAAAAAAAAAGTATTTTACACTCAAATTTAACACTTAAAACAAGTAATAAAATTGTTTAATGAGAGTAAAAAAAAAAAAACGCGTTTATAACCTTTATCACCGAACCATATGACCGCTGTATTAAATATCGATATACCTTTTGATGTAAATTTATTATGACCTTCAACTAAAGTACCCCTTACGGCTAACCAATTTCAACAAA
This sequence comes from Rhaphigaster nebulosa, assembly GCA_948150685.1. Classification (NCBI taxonomy): domain Eukaryota; kingdom Metazoa; phylum Arthropoda; class Insecta; order Hemiptera; family Pentatomidae; genus Rhaphigaster; species Rhaphigaster nebulosa. Next base: position 125,494,250 of record OX411311.1, on the reverse strand, counting down.
AATCTACCATATTATTTACATTGATACAAAAGTCGAATATACATAATTTGAGATATTTTACATTATATTTTAATATAATTTTTGCTGTAAGGCTAATATGACCTTCAAGTAAAGTACCACTTCCTGTTTGCCAATTTTAACCAAAATTTGTTGTTTTATTTATTTTTTCATGGAAGTCTTTTATACCAAATTTGAAAAGTTTTGCATTATATTTTATTATATTTTTTTATGAAAATCAATAATGACCTTCAAGTAAAGTACCACTTCCGGTAATCTCGCAGTAACCAAAAAGATCGGCTCAAAAGCAGATTACATAATAATCCTAAATAAAAAATTTTAATTTTCTATGGCTAACTGTTTCTAAGTTATGAGAAATACGAAGGAACGTACGTACAGACGTCAAGACGAAACTAGTCAAAATGGATTCAGGGATGGCCAAAATGAATATTTCCGTTGAAATCTCTCGTCGTAGTAATTATTAATTTATTAAAAAGGAATTTTATATTGGATTTATTTTTTAAAGCCTTACTTTTTTGATAGTCACTTAAGTAATATAATCGATAAATATTTGTATTCTTATATTGCTAATGGCCCCCTATTTGCTGATAGGTGCGCATTATCCTCGGGCAAACATCAAACCTTATCCAGGATCCCCTCCCCCCTCGCCTCTAAGTTTCGGTAAATCGTTTAATTACCTCCCTCTCCGAGAGACCTTCCCTCCCTCCTCCCCTTCCCGGGGTCGTAAAGGACGCCAAACGGTAGCAGTTGAATTAACAATAGCGGCGCCGCCGTAAAAGTGGCACTAAATTATGATAGTAAACGTCACTAGCAAGGCCCCATCTCACAATAAAAACTGCTCTTCGCCCGTCATCAAAAACTTTTATGTTAGCGTCGCTAAAGTCCTCTGTCATTATATCCTCCCAAATTGGCAGCTAAATCAAAACTAGTGACGGCATTTGTGACTGTGTCCTTTGTGTTTGAGATCGTTATTTGTGCTTTAAATGATTTATGGGGTCTATTCTAGTTTTTAGGCCATCTTTTACTACCTATCAAGATTGAACAAAGAAATAAAAAAATATAAAAACTCACTTTATTTTTAAACACTTTTTATACTCGTTTTAAACTGGAGAAATATAATTGTATTATTAAATCCGTTGCCTGTGTTTAAGATTTTACATTTATTTTATTTATTAAGTGTGTTGTAATGTCCGTGGAGTTTGTCATGGAATCTTTTGTATGAGGTTTGAATATGTTCTTGAACTGTAGGTATATGTAAATCTGTGTGTAATGTTTTGTTGCTGACGTATCAAGGTGAACGTGTTATTAGTCTCAGCAGTTTTGATTGAAAGGTCTGTATTTTTTGGATGTGAGTCGTTTTTGCTGTCCCAAATATTTGTAATGCATAGGTCCATAAGTGTTTCAAAAGGTATGTATAAGTATTAAGTCGTTGTCGGATTTGTAGTGACGATCGTCTGCGAAGGATAGACACAGAAGTCTTAGTCTTCTGTTTAGGCTCCATTCGCGTAATCCGCTACGAAAACCAGCTGTTTTTAACAATCTCCGAGTTCATACCCGTTGAAGCTATTCGGCCCAGAAAGCCTATTAGGAATCGCGTAAAGAAGTGTGGGTCGGATAAGGGGAAGGAGAAGGGTTGGATGTATACATATATTGTAACGCTCTACAAATAATACTAGTTTTGACGAGGATAGAGGTCCGAAAAGCCGCTGATTATAACAATCGATTTAACAGAAGCCTAAACAATCCATTCCGAAATATGGCAACAATGGACATGCCTGAACTAACCAGAAGAAGACTGAAAAGCAGCTGGCTAAGAGATCTCCTTGTGTAAAATTCTTTAGAATCTCACGTTCAGAGGAGGTGCCATTGGGTACTCACCTCTCTCATGCCTGCCATACCAGTCATTTACTATTTATATCGCAACCGCTTATTGTCGCGATATGTGTGACGGGTGTGAATAAAAAAAAAAAAAAAAAAATTATTTTTTATAAGTTTATTTATTATTTCTTGCATTAAGTTTATTTGTTGTTGTTATTATTTCATTTTTTGTAAATATTGTATGAATGATTTATCTAATCACTATTACCATTGTCCCTGCTGAGACAGAACGTAATATTTCTCCATAAATTAATAGTCCTAAAAAAAAAAAAAAAAATCCGTAGTTTCCTTATCTATATTCTAATATATATATATATATATATATATATATATATATATATATATATATATATATATATATATATATATATATAACTGAACAGTTTGTGTTATGAACGCGCGAATTTCAGGAATTACCAGTTCGATGAAAAAAATTATTATTGCATTAGATAGACCGTGCATTGAGAAAGGCTTTAGGCTTTATAATAGCGGCATCCTTTTTTTTAAAAAGGCGTAAGCGCCATTTAACAAACTTTACAATAAACACAAGAAACGATTTTTATCCAAATAATAAACCTTTATAAATGCAATTTTAAGGCTTGTAGTGCTTATTAAGGCCAGAGTGACGACTGAGAGTCGCTTCTATTTGATGTTTACGTCATCAATAGTCGAGTTTTATATCATTTTCAATTTTTTTCTCGATATATCGTGAGCAGGAATCGATAAAGGTGGCGTTAACGTCCCATAATAAATTAAAACCTGAATTTCTACTTTTGGCGCTTAAGCCTTTTTCCAAAAATCGAAATCGGTATCATCCCATGGCCCATAGCAACGGGACGGTAACTACAAACAAATTGCTAAGAGAAAATGATTCCAACCTTCGTACGTTTCGTTGTCATGACTACTTTATCAATCGTTATCTATACCATTATATCGACGTCGTTTTTTGGAAAAGTACAAAGCGCCTAATATTAGAAATTTAGGTTTCAATTTATTAGGGGACGTAAACACCACCTCTTTCAATAAAATAAAATTGAAAATGGTCTATAATCGACAAAAAAACCAAATACTAATGACTCTCAGTCGTTATTCTAGCCTTAACTAGTGCTAGAACCCTTAAAAATATATTGTAATTATATAGGATTTGCCACCTTAATAAAGTCCAACTATGTACAATAAAGAATAAATAAAAAAATTGTTTGGGGAAAAATCATTTCATACTAGGTTGTTCCAAAAATCCTTGTGGAAGAACACACCCCTTAATTTCAACTGTCATAATTATCAAATAAGAATGTGTTTTTTTCCTACTATTTATGTCAATATTTACTTTGACTAATCCTTTAATTACTTGTGACTTGAGTTGGCTTTATGGGGCGATTTACATTTTTAAAACGTACGTATAATATCAGAATAAAAAATCGTGATTCGCGGTCTTTTGAGGCATTGATGGAAAAAAGGTTTAAGCGCAAAGGCAGCCGCCAAAGAAATTTGTGCCACAGAAGGGGAGTCAATTATCCATTGAAATACTGTCGAACAATCCAGATCAGGTCTCCCATCCGTGGTTGATGATGACGTTCTTCTTGAATGCATGAACCAGGGCCCACATGGAACTACTCGTGATTTATCTGCCGTAGTAGGGACACAAACGTTTACTGAGAACAGCTAGACAGAGTTTATGAAGTTTCGAGTGCAAAGTACACCGCTTTGGTCAACAGGAACCAAGTCATTTCGCAACACGACAATGGCCATCCACATCGTTCTCGTTTAACGAGTAACCGTTTTGCCTCATCATGCATATAGCCTAGATACTGCACCATCAGATTATGGTTTGTTTAGCTCAATTGCTCATTTTTTAAAAGGCGGAATCTTTGATAATTAAGAAAGACTTAAAAATTGGATGTATTTGTCCCAAATACGAAGGAGTGGTAGCAGCATCAAATCCAATTACTGACAGAAAAATGGATGAAAGTAGTTGAGAACAATGGACTTTACTTTGAATAGTAATATTAAATAATGTTTAAATATGTAATCTGAAATAAAGCTAATTATAATATGATAGATTAAAAGTAAACATATAAACGAAGTTGTAAGTTATTCCTATCAACATATTTAATTAATGCGTAGTAAATTTTAACTTTACTGTATTTACTAATCAACAATTTTTATTATTATAATTATATCACTTAAAACTGTACAGTCCATCGTTCTACTCGATTTTTTCTATACTCTCTGTCGTTTGGAGTGATTATGTTTTGGATTGGCGTAATGGAGTTTAGGACCGATGGGATTTCAACCTCTCCGCACAACTCCAAAATATCGATTCGTGTAACATTTGCTTCACGTTCCAATTAGCGTGAAGCGGTTGGAGTGGAGCGATCCTCCCTTAGTGAAGGCAATCCTTTGCAACTAACATTAAACTAATTGTATTAATTTCAAATCAATACAATTACTTAAAAATAAGTAATTAGTTTATATTACTGGCGCATTGGGATATCAGATCGTAGATACGGAAGACACCTCGGGTACAAAGGAAGCCAGCCAATGAATTATGGAGTGGCCGGTAATGATGGCAGCCCAATTACACAGGAAGTACAATTACTTAATGTTCTAGGAATCCTGCCAACAATTTCGTAATTTGCGAGGGTAATTTGCGAGAATAATCAGTCTCTTTATGCCACTGTAATAAGTGATACAGATAGGCAGCGATATTTCTCCTGCGGGTAATGGTTGAAACATTTGAGGAAAATGCTCTTGTGGTTATTGCGCGGAAAGCTGTTATTTAAAAGTATTCTCTAGCGAAGTACTAGCGATATTTCCGGTGATTCGGCGAAATATTTGTTTTATTTTGATATTACTACTTAAGGTCGAGGAGGTGCACTTTGAAGTCGCGTCGTTGGTTTGTATTTTATTTGGAATAACTATCCTTAAAAATAACATCAATTGTAAGAGCAAAATATATAAAAACATTGTTGTTAATATACAAATGAATGATTCCAAAAACAATGTCTTAATTCGGTGCATATTTACAATTGATTCGCATTATCAGTGTGCGTACTCGAATTTTCCCGTCGCCGGAGGTCGCCGCACTAGCACTCTATACCGTCATTTTTACTAACTAGTTGCTTCATGTTCAGTTGTAAGATTCGTATTCATTGGAATTATAAAAATTATTACTCGTTTGATTAGATATTATTTAAAATTATTAGTGCTGTCGACTTCCGCTCGCTACGGTCGCTCAAGAGATAAACAAACCCCAACGGATCCTTTTCAGTTTAGGTCGGGTCCTTAACGTAATTTAAATCATTACAGCTTTGATTAGATAACAGCTCTCGACTTCCGCTCGCTTCGCTCGTTCAAGAGATATACAATTCCCCAAAACATTCTTTTCAGTTCAAGTCGGGCCCTTATCGTAATTTAAATTATAACTGCTTTAAAATGATGATTACAAATTTCCCAGACCACCAGAAATCGACAGCTCTGATAATTTTAAATAAAATCTAATAAAAGCAATAATAATTTTAATAATTCCAATTAATACGAATCTTGCAATTAAATATACTGTTAGTAGTTAGCATCAATTGGCGCTAGAGAGTGCTAGTACGCTGACCTTCGGGTAACTTCGGGTGGAGACATTGATAATGCGATCCGATTGTAAAGTCGATCCTTAAGTCTGTCAAGTACATCAGCCATATTTCCTGAAGTATTTTAACCGAATATTATGAGGTATGTACTGGCGTCGACCGATCTAATATCAGCTTAAATTTTAACAGATTTGTATGTATACTAAATAATGATAATGATAACTATAAGTGCTACAGTTTATCGCAAGCTGATTCAGATGTAACTCTGCTAAGGACTGGGCTACTGAACCACTCTTTGAAGGGGGGTCGGTATGCGGAGGGTCGGGCTGGCCAAATCGATGTGAAAGCTACCCCAACACAGAACTGACCCTGCCTGCCTGGAGTCTACTATTTCTCCAATATAAAGTATAGTAATGGCATGTGGTATATATATATTTAAAAATTGGAAGAATATTAATGTTAATAATAGAGTGTTAAAATTCCCAATCTTCAGCGTTTAAGGATTTCACACCATCTTTAGAATTTAACGACATTATAATTTTCTATGGCTAAAAAAACATCATTACAATATATACATATGAAAATAGATTACTGCATTTATTTATATATATATACATTTAAAAAATAAATAAATGTAACATATCGACGCCATTTTTTGAAAAAGACTTAAACGCCAAAAATTTACAATTCAATTTCTTATAGGACGTAAAAGCTATATCGATTCCACCCACGATATATCGAGAAAAAAAATCGGAAATGGTTTTAAATCGATTATTGATGACGTAAGCACCAAATACTGACGACTCTCTGGCTCTGACCAGTGCTAGAGTTTAAAATATATTGTAATTATAAAAGCTTAACCTTCTACTCTACATGATAGAGAACAAAATAAAAAAAATATTGTTATTTGTGGAAAAAACGTTTAATGTATTTCCTGGAATGTTTGTTAAATGACAATTAGGTCTTTATCAAAAAACGACGTCGATATATTTACCATAATATTTCAATTTATCCAATAACCTATCCATTCCTAATTTATTAATTATATATCCGTTTAACAATTTCGTCGTTGTATGTGTCTATACTATTATATTAATAACTGTAAAGTTTGAATTTGAATATTGAGTTTGAATATTATATTAATAACTGTAAAGTTGTATTTTCAAACAGTTTAATTTTAGTTATAATCAAAATATAAGTATAAAAATATTATTTTAATTGTAATTTCTCTTCTTTTTTGTGACACTTCTAAAATTGTATTTAATGCCTGTATATAAGTTATTAACACTAATAATGTTTATTGTATTTTTTAGCCAAGCCAGGCTCTATTTGTGTGGGGAACTTCTCAAAGACAATCTATAATCCTTTTTAAAATTTATTAAAAGTTATTGGCCGTGTTCCTTGAAAATACCTGAAACAAATGAGACTGAAAAATATAGGTATATTGGTTATTATTTTAAAGATTATTTTAGAGGTTAATCCAATACTAAAATTTTTATTAGCATCATTATATAAATGATGTATTAATTGTATTAATCATTATATAAATGATTAATACAAAGTTTGTATTAATCATTTTAAAAAGGTAATAAGAGAACTTGCATTTAGCTAAATCCTATTGTTTTCGCTATTCCTCGAGTTCCAACAATCTCATTTAGGTCAATCGTAACAATAGAGAACAAGCCAATTAACAATCTCCGTTTAACAGGTGTGATTCTGTGCTAATTACAGCGTCTCTCTGCTAAACAGCCGCCATTTGTCTTTTTAACTCACAGGTGTCTGCATGAGTTTTAAAAGTTTCAAGCGATTATTTGTTTACTGATTTAATTAAATTTTTTTTTTTAATTTTGAATAAATTAAATATCCATCAACTGACAACGAAAGTAATGGTTTCAAAAAAACAGGGTTAAGTATTAAAATAAAATAAAGTTGTACCATTTGATCACTGACAGCGCAACATTCGTATGTATTTAGCAAGATATAATAAAACTTACAATAAGCCGGTCATAATCCTGAATTTAGTGTGCTAAACAAGATTGTAAGTACTCCAATTAATTATAACTAATATTAACCTGATTTTTTAAATCTATTAGAAATAATAATACAATGACCCAAAATTATTGTGTATAAATTTTCTACAAGGAATAATGACAAATAAAAATTAAAATAATGTTACATCGATGTTTATAGTATCGAATCTCAAACATCGATATCATTTATACTTACTTGCCAGAACAAAATTGAAGAAAGATATTCAGGATAAATGTTAGTAGTGATAAAATTTTAGTAATTGCTGGTATAATAAACCATTTTTTTTTTGTGTTTGTTTTTCATGCTATAAGCACCTTTTTTATTTTCATATTTTGACTATAATAATTTATTGTACTAAATAACTGGTTATTAAAATGTTTAGATAATAAAACAGAGCCTGGATGTAATAAATAGACGTTGACGGCCCAAACTGTAATAATCCTAGTCTATCAGGCTCCTCATAGGTCGTAAAGCACGCCATCTTAAGTTAAGGCCAAGAGTCGATAGCGAAGGGGATTACTTCCACGACTAATCGATAGGCAAGTAGCACGCCTAGAAATAATCGATTTTCTCATTGAGGTTTACGTCTGATTGTGCCTTCGTCAGCTGATTTCTAATGGCTTGAGTTCATATCTCAACCTGAAGTTATTACATATATCCGAAATAAATGTATACATATTTTCTTCGGTTTTTGTTATTTAACACTATAGTTACTTAAAAGAAAAGTTTTTTTTTTTTTTAATTTTGTTTATTACTATCACAAATCCCATACTAAAGGGAACTGCACTTCAACAACATTACGGACATAATTATCAATTCAAACTCAACTTATAGAAATATTAATATATAATTTATTAGTGCAATCAATTTGGAACTACAGAGCGAAACTTCGATGGTTCTGCAAAACTCCCATTCATGAAAGTCTGACGTTACAATAAAAAAATATACAAAATTAATAATTACACAATGCACAAAGATTTTCATATCCTGTTAGTTCAGCAGTACATTTGCATTAACCACAATATTTTTTTTTTTCCATTATTATATTTATAGAAAGAAAACTAAAACCTTTTATAATTCATTTCATTTATTTGATCCTACAACGCTTGGGACTTATGTGCCCATTTTCAACTCGATATTTTCAAAAACAAACATTACAAAAATCATTATCCAAACATAGCAATTATTTCTTTCGCAAAAGAAAAATGAAAAAAAAAAATCAGTTTAACCTTTTTAATTGTAACATAATTGACCTTTTTTGATAGTCGGTGTCAAATTGATCGTATTAATAATCAATATCATAATTTAAAAACTTCTGATTGAAGTTTCAACTATTTATATTAGAAATTGAATTCAACATATTTCTAATCATAATCATTTGTTCTTCTCTGTTCCCAGAACTCTTCAACATATCATGGCTCAGACTGTTAGAACTTATTTCATTTTTATAGTTACGTAAATGTTATTATATTAGTAATACATTACTATATATATTTTATTACTATAAATAATAATACAAGTATATGTTGAACAGTTTTGGGGTGATGTAATATGGCTTTAAGTATCTCTTGGTTAGTTTTTGTCAGAATGTTGGTGTAAGATGTGCTATCGCTGGCCTGCATTTATGTGATGTTTTGTTTTCAGTCCTGATAATGATAGTTATTCACTGCTATTTGAGAGTCTCGAGACCTTAGATTGGAATCTTACAGTAATATTCTTATCTCCATAATATTTCTTTTATTTTTTTTTTTAAATATTTTTTTTCTCATTAAATTGCTATCTCTGTTTTGTTATTTTCGTTTTACAATATTGATGTGAGATGTGCTGTCTCTGGTCTGGATTTATTTGACCTTATACTTTCTGTCCTGGTGATGCCTATATTGACGAAACGTTAACTGGGTGCTCAATCAGTCATTTTTGTGAGAATTTTTGTGACTTTGTTGGAATCTTCCAGAAATAACTCAAGTTCAAAAAAAAAAGTTTTGGTTATCAATAAATTATAGAGAATTAATTGATTTCATCAGATTTTTTTTTCTCCACTCTAGATATAGCTCAAGGAGGAGGTGTTAAAACATCAACCTCGTTCTCTGTATGATTTAAAGGAGAGGGTCGGGCAATAAATCAATGCCATTCTACAAGAAAAATGCCTAAAATGGTAATAAGAAATTTCCGTTAACGTAAAAAATAACCGATATTTGAAAGATATAATTTTTTAAACCCTTGAAATATAACTATTACTATCCAATGTACATTTTGAAAATAAAATCAGTTTTTTTTTTAGATGTTAGTTGTTTTTTTTATATCCCTTCAAAACGTGTCGTTTCTTCTGCAATCTGTATCTTGTTAGGATTGTTATATCGTCTCAATTACATTTTACAAATAATATTTAAAAAAGACAGAATATTATTTTTAATTTATTGGCTATAAACGAACAAATATAAATTCAATAATAGATGTGGTTAAAACAAGTAATTTGGAGAAAGTGCGTTTTCGGGGTATGTGCGTAGTTGTCTCATTAAATACAAATTCTGATCTTGTAAGAACTATCCTTTTGGGAATATGAAGTCTAAACACGAATGTATCACAAATCAGCCACGAGAGTTCGCTAAGGTCAAGTATAACGAGTTGTAAAGATATCAATTCCCACCTGTTGATTGTGTTGGGTCTTTCAACTTCTGCTATTCAGGTGTGTCGGTGTTTCTCCATCACAAGGCCTAATTTATTATTATTATTTATTTATTTTTTTTTTTTTTGCTGTAACTGGAACCTTCAGAAGCTGTTCTTCAAATTGTAATTTACATTTCTCCATGACAGTTTTATATTTTTTAAGTGCTAGTCAAAATTGCACCGGTAAAATATGATAGTAGGGGTATGTGCAGATGTCTGTTGTGGGATTAGTATGTGAGGTGTAAACTTAGCCCCTACTATCATACTTTTTCGGGACAACTTCTAGCGCATTACTTACCCCTTAAGGGAGGGGCAAGTGCTTGGGACGCAAACTACAAATTAAATTATCAATCTCATCAAAATTGACGTGGCTAAAACGTGGGCTCGAATTTAATATTTAAATATTGTCGTCTAAGGTTTGATAAATTGCTTTGTAAGATTCATCTTCGGGATCCCGAGGGACGCCTCTGTCTCCCGATTTTATGAAGAGTTGAAGTGGCTGTACCCTTCCTACCGTCGTAAGTACTTCCTGGTATCCTTCCTCTACCAAGTCAACCAATCCCGCCGTCCATTATGCATACTCGACCTCCAATTCAAGTCTTCTGTCCACTCCTGCCATACCCGTCCTCAGCCTTCAGATTTACATATAGCGGTCCACCGATCCGCACCTTTTAACCAATCTTTCCTTATCCGATCCTCATCCTTATGGAATTCCATTCCTCCTTTCATCCGTCGCTCCAATACTCTTCCTACCTTCAAATCCCGTCTATTCAGTCACTTCCTTTCCATTCGGTTCCAAAAGAATTTTAAATAGGTATTCCTTAGTATCAACTAAACTTTGTACCTAATTATGTATTAACAGATCTCCAAAGCATTTGTACTTTTTAATTATTAGAACTCCATTCTCTCAAAATAATGTTAATTTTCAATACACTAATGTTTGAAAAACATTTGTTGGTTAAAGACTTAAAAGTTACATCATTTTGATTTTGTCCAATTTCGTCTTTTTTTATTATTTTATTTATGCATTTCTCTTTTTATTATTTCTTGATTCTCTTGTTCTTTTTTATTTTTATTTTACTCTAAGGCTCTAAAGCTCAACAGTATTGCCTGTAATGTTCTTCTAAAGGGACAAAATGAATACAAAAAAAAAATTATTATTAAGGAACATTAAAAAAAAATATGAGGAAAAATCTTGCTTCAAAAATAAAGATTTTACAGTCCTGTAAAGTTAAATATTATAAAATCGAGTGCGCACGTACCCCACGTTATCTTATATATTAATCACGACAAACTTTTTTTTTTTTAAACCCTCTTTATGCTAAAATTTAATTCATGAAAATGAAGAGTTATCGATAAATCGATAAATGTCATATCGCCGTGGATGACACTGCTCTAAAAAGAGGCCAGCGTTCCTGATCCGACTCGTACAAGAGGAGCCTGAGGCCACTCTGTCAGTGCTGCCACCACCGCCTGGAATTGATGTGCGGTGGACAACGGAAATCTGACACTGACGAAGTAGTTCCGGCGGACATGACTGCCCCGGGATCAGTGACCCGTTGGATTAGCCCTGCCTCTTCGATATATAATCTAGTCGCTAGAGCTCCAAGGGCCGTGAGATTGCCTCTCTGTTACAATAACATATCCCCCCCTCCCGATCCGTTACATATGAACTTTATAATCGTTGCGAAATTTTATAAATGGCGTAGATAGTAATGGCTTTCCTCGGGATACCTTATGGGTTCCATTAGCAGACCCAATGGCCCAGAATAGGATGGTTATAAGAAAGTTTCTCAGACGAGAATTTTTTTCTTAAAATACGACACCGAATGTCCATGACCTTCCGCGAAAAATGATCAAATATTCTTAAATTAAATCAAACATTAATTTATTTTATATAGGATTAATTTTCAAAAGAATAAATAATAATAATTGATACAAACGATTGAAATTATTTTACTCTTTTTACTTCCTTGTACGCAGTAAAGGAAGTATCGTAATCGCGAAAATTTTCGGTTTTCAGATTTCAACGGAAATATCCAATCTGACCATCTCTGAATCCATTTTGACTAGTTTCGTCGTGGCGTCTGTACATACATTCCTTCGTACTTATCTCGCATAACTCAAAACGGTTAGCCGTAAAAAGTTAAAATTTTGTATTTAGGATTATTATATAATCTAGTTGTGAATCTCTTTGGTCACTGCGTGATTACCGGAAGTGGTAATTTACTTGAAGGTCATTATTGATTTTCATCAAACATTATATTACAATATAATGAAAAACTTCTCAAATTTAGCAAATTATATCAATATTAATAACATAATACATTTCGGTTGAAATTGAAGAGCCGAAAGACTTTACTTGAAGGTCATCAAAAGGTTTATTGACATTTAATACAGAGATCGTATTGTTCGGTGATAAAGGTTATAAACGCGATTTTTTCCACCCTAATTAAACAATTTTATTACTTGTTTTAAGTGTTAAAATTGAGTTTAAAATACTTTCGCCCCATTTGTGAGCAGAACAAGTCTGCAGCAGGAGAATAAGATATAAAAAAGGCGGATTCTTCTGCTTAAATGTTGAAACCGTCGATTTCCAATGCTTTATCTTGTGACATAGACAGTTCTAATGTTGTAAAGAAACACAAAGAAATCTCCTGGAAATTTAGTTACCTACTGAAAGAAAACGACATATAATAACGGAATAAGACCTCCAGCAACAAGCATTTATGTGTGTGTGTCAATAGATGGACGTTGAGACGCCGAGTGTCGGTTTTGAGATACTGTTTTCATCGGAAACTAGTAACCAAATTCAGAGTCACTTTTTGAGCCACCGATTTATTGTTAATAACATTAATTATAAATATATATTGTAATAATATATTGATATAATATTGTTAATAGCCGTACAAGAAAGTCATGGGATGTCCACATCAGATGTACCAAATCGTCCAAACTAAAAATTAGACAGAAACTAAATATATATATATATATATATATATATATATATATATATATATATATATATATATATATATATATATATATATATATATATATGGACTTACGCCTCACATATTTACAGTTCAGTGAAAGACTCACTTACAAAAACTGCTATCTTTTCAATCTAAAATTTTAAGACTGATAACAGAAGCTGCTTGTTACGTAAACGACAGAATTCTACATACCAACTTACAACAAACAACTATCGATCAACACATTCGATCTTACCCGTTTCATAATAACCTTCTCATACATCACAACAGACTGATAGACGATATGGCTACGGCTGACATGAGCATTAGGAGAACGCTGAAAAGGAGCTGGATGAGTGATCTCCTTTCCTGAATCAAAGGACTAATTCAAGATTGGGATGAAGTGCTGCTGGATACTATCTTTCCTCATGCCAGTTATATCTATTATATCCATAACATTTCCTTATTGTCACTCTTCTTTTAGACAGGTGAGAATAAATAGTAGAAAGATAAAAAAAAAATAATAATAACATAATTATTTTGAAGATTCCAAAACTCGATTCTCTCAAATCGCAGCCAATTCGAATGAAATTTAAGAAAGCTCAGTCAAATTAGAGAAAAAAAAGATCGAGCCTCAAATTAATTCTGGTTATTATTTTAATCCACTCTGTGCCTTCTAAATAACAATAGTATAAGTTTGTGACGGTTTCTAAAGAGCTAAAAAACCCGCTAATTGTATTCACTTTTTTAAGTTTTTGAACTTCAGAAGGGTGATTCGCACAGAAAGTCATAAGACCTCACATAAATTGAATTTACATTATATTCTGCGTCGAATATTTTATTTAAACATTAAATTTCGTTCAGCTGTTTGGTCAGAATCGGCAGTCACATATAGGCAAATTGTACCACTTTGTATGCTCATTTTTACACGTCTATAACTCAAAAACGGTTATTTCAAATGAAACATGTACTAAAGTAGAGCATCAAATTCTAAGTTTATAGCGCTCCTTTTGTAATAATTTTCCCATTCTTATGCATAGATACTCCCATTTGGATGGGTAGAGGGAATTGTGTTTATGTTTAGTTTTGTTCACATTGTAGATGTATGTTCCTATACAAAAATTTAATCGAATTAAAAATTAATTTACATTTATTTAACATAAACACCGATTACTAGATTATGTTAATAGTAGTAGATTATGTATTAGTATTAGTAATATTAGTAATATTAGTGATATTAGTAATATAATATAAGTAATATTAGTATTGTATTAGTAATATTAGTAGATTATGTTAATAATAGATTATTGCACCGAAAAATGCTGCAAATTATTACACAATGGTTTATTATTTATGCTTAGTAATATTTCAAAAATATCTATTCTGTCCAAGTAAAAAAAAGAAAAAAACGGAGAATTAATCAACGAAGTTCATTAAGCTCAAATTTTGTGGGGAGGAGGGGGGGCTACAAAAACTTTTTCTTTGGTCGATTCCAAAGGTCTATTATTGAAAATCATAAACCAAAAGCATTTACAGATAGAGATTTTTTTATTTTTCGTTTTTGTATTTTTTATTTTAATGCCTTGTTATACTGATTCCAAAACACCTTACATTTCCCTTCTACCTTTATAAATGGACGAGTTATGGGCATATGAGATCTCTAATCGGCAATTATATAATTTTTTTTTTTTTAATGCCTTATGCTGATTCTAAAACATCTTACGTTTCCCCTCTATCTTTATATATGGCCGAGTTATGGGCTTATAAGATCTCTAATCGGCCGCCATTTTGAAACAAACAGACGGATGACAATGTCGAATTCTGAGGACCATCCTGTGACATTGGTACCGAATCTCAAGAAAATCGGTCCAGCAGTCTCGGAGAAAAGCCGCGGACGGACGGATTTTTTTTTATTCGATATTTGGATTCTACGTATCTTGAAACGTAAAACCTCAAATTTTGATGGGGATTAAAAAAACTTTTTCTTTCGTCGATTCCAAAGGTCTGTTATTGAAAATAATAAACCAAAACTGTAGATTATTATGAAATTATTTTAGTCCGAATGATTATACAGGGTATTTTTCTAATAAGAGCTTAAATAGAAAGTTTTATTTTTTAACCGAATGTAATTTAGCCAATTGCCTTTTGAGATAGTGGCAATAATTAAATTAATTTCTGATAATAAATTTTTTCTTGACTCCAGCGGATGTGTGAGAGAAACCATGATGCAAGTTACAGCGAACAGACAACACAAAGAGGATCCAGCCGAGCGGTACTTAGCGCCTTACCGCCTCCGAGGAGGGCTTTAAAGATGCATAAAGTTTTTACTGCTTCCTCCTCGTCAATTAATCTTCCTCCCGCAAAATCCCCTTGTCTTCGAGGCTCCTCCCTATTAAAGAGCGCCTGTCGTGTCGTGAAAAAGGAGAAATTAACTCATTCATTAAGAGTCTAGAAGGGAAAAAATTAATTTTGTTTAGGCCATCTGCTCTCATAACGGATTGGCTAATAAGGTATTTCATTAATAATGGCCGCTTAGAGAGGCATCAAAAAGGACATAAATTATTCAGGAGTATTCTTTTTAACACTTCTTCGGCTTCCATTTCGGCCGTCACCGACAATTTAGCGCGGCGGCTCTGAAGCTTTTAGTAGTCTCGTCTTTGAGTTTAGGTTTGTAACGAATTTGAATTAATCATCCGCTTTTATATTAGTGTTGACGGATGCGGGAAACCTCTCAGTAAAATTCTGACCTATTTTTACCATATTTTATGCTATTAAATATTCATACTCATTAATGAGAGTACAAAACAGACAAAAATCTTTTTTTGAATATTAATAGTACAGGAAAAATAAGCTCAAATGGACAAGAAAATTTGTACATTATTGAAACTTTGGTCTATTATTACTAAAGCCCGGATTCTCATGCAATTGCACTTTTTTTTCGGTTGCATGAAATCGATCGGGGACAAGTTATTTTGCACGAAATTTCACATTTTAAATAATTTCGGGTAAATTGCACGTTTTATGTTTTTACTTCATTAAATTGCACATTCAACCCGTAATTAAAAAAAAATATTTGTAAATTGCTTGAGAATGTAAACATTGAACCAAAATTACATATTACAGATTCAAGAAGTAATATGTTACTGCATATAACATTAAATATAGGTAATTCAATTTTCTGGAAAATTCTGAAATTTGTTTTGCTCTTTTTAGATTGTTGGAAAGCCATTTAATTCTTACCAATCCATTCACTTCGTTTTATGTTCTAGAGTACTACACTCAGTCTATAGTTTGCAAAATAATTACGCATACCCACAGATAAAATGAAATAAATAAATGAATAAAAAAATAATTATACATCGATTTGAGGATCGATTACTTTTCAGGCTAAATAAGCTGAGATCGATAAGCGGAGACGAATCCCATTCTTGGTAGCGGGACGACGGAGGAATTAATTAACAGGATATGGACTGCACATATCGGACGGGAAGGAGCGGGCCACAATACCGGCACTAGAGACCCCCCTTCCGCCCCCCCTCCCGCCGGTGGACCTAATGTTTTATAAAATGAATCCCGGCCCCGGTAATTAATTTCACCCTTCTTCGCTCTTCTCTCTCTCTGCCACTTTTGTCCGAGAAATTTCTCTCAATATCATCAACTTCCCCCTCAGATAGTCCTTGCAGCTGTGGCTTGCTATACCTGTTCAAATGCGGTATTATAACTGTCGGGAATTTGTCTGAGCTAGCTTACTGACTATTTAATATAATTTCAGTATATAATTTATATAATTTCAGTTCAACAGTAATAAAAAAAAAAAAAGATTTCTGGGCTATGAATTTGAAGATTGGATATTGCGGACGAACCACACTGTCGTAGTTCGCAGGAATCAGTTCAATTTTTTTTTTTTTTTTTTTTTTTTAAGACATTTAAATATCTTTATGATTTGTTGATGAATAAAGAAATCTGTTTCTAAATCATCTTTTATTTAATATTTATTGAAAATTATCACTTGGAGGAATTTTTCATTGTTAGAAGGATGGGACAGTTTTAATTGACCCACTCCCTTATACTTTATGCTCTTTATTCTCAATTTCAATTTTATATGTCTTTATTCTTATTTCTACACACAATTTTTAGAAAACTAGATGATAAAATTTATTTTTGTTAGGTAATGATGACGTCTAGGAGATGTTTGAGAAGTATGTAATGTTACTACTGTTCGACATATCCTCCGCTTTCGATAGCGTATGGTGGCCCAATGTGCTTCAACAACTACAGAGTCATGCCCTCCTGACGAGTAACCTGGATGATCGAAGAATGAAAATTCGTGGTAACTTCTATGAAGTTGAGGAAAGAAGAAAAAAGAGTGTGGAGAGGGGATGTCCACAGAGCTCAGTCCTTGACCCTGCCCTCTGGAAGTTAGTCTTCGATGAGTTGCTGGTTGTGCTCGAAGAGGAGCGGTTGCCACAATCTATGTTGATGACTTGGCTGCAGTGGTGGCTTCCTACAGCAGAGCCGGCTTAAAAGAAGAAGCAGAAAGATGCGCCAACCTCGTAGGTGAATGGTGTGAGAGGATGAGAATGGCTGCTGCCAAAATGGCCCTAGCCCTTAATGGACTAAGTCGTATTGGAGGCGCTTTCTGGGGCCTCGGATTCCCTGCAACTATGACTATTTATAATGGAGTAGTGCTAAGAATTCTGAGGTACGCGTCTCCTGCCTGGAATCGAACCCTCTCGCAACTTCAGAATGGCTCTGAATACAAAGAATGGCTCTGCTGCGGGTGACCAAAGCCTATAAAACTGGTGCTCATGAGGCGGTGCAGGTCTTAGCGGGAGGGGTTCCTCTCGACCTCCTCCTGCAAGAAGAGTAGACGAAATATGATTTCATGGAGGCTCAGCAGGTCTTCCGGAGAATCTCCGAGAGAGGATGGCAGAATATCCTAGGAAATGGAAAAGGATAATACGGGAGGACACCATAGAGTGTGTAACTACTCAGAAAGGAGCTACTTTGAGTAAATACTTTTCCAACGTCCATTCACGATTGAAGGCCAAATGGGTCCTCCCTGATGTCACAATTTCTCACCGGACATGGGAGATTCCGTGTGGCTTCGGAAAGGACATTAATCCTCTATGCGCCAGTTGTGGAGTTCAGGAAACTGCTGAGCACATCGTCACTACCTGCACCGCGTTTGAGGCAATAAGAACCAAACTGCGGAAGAAAAATGGCCTCTATGTCATTAGAGAGAGTGATTTTCCTCATTTAGTTGGTCAGGAAAATTATCCTTACTTTGTATCCTTCGTATACGATTAAAAGGAAATAGTAGGACCAACCTATTTTAATAGACTCAATTAAGAATGGACACGCAGTAAGGATGAAGAGACTCATCGGTAGGTAATTCTTCCGAAACCCGTAATGCCGAGAGGCAAGGTAGGATGAAAAATAAATAAAATAAAAAAATAAAGATAATAAAAGATCAAATCGAACTATTATAAATATTTTTATACTAATAATAATATAATTATTCTTGCATAATATATTAAAATCAAAACTCTTTTTTATTATTTAAAAAAAAAAAAAAAAAATTATTATTTAAAGAATTAAACTTTACTTCTTTATTCTATTAACATAGACGACTTTTGAGGCTACTTTGCCCATTCTCTATTACCGAAGCATTATTGAACATTAATTTTATTTATTCCGCACTATTTAAAATATCTTTTTAATTTTCACCTAACTATAATTTATTAAAATCAATATCATAATACACTAATACAACATAATAAATACAATCGCGCCCAAAAAACCTGTGCACCTTGTATTTTATGATTATTACTTCCCCCAAAGAAAGAAAGCTGCCGATTTTTTAGCCACATGTGAACAGATTCATTTGATAGAAAACAACGAAAAACTCCCATTGAACATTACACCCATAACGTTTCATACAAAAAATAATATAATAATATAATATAAAAAAACAACTAAGATCTTTAAAACGAAAAAGAAAACTGTTATAAATGTCGTCATAAAATTCAAAAACCACACTGATCCTAGTCTCGAGTTCCGAGTATTGCCTTGTCTTGTTTGAATGTCGGCTAGTATCCTTGTAGGCATACCGGAGCAAGATTTGGGGAAATTTGCATTACGGTAGTTCTTAGCTCCTGGAGGTAATGGCCCGTCTTTAGCCAGGACCTATCCTGGAGGCCCGCCTTTCTTGTGTAAAACATTTCACTCAATAACAAACACATATATATTTTTGAAACGGTAAATGGCTGTACAGTAACTAATATTATAGGCATCTGAAACCCTATTCCATAATAAACTACAGAAGTTCAAGGCGTAAGTGGTAAAAATACTAGTGGAAAGATTTGTTTTTAGAGATTACAAGATTATCGTCTAAGTAATAATAATAATTTTATTCTATGTTTTTTTTTTTTTTTTTTTACTATTTTTAATATTAATATTTTAAATATTATTGTATTTTAACATTTTACAGTGTTAGTCATAGGTGTAGTAAATCATAGGCGAATTTCCACTTTTACTTTAGTACTTTATAAAGAAACAGGGGGTGTCTATGAAGTAAAGTTATATATAAAGATGTTATAAAGTTTTAACAAACATTGTTATAATGTTGAAACAAGATAAAATTTAAAATAGTTATATTAAAAACAGTAAATAAAAAAATAAATAATAAAATTATTATTATCTAATGGCGATAAGTAACTTGTAACCTCTCAACACGAACCTTTCCACTTATGCTTTTGTTCTTTATTATGGGACAGGGGGTGTCAATAAAGTAAAGTAAAAGATATAGTTGTTATATATTGCTAAAGCATTGTTATAATGTTGAAGCACGATAACATTCAAAATAGTTATATTAAAAAACAGGAAATTAAAAAAATTTGAATAAAATTATTATTATTTAATGACAATAAGTAACATGTAACCTCACAACACGAAACTTTCCATTTGTATTTTTCTCGCTTGTACTTTATTATGAAATAGGGCCCAGATTGGTTACTCTCAGTGGATTCCACGCTGCATTGCGGACTCACATCGCATCAATCAACGAGCTGACATTATGTTGTGGGTGCAGGTTAGTATGCAGAGAGGAGATAATTAACGCTCACTAATGCAGTTTTGCCGCTTCAGCGCGACAATAAATACGCTATTCGCCGAATGCTCCGGGCTCACTCAGTCACATAACAGGGCGGATTGCCGGCCCCGGGAATTATACCGCTCCATTGGGCCGCCGTTGATTGGATCCCGGCATCGCCATGAATTTTAAATTCCGCGGGACACATATATAGTATAGTGTGTGCAGTACAAAGGCTCATCAGGCTGCTACATTTCACGGTGCGGTGCTGCATGCAGCCGGGGCCCGCTGGCTTCAAAGCCACCGGCGTTTTAATCACTGTGTACCGCTCGACAAACTCGTTAGGGCCCAAAGCTCTTTAGCTCTTCTCGCACTGAGCCTCCGGCTGCGAGTTTTTTTTTTATTTTTTTTTTTTTATACTCTAATATGGATATCTCTCCGCGGTAATCCGAAGCCGAATCGAGCAGCGTGGCGGAAACAAATTTTGATATTGCTCGATGCACTTCGGTAAACACTTCTACCCTTTTCTTGAAAAATACTGAAAAAACAACTCCATGGAGCGACATTTAATGCAAGATATAATACTATATATATATATATAAGCCCCGTTCTTCCATCCGCATGTCGGCGGCAATTCTCTTGGTTCGTAGTTCTCTGGGCAGATTGTAAATATTGTATATGTATATATATATATATATATATATATATATATATATATATATATATATATACATATACATAAATCCTCTATTCCATCCATGAGGTATTTTTCAGAACAAAATTATTTCAAAACCTACGATACATATATTATTATTATTATAATAAAATAAATATTTATTATAAATTTTCTGCAAATGCCTTTTGGCATATATTGTATGTGAGTTCATCTTTAAAATTTTGTAATCGTAGCCATGACAACTAGATACACGTTAAAACAAGTTCACTACAAAAACATTTTAAGAAGAGTGAAATTATTGTGTTAAAACGTCATTTATTAATAAAATCAGTAAAAATATGAAAGCGTGAAGCTTTATTGCCGTTTTGACAATTTTTTTATAATTTTGATCCTCTTCTTAAAAAACATCTAAATTAAATGAGACGAATTTTAAACAATACAGACGATTACCGAGAAAATTGTTCACTCTTTGGAATGGAATATTTACAGTAAACATTTTTGTTGGTAACCAGTTGTTTCGTTGAAAGAACTGCTATTCCGCTTCAAAAATTGTAATAATTGAAGCATAGAAATGTAAAAGCGTCTAAGTGCCTTTAGAAAATGTTTTCAGAATTCAAGTTTCAACTCGAAAAATATTAAAGAACTATGAATTAATTTAAAAAAAAAAAATATTTTTTTCTGATAGCCTATGGTAGTACAAGTAATAAAATCAAATTTATATCAGTACCATCTTTAGAATAAAAAAAATTATTTTTTTGTAAAAACATATTTTTTCTTACTTTCCTTTCATTCACTCTTTGGAATGGAATATTTACAGTAAACATTTTTGTTGGTAACCAGTTGTTTTGTTGAAAGAACTGCTATTCCGCTTTAAAAATTGTACTAATTGAAGCATAGAAATGTAAAAGCGTCTAAGTGCCTTTAGAAAATGTTTTCAGAATTCAAGTTTCAACTCGAAAAATATTAAAGAACTATGAATTAATTTAAAAAAAAAACATATTTTTTTCTGATATCCTGTGGTTGTACAAGTAATAAAATCAAATTTATAACAGTACTAACTTTACAATAAAATAATGATTTTTTTTATAAAAAACATATTTTTTCTTACTTTCCTTTCATTCACTCTTTGGAATGGAATATTTACAGTAAACATTTTTGTTGGTAACCAGTTGTTTTGTTGAAAGAACTGCTATTCCGCTTTAAAAATTGTACTAATTGAAGCATAGAAATGTAAAAGCGTCTAAGTGCCTTTAGAAAATGTTTTCAGAATTCAAGTTTCAACTCGAAAAATATTAAAGAACTATGAATTAATTTT
Organism: Rhaphigaster nebulosa; assembly: GCA_948150685.1. Classification (NCBI taxonomy): domain Eukaryota; kingdom Metazoa; phylum Arthropoda; class Insecta; order Hemiptera; family Pentatomidae; genus Rhaphigaster; species Rhaphigaster nebulosa. Next base: position 125,472,016 of record OX411311.1, on the reverse strand, counting down.
AAAAAAAAACATATTTTTTTCTGATATCCTGTGGTTGTACAAGTAATAAAATCAAATTTATAACAGTACTAACTTTACAATAAAATAATGATTTTTTTTATAAAAAACATATTTTTTCTTACTTTCCTTTCATTCAACATAACCACGGCAAAGCTTCGCAGTATTAAATTGACTGATGTTTTTGCTGGGTGAATCTATGTTCGCTATAACACTTTAATTTACTTTCCAATTCATTTCATATGGTAATAAGTATAATTAAATATGCAATATATAAATAATGTATTAAAAATAAAATGAAAATCAAAGTTAAATTTAAATCTTTCTTTTTTTTTTTTAAATTGTTGGTGATGATGTGTGATGATGAATGATGATTAGAAATGAAAAGAACAATAGTTCTGTATTCTGCTATTCACATTATATTTTAAAAGTTGAACATAAATAAACTAAAAAAACTTAAAATTTTTAATGGTATTTAATTGGCAATTCTTTTCAAGAACAACGTCCTGCGGTTATAACTAGTATATTATAAAATAATTAGGGATTGATAAATTATTCGCCACTTCTATAATTTTGTTTTTATTGAAAACTAGTTTCGAATGTTATACATTCATCTTCAGTTCTAAAAATACAAAAAACATTTAAAAATCAGCAATTCAAAATACAGTTTGGTATTATTATACATATTAAATTAAGTGTAATATAAATATGTATAATAAAACATTTATGAATTATGAATTTAATTAAGATAAGAAATCAAATACATGTTGGTACTCACCAAGATTTAAATGGATTATATCAAACAGAATAGTTTGTACTGGTTTCTTCTCGCATTAAACTAACAATGAACGAAAGGGAGATAGGATGCTTATAGGTAACGGTTTAAGGGTCATGGTTTTACCAGTAATACCGGTGAGTAATTGGTTTTCTGTTATAGATGGGAATAAATTTAAGATTGGACTATTGGATATATTTATTTGGTAATTTAAGCAAAAATCTGGATTGGATTTGAAAGATTTTATTATTTCAATTACTTAAAAAAAAACTTGAAATTTATAAAGGTATTTAAGCGGAAATTCTTTTTACGAATAACGCCATGCGGGTACAAGTATATTATAAGATAATTAGGGATTGATAAATTATTTGCCACTTCTGTAATTTTGGTTTTATCGAAAACTAGTTTCGAATGTTATACATTCATCTTCAGTTCTAAAAATACACAAATATTTAAAAATCAGCAATTCAAAATACAGTTTGGTATTATTATACATATTAAATTAAGTGTAATATAAATATGTATAATAATACCAAATAGCTAGCAGAAGATGAATGTATAAAATTCGAAACTAGTTTTCAATAAAAGCAAAATTATAGAAGTGGCAAATAATTACAAATTTCGATTTTTTTTAGTTTATTTATGTTTAACTTTTAAAATATAATGTGAATAGCAGAAGACAGAACATCTGTTCTTATCATTCTTAATTATCATTCATTATCACACTGTAAAGTTTGTACGAAACCTTTACCAACAACGTTAAAAAAAAAAAAAGATTTAAATAATTTTTATTTTTATTTTATTTTTAACCCATTATTTATATATTGCACATTTCATCAAACTTATTGCTACACGAAATGAATAGAACTGAAGATGAATGTATACCATTCGAAACTAGTTTTCAATAAAAACAAAATTATAGAATTAGCAAATAATTTTTCAATCCCTAATTAGATTGATCCTTCTATACCATCATTCGGACGTCAACTTATTATAAAATATATAAGTTGGTATTGGAATCAAACTTCTGGGTTCACTCATCCTTATTATTATGAAATCAGAACAACCAATCAGGAGGATAATTTGGTTATAATAATTAAAAAATTAGACTGCTCGCTTGGGCCGCAGTATGAGGTAGATAGCAGCGGTGACTGCGGAATATATTGCCCGTATGATAGGGAGAGTAAGTTATTTAGCACAGATATCGGCTGTTTTTAGCCAGACAATTAACGGTCGCGATAATGAAGGCTGATCTATCTTTCCCAGGGGAATCCCTCGCGGCCTTACTGCCAGCCCCATGTTGTGTTGTGTATTCTCTACACTCTCTGCTCTGCGGCTGGTGGTTTCATTAAGTTTTAATGAGAGTGATTAAATGCAATGCGTCATTGTCACTATATTTAATTGTACTTCGAGTGAAAGTACTTTAAATACCTGCATTGCACAGGGTATTAATAATAGATCTATCCTAAAGTCGTTCCAGTTTGTATCATTCCTATCATTAAATTTATTTCGTTTTTTTTTTTAATATTATCACATAGAGCAACTCATCTACCAAAGCGATTTTTAGACATGGGTTGATTTTGAACTCTGATGGAACTTTAATTATCCTTGCTTCTTTATTAATTGACAATTACTAATTCTGATCATGATTGCTAACGTTCAAACAGAAAAAAATCAGCAAGGTACAACATTTCGGTATGTAGATGAAATACGCGGTCTTCCCTTCATTTCTAGTAGAAATCCAATATACAATAACAACTTTTGAAATATATTTTTTATTCTTATATAATAATTCCTTTTGTCTGATTGAGTCATTTATGAAAAAAAATATCTGATGTGGAAAACACATGACTTCCTTGTACGCCTATTAAATTATAAACCGGAGGCTCAAAAAGTGATCCTCAATTTGGTTACTACGTTCAGAAGATTGCAGTATCTCAAAAATGACCTTCGGCGTCGCGAAATCCATCTATTGACACACACACACAGAGGGAGAGAGAGACATACGAGTACTCTCTCGTTTCTGGAGGTCTCATTCCGTTATTATATGTCGTTTTCTTTCAGTAGGTAACAATTTCCTAAGAGATTTCTTCGTGTTCCGTGACAACATTAGAACTGTCAATGTAACTAGATAAAACCCACTCAACTTATATCTTATTCTACTGCTGCAGACTTGTTCATTTCACAAATGTTGAAGAAAACCAGTATTTTATACTCAATTTTAATACTTAAAACAAGTAATAAAAATGTTTAATTGGATTGGAAAGCAAATTGCGTTTGCAACCTTTATTACCAAAACATATGATTTATGTATTTAATTTTAATATAATTTTTGATGTGAGTTTATTATGACCTTCAAGTAAAGTACCCTTTTCGGCTCACCAATTTTAACAATAATCTAGTAAATATATTCATATCGATATAAAAGTCCTATTTACCAAATTTGAGAAGTTTTGCATAGTATTTTAATATAATTTTTGATGGAAATCAATTATGACCTTCAAGTAAAGTATCACTTCCGGTGATCAAGACCAAAAAGGAGGTTCATAACTAGATTTTACAACAATTCTAAATACAAAATTTTGACTTTCTACGACTAATCGTTTTTGAGTTATGAGAGATACGCACGTGCGAACCTATGTACAGACGCCACGTCGAAACTAGTCAAAATGGATTCAGGGATGGTCAAAATGGATATTTCCGTTGAAATTTGAAAACCGAAAATTTTCGCGATTACAATATTTATATTGTATACTTATTATACTTCGTACAAGGAAGTAAAAATGAATATTGAGATTTTCTTTAATTCATCTAGTCTTGGCGGATGTACCGTAACTCACAGTTCTATACTGACTCCTTTACTATAGACCGTACAAGATGCGGCTGTGAAACGGAATTATTTCAAAATCAAATTATTTATTAAAGAATTGATTTTTCTTTAATATGTCATCCGTAAATTAGAAGATTACAACCTTATACACATAATTTCAGTTTCGTAGGACGTTTTTTACCTAAGCTGTTCACACACACGCAGACACACACACACACACACACACAGACACACACACACGCAGACACACACACACGCAGACACACACACACCCAGATATACTACAAACGGAATATCTCGCGAAACTTGGTGATTTGCACTCAGAGGAGTTTTAAACGTGTACTACCGTTATAACCTCGGATTCAAATTTTTTCACGATCGCAATACTTATCCTTACAATATCTTTCATACTATAATTTGCTATCATAGTATAAACCGCCTTGATAAACTAAAATAATCTAACTCCAAATCATTTTTCTAAATACATTTTTGTAGTGCTCCCGATTTTTTTTTTACTTCCTTGTACGAAGTAAAGGAAGAATTGTAATCGCGAAAATTTTCGGTTTTCAGATTTCAACGGAAATATCCATTTTGACCATCCCTGAATCCATTTTGACTAGTTTCGTCGTGGCGTCTGTACGTACGTACGTTCGTGTCTCGCATAACTCCAAAACGGTTAGCCGAAGAAAGTTGAAATATTGTATTTAGGTTTAATAGAAAATTTAGTTGTGAACCTTACTTTTTGGTCACTGCTTGATCACCAGAAGTGGTACTTTACTTGAAAGTCATAACTAATTTCCATAAAAAATTATATTAAAATACTATGAAAAACTTTTAAAATTTAGTATTTATAATTTATATTTTGCTTTAAATAACATACTAGATTTTGGTCTAAATTGGAAAACCGGAAGCGATACTTTACTTGAAGGTCATAATAAACTTTCATCAAAAATGATACTAAAATATAATGTAAAACATCTCAAATTTGGTAAATAGGACTTTTATATCGATATGAATGTATTTACTAGATTTTGGTTAAAATTGGTGAGCCGAAAAGGGTACTTTACTAGAAGGCCATAATAAACTTACATGAAATATTATATTAAAATTAAATTGAGAAATCATATGTTTCGGTATTAAAGGTTACAAACGCAATTTGGTTTCCAATCCAATTAAACATTTTTATTACTTGTTTTAAGTGTTAAAATTGAGTGCAAAATACTGGTTTTCCACCCCATTTGTGAGATGAACAAGTCTGCAGCAGGAGAATAAGATATGAGCTGAGTGGGTTTTTCGAAATGTCGAAACTGTCGATTTCTAATGCTTTATCTAGTGATATTGACAGTTTTAATGTTGTCACGGAATACGAAGAAATCTCTTGGAAATTAGTTACCCACTGAAAGAAAACGACATATAATAAAGGAATGAGACCTCCAGAAACAAGTGTGTGTGTTAATAGATGGATGTCGCGACGCCGAGTTTCGTTTTTGAGATACTGCAATCTTCGGAAATAACCTAATTGAGGATCACTTTTTGTGCCTCCGATTTATAGTTTAATAGGCGTACAGGGAAGTCATGTGTTGTCCACATCAGATATTTTGAATGAATTTGGAATGAAAACTACGCATTTTGCTTTGTATAGTATGCTCATTATTTCTTTATAATAAATAAGGTGTATATAGTTGATAAACTCACAGGTAAAAGCTGTGACTTTAAACATTTTTTAAAACAAATTCAGCTGCAGGGATAATGGGCAGTTGAGCGGCTCCTAATTCCGTAATCCTCGGATAGAGAGGAGTACTAAATCAACACTAATCCGGAAGAGAGGCGTCCCATCTGATAGGGGTTTTTGAACTATATCGGTGGGAGGTAAGGGGGGGAGGGGCGGCTGAGTGACATGGCGGGGATTACAGGGTCCGTGTACTAGATATAGGCACCACTCCCGGCTAATACCGTCCCTTGTTCCAAGTACGAACTCACTCATCCCAACTTGAGTACCAACTATAGCAAGGCGATGGCATATTGCTAAATAATTTTGTATAACTCCATTTCATTAATCCTTATACCGACTTGGGCAGAAATGACAAATTTTGAGAGGATGTAAAAACAATCCAATAAACAAAATTGGTTTTATTTTCAAAATGTACATTGGAAATAGTTGTATTCCAGTGGATTTTAAATATTGCTACAGATCTTGCAAATTTCGACCGTTATTGACTACCAGGGGTAGAATTATAGGAGTAGTACCACGGTAGGCAGATATTCTTATTATTTTTTTTTTTTGGGGGGGAGCATTTAATATGAAGAAGGCATGTAATCAACTAGTAATAAATGTCTATTGTCACCAAATACTTTTAATCCATTGTAATTTTGATTCATCAAGTTATTTCGTTATTTATTATTTTATTGGATAAATATTACTCAAAATACAAACCTTATGTTGGTGGGTGTGAAAATCCTATTTTTTCACATATCGAGGGGTAGAGAGGGGATATATCCACCTGATATCCTCCTCTGCGTACGCCAGTTTCTTACCCGATCCACTCCTGTTTATTGACTACTCAAGTGAGGTGAAATTTAGTTTGTTGCTAGTCAGAAGAACAGACTCAGTAGGGACCTGTTCCAGGATTTGTTCGCACAATGTTCTACGTTTGAATTGATCTTGGACACATAATTCTCGAGTTGTTACGAGTTCCTCCTTGGCGATAGCTCCATTTTGTCAATGTCACGCTTTTACGTGTTGTAAAGGTCCGATTTCTGGTTGGTGTTTTTTTTTTTAATTTTTGATCCAAGGGTCCGAACGTTAACCACCCGCAACGAAATCGTATACTGATTTGTTTCTGACGTATTTAGGCCGAGTTTGAACTTTCAACGGAAAACTCTGTGTCACTATCGTGGTTCAGTTGTTTTCGTCGTAAGCCTTGACAGCGAAGCCACGATCCTCACCTGCTTAAGTCATTGTAGCTACGATAAAGTACCGAGAGGCCATCCCCTCCCCTGACCACTACACCTCCCGAAATGTGCCATTTATTTCTGTCCCACTCTGTACTACAGTTGTATACATGATTTTTTTTATTCATTCATTTCTTTTTTTTTTATTTGGTACCCGTGACCAAATAGCGGCAATAGATGAACGAGCCGTTGACATGTTGGGCACGAAGGAAATCGGACTATAACAACAATGCTTACTGGCAAAAAATCCAATTATTTTGGACACTACATACCTAGACTGATTTCAGCACCTATTGGATAGCAATTCAGTATTAGCTGAGTTATATAAATCTAGGACTTGAATAAGCCCATAGTTGTACCTGCTACGTCCAGGTACGTCTGATACCAACTGCTATTATCTGTTTAATAGATAGAGGTACAACATTTCAGCCTCCGAATCGTATAGCATACTTATCCATCCGGAAATAAAATTAGGGATAGCTGCTGGACTTCTAACTCCCAAGCCAGATTCGGGTCCGCCTGAGGAAAACATTTATTTTCTGTTATATCAGTCAGGGGTCGATTCTGGGGTCGGGAAACCTTCCTGGGGTACGCCTAGTCTTTAGAAAATAGGCTCTGAATCTTCATTTGGTTTGGGTAAAAATTGGCGGTTAAGTGTGGGTGCTGACCACATCGCCTCCTTGGATAGATGAAGTGAGTGCCGATGCCAGAACTCTTGTAATCGAAAAGCGACTTTTGAAGCAGCCAAGATCCAGTAATGGATGATGATGTTGATGTAAATGTGACACTGACTAACTTTCACAATGGGTTTAAAATAGTTCTGTATAAACTGATGAAATCAATTTATATTAGGCTAATTATGAATAAAGAAACTTCCTTTTATTAATTTCTTTATTGTTGTTCACAACTTCTTATCTTCGTTTTGGAGTATTCCCCCATCGTCGGGGGAAATATCTTAAGTACAGAACATTAAAACCTTATTCAGTCTTAAAATAATCACTTTAAACAAATAGTAACCAAACCTTGATCTACTTAGAATTAATGATAATAATTCTCCGATTTTCTAAAATTCATAACCATCATATTTGGTTTTTGACTTTTGAAAAACTAAAACGTTAAACAGGAATGCCTTAAAACAATGTACCTTCAATGTCACAAAGTCCTGTTTGAATGGAAAGCGGAATATACTTTATTCAATAATGTGCCTAATGTAAATATAAAACCTTCCAATTGTGTACGATATTGCTGCAAGAAATCAAGTAGCAACCGAAACTTTGATGTGCCTTCTCAACTAGCCCACAAAATTATAAAGTAGGTCTCCAATTCTCAAATTGTTCATGAATAGTTTAAAGAGCTCATTTTTACTTCCTTGTACGAAGTAAAGGAAGTATTGTAATCGCGAAAATTTTCGGTTTTCAGGTTTCGACGGAAATATCCATTTTGACCATCCCTCAATCTATTTTGACTAGTTTCGTCCTGACGTCTGTACGTACGATCGTGCGTATCTCGCATAACTCAAAAACAGTTAGCCGTAGAAAGTAATAATTTTGTATCTAGGATTGTTGTAAAATCTTGTGAACCTCCCTTTTTGATCACTACATGACTACCGGAAGTGGTACTTTACTTGAAGGTAATTTTTGATTTTCATCAAAAATTATATTAAAATACTTTGCAAAACTTCTCAAATTAGGTATATAAGACTAACATAATAATATAAAAAATATTATAATTTTTAGCTAACATTGGCCGACCGGAAGTGGTACTTTACTTGAAGGTAATTATTTATTTTCATCAAAAATGATATTAAAATACTTTGCAAAACTTCTAAAATTAGGTATATAAGACTAAAATAATAATATAAAAAATATTATAATTTTTAGCTAACATTGGCCGACAGGAAGTGGTACTTTACTTAAAGGTCATATTAGACTTTCATCAAAAATTATATTAAAATACTTTGCAAAACTTCTCAAATTAGGTATATAAGACTAACATAATAATATAAAAAATATTATAATTTTTAGCTAACATTGGCCGACCGGAAGTGGTACTTTACTTGAAGATAATTATTGATTTTCATCAAAAATGATATTAAAATACTTTGCAAAACTTCTAAAATTAGGTATATAAGACTAACATAATAATATAAAAAATATTATAATTTTTAGCTAACATTGGCCGACCGAAAGTGGTACTTTACTTAAAGGTCATATTAGACTTTCATCAAAAATTATATTAAAATACTTTGCAAAACTTCTCAAATTAGGTATATAAGACTAACATAATAATATAAAAAATATTATAATTTTTAGCTAACATTGGCCGACCGGAAGTGGTACTTTACTTAAAGGTCATATTAGACTTTCATCAAAAAATATATTAAAATGTAACGTAAAATATCTCAAATTTGGTAAATTAGACTTTTATTTCAATATAAGTAATATAATAGATTTTGGTTGAAATTGAAAGTCCGAAAGGAGTACTTTACTTATAGGAAATAATAAACTTACATCATATCGACATTTATTACAGAGAACATATGGTTCGGTGATAAAGGTTATAAACGCGATTTTTTTTTCCACTCTAATTAAACAATTTTATTCCTTGTTTCAAGTGTTAAAATTAAGTGTAATATATTTTTTTCCTCCCCATTTGTGAACTAAACAAGTCTGTAGTGTGGGGAATAATGCGGGTTATTCCGCTTAAAATGTTAAAACCGTCAATTTCCAATGCTTTATCTAGTGGCATAGACAGTTGTCAAGGAACACGAAGAAATATCTTGGGAACTTGTTACCAATTGAAATAAAACGACATATAAGACCTCAATAAACAAGAGCGTCGCGACGCCGGGTGTCGTTTTAGGTACTGCTATGAAACTAGTAACCAAAGTCAGGGTTTTTTGAGCCACCGATTTATAGTTTACTTGGCGTACAAGGAAGTCATGGGGTGTCCACATCAGATATTTTATTTACTGATTGATAGAACACGTTGAGCTAAGCATTGCTAATGAATTTTATTTAAGAAAAAATATCTATATTTTTTAAATATTTTAAGGCTACAGATCTGTGTCCGAAGAAGTATTGAAAATACTTAAGAGTTAAAAACTAAAGAGTGAACGCAATCGACATAAAGCGAAATAGGACGTGTATCCCGAAGTCCAAGGTCCAGAGCAGTATGGCTGAAATTTTCAGCTTGTTTAGGAATGATCAACATCTAATTGTCCACCAGATATAGGAAAAAAGGACCACTAGATCCATTTACTTAGCTAGTTTTCTCAACATTAACAGTTCCACTGCCCAAGATAAATTAATATAACGGTAAAAAAAAATATTATAATGTGATTCGATTGCGCATAATATTTAGCAATGATGAATCAAGTGATTAAAACAAAATTTTCATGATCGTTCCATAATGCATCGCTTTCATAAACTAAAATATGTGTGTACAAAAGCTACGGTAAGGATTTTTTTTTTTTTCTAGTTACTTGAACTTCGGTTTTAATTAACGATTCCTATTTAGTACGTGGAGTCGGTGACATGAATAAAACATGTCCTTTAGAAAAGGATCTTTTGTCATGTGGAGGCTTAGAAGGACTTTTGATAAAGACAGGCACTAATTAAACCGAAGGGACTACACAACCCGGAGTATGTTAACCCCCCTTCCACTAAGAGCTCCACTACAACAACACGACACAGGTTACACGCTCGTTACACGAAGCCAGAAAAAAAAAAAAGACAAAACACTCCCCCCTCCCCCTCTCCTCCACCATCGCCTAGAGAGAGCTACATTACAACTAAAAGCCGTAGAGTTTTTACATCTCGTCCTACCCCAACCGGGTACGGGTTCAATTATGCAAATGAAGAGTCCGGGTTTAAAATTGTGGGGGGCGCTCGGGTACTTTATAATTAGAAATATCTGAAACCGCATTAGTGTCGAAATTGTAGCCAGTGCCTACCAAATTGTCCGGAATTAGTGTCATTTGTACCGGCCACCTTTGGCGGATTTAAATTGAAGGAAATTGCCCGCTGAGTTTGCTGTCACCAAGTTAATGAATGACTGCTCTCTAAATACGGAAATGTTTATCTCCATTATTTAACTGTAGTGTTGGTAATGTTTATTCGGAAAAATCTGTACTTAATATTTCTTGACTGTCGGGTTCCAACATATGAAACATCAGTTACTAGGGTATAGATAGAGCTACTGCTTGATTTGAATATATATATATATATATATATATATATATATATATATATATATATATATATATATATATATAAGTTATCTTTGTAAGTAAGATTTATTACACTAAGACTTTTTAAAAAAGATATATTTGAAGTATAAAATAAAATGCAACATAAAAAAACAGAGTGGAAAGTGGTGTGGAGACGGGCCTAAGACGGAGTGAAGACAATGTTACAAAGTAGTGGGGGTTTATAAAGATTTACAGAGCTAATTCTAAGATAGCTTATGCTAGGATCTACAGTTCTCATGCTTATGGTAATAGTTCCTTGGGCAGAGTTCTAAGAATTTAGATACTATGGTAGGAAAACAATATTAGAATATTATAAACTAAGGGAGAATAGAATATGTAAGTTTTATATATATATATATATATATATATATATATATATATATTTGTATATATATTTGTTCAGCAGTTCCTTAAAATAAAAGCTTGGCTATAAAGTTCAATGCGCTGAATCTTCGCTAATAATGGTCTAATTTCGATGAATTTTTTTTTTTTTTTTTATAGAGATTTCAATCATATTTCAAATGAGCATTTGTATTTTGAAGGATGTAAGGAGCTTCGTTAAAATTAAGAACAAAAAAGATATACAAATAAAAGTCAATATATTGAAATAAAAATAAACTTTTCAGAAAACAACAATAAACTTGCCTGGGTGCAATTGGTACAAATAACAAAAAGTTCAACAAAAAAAAACCCAACCTTCGTTATGCAAACTGAAAACTGTCCATCAGGTTGGCACTTCATTAACACACTGCCCGGCCAGGTAACTGTTGGTTACCCCAGTATTGCAGGCATAAGAAATTACATAGATTCATGACTTAATTCAATTATACAATTATTTCTGCCTGGCAACACTGGGTGGTAACCGTCGCCGGCCATAACCTTATTGTTTTCTTATGTGAAGTGCCGTAACAGTATGATCAGCAGAAAATTAGCAGCGAGTTATGCGCAATTAAAATATTCTTTTCGTTTTAAAGTAACTTTTTCCTTTTTTTTTTAATGTAGTTCATGCATGAACGGTTAGATAGAGCTTTAAGAAGACTTTAGACAAGTTTAGGGATTGATAAATTAATTGCCACTTCTATAATTTTGTTTTAATGAAAACTAGTCTCGAATGTTATACATTCATCTTCAGTTCAAGGTTGTTAATTCAGTGCGAAAAGAAACCAGTTCAAACTTTTCTGTTTGATATAATTCATTTAAACTTTGAACTGAAGATGAATGTATAACATTCGAAACTAGTTTTCAATAAAACAAAATTATAGAAGCGGCAAATAACACAGGCCAACGATGAAAAACGTTTTGTACTGAAAATACCTTATTCCTGTAGTTTTTAGGGTGCTGAATCCAAATAGAATATTTGAATGATGTTCAATTCTTTAAAAATCGCATAATTTAATAAATTTAACTATAAAATTTGAAGAAATTGTTGTTGATACAGCATTTTTAATATCATATTTGGATTCAGTACCTTAAATACTACAGGAATTAGGTATATTCAGTACAAATTTTTTTCCACCGTTGACCTGTGCAATACGACTTAGATGAACAAGATGATGAAGAATTCCAATGTTTTACAGAAAATGTAGAGCCTAAACTTTTTACTTAAATCGAGCTTAACGACTTGCTTAGGGACTATAACCATCCTTATCATGTAACATAATGTTTCATTAATTCCCCCGTATACCGTATAGGGGTTTACCATATACTATATAATACAAAGCATATTGCTAGAAAACTATGGGTGATACAAACAAACTAAGGCCAGATTTAGATTCAACACATAAAAATCTATAAAGATCAACTATTAAAGTTAAAAAAGTTTTCAAAACATTTTTTTTTGTTGGCCTGTGTAATTTATCAATCCCTAATTAGATTGATCCTTCTGTACCAACATGCGGATGTCAATTGATTGGACAAGCTTATTTAAAATCCTTTCTTTCAACATTTCTTCCAGCACCCAACTAAGGTTTTTATCCCTTGCTCAAAAAACTTTTTGCTTTGGTTCAATTATCAAGTCGAAAAATAAAATTTCTCAGGGATAATCGAGTATTATAGGAAGCTATATTACTCCTTTATTATAAGTTTTACCTATCGGACTAATTGTCCATTATCAAAAATTCCTTACCTTGTGCATGTTAGTCTTTATATTATATGTTTGTTGCAAGAATCATATTATTGTATTCAATTCTAATTTATTTTGTTGACATATTATATGAATGTATTCCATTGACCGTTCAACTATTTTACTTTATCTCATCTTTTTATCATTAAACGTTCTGCTTAATTTTTCCTATTTTTTTGTGGTCAGTATATTAAGTATTATTTAAACACTTTTATATTTTAGTTTTCGATTTTTCTTTTTTTTTTTGGGGGCAATACTTGGATAGATTCTGGTGAATCCGGTGGATAGCTTAACTCTTTCGCTACAAAATCAATCGTGTAAGAACCATTAATTAAATTTGTCTTTAGGTAATCACAAAAACATTTTTCTTAAATTATTGCGAATATGCCAATGATACATACTCCTGAGTGTCATTTGGCATAACGTAATTTGGGCGAACTTAGGCAGAATACAGTCATTTTCGAAAAAAAAAAAAAATTATTTTATCATAACATGTATATCATGTGTAATGGGTCTTATTTACGATGCTTTACCCTCGAAAAATATGGCCACAATAATACAAATCAGTCAATATATATATATATATATATATATATATATATATATATATATATATATATATATATATATTAATTTTATTTATATTGTTCTACAGCATTGAAAAACTCTTTTGGGCTTCAAAGGTTTCACTATATAATCTATTTTATGTCCTATGAGCTGTCTATTCTGGGGTCTGATTTGGTTGTATCTGATCCTTGGTAAGGAGAAAATCATAATGATTGGGCAGGATATAGACGATCCCTCTCCTCACATAGTTATTGATCAAGAAGCAGAACTTCTTTATCAGGTTCTGAACCCAAACCCCTTTATAGGTGCTTAGATTAAAACCTAGATGATGGGTTTTGAGGTTGTGAGGTGGTTATTTCCAAAATAACAGTTATAACTATTTTCGTTCCGGATAAAATAATCATCAAACAAACCATTACTTCTTCTGTCATTTACTCTGAATGATAAAAAATTCAAATTTACTGTCGAATAACGCTAAAATGTTTCGGGTACGACTAACGATTTTGTAACAGGAAATAAAATATCATGTATAAACAATTCAAGTGTTCCCCTAGTACAAGACTGGTTCTCAAGTGGGGTGAGGTAACTTACCGGACCCATGGAACCAAACAAAAGTGACAAACTGGACGGGTTTCGAAACTATCTCAGAGATAGAAATGCTGCATTAAACATCAATGCTGCCCAAATACAATGGGTTGCTACAATACACAGCGTACTTATCAATTCTTCAATATATATATATATATATATATATATATATATATATATATATATATATATATATATATATATCCTGAATTTGTTTACTAGTTTCCGAAGACAGCAGTGTATCTTTTGCGTTTTATCCTTTCAACAGTATTTATAAAATTATTATTTTTTTTTAAATTTCACATTGACTTTATGGACGTTCTGGATTTAAATGGTGAATTCCCAAGGCATTCCAGGCACTTTTAAAATGCAATATTCATTACCTCTGCAATAATATTATGCATTCCGGTCCGTGCAATCTCCAGTTTAAAAGAAAAAAAAAAGTAAAAAATTAGTGACATTAGAATAAAATCGCCTGGAAAAACTAATAAACATAAACAAGGCCCGAAAGAGTAATATTTGCCAGGAAAAAAAAATATAGAAAAAATCCTCACCCAAAAAAATGGTGAATAAAGGGGGTGCAGGTGGGGGGCCGGAAGCCCCAGAGTCCATTTAATTTGTTCAGGAACGCTGGGCATTTTTGTTCCCGCTCTGCTAATTGTCTCTCACATTCCGCCACACACTGTCAAGGGGGCCCGATCCTTTTCGGCTTTATCTTCCCCAGGGCTCTGTAATATAATTCTATATGTTATATTCGTTTGCGAACTATTATTATTTTAAAACAAACATAAGTCTCAATGCATTTTGGGAGTGGTTCACCTGTCAGTGTTTCAGTTTCTGACAGAAAATTACCGATCCATATAGCAGATGCTTTGAAAATATATGAAAGGATCACGAAAAAATTATTTATGCTTTTAAAAAGCTTAATCTACTATCTATATATATTTGCATAAGCAATGATATACAGATAGTAGAATTTAATATTCTGTGTTTGGATGAATAAGAAAAACTAAGTTTAAAATTGTGTATAGAGTAAATAGATAGATAAAGTAGTCCATTTAAATGTGGACGAACTTTAGCCAAGCTAGTGACTCAAGATCCAATTTATTCAGAAATAAAATAAATTTAGAAAAAAAAAACAGTATCTTAGAAACATTTTTAAAAATTTGTTTTTGGTTTGTTGTTTTCAATATGAACCTTTGTAATCGACCAAGAAAAAAAAAATTAATTCCCAAGAAACGTAAAATCAAAAATTCGAATGAAAAAAAAAAATTCTGCCGCCCACCGCCTGCGGCTTTTCTTCGAGACGAATGGGCCGATTTTTTGAGAGGTTTGGTATTAAAGTCACAGCTCAACCCAGAAGAATCCTTGGAACTCGACATTTCCACCCGCCGTTTCGTTTCAAACCGGCTACCGAAAATAAAAGTTCCATCATTTCTGGATCATTTATGAAGATAGAGGAAACATATAAACAGTTTTGTGATCTTTGGTATAATAAAGTCATAAAAAAAAAAAAAAAAATCCAAACACATTTTTGTTTTTTGAATATACCTATTTATTACTATTTGGAAATAGTATGAAACTATTGGAATCTTAAAATGTTAAATTAATTAAGAAGCTGAGAATTTCGTTTTGTATCGATTACCATAATTTTTTTACCTTGGATAGCTGAAATAAAATTGATGAAGAACGATATTTTAATTCATAAGCTAACTGCAATATACATTTGTCTTGAGGTGCCTTCACACATTTGCCAAGCCTTGACAAATCAATTGTAAAAAGAGGGTAGGTAGTTTAGCTTGGCTTCTCTCTCTTTGAGTTCCATCCGGTGCTTAAGGGAAACGCCATATCAGCGCTAGTGTTGCATCCGCATATTTATGAATTTATATAAATCATGTATTTATATATTTTTATGTTATATTTTGGTTTATTATTTTCAATAATAGACTTTTCTAATCGACCAAGAAAAAAAATGTTGTAACCCTCCCTCAAATTTTGATGTTTTACGTTTCAAGATACATAGAATCCAAATATCCAAATTAAAAGATAGCTGTCCGTCCGCCTTATGTCCTCCGCGGCTTTTCTTCGAGACTAGTAGACCGATTTTCTTGAGATTCGGCACCATTCTTCGGAACTCGACATTACCATCCGCCTGTTTGTTTCAAAATGGCGGCCGATTAGAGATTTTATTAGTCCATAACTCGGCCATTTATAAAGATAGAGGGAAAATGTAAGGTTTTTTGGAATCAGCGTAAGACATTAAAAAAAGAAAATTAAAAAAAATCTATAAATATGCTTTTGTTTTATTATTTTCAACAATAGATCTTTGTAACCGACCAATATTTTTTTTGTAACCTCCATGAACATTCCTTACAAAAGGAAAAAAAAAATCATTTAAATCGGACCAGTATTAGCTGAGATTTAGCGTAATGAACTTTCTAGACTAATTCTCCGGCGCTGTAGGTCATCTTGGCTCTAGGCCTCCTGACTTATCTATTGGGCTTCTGACTTCCTCGCATCTCTCTACTTGATCCTTCCTTGGATTATTTCTGCACTTCCTTAAGCGTCTTGGTCTTTCCTTTTTCTTTTCCCACTGAAGTGCACATCCAATATTTCCTCTGTATCATTTTACCCTCTGATTACTGGTCCCAACCCTCTTAGCCTACTTGCATTGACACAGTTTCTTCTTAACACTCCCAGTTCGGCACTCTCGCGGCGATCATCTTGGGACAAGCTTAATTTCTTTGCTGAACTTGGTAGTCATGTTTTATGAAATTTTCTGCATATGATCCTTTCCTGAAACACTCAAAATTCTCATTTGAAAGATTATCCAATTATCTGAACTGTAAACCAAAGCAATACGGAAAGTCCTGTGAATAGACAGACCAGATATTTTTGAAATATTACTATTTGGAAATAATAAACCGTCGTGTAATAATTGTCGGTGTTTTTAATTGTTTCTTTATAAAATAAAAGGTAGCTCAAACAGAAATTAACAGCCGGCAAAAGTTGGAATAGTCAGTGTTTCGTAGCGTGTGTTAGTTTGCTTAGCTTCTGTAAACCCCCTTCAAATGATTTCCATTTGGCTTGGCATTTGAGCAAGTTTGACAGATGTGTAAAGGCAGCTTTGGGTTTTAAGCATTAATAAATTTAAATGATATTCTAAACTACATTGGATTTCTTTTTTAATTTGTTACGTAAACCTGATGTGGAACAAATCATTTTTTTAAATGCATCTTTGTATTGTACCCGAATTTCTCTTAAAACTAGAACTTTATATGGCATTAGAAAACTCTAAATCCAATGGGTAGATTCTTATTGTTAAGAGAAGAAAACTTATTTTAATGAACTATTAAACTAAATAAGACTGACCCTGGTGCTGTCTCTGGGCCATCCATGAGAACCGGAATAATGCAGGATATAGGAGGTCTGGATTATGGGATTATTCATGTGGAGTTCAGGAAAAGACTGCAAGTCTGAGCTCAGCTCTTGTGATACCTCTTTTTTATGTTGCATTTGAAACCAGGATGTGAGAGTAAACCAGAACCAAGGCCAAATTAAGGGATAGAAGGGAGAGCCAGGATGAGAACAAGAATGAAGACTTAAATTATTAGACCAAGAACCAAATGGGATATCATTAATGTACCGCCCACTTATACAATATAAGCTCATTAAAATTGTATATATATTTTATTTTATTTTATTACCAAAATTGACTAACTCATACAAGCGGGTAGATTCCTTCAAATACCTGGGGTCAACAATAGATGGCAATGGGACGTCAGAGCCCGATGTTAGGAGGAGAGTTGGCCTGGCAAGAAGGGTTATAAAATATTTTTGGAAGTAATGTTGAGCCCTCCCTCAGCCACGCCGCAGAGACCTGGACACTTAACCCAGAACTTTACTCCAAATTCCAAGCGGCAGAGATGGATTTCTGGAGGAGATGCCTGAGAATTACCCGGCTGGATAGAGTCAGGAATGAGGAGATTAGGGGCAGGCTAGGAGTGACCGAGGGTGTTCCGGAGAGGATTGGAAGGAACAGGATGCGATGGTATGGGCACTGCCAGCGGATGCCAGAACGTAGGTGGGCGAAGAGACTTCTGCTATGGGAATAGGCAGGGAGACGGAGGTGAGGAATACCCTGAACCCTGAGGAGGAGGACTGGTGGGATAGAAAAAGAGGAGGGACGCTCTGGCTTAATCAGGCAGTTCATTGAGGGACAAGACCTGAAAAAGTAAAAGTGACTAACACATTAATAAAAAATTAACCTGAATTTGTCACAGAACCCCATCTTTCCATTTTCAATATGTAATTGATTCATTAGGTCATTATTCATTTAACTATGTTTTATTTCAAATTACCCATAAAATAGATTTATTTTATCATTTAATACAGTCCACTATCATTTAGCAATATCTTAAGCCAGCGAAACCACTATAACCCAATTAATTATATTACCACATCCCCACACACCGGGATTACCATAACTAAATACTCATCATTAGTTTTTCCAGCTATTCGGTTATAATACAAGAATGTATTTTAAAAAATGATTTGGAGTTAAGACATTTCAGTTTATGATGACTGAGCAGTCATCCACATTTTTTCGAGAAGAAGATGCACAATCGAAACAAATATAAAATATCTAAAAATCGATAATAATTCGATTGTTTCAGTTATATTGACAACTCGTTAGGCTGTGAGGGATTGTTATTTGTGGGAGAGAAAGAGAGAGAAGAGTCTATTTGGAGTAAAATAGGGAATGCATTCAAAGGGACGAAGACTATTTGGGTGGACTGCAATCAGGCGGGCAAACACCCACCCTCTCTCTTACCTGACCTGACTCGCGATTTAAATTTTCCAAAGGAGTCTCTCTCTGTCTGTTTTATCTTTTGTAGTTTGCTTTAGGGTATTCCCAAAGGGCAGTTTGTTTCCCTTAAGATCCCTCCTTCGTCTTCAATTACTCGGTCAATTTCGAGTCAAATACTTGTTAATAAAGTCTATATTTGTCTAGCGTACTATAGTACAATTTACGATAGCCAAATACCTTATGATGAATACTCTATGTTGTTATAAATATTTAAAATTATTTTAGTTAGCATATAAAACTATTTACTGCGTCCTCTTCTTGACCTACCAAGTACCAAATTATCCCAAACTTTCAGTTTTCAGATAACTGGGCGAACGTAGACCACGTAGTCATATTAATACTCAATAGTAAAAGATTGTATTCATAAAAAAAAAATATCTGATGCGGACAACACGTGACTTCCTTATACTCCTATTAAACTATAAATCCGTGGCTCAAAAAGTGATCCTCAATTTGGCTACTAGTTTCCGAAGATTGCACACTCACACACTCTTGTTTCTGGAGGTCTCATTCCTTTATTATATGTCGTTTTCCTTCAGTAGGTAACTAGTTCCCAAGATATTTCTTCATGTTCCGTGACAACATTAGAACTGTCAATGTCACTAGATAAAGCATTAGAAATCGACATTTTCGACATTTTAAGCGGAAGAACCCACTTAACTTATATCTTATTCTCCTGCTTCAGTCTTATTCACTTCACGAATTGAGAGGAAAACAAGTGTTTTGCGCTCAATTTTAACACTAAAAAAAAAATCAAAATATTTAATTAAAGTATGAAAAAAATCACGTTTGTAACCTTTATTACCGAATCATATGATCTCTGTATTTAATTTTAATATAATTTGTTATGCAAGTTTATTATGACCTCTTTCACCTCACCAATTTTAACCACTAGTAGATTATTTATATTGCTATACAGAAAAGTCTTATTTATCAAATTTGAGATGTTTTACGTTAGATTTTAATATAATTTTTGATGGAAATCATTTATGACATTCCAGTAAAGTACTTCCGGTAATCATGCAGTGACCATAAAGAGAGTTTCATAACTAGATTTTATAATAATCCTAAATACAAAATTTTAACTTTCTATGGCTAACCGTTTTTGAATTATTCGAGGTATTTACGAACGTACGTAAAGATGTCACGACGAAACGAGTCAAAATGGATTCAGGGATGGTCAAAATGGACATTTCCGTTGAAATCTGAAAACCGAAAATTTTCGCGATTACAATACTTCCTTTACTTCTTACAAGGAAGTGAAAATACAAACTGGTTAACAAAAGTTTATTTTGCAAATTAAACGATGTACATTACATTGAATTCGCTTAAAAATGTAAATAATTGAAAATAAAGTTCTAAAATCCATAATCAAAGGTTATCAATTTCACATGACAGCAACAACAAAAAACTGAATATAAAACAAAAATTCTGCAAATGAAAGTGTATCCATCAAAACTAAGAAATTCGGACATTTTTAAGAAAAGTATCTGGAAATATAGTAATTGGAAAAATGTTTGTTTATTTGTAATCTAAGCATCGATGTTAGACTTGATTCTTAAGTCTATTTATTAATTATTTTTATTAATTATAGATCATGTTTTTCATCTCATAATTGATAAAATAAATAATAATTTAAAAAAAAGTAAATTGAAGAACCTGTTAAAAAAATATATTTGTATTCATGATTTTTTGTTTGTTTGTTTGTTCGTGTACCATCTGGAACATACTTGCGTACCACGGTCTGGGAAAGCTCTGACCTAGACCTTTCACATACCATGGTACATGCATATTCATATAAAAACTTTATTATTTTTTTTTTGGTTTTGTTCGTGAATAATTTTTCTCACATTATTTAATTAAGAACATTCTCCTATATAACGGACTCAGAGAATTTCCTGACATTTATTTGACTAGAGATTCCTTCTGAATGATTGAAAACAATGCTCACTGACAGAGATGAACGAATCCTGTCAGTGGCGGGTTAAAATCGATGAAATATGTAACTGTGTATTTCACACTTGAATTGAAAGTGTTTGACAGGATAAACATAACAGCTGTTAACTCTGCATTGTAGAACGGTTGAATGATTCAATAACAGTGCGAAATTATTTCAAGAGCGCTGTGTTAGCTTCATGTTTATTACTTGGATAATGCATTTCACTTACCTGTGTTAATAGAATAGAATAGAAATTTTATTTTTCTTTGGGGAATTTCCCATACAAATAAAGCGTGGCTTGGCTAAACAATACAATAAACATTATTAATGTAAATAACTTATATATAAAAAACTTAGATACAGATATTAAATACAATCTTAGAAGTATTACAAGAAAGATCAAAAATTGCAATTAAAATAATATTAGGGATTGATAAATAAATTATTTGCCACTTCTATAAATTTGTTTTATTGAAAACTAGTTTCGAATGTTATACGTTCATCCTCAGTTCTAAAAACACAAAAAAATCAAAAATAAGCAATTCAAAATATAGTTTGGTATTATTATACATATTAAATTAGATTTAATATAAATCAGTATTATACAAAATAGTATTATATAAAAACATTTATGAATTATGTTTTGCTTATTTTTGAATTTTTTTGAACTGAGGATGAATGTATAACATTCAATACTAGTTTTCAATAAAACAAATTTATAGAAGTGGCAAATAATTTATCAATCCCTAATTAGGTTGATCCTTTTATACCGTCATGCGGATGTCAACTAAAATAATATTATTATACTTTATTATACATAATAATATATAATATTATTATACGTTATAATTTTATAGTTATTATAACTAAAATTAAACTGTTAGCAAATAACACTTTTAAAATTAAACAATACCTTTAAATGTGTACATATATAAGAAATATAATAAATAAGATGATACGTATTTATGAGATAAGATATTTGTATAATTGAATGAATAGACAATATGGCTTAGGATGAACTAGCATTTGCATGTTATTGTTTATATAGTTTCTTTAATTCAGCCTATTATGTATATGAACAGTTTTAAGTGCATATATAGTTAACACTTAGTTATTTGCTACTGTAAAAAATAATATATAATCAAAGATAATAAAAAAGAAAAATAAACGATAATAATATATGTGAAATATAAAGTAAGGGTAATTGTTATTATGAAAAATTTCGAATTTTTATATATAACCAATCCTCGTAAAATGGTCTGAGTCTGTGTATGAGATAAGTTTAGCTCCAAAACTTAAGTTGTACGGAACTGAAACTGCGTATTTAAGGTAGATATAAGCCTGTGATTTCACAGAAACTTAACACATTTTTGCAATTTTCTCGAAAAAAGCTCTGAGTGTAATCAAATCCATTATAACAAAATATAATTTAATTCTCTATAACATCAGATGCATTATAATTCTGATCGAAATAGTCTGGCAGGGCTTAAATGCCGAATTTTCATAATGGCTTCCTTTAAAGTGTCTACCTTTAGTTTTGTTTATTTTAAATAATTAACCGTCTCTGATTGTTTCCGGTAATATTATAATAATATAGAAGTATAATATACCGTTGGAAAGCTAAAAATTTTAGATAAAATAATATATAACATATAAAGCTGTAGTAGGTAATGTGGTGAGAGACGAAAAACGCATAAATTTAAATGATTGCTGTAGTTAATAATTTCTACTTTTTTCGTCGTATTTTCCCCGAATAAAATAGATTATTGCAGTGGGTCGAAGATCGTCGGACAGGGGCGGGAATGTATTTTCTATCCGTTTCATAACCCCTAGACCACGATTGCGGAAGTTTTGGAGTTTATGCTGTTACTCGAGAATGCTGATGCGCTGCCCAACACGCTCATATGCTTCTTTCATTTTGTTTTAATAACTAAAATAGATAACGGATAAAATAAACGCAAACCTATTTCTCTAACCCAAGATAAGTTCTTCTTGGTCCAGCAAATAACCACGAACAAGTTAATTCCTTCGGTTAGCATTGAGTGTTGTAGTAATAGTATTGTAACTACAATAATAGTATAGTAGTAATAGATAATAGGGAGGAAATTACTGTAATTACAACTAAATTGACAGATTATCAACTAATCAAAGCTATGCATGCATTTGCCATTATACTATTGAGCTACTTCTTCACAATTATCCGACACGAAATGTTTAACTGCCGACATTTGAATGAGAAAAGAAAACAGTTCCATGACCCCAAATCTTTAATAGATAGATAATCACTACCGAAACTAATGAACATCTGCCTTGATAGCTAGAATAATACGATTTCAGGACTAAATTAAAAAAATATATTTATTTTTATATATAAAAATACTATATATAAAAAAGAGACTCTCATCCGACCGGTTCTGACTTATGGATCCGAGACATGGACAACAACAAAGGCTGTGGAACACGATCTTCTGGTATTGGAACGCAGGATATTAAGAGGGATTTGTGGTCCAGTACTTGTAGATGGAGAATGGAAACGGAGGAAGAACCAGGACATCTACAAGAAGTTTGATGGCCCTGATGTCGTTAAATTTATAAAAGCAGCCCGACTCAGATGGGCAGGCCATGTTGCCAGAATGGTAGACGATATGATACCAAGGAAGCTTCTGACTGAGATCCTTCATGGTGGACGATGCGTCGGAAGACCCAAGTTGCGATGGAGGGACTGTGTGGGCACCGATGCAAAGAAGTTTGGAGTGAGAGACTGGATGGTGGCAGCAAAAAATAGGGACACCTGGCGGTTGCTGTTGGCGGAGGCCATGACTCGCTAGCGGGTTGTAGTGCCAAGAAAAGAAGAAGAAGAAGATATATAAAAAATAACTATATATATATAAAAAATATATATATTTCAGTCCTGAAATCTGAACAGGAACAAGAAGAAAACCCTTCAATACTTATTTAACCTTAACCGAGTTTTAGTGCCTATTCGAAAATAGTACACGATAAATTTAAACGATAGAAACTATAATTAAATCATGAAAAATTACAGCAAAGGTTCAAGCAAAGACAGTTCTACGTCTACAATCAACTTATACTGGTACTACAGACGAGGGTTCGAAACAGTTACGGAACAGTTATGGAACTTTTTAAAAAAAATTCAGTTTGATTTACAAGAAATAATACTATTAAAGTATTAACATAAAACTTCTACACAAAAGAACCTTTTGATAAAAAAGTTCTACACAAAAGAACCTTTTGATAAGAAGTTCCTTAAAAACTTAAATCATTAAAAGTTTTTGATAAAAGATTTGTTAATAAACTTCTTGCCAAAACTTTTTTTTATAAAAGGTCTGTTAATATAAGTCTCTGCTAGAACATTTTAAATGTAAGTTCTCAAATATAAGTTTTCACGTACTTATGGAGCAAAGCTTGCGAGGGATCTTCGATAAGTGGGAGAAACTTCAGATACAGCAGTATTGTTGAAAAGATAAAAAAAAAATTTAAGAAAAACATAGATAATAAATAAAATATAAGAACAAATAGAAAAACAATTATCCTTTTCTTATTTTTATTTAACATTTAATTTCAATAGAAAAATTGCTTTAATTTTAATTAAATCCCCTACGAAATAAGAAAACCTTTCAAGACAGAATTCCATAAGTATTTTCCACGTTTAAATGGAAACTTTAATAGAGAACGTTTTATTATAATCTCACTAAAAAACTCTAACAAGAACTTTTATAATATATAACTTGTGTATAAAAGTTCCTAAGATAAAGTTCTCAAATATCTTTTACTATATAAGTTCTGACCAAAACGTTCTTATAAGAATTTATAATAAAAGTTCTTACGTGAACTGTTTCAAAAAAGTTCCTAAGAAAAAGTTTAATATTGAACAAGAACTTTTTCAAAATAAAACTGCACAGTTATTTTGGAGCCCTGCTGCAGACACAATCTATTACTGCAATATCACTTAATGGAAAATTCTAAACAAATGGCTCAGAAGGTATCACCTGAGAAAAAATCCGATAATTTTCAAAACCTCATAGACTCATTAATATATGCCCAATGATAAATATCCCTTGAGTCCTGATAAACATGTGGTGACCTCTTGCGGTAACAATAACAACCACTATCGGAAGTTGCAGATAAGGGCGATATTGTAATCAGTTTAAATTTTCGGTGTACGGTATCAAGAGCACGTTTCAGAACCCTCCCACCTACTCCGGAGTCCAAAACATGGATTTTAGATTTTCGTTGTGCCAAATCGGAAGCCCTGACTGCAACAATGTGTCTTCCTGTAGTCTGCCGCGCCAAAACGCCTTTAACTTTTTTTACGAAACCTGCCTAAGCTCTTTAACTTTTCATATTTAGTACATTCTCTCCCCTCCCTCTCCCCCCTCCCAAAAAAAAAGAAGGAAAAAAGTTGAGAAAATGTAATATAATAGAAAATTCTATACAATCACTTGAAATGTAATTAAGTTCTCTCCAAAACAGAAAGATATGGGACTTTATTGCTTCGTGGTCTGAAAGTGATTTATTGATTTAATATAGTCATCAAAAAATCTCAAATCAAACCGAAAAACAATCTACACATTGTCTTCTGGTAAAGCCATGGGTCACACGTATGAGGTGAAGTAAATAAAACTGAGCACAAGATCATTCCTCAAAAACCTGACGTGTATTGGAATACATGGTATATGGAGTAACTGCTCCAAATATGGGTTGCTTATTGATTCGCAGTACCTGCTCGCCTTTCTAAATGAATAAAATTGAGAATATACTCCACGATATGAGTAGTTACTCGGTAAAATGCCTATCTACTCTTTCGTAGACTCAGCATTTTACCCATGGCTTTAACTTGGAGACGAAGATCAGATTGTGCTACGGTTTGATCTGAAATTTAACAAGAACTATATTAATTCAACACTGTATTAAACCAATAAGTTTTGATTTGAGAAATTTTCTATAAATTCATTCCAAGTGTTATAAAATTATACATTTTTGTTATATGTTCCTGTTCCTTTGTTTTTTTTTTAAAATTAATTTGGATGAAAATAACTTTCTTAATTGTTGTATGTTTGATTGTTATAAATACTCTATACCTCCATATTTGTATATTTGACGTTCAAGCGTGAGTAAAAACTGGTTTATTATCCCATAATATAATATAAATAGGACCTAATTTTAAAAATGTTAAATATTATATTTTTCATTCTAGGTTTTAGTCAGATGAAACAATTTTGGCTTAATTTCAGCCAAAACAGAATACTCTTCACAAATTTTATTGCTTCTATTCCTATTTCATAAACCATTCCGACCAAAACCGTAGGATTAAATATTATTTAAATCTATCCAGAATTCTGCTAGGATTAACACCTCACATACAGATATTTTATTATGCATATACATACATATAGCAATTTTATTTTATAATTCCCTTACTCTATTGAAAGTGCCTATTTCGCCTGCTCCATTATATCGTCCTTTGTACCATGATTCTTCGATGAAGAAGGGGACCTTCTGAAGAAGACGAAGGCTATTGGAAGGGCCAGAGGAATTGGTATTCAGAGAGAGGATGCTAACAGTGTTTGCCATCGGTCAGGTCGGATCATGCGTGTTCTGTCACCTCAACTGAAATATTTAATCACGTACGTGGCGAGACTCGAACATGAGCCGAAACGTATTGAGCAGGCGTCCTCTTTACCTGCTCAGCGCTTTATAGGCTCCTTCCTCGCTTAATATTCCATCAGCACTGTCTCCTATGTCAACACCCTGTCCTAACGTTTAATGAATTTCTTCCACTTTTTTTTCGGGGATGGCGTCCTTACTGGAATAAAGGAGTCCATAGCTACCAAGAAAAAATAATTCTGCTGTTCTGAAAAACACATAGTCAAAAAATGTTTTTTTAAAATTTCTCTACCCCAGTGTAAAATCTCAAAAAAAGTCAATTTTGAGATATGCATCCATTCTTATCAATATTTAATTATCTATATAATATCTCGAAATGATTTTTTGGCATTTTTTACGTGGAATATATATATATATACATATATATATATATATATATATATATATATATATATATATATATATATATATATATATATAAATATATCAAAAGATCAGAACTGGAGTCAGAATGATAAATTATAATATGACCAAGTGTCACATTTTTTCTGTAAAATCAATTCATTAAATGTTCTTATATTTTCTAAGAATCGGAGATTTCATTGCATTTTATCAGTTCCGATGAAGCATGGATTATCGATACATCTTCTATAGTCAACATTATTTATACATATTTCCGATCGGATATAAATAAACCTGGACAATCTTTCTTAATTCAAGAACATAATTTTTGACAAGAAGGAGTGTGGATCTGTTTAAGAATTACACAGGCCAACAAAAAAATTTTTTTTGAAAACTTTTTTAACTTTAATAGTTGATCTTTATAGATATTTATATGCTGAATCTAAATCTGGTGTTAGTTTTTTTTATATCACCCATAGTTTTCCGTAGGTTTCAATCTCATCAAACATCCTAACTTTTTAAAATTTTTTAACATGTTAGCTACAATAGTAACATACTCTGGGTATTTTTCATTTCCCAAGAACTTTGTAACGACTTGCTTGAATGATACCCATGCTTCTTTCTCATTTAAGGTCGTTGTGGATTCAATGTTAACATCAAACATCATTTTTCTAATGTGAGGTCCGACAAAGACGCCTTCTTTTAGTTTAGCTTCTGAAAGGCGTGGAAACTTTTGGCAGAGATACTTGAAACATGGTCCATCTTTAGGCAAAGCCTTTACAAATTGTTTCATGAGGCTTAAGACTGAAAGCTGTTCAATTTTTTAAAAATCGCTTGATTTAATAAATTTAACTATAAAATGTGAAGAAATTGTGGCTGATACAGCTTTTTTAATATCATGTTTGGATTCATTACCGTAAAAGCTATAGGAATAAGGTATTTTTATCGTTGGCCAGATTTGATAATTATCAAATGTCTAATAAATTCGTATTGTGAAAATAAATGCAAATTTGCAAGAAATAGGATTAATTAATTAATTAATTGATATAACAAATACTGCAGAATATAGAGAATATCTTCCTCCTTCGTTATGCATTTGCATTAAAATGCAGAGTGCGCTGGTATGCTGGCTGGCTATTAAAACGCATCCTGCTTCCTCCCAGATATAAAAACCACTTCCCTCCCGGCTGCAATCATAAAATTATAAAGGTCTAAATTGGAATTCTCAACTGAAATATATTTTTTTTTTTAAGCTTTACAGGAAAAAAAAATCCATCTAGCTCGTAGACTATAGTAATATTCTTTTAATACAAGTTAAACGGTATATTTTAAATTATATTACCTTTTTACTTTAAAATTACATTAACATTAAAACATCACTTATATTATCATAAAATTCATTAAATTCATCACTTATGAAATTTATCCAGGACCACCCAAGGGGTGTAAACTTTTGATTAAAATAATAATTATGCCGAAGTTTCGCCTGGACATACACACAATATGTCAAACTGATAACTTAAAAAATGAAATTACATCTTCTTTTAAAGAATAAATAATTATGCAATCATTAATAAATATCAGTAAAATATCACTTATATTAATTACAGGACTGATAATTCCATAGCCACGAAAAATACATGATACCTTGTATGGTGAAAACTTAGCCTTACAATCAAGTTTAGTGGAGTCAACTAGGGGCTAGCGAATTAAAACAAGAAATATTTTGGTATTTTGACATTTTACTTTATTTTTTCTAGCCCTGAGCGGAAACTACAGAATCTGTTCTTTAAAATATTTAGTGATTTACATTTATCCTTGACAGTTTTCTATGTTTAAGTGTTTCTATGAATTGTTATTCGTTGTCAAATAAACTCTATTATATTCTATGAATGCCCTTTTTCAGAGAAAAAAAAATGGCTAGAGTATTATTCTGTCAATAATTAAATTCCCCTTTGGGACGGTGGAGGTATGCAATGGAGAACTGATTGAAAGAAAACACAAAGCTAATTAACAAAATTGTCCGGGCTATGAATCGCCGAGGAACGCGGATTCGTTTTAATCCAGATTGAACGCTATGACGAGATTCTCGCTGATAAAATCATCAACAAACTGAAATCAAGAGAACTGCGCTCGACGGGAAGGGGGGGCCTGCAAGGGGGGGCTGAAGGGGGGGGGAGAGGGATGAATGCTGCCTCTAATCAAAAGTTGTTTCAGAAAAGAATCGAGATTAATACGGTTTGTCGATCCAGTTTGTTTTTTGTGCGGCGCGATTCGTGCCAGTGCAGCGGGAATGAGCTCTCTCTGTTGATACAGCCGAGGTGAGAATGGACGACTCTTCCAAACAGGGTCCGCTATCACACACTGATTTTTAAATCGCCATATTTAAAATATCTGGTGCGATTTCCAGTTACCACTCTACTATGAATAATAAATAATTTCGCCGCAAGTAGGGCTACTGAAATTTTAAAAGTTTTTAGTTTAGTTTTCATGTAAATTCCATTTAATATTATAAATTATTTACTGCAGCAATCACTTAAGTTTATGCATTTTTCGTCCTTTCCATTAGGTTTTACGATTTCATGTGTTAGATATATTTTTGCTAAGATCTTCAGCTTTGTTGATTATCAAATTATTTCATAGTTAATATTTATCTATTTTTTATTAGAGAGAAATGCTTTATTTACAACAATGCTGCCCAAATACCTTTGGTTGCTAGATGCACAGCATACTAAATCAATCTATAGCTAGACATTCAATAATATTATACATAATATTCATAATCTTTTTTCCTTTCATTCTAGCTCTAAACACATTATAATTATCACTAAATTACCCATATTATATCTGTTCCTTTCCTTTTTTTTCTCTCTTTGTTTCTACTGACCTATTACTCTCTAATCCATCCCTAATTTCTCTTTTCCGGTGACTCTGAACCATTTCATAATTTAAAATAACGCTTTCTCTTTTTTTTTTCTTTTTTATACATGCAAAACAAAAAAAAACAAACAAACAATTCGAAAAATATTCAAATGTTAAAATTTTAGGAACGCACACGTAAGCATCTATATATAAAACAGTACAGTAAATAATAACTAAATAAGAAAATACTAATAAAAACAATGTAATAAATACATATTTAAACAAAAAATAAATAAACAATAAATATAATAAATAAAAATAAGAGTAAGAGATAGTTAATTATTTCAAACAAATAATATCAAAAGATACTTTAGAGGAAGAAATTTAGAAAATGCCGCATTTAAGTTCTATCAGATTATTTCAATGAGGATAAGACCTAATAGATATTAAAGTTAATTTAAGTATACATTGATATAACGAGTTTGATCAAATTCGTTGCAGTCATTTTTGAGAAAATCGTAAAAATTAGTAAAATCGATGATATAAAGTGGCACTTCTGTTAAGTCAATTTTGGCAAAAAAGTTGATGTAGCATCACAGTTTTATAACTACCTTAAATACGCAATTTCATTTTCGTTCAAAGTTTTATTTTGAGCTAGACTTAACACACACACACTCACACAAAGACCATTTTGCGAGACTTGGTTATTTTTAATTTTAATTTTAATTTTTCACGATTGCAATATTTTTCTTTGATATATATTTCATATATAGGTAAGTGAAAGTAAAAAAAAAATTCTAATTATTTGTATCAATATTTTTGTAACATTTCATACAATCAATAAACCGCAAATTCTGTACAGTAGGTACTGTATTTACTATGAGGATTGTAGGCAAATAACAGTTTTCAATAAACTGGAGCAATACCTAAATTATAAATTTAATATTAATAAATGGAGACTGATAGCTGAGGTCCGGTTATCGGTTAGCCACAAACAGAGGTTCATCCTTACCTCATGCCTTTACAGATTTGAACCTCAGTGCCCATAACTATTGTGCAATTCAGCTGAAAATAACAACTCATTGCAATTTTTTTTTATATCATGCCCAATATTTAAAAAAAGTAGAGACACTTATTTAAAATTTTATATCAACGATAAATTGACTGAACAAATAAAACGATACATCAACATAACAAACTGAACAATATTTATTATTTTGCAATGGAAGCATCCAGATTACGATTTTACGTTTCAGATTAAATACGGATTAAGTTCGTACGTGTGTGCTGATATAATGTATAATAAATGTATACATTTATTATACTTATACTAAAATTACTTATACATAAATATATAAATAATAAAAAAATAATAATGTAAAATGTAATATATAGGGAGCGGAGTAGCCCAGTGGTAAGGCACTAAGATACAATGCTCCCGGTCCCGGGTTCGAGACCGGCTATGGCAGATAATTATTTATTCTGTTATCAGCCGTGGATCGACCCTGTGGGATCGGGAGACCCTCCTGGGGACCACCCAGACTCTATAAAATGGGTACCCTTAATTGGGGTAAAAACCTGGCAGTCTCGGCCAAATCACCTCCTTGCACAACCGTTGGCCTAGAGACAGTACGGTCCTTAACAAGTACTGAACCCAAGACCCTTCATGGGTTATAGTGGTACAGGCTTTTTTTTTTTTAAATGCAATATATAACATAAATATAAATAAATAATATAAATAATAAATAAAAATAATAAATATATATAAATATTATACTACTTATACATAAATAATATTTATATTTATCTTATATATATATATATATATATATATATATATATATATATATATATATATATATATATATATATAGTGTATACGCTTAGACTTATTAGAGGATTATTATAAAATCAAATGTTTCAATAATTTTTCATTATTGTCATAATTTTCTTTTGTATACAAAAAGTATTTTTTTTCTTCTTATATGTCTTACGTTCAACAGAAAATGTATATACTTTACAATTAATGCTTTATTATGGATTATTATTATATTAGTATTTATTTATTTAAAATACAGTATACCCAACTGGATTATTAAAATATAAATATGAAAAATTGGAAAAGTTAAAAAGCAATAATCTATCTACTGACATCCACCGATACATAAATTCCATCTACAACCCCATGTATAGAACGATCTTTAGCTTCAAATATTTTTAGCTCAGAGACCTATTTGGCGTATAGAGCCAACATAAAAAAAACTAAGATCAGTTATTCAGTTAAGAGTTTCAAATCCGGGATTGATTAAACTTCATATAAAAAACAAAATTTTCTACTTCAAACCCCAGGAAACATGCACTTTCTGTAACCAATTCATTTCTAACACCATGTTCCAATCCTTCTCTAATGTGAAAAGTTAACAGAATACAAGGTA
The DNA here is from genome assembly GCA_948150685.1 of Rhaphigaster nebulosa. NCBI lineage: Eukaryota > Metazoa > Arthropoda > Insecta > Hemiptera > Pentatomidae > Rhaphigaster > Rhaphigaster nebulosa. The sequence goes on along the minus strand of OX411311.1, from coordinate 125,439,797 downwards.
TTAACGAGTATTTCTCTATGCACACAGTGATGTTCATAAAATACAGGACATACTTCAAATCGGCAGCATAGAAAAACTAAATAAGATTTAGTGGTTTATAATTTCAAAGTGCAATATCCTGGATTCCATAAACTGTAAAGGCCCACATACCAATTAAATGTTATAATTAAGGATAATTATTAGCCCGTTCATTTAATTTTTTTTTTACTTCCTTGTAGGAAGTAAAGGAAGTATTGTAATAGCGAAAATTTTCGGTTTTCAGGTTTCAACGGAAATATCCTTTTTGACCATCCCTGAGTCCATTTTAACTAGTTTCGTCGTGGCGTCTGTACATAGGTTCGCACGTGCGTATCTCGCATAACTCAAAAATGATTAGTCGTAGAAAGTCAAAATTTTGTATTTAGAATTGGTAAAAAATCTAGTTGTGAACCTTCCATTTTGGTCAGTACATGATTACCGGAAGTGGTACTTTACTTGAAGGTCATAATTGATTTTCATGAAACATTATATTAAAATATAATGTAAAACATCTCAAATTTGGTAAATAGGACTTTCATATCAATATGAATGTATTTACTAGATTTTGGTTAGAATTGGTGAGCTGAAAAGGGTACTTTACTTGAAGGTCATATAAAATAAAATTATACTTAAATTAGGTACAGAAATCATATGTTTCGGTAATAAAGTTTACAAACTCAATTTGGTTTCCAAACCAATTTAACATTTTTATTACTTGTTTAAGTGTTAAAATTGAATGTAAAATACTGGTTTTCCTCCCCATTTGTGAGATCAACAAGTCTGCAGCAGGAGAATAAGATATAAGTTAAGTGGTTTTTTTCGCTTAAAATGTCGAAACTGTCGATTTCCAATGTTTTATTTAGTGATATTGACAGTTTTAATGTTGTCACGGAATATGAAAAAATCTCTTGGAAACTAGTTACCTAATGAAAGAAAACGACATATAATACCGGAATGAGACCTCCAGAAACAAGTAACCAAATTAAGGATCACATTTTGAGCCACCGATTTATAATTTAAAAGACGTACAAGGAAGTCGTGTGTTGTCCACATCAGATACTCTTTTACCATGGTTTCATTTATTATTTATTTATTTATTAACTAAATTATAAAATGTGAAAGTATTAAAATTTTGCAGTTATTCTTTTTCTAATGAGTCGAGTAAATGGACAGTAATGATAAAAAGACTCAAGCAGATGAAATATAGGTATTTATACATGTCTGATTTCTACAATATTGTGAATCGTAAACAAATAAATTCTATCTATCTATTAATTTAAACTAATCAATACTAACAATGACTGGCTCAGACTCCATTGGCTATAATTATAATACAGAATTGAAGCTAATAAAAACAGTTCTATTTAATGACCTACAATTTTTATGATTATAGCACTGCCTAAACTGTATGAAAAACTGTTGCAGTCAATCGTTCCACTACATTAATTTTCTATACACAGTAGGTTGGAATGATTAGATTTTGGAGTGGTAAGTGTAAGGAGTAAGGACCAATAGAATACCAGACGCTTCCAAAAGTCCATTACTGCGTTTCTTCCTCTTGATTGTCAGTGGACCTTTTAATGCTTCTTCCTCCTTAGTTATAATACAATTTGTTATTACAATACTTATTGTTTTATGACCCTATAGAATAAATTACCAACCGTATAAAAATAATAAGAATTGATAAGGGCCATAAAAACCACCTTGACTAATATTGAAATAATAAAAACATTCGTATTCAACTGTTGAAGAGAGGTGTAAACGTCGCGAAATAATTCAGTTTTCGGGAATAAAGCCTGTCATAAAATTTCTGTAGAGTAAGAGGTGGGGAGGGAGGGGGAGGAAGGGGGTTCGAGGATTGCCATGTACGAGAGGGTGGGCACAGGTAATGGATTCATTTCAATTGGACTGAGCGCAGTAAACTGGGTACGTGGCTGGAGAACGCCCGGCATCCGAGGAACGCGGCGCGTCAATTTTCATTTGGCCTCGGAGCGGCACTAAACTAGACAAAGGCCTTCATTATTCCGCACTAATTAATTTATACTTTTTACTGCTTTTTTATTGCCGCTATATCTCGCTCGGAGTTTTGGCGAAGCACTCGCCCCCGGGCCTTGAAACTTCTTCAACATTATTAACCACTCCGAGGGCAAAAATAGAATTTCGAAACTGTCGCAAACAGAATTATTGCCTTCGTTCGAGACTGCTCGGTCAGTTAAATCGGTTACCGCATGCTGCACAACCTTTATAGCGAAATAACGAAGTTGTCCACTTCTGTTGCATGATCGTTGGGATACATTGTGTAAAAAAAAAAAATAAATAAAAAAAAAATTGAATACCGCTTCCACACATGCACACACACACATATATTGTGTAACTGATACGCGAAAAAAAAAATTTTTTTGGTATGTAATATTAGTTAGAAAAATTGTAAACCTGAAATTAAAATTCAGGCATTTTATTTCTCTTAATCCTCACTATTTTGGATTATTAGTCTTCTTGAGTTAATTTCAGAAATATCTGGAGTGTCCATTCACACGATTTTGCTTATAGCATACAGCCTAAGATGCCAAGAGAGGATAAAGAGGAAATTTTTGGAGAGCACAATGTGAAAAGGATAAATGAAAGAGTGGAAGTGGAAGAATGGTCCAAGGAAAAACATTTTTTATTCGATAATTCGAATCTACCTATTTTGAAACGTAAAACCTCAAAATTGAAATCGAGGTATAAGCGGTAAACAATATAATATTATCAAGAAAGTTTATTTAACACACACATTTGGTGAAGCTTTATAATAGTTTATAATGACTATGTTCAAGTAATAGTTAATACTTAATAAGTAATTAGCTTGCTCTACTGGAAAGTACCCCCTCAGTTTAACATTTAAGCAATAAGACTCAGCTATACCACTTTCTGTTTGAAGTATTCTATCATTCATGGAAACATAAAAACAATATTTCATTTACAAAACGTTTTCACAGTTATTAATACGTTTTTGTTAACAGTCTCAACTGGCTTTAAAAGGTATAAAGTTGCCATGACAACGACACTTACGCAAGATGGCATGAGGCCCGTGCGGACTTATATCGTGCATTATCTCGGAAACGGTAGGTTTTTAAGCTTTAAAACGCTGGACCAATACGCTCCATAGGAGCGTATATGGTCTTGATGCCCGCGTCAAAATCTTTAAAACCCAACTTATTCCGTCTCGATCCGCCGACTCTCAGTCGTCAAATCTTTGAAACCTTCCAGTTTTTTCATCACTTTTATTTAAGCCCTTGTAAGATTTTAAGAAACAAAATCAGGATTCGTCACTTCTCCGTGAAATTCTCTTTCTTTTGATACCTCACTCGTCAAAATCCATCGCTCCTGAGAGCCGGAAAAGGGATCTATACTACCGTAATAATATATAGTAGTGATATATATATATATATATATATATATATATATATATATATCCCTCAGATCTAGTGCATCTCGTTCATTACCGTCTAGTTAGTCATAGTTGTAGCTTCCTATAGTTGTAACGCTATTTCAGTATTGTAAGTTTTCCTTAAATAAAGTTTTTAAAAAGTGATTTAGTGTGTCCAGTTATTTAATTAAGGATAAATGTAAATCAATAAATATTTTAAACATCAGCTTCTGTTATAAAAAATAAAATAAAAGGCCAAAATACAAAAATATTTCTTGTTTTAATTCGCTAGCCCGTAGTTGACGAAGTTTTCACCACACAAACTATCATGTATTTTCTCGGGCTATGGAATTATCAGTCCTGTAATTAATATAAGTGATATTTTACTGATATTTATTAATGATTGCATAATTATTTATTCTTTAAAAGAAGATGTAATTTCATTTTTTAGGTTATAAGTTTGAAATTATATTCTGTGTATGTCCAGGCGAAACTTCGGCATAATTATTGTTTTAATCAAAAGTTTACATCCCATGGATGGCCCGGATAAATTTTATCAGAATCCAAGGAAACTCAGTTTTTATATACACATGTTCTCTCATCACTTCGTCATTCTGGAATCATTTTTCATGATTTTTTTTTTTTATTCAAAAGAGTACACATTACATTTGGCCATTCCATGTTCCATATGCATTTGACCATGATCCGATGACAACTTTTAAAGATAGAGTATTTTTTAGTTTTTTAAGTATTTTCAATTTATATTTTATTACATATGATCATGAACTTACACTATAGTATTTAATAGCAACAAAAACTCGATTTTACCAAAAACTTCTCAATGTACACAACATTCTCTATTCGTCTCTGTCCTTAGCAAATCTTCTCCAGCGGTGTACACCTGAAGCCTTCAAGTCTACCTCGACATCATCCAGCCAGCGCAGTCGAGGCCTACCACGCTTTGAAGGCATCACTCACGATTCATCATTACATCATTACAATATCATCACGATCATTACACTAGCTTAGTCTACAGGTGCATTTTAATGATAAAAACTTAAAACAGCTTAATAGTTGAACCGAACGAGTTGTGTTCCACCCTTTGTGGCTGGGCACCGACCGTTGGCGTATGCATGATGGCATAGAAGGATCAAAAATCTTAATCAAAAAAATCTTAATCAATAAAAAATCTTAATCAGGTATAGATAAATTATTTGCCACTTCTATAATTTTTTTTTTTTATTGCAAACTAGTTTCGAATGTTATACATTCATTCTCAGTTCTAAAAACACACAAAACGTTCAAAAATAAGCAATTCAAAATATAGTTTGGTATTATTATACATACTAAATGAATTTAATTAAGACAAGAAATCAAATACATGTTGGTACTCACCAAGGCTTAAATGGATTATATCAAACAGAAAAGTTTGTACTGATTTCTTCTAGCATTGTACTAACAACGAACGAAAGGTAGGTAGAATGTTTTTAGATAAACGGTTTAAGGCTCGGTGTTTTTCCAGTAATGCCGGTGAGTAATTGTCTTTTCTGTTATAGATGGGAACAAATTTAAGATTGGACTATTGGACATATTTATTTGGTCATTTAAACAAAAATCTGGATTGGATTTGAAGGATCTTATTATTTCAACTGCTTCATATATATTTAATTTGAGACTGTTTTCAACGTGATGTATTAATTTAACTCCTGAGTCTTTCATGAATTTATGATTATTTTCATTTAAATGAATTGCAAAGTTGGAATTCTCTGTCTTATTATTGTATGCACGTATATGTTCCTTTAATCTCTGATTTAGCGATCTTCCAGTTTTTCCCGTGTATTTGGCTGCATTCAATTTTAAAATTTTCTGTATTGTTTATTAGAGATAAATGTTTAATTTACAGCAATGCTGCCCAAAAACCTTGGGTTGCTACATGCACAGCATACTAAATCAATCTATAGCTAGACATACAATAATATTATGCATAATATTCATAACATTTTTTTTCCTTTCATTGCAGTTCTAAACCCATTATAATTATCACTACATTGCCCATATTATATCTGTTCCTTTTCTTTTTCTTTTCTCTTTGTTTCTCTAGACCTATTCTCTCTAATCAATCTCTTATTTCTCTTTTCCGGTAACTCTGAACCATTTACTAACTTAAAATAACTCTTTGTCTTTGATGAATTTATGATTATTTTCATTTAAATGAATTGCAAAGTTGGAATTATCTGTCTTATTATTATATGCACGTATATGTTCCTTTAATCTCTGATTTAGAGATCTTCCAGTTTTTCCCGTGTATTTGGCTGCACAATCATTACAATTTAGTTCGTATTCGTATAGAACTGAAGATGAATGTATAACATTCGAAACTAGTTTTCAATAAAACAAAATTATAGATGCGGCAAATAATTTATCAATCCCTAATTAGATTGATCCTTCTATACCATCATGCGGATGTCAACTGTATTCAAACTAGTTTATTAATCCCTAATCAAAAAAATATTAACTTATTTTACTGATCAGGTAGATTTGGAATAGTTACTAATTTTACTTAATAATTTACTTTTCTAAGAAAAATTATTTTTACCTCTTTAGTGGTTCTTGTATACAATTTTGAAGTCGGTTTTTTTTTTTTTTACTTGCGTTTGTTATTTACTGTGTATATGTGAACTTATTAGAAATGAAAATGTTTTATTATTATTATTAATGACTCTTAGATTTAAAAGTTAATATGTATACAAAGTTATGACTTTATTAGACTATTCATTACGAAAGAGGAGCCAAGTGCGGGAATTAAGCCAATGTGTGCCGCTTGTTCGTAAGAAATGGTTGGATTTAATTGCCTCATTTCATATCGAGGCAGACCCGAAGCAATCGAAGCAAAAACAAGGATCAGGATATATTTGTTTAATAAAGGAACGCATAGGGAACGCGGGCATTAATTCGGGGACCGTCTGGTCAAAAAAAAAGAAGCCGCTGCATCGGAAAGCGGCGAACGTATCTTGCGACTTCTCCGAATGTTATTGCTCTCGGCGAAATTAAAACGGCATAGAACAGACGATCCCAGCGCCGCTTCTTCCGATTCCAATAATCCTTTACCATTTTTCACGTGGATATTAAAAAATCCCGGTACAAATTCGAGGCATTAGAGAGCGCTGGGGTTGAGCTATTTTTCATAACTGTGGGGGGAGGGAGGGCTAATGATGACGACATGGATATTAAAGGTCACACGTGGTGGTGACGTCAGGAAATTACCCCGCCATCAAACACTGTCACCATCGACACAGGACTTCGGCCCGTCGAATTAGAATTAATTGTCCCTAGAGCCGGGAGGGTGCGCTAGTGGTCTCTTGTAAATAGCTCCGATACAACAGGCCTTGGATTAATCGCTTACTATTAACGCAAAGGAGGACATTTTTCAAACGACTGGAATCCATTTGTAAAATAGAGGGAGGAATTCCCAACAACGAGGAGAAATGTTCTGTTTCTCCATTTTATATTCTTCATTAATAACAAGGCTTCTACCAAATCGTCAGAAGTTTTTATCACTTAAAAATCTGAAACTGATATTTGATATCTAATTTACACATTTCTCAGGGTCCTCTGGTTTAATCCTTTGACTCTGATATTGAAATTGATGAGATACGCCAAAAGTATCTTCGATTTAATCTTCTAGTTCAGTGGTTCTCAACCTGAGAGGCGCGCCCTCTAGGGGGGTGCGATAAAACTAAAAGGGGAAGGTGCAATTATATCGAGAAAATATAAATCGACAAATAATAAAAAAATAATTTATTTTACAGAAAACATTCTGACAAAATAAAAAATAAAATACACTGATATGATACACTATATATATATATATATATATATATATATATATATATATATATATATATATATATATGTATATAAATAGGCATTGCACAATGTATCTAATAATTAACTTAAAAACTTGATTAATACTTATTAGTACTCCATTGAGTTCACATTCTAGAATATTCGAGAGAAATCTATTCATTAATATTTTGAATATTGAATTGATAGACGATATATTTGAAAATTATAGTCGATATATGCATTATGCGATTATGTAAACTAAATTAAATAGAAACTAATGTTATGATTACGGGACGATTTCAGTGAAAATTATTGTTCGATGAAAATTGTGATTGAAAATTGGGTCGCAAATATTAAAATATTGAAAAACACTGTTCTAGTTGTTTTATTAATTTTCGGTGCCATGTTGTTAGATCAGTAAATATAAATATTGATCGGGTTATCGCAGCATACTTCTAAAAATAAACATGAATACGATTATGAGGGTGCACATATTTTACATAAGGAAAATATTATTAATAAACGAAGAATAATAGAGTCCATCTTCATTAACAAAAACCTAAAAAGATCCGTCAATCAACAAACGATTCAATAGATAAAATTAATATATATAAAATAATTAATTAATAAAACTAATAAACAATAATCTCGAAATACCCCCTCCAGTCTGTATTTCATAATATAAACCAACACCTAAAGTCGGATAGTCATGCTTCAATAATCACACCATACGGATATAATGTCTCTATAAGGGTAATTATATAACATGAAAATCTTTAATAAATATTACAGAAATAAATTTAAATAGATTAATTGTGAGTTGTGATATATCACTATAGGAAAAGTAAAACAAAAATGGAAGAAATTAATACAATATTGACTTTTATTTTTCATATAATAATAATATGAAGTACGTTTTATATGGTAGGTACTGTTTAAATGTAGTAATTATTTAATAATTATATAAGAAAATATATTGCCTTACAAGATAAATGCAAATTAAAATCGACTAAACAAATTTGTCCTTTTAGACTTGAGAATGGCCCAAGTTGGCCGAAACGTCGAAATGGTGTAAAATAAAATAAAATTTTGGTAAATAATTGGTAAAAGTAATTAATATATTTAATTCGATTTACTGTCGGGATATCCAGAGATACTCCCACAATATTACGCCGAGTTGTGTCGTGAGATCTGATGTTATTTTATTTATTTGTGGTGTTATGTTTTATTATCTCTGATGATGTTTATTTCCATTTATACATGTATATGTGTGTATGTATGTGTATGTATGTGTGTATATGAGTGTGTGTGTGTGTGTGTGTGTGTGTGTGTGTGTGTGTGTGTGTGTGTGTATGTATATATATATATATATATATATATATATATATATATATATATATATATATATATATATATATATAATTTTTTTTTTATTTTTTATTTATTTATTTATTATTTTTTTTTTTTTTCCATCTGCCAATTGTATTGGCAGTGCGGTGCGTTATGAACTGATATCGGTTAATCTTGGATAGCCGACATAGTTTAGAGTAGGCAGACATCACCCTGTCGTGGATTGCCTTTATAAATAATAATAATAATATCTCTGATGATGGCTGATTTGGCGAACCTCTGATTGATTAGTTGACTGTTCGTTTGAGACTAAAGGAATCTTATATTTAAATCCTGATGTCCAAGGAAATGAGTGAAAAGATATAATAATTAATATTAGACGTGGAGAGAAATTTCGTAATTTTTTATTTTATTAATATTTTCCACACTGTTTAGCGCCCTCTTAAAGTAAGACACAGGCATAGCATATGCTAAACCTTTTGGTAGAAACACGTTTTTCATCTTTCAGTAGGAACATCTTCCTGACTGGTCAAATTCACCAATAACTCGTGGGACTCAATAACTGATTTGGTTTTTCTAGGATATTTTATTTCAAAAAGAAAATCAGAAGTTTAACTTAAATATATACTTAAAAATTGTTTTTCACACTAAACTCACATCTATTCAACACGCACAAAATACTTTTAAAAGCATAGCTACAATGTCAAGTACCCACTATTTTTGATATTTTGCTATTAATGGTCCGATTTTGATATCTCTTTTTAGTCGTATTTTCTCCGAAAAAAATAGACTATTGCAGTGGGTCCAAAGTTGGCGGTGAGCCTCGGGACTGCGTTTTCTATCCGTTTCATAACCTCTGGAGCATGATTATGGAAGTTTTGGAGATGTCTGATATATATATATATATATATATATATATATATATATATATATATATATATATATATATATATATATATATATATATATACACATTTTTTCCCCACTACATTTGAGCACCTCCAGCGGCCCCCTTTGGGTCAAATGAACTGGCATTCGGTATGTAGGACTTTCTTCTAGGCAGAACGATTCCGCTAAAGAATAGGTAAATTCCAGCCATATTTTCGGTGTGTTTACCTGAAATTTCGGCAGTTGACATCCGCATGATGGTATAGGAGGATCAATCTAATTAGAGATTGATAAATTATTTGCTACTTCTATAAATTTGTTTTATTGAAAACTAGTTTCGAATGTTATACATTCATCCTCAGTTCTAAAAATACAAACAATTCCAAAATAAAACTAAACTTTGTATTGCTTATTTTTGAATTTTTTATGTGTTTTTAGAACTGAGGATGAATTTATAACATTCGAAACTAGTTTTGAATAAAACAAATTTATAGAAGTGGCAAATAATTTATCAATCCCTAATAAAATTTTTGCGTTTAAAAATTTTGCGCATCTATACAGCTCCACCATATTAGTTTATATGGCTGAAAATTTGAATTGAAATTAAATTACCTATAAAACAAAAGAAGTTTCATCGAAATCGGACCAGTATTAGCAAAAATATGGATATTTCAACTGTTTCAATGCCTTTTTAGTCGTATTTTCCCCGAAAAAACATACTATTGCAGTAGATTACTCCAGCGGCCCCTTTGTGTCTAATGAGCTGAAATTCTGTATGAAGGGTTTTCTGTATCGAAGGTCAGCGGAGAGGCAGAACAATATAATAAAAGTATGGGTAAATTTCGGTATGTTAGGGAACTGTCTTTTGTGGGCCTCAACTTTTTCCTTACTCCCCCGTTTTTATAATATTTCAGTGGGTCGAAGGTCAGCGGTGAGCGGCGGGACTGCGATTTCTATCCGTTTCATAACCCCTAGAGCACGATTATGGAAAATTTGGAGATGTCTGACATATATTTATATATATATTTTTTCCCCGCTACATTTGAGCACCTCCAGCGGTCCCCTTTGGGTCAAATGAGCTGAAATTCGGTATGTAGGGCTTTCTTCAAGGCAGAACGATACCATTAAAGAATGGGTAAATCCCAGTCAAAATTTCGGTATGTTTACCTGAAATTTCGGCGTTTTTTAAGTTTTGCGCATCGCTACAGCTCCACCATATTAGTTTATAGGGCTGAAAATTTGTATGTGAATTGAGTTGGTGTCGGGGAAGTATCCTTTGGGTGTCTCGACTTGGTACCCCCCCCCCCAACCCCTCTGAGTTTTCCGATTTTTTAAAACATTTGCGCACCTTTAAAGCCCCTCCAAGTTGAGTTAGGGAGCTCTAAACCTGTTGCATTCGAAAGGAAATTAAATTAACTATAAAACAAAAGAAGTTTCATCGAAATCGGACGGCTATTAGCAAAGATATGGCTATTTCAACTGTTTCAATGCCTTATTAGTCGTTTTTTCCTCGAAAAAAAGTGTCATTTTCGGTAAATTGTCATTTCATATGTAAATCTCGGTATGTTAGGGTATGTCTTTCATGGGAAAATACGACTTTAGTGACGGAGTTCTACTGCTCACTGATTTTTTTTTGTTTTGTAGACAATTAAAGTGCCTTTATTCGCAAATAAAATTTTATTTCCGTTACTTGTTTCCTGATGTTTCTCGAGAATATACTTAAAAACCTTAAAGGAGAAAAATTTAGGTAAGTTTCATCAAAATCGGTGGAGTTTTTTTAACGTTACATTCTTTAAAAAACAAAAAAGTTTATTTCGGGTAGTAAAAAAAAACAATACAACCGATCGACCCGTTCAATAGATAAAGGTGGCACATAGCTTTTTGCACATAGGTTATTCTGAAAGGTGAAAAACTTTTGAAAACCGGTTACCTAAAATTTGATTTGATTCAATTCCAGAAACAATATTTGTTTGTGGTTTAGTCAGAACTTAATTTGATATTAAAATGATACTGTTTACAAAATTTGCCAAAATGTGCCATATATATATATATATATATATATATATATATATATATATATATATATATATATATATATATATATATATATATATATATATACATATATTGTCCTGTAAGTAAATTATTAACGACGCTGAAAAAGTATATATATATATTTTTTTTCTTCAGTTTTCTATAAATGTTTGAAAAAAAAATAATAGTGAAGATCAGGAAAAATTCTGGAGTTTGAAAATTGTCTCTCCAGCCGCTGGAACAATATCAGCTACCCTCTTGCCCAACAGTAGATTAAACTAACTAGCTATATCTGACTGGAGGGACTCCCAGAAGGCTCATGAAGAATCCTCAGTTATCAGATGGCGTTGAACCTACCCCAGGAGTCAGTTATTAGTCGCAGGACTTTACTCCTTTATCGCGGGCCCTCTGGGTCTTCGGTATCTCTCCTCTGCAGGATCTGCCTTTTATTTCCTGCGGTTGTTAGTAGTATAGAGGTCCTGATACGGACGCCTCGGGGCACTGATTCAAGCTATATATGTGTAGTATTCCACTAATTCTTCTACTTCATCAACCTTAGAGATGTATAGAGTTCGGTCAGATAAATATATATATATATATATATATATATATATATATATATATATATATATATATATATATATATATATATATATATATCGAGATTTCTTCTTTCCTTTAATTGCTCTTTCCTTAAATTTCCTTCTGCCAAACCACAGAGCGTGAAGAACGCCAACGATAGCTTTAACCAACTATATTATAGTCTATAATTATTATAAACAGTTATTCATATTGAGATGCGATAGAAAAATACCTTTTTTTTTTTTTTTTTTTAGTAAAATTTATGGTCTTTTTTTGTACTATGGATAAAATATTTATTTTTTTCGGATCTTATACAGAAAGCGGACGTATTCGATCTCTTCAATATAGAGGTATTTTTTTTTTTCAATTATGTGAACATTTAATTATTTTTTCTCCGAAGAGCTTTATTGGATGAAAAATGGTTATATCTTCAATTATTTGGTTTCATATTTACTCATGAAATATAAATTCGCCCGATTTGTGTAAAAGACCCTTTTTTTCTTAAAGATAAACTTTTTTTTATAACTTATATAATAAAATCCTTCTTTTTATAACCTATATTCCTATGTTTTGTTCATTATCAAAAATTATTAAAATTTTTAACATTCCTGAAAGCTATAGCAATTAATTTGAATGAAATTTGACAATTTAAAAAATAACGTAAATATTTAACAATCACTGACAAACTGTTAATAATAAAAATTAATTCTTATTATTTTCTAATTTATTTAAGGAAGTATCAAGAAGAAAAGCTACTTAGCAGTAAATCCAAGAAAAAAATAATTATTAAATAGATTATTAACTGCATGGACAAGTTTATTTTAAAATTTTAATTTTCAATTTATCAACAATTAGCATCGGTGACATTCCATACATTTTTATTCTTTTCTTACATGTGTTTTATTTATCCAACTGTATCCACGTTTCGGGGTCGTTTCCCCATCTTCAAGATTACTTTCTACAAATTTAAAAAAATAAAAATCATATTGTATCAACATTATTAATGACATTTTTAACATAACAACATACGATTCTCCACATTACATTAATAATTATTTTATCTTTTAGTCTGCTTGATTATGTATACTGGAATACTATATATGTTCAAGAGTTACCAAAGAGTAATTAGCTCATATTTGTTAGAACAGCTATGAACTGATCTTAATTACTCTTTGGTGACTCTTGGACAGATACAGTATTCCTGTATACATAATCATGCCGACTAAAAAGTAAAATAATTATTAAAGTAATGTGAACTATCGTATGTTATGTTAAAAATGTGATTATTAATGTTGATACAATATGATTTTTATTTTGTTATATTTGTAGAAAGTAATCCTGAAGATGGAGAAACAACCCCGAAACGTGGATACAGTTGGATAAATAAAACACATGTATGAAAAGAAGAATAAAAATGTATGGAATGTCACCGATGCTAATTGTTGATAAATTAAAAATTACATGAAAATTAAAATTTTAAAATTAACTTGTCCCTGTTAATCATTTATTTAATAATTATTTTTTTCTTGGATGTATTGTTAAGAAGCTTTTGTTCCTGATACTTCCTTAAATAAATTAGAAAACAATAAGAATTTTCATTATTAACAGTTTGTTAGAGATAGTTAAATATTTACGTTATTTTTTTTAAATTATCAAATTTCAATCAAATTAATTGCTGTAGTTTTCCGAAATGTTTATAAATCCGGTTAATATTGTTAATATGTTATATCTGTCTAGCTAATATGTCTATAAAGATGGGGAAACAACCCCGAAACGTGGATACAGTTGGATAAATAAAATACATATAAGAAAAGAAGAATAAATAATTGATAAATAATTATTAGACTTCATAAGTGCTTTAATAGAAAAATAATTAATTTTAAATCTGACAAACCCCCATAATCCGACACTTGGTTGGGAATATATGTGTCGGATTATAGAGACTTGACTGTATCATAACTACATATTTATTTAATCACCCTTCCCTTCATTTCGGCAAAAATTAACATATTAAGCTGATTAGATAGGTATCTTATTTAGATTTTCAAAGGTAGTGAATTGTTTGCAATCATTACGGGTGCCTGGGGGTTAATCCTGATTGTTTTATCTTTTAGACCATTGCCTCTAGAGCACCCCTTAATCGGAGGTGGACGAAGACGCAATCAGGAGCCATTAGTGATGGTCCCGGCTATCCTGAGTATCCTGCCTTAACAAACCTCCTCTCCTGGTCCTGGAGACGTGTCCTGGGAGCTAAGGCCGAGTAGAAGTCCCGCCGGACTCGATTCATCAACTGATTGTGATGCATGCTCTGGGACTGCATCATCTGTATTCCCTCGCGGGTCGCTTTTAAATTAACTCTCTCGAAATGGAGGAGGGATCCAAGCAACTTTCCCAATTATTATTTAAAACTGGACCGCCACATCAGTCCGTAGACCACTGGTGGATGGACTCTTAGTATTCAACTCCCTTGACGGATTTCCATTTTTTTTTCCTCTCTATAATTTCTTGTTATCTCCTCTAACAAAGTTTGATTGGAGGGAGTTATATCAAGTGGCAATATGACAAGAACCCTTTGGAATATTGGGCTTCCTATCAACTGGTAGTAATAGCGTGCCAGAGGTTCTTGTAACCCGGGGCAGTTCCCTTGATATGGCGTTGCCTTATATCCTATGCATAAATAATATTAATATACACTCCTAAACTAAATAAATAAAAATAATATTTTGTTTTCTCACTAACGAATGTTAGGAAGCTTAGGAAATGAAAAAAAATCTTAGAATTGAAAATTTTCTCTCGCATTTTACGTTTTAGACATAAAGTAACTAAACAGTTATTGAACTTTTTTTTAAAGTTTCAGTTTAACTGTTTTACAAGAACTTTTACAATTAAAGTATTAACATAAAAGTTCTGCACATAAGAACCTTATAACAAAATTGTGGATTGATAAGTTATTTGCCACTTCTAAAAAATTTGTTTTATTGAAAACTAGTTTCGAATGTTATACATTCATCCTCAGTTCTAAAAAGACACAAAAAATTCAAAATATAGTTTGGAATATTTGAATTGCTTATTTACGAATTAAATTGTAATGATTGTGCAA
The DNA here is from genome assembly GCA_948150685.1 of Rhaphigaster nebulosa. NCBI lineage: Eukaryota > Metazoa > Arthropoda > Insecta > Hemiptera > Pentatomidae > Rhaphigaster > Rhaphigaster nebulosa. The sequence continues at coordinate 125,424,570 of OX411311.1, read as the reverse complement.
CCAAATACACGGGAAAAACTGGAAGATGGCTAAATCAAAGATTAAAGGAACGTATCCGCGCATATGATAAGACAGATAATTCCAACTTTACAATTCATTTAAATTAAAAAAACAAAACATAAATTCATCAAAGACTCAGGAGTTAAATTAATACATCACGTTGAAAACAGCCTCAAATTAAATATATATGAAGCACTTGAAATAATAAAATCCTTCTAATCCAATCCAGATTTTAAGGATAATCCGCTTTTTTGGAAAGGGTCTATTTTGTCTTTAGGAAAAGAGAAATATGAGGATAGGTTTTTTTCTATTTTAAATGCTGTATCGATGTATAACATTCGGATGTATAACATTCGAAACTAGTTTTGAATAAAACAAATTTATAGAAGTGGCAAATAATTTATCAATCCCTAATTAGATTGATCCTTCTATACCATCATGCGGATGTCAACTGATTATAATAAAATGTTCTTTAAGAACTTATAGCGTTAAAAGTTTTTGATAAAAGTTCTGTTAATATATGTTCTTCCCAAAACTGTTTTTTATAAATGTTCTGTTATTAGAAGTCCCTACCAGTTTATGCAGTTTAAATCGCGTAGGCAATAGTAACCGATATAAATCACACACTTCCATCCCAGACTTCACTTAAATAGTTGCACAGTTATTTATTTGCCATTTTTGAATGTTATAATTAGTTTATAAAATTATATTTGATGATATTACTTATAAATCAGTTTTTCGTTAGTCCTGTAAAATCACATTTGGAACATAAGTTTCACGACGATTAGTAATTTAAATAACATTTAAATTTTTTTTCTACTATTAAACTTTCTACGGCTAACCGTTTTTGAGTTATGCGAGATACGAACGTACGAACGTACGTACAGACGCCACGACGAAACTAGTCAAAATGGATTCAGGGATGGTCAAAATGGATATTTCCGTTTAAATCTGAAAACCGAAAATTTTCGCGATTACAATACTTCCTTTACTTCGTACAAGGAAGTAAAAACATTATTGACTCCATGGCAACTGAACAATACTTTTATCGTCTTCTCTGTTGTTACTTTGAAGAGCGTATATTTTTTAAACTGTAACAGATACTAACAAAATTAATAGGAGCATTCTTGTAGGAAATTGAATACTCTTCAATTTTTTAATATAATGTTTTAAGCTGCGATCAACCGTTTTCGAGATATAAACGTAAACCGAAAATCATGACCCTCTTTCTCTTTTTGCCTCGTCTCCTGAACCCTGGTGCTTTTAGTATATTTACCTAATAGATCCCACGTTTAAGAAATAGTTCAAACATATCTCTCAAGTCAATTCAGGTCGTATCTCCATTTTCATCTACATCCCCTCCCCTTTTGTGCATTCATTGACTGGAATGATATAGATACCGCTCACATTGAATATGCAATTCTTGTTATGCCTAAATGAGCAGTAACGAAGAGAGGTATTCATTCCAACTGACAATATCAACACTAATTAACCTGTTTTGTTGATATCGTTGCTACGTTTTCATTAATTAACAGACTTAGCAACGGTCAGTTGGCTGATTCCTGACGGTCGTTCTCGTTCTGCGAACTGTTCCATCTGCCTAATTAGGATTTGATATTACATTTTATATACTGAAGGACAGAAGAGCTCAGGAATTACGTAGTCAGCAGGTAATGGATTTGTACATCGTTTCTGTTTTAAATATTAATCGTACTATTATATAAAAGGACATCAACCAGTCTCCAAATTTGAACAAGGGTGATGTGGGACAATTGCGCACTAAATTTTGCATTAATAATTATACATACATTACATTAATAAGTACGACTTCACAGGAGTGTAAAATTTTTATTTTTGAAGCTAGAATTTTTCTAATTAGAGATTGATAAATTATTTGCCACTTCTATAAATTTGTTTTATAGAAAACTAGTTTCGAATGTTATACATCGATACTGCATTTAAAATAGAAAAAACCCTATCCTCATATTTTTCTTATCCTAAAGACAAAATACACCCTTTCCAAAAAAGCGGATTATACGAACTAAATTGTAATGATTGTGCAGCCAAATACCCGGGAAAAACTGGAAGATCGCTAAATCAGAGATTAAAGGAACATAAACGTGCATATAAAAATAAGACAGAGAATTCCAACTTTGAAATTCATTTAAATAAAAAAATGATAAATTCATCAAAGACTCAGGAGTTAAATTAATACATCACGTTGAAAACAGCCTCAAATTAAATATATATGAAGCACTTGAAATAATAAAATCCTTCAAATCCAATCCAGATTTTTGCATAAATGGCCAAATAAATCTACTAGTCCAATCTTAAATTTATTCCCTTCTATAACAGAAAAACCAATTACTTACCGGCATTACTGGAAAAACACCGACCCTTAAACCGTTTACCTATAAACATCCCACCTTTCTTTCAGTGTTTGTTCAGTGCGAAAATAAACCAGTAGAAACTTTTTTGTTTGATATAATCCTCAATACAATTCATAATTGTTTTATAATACTGATTTATATTGCATCTAATTTAATATGCATAATAATACCAAATTATATTTTGAATTGCTTATTTTTGAATTCTTTGTGTGTTTTTAGAACTGAAGATGAATGTATAACATTCGAAAGAAGTTTTCAATAAAACAAAATTATAGAAGTGGCAAATAATTTATCAATCCCTAATTAGATTGATCCTTCTATATCATCATACGGATGTCAACTGATAGAATATTTCTCTTTTTTTTTAATATTCAAGTCTATGTTTAAACCTCCTCCATTTTGATGAGATTGATAATTTAATTGAATAGTACTTAGTACGCAATTGCCCCTGACTTAAGGGGTAAATGCGTACAAGGTATCTGGAAGACTCATCATTCAAGCAAGAGCGATCTTGGGGCGAGTGCAAAGTAGTTATGTTTCTAGAGGATTATTATACTGGTGTAACCATCGAAAAAAGTTATAAAGCTTGTCTGAGATTCACACTTTACTATCTCCATTGAGTTCTGGAAGTAGTGTGTAGAATATAATTGGTTAAATGTATTGAAAAAATGTTTTTTGTTTTATTCGCTAGTGTGTAGTTGCCTTGACAAAACATGATAGTAAGTGTAAACCATCAACTCTTGTCACACCACATAGGTCTGCACTTGCCCCTATTATCATGTTATGCTCGGTGACTGCGGACAAGCGCTTAAAAAATATAAAACTGTCAACGAGAAATATAAATATTTTGAAGAAAAGGTTATGAAGGTACAGAGCTTCCTGCAAAAAAAAAATAAAAAAAAAATTTTTCAACATCTCTAGCGTGGACAATAGAAGGGTCTTATTTTATTTGTTTATGTTATTTCCACATCTTATTTTAGATTAAAACTTTAATTCTAATCTGCAATGAATTGCTACATTTTTCAATAAATTAATTAATAATTAAAATGTTTGAAGTATGTATTTTAATGAAAATAAATTTAATTAGTTATTTGCCTTTATTTGAATGTCCCTGACTTCAAATAAATTGTAAATATTGAATTTAATTAGGGACGAAATTAGGGCCTCTCTATTAAAATTCTAACACTGAGGTAAGTATTGTTTGTTTTTACTCAAATGAAAGATTATTTAGTCCTGCCAACATCTGTTAGTATAGTACAGTGCTGCTTTAATTATTTTTTTTGTGAATTTTTAATGTTAGTTTAATATTTGATATTTCGAATTTGGCTTTCGGGAAGGAGGCGATATTAGGCCAATTTATCTTATAGTAGTATCTGTAATATAATATAGTATAATAGTAGTAGTATATTTAAACTAGTATTCAGATGACATCCGCATGATGGTATAGAAGGATCAATCTAATTAGGGATTGATAAATTATTTGCAACTTCTATAAATTTGTTTTATTGAAAACTAGTTTCGAATGTTATACATTCATCCTCAGTTCTAAAAATACAAATAATTCAAAAATAAAACTAAACTTTGTATTGCTTATTTTTGAATTTTTTATGTGTTTTTAGAACTGAGGATGAATGTTCGATGAACATTCGAAACTAGTTTTCAATAAAACAAATTTATAGAAGTGGCAAATAATTTAGCAATCCCTAATTAAACTAGTATTATTAAAGTAGTGTAGTATTGTATAGTTTTGTAGTAATAGTATATAAGGAGGGTATACAGTTTCATATAGTTTCCTTTATTAAATATTTTGTAGTACACCGCTTACAATTTTTGCTTTCTTTTGTGCAAGATAATTATTACATTATAATAATCTAAAATATACAATCTGTTGAGATGAAATTTTAAAGTACAATGAACAATCCAAAATATTCTATTGTATTAACATAACACAGCTGATACGAAAAAATATCCTATGTGCTCAAGACACATAAAATATTATTCATGACAACTTTTTATGTCATTTATTTAATATATAACTGATGGCGAATTAATGAACCTAATGTTTTGGATCAATTTTAATTGTAGTATCGATGAAGAATATGGAGCCAAAACATAAACATTACCAAAATGGCTCATCCATTAAGTATTCGTGGATTTTATAAATGGCCTAGGACTCGTGAGGAAAGATGCCACAAAAAAATATCCTGTGTGTCTTTAGCTCATATTTTTTCTTGACAGCGACAATATTACGAAAGACTAAGAAATGAAGAAGGAAATTAAGCAATGTTGTTTTTGTTTACAAGAAGCGATTCCATATTTGACCTTGTTCTGATGAGAATACAAAAGAGCTAACTGTGTACAGTTCCTGTCCAGAGCCACTGCTTAATATGGGCTTCTTCAATTGTTCTTGTTGCTTCATGTTTTCCCTTCTGAACAAATCATTAAAATTTCCCTTTAAATGACAAATATCAGAATATATTAATCTCATTGGCGGATCAGATTAATTACATGGTTATCGCTGTAGAAAAAAGTTTATTCATTTATGAAGGAACGAGATGGTCCGGGACTATCTCGTTAGGAATAAAACTATTTATTAAGGAACCGACGTTTCGACCCAATTTGCAGGTCTTCTTCATGGATGAATAAACAAGATACGAAAATAAAAATAAAACCATGGTATATATAGTGAATTAATTAATAATTAAAAAGACAGTGAGAAAAAATGATAAATTTGAAAAATGAAACTGATAGAGTAATAACAACAACTAAAAATAAATTAGTTAATATTAATATATTAAGCTGATTATTAATAAAACTGGCTATATAATAATAAAAATAGATAATCTAAAAGAGAAATAGCAATAACTAAAAAATTAATAACTCTGTTAAATAAGTAAAAAAGGGGAATAAAAATAAATAAACAGACAAAATTTAGTAGCTTAAAGCTCAAAGTTTATTAATTTACAAGAAACATAACGAAAAAAAATAGGAATCTTGAAGACCGGCGAAATTAGATATTAATTACACTAAATATTTCTGGTTTTAAATATATGTTTTAATATGTAATGTTATAAATATATATATATATATATATATATATATATATATATATATATATATATATATATATGTAATGTTTTAAATTATATTTCATTATTAATATTACTTTTACAAAAATAATGGAATAATATCAAAACCTTGAAGCGTAAAAAATTGTATTTTAATTACATTTCATTAATAAAATAGATTTTAAAAAATAAATAAAACCAAATATATAAGAACAATTAACACTATTTCGGATGTGAAAATTCCCTAATGCTATCCAAAACGACAGTAAATATATTTTCTTCTATACAAAGACGCCGTCATATAAATTCTCACGCAGTTTCATGGATGGAATTATTCCAAAATTTTGAAAATATTTAACCGCATCTTCTTCCGAAGAGGACGATCCCCGGATCTTTTCGGTCATGTGCCAGCAATTTTTAAAAAAATTCTGTACAGACACAGATAATACCAGTCATTATCTATTGAAAGTAAACGATCAACATGACCAAACGGTGTTCAATAAATATAATAAATAAACTTTGAACTCAGCCCCAGGTAGAGAATATTACGATAAGGAATGCTTCATTCTTCTTCGTAGTGTTCGGTGAAATAATTTGTTTGTTAGCGTATTATAATGAAGTTTATTGAGTTAGCAGAAACCGTAAAAGATGAATAAGATGTTGCACGTTTTTTTCAGAAAAAAGGAATTTTTAAGTTTTTTCGCAGCTATTGCAAATACAACAGCCGCCCAGTTGTTACCGATTATTAAAGAATATGTACTCTCTGGTATAAGTATAATATCAGACGAATGGAAACCTTAGAAGAAGTTGTATATAACTTTGATAATATAGAACTTGTATATAAAATTCCTGCTTAAACGTTCTTGGAAGAACTTTTATTATAAAAGTTCTTAGAATAAAGTAAGAAAACACTAATATTGAAAAATAATAACTTAAAACTCCACTTGAGGGCTTAACTTATGCCACTCGAAAATAAGTGAGAAATCTCACTCACTCAAGTGTGAGTTTTGTTTCTGAATTGGTTAATTATACTCTGGTTGAGTGAAAAAACTCACTTGAGTACAGTCTATGAGTTCGGCCCATAACCGAAAAGAACCCCATTCCCAAATTTTATCATTGTTTGTCCAAAGGATGATACCGAAATCACAAGCAAAAAAAAACTTAAAAAAAAAAAAATAAATTAAAAACAATCCACAGTTTTATTAAAAAAAAAATGAACAATATTTTAGAAATAATTTTCATAACCAAAGCAAAAGTGATAAGAAAGTAACAGGGCAGGTTATACAACAATGTCGGTCGACCGCGAAATACGCAAGTACCGAAGAATGCAAAAAGAGTTTAAGCAATTGTCGTAACCATGTTGACTGTAAATGACGTAGCAATACTGTCGCAATATCAGGTTTAGCGAGTTAGTTGACAGTAGCTGTCGCGTTGACTGCCATGCATAGGCCTTGACGGTGAACTGTTGCGCCTTATCTACCTTATCAGCTGCAATTGGACGGGAAAACGTTCTCATATATTATTGTTTCGATTATTATTAAAAATGAAATTTATTATATCCAAAGTTTTGACGCTATTCAATTTTTGGAGGAGGAGTAAAAAATATATGGTACAACTTTACAATAGGGACGCATTACCACTAGCTCCTGTCGAAGTTACACGAAGGTCGCCGGACTAGCACTCTCAAGCGCCGTTTGTGCTCAATTAACTGCTTTGTATTCAATTGTAAGATTATTAAAATTATTAATGCTTTAATTAGATATTATTTAAAATTATTTATGCTGTCGACTTCCGCTCACTAAGTTCATTCAAAAAATAAACAAAACACCAACGGATCCTTTTCAGTTGGGGTCGACACCTTACCTTAATTTCAATTATTACTGCTTTAATTAGATCATAGCTGTCGACTTCCGCTCGCTGCGCTCGCTCAAGATATATGAAAACCCCCAGAGTCTCTTTTCAGCTGAGGTCGGGTCCTTTACCGTAATTTAAATTATCACTCCTTTGAATTATTATAACTTCTCCAGACCAACGGAAGTCGATTGAACTAATAATTTTAAATAATATCTAATTAATGGCAGTAATAATTTTAATAATTCCAATGAATACGAATGTTACAATATAATACAAAGCAGTTAGTTAGGACAAAGTGTGCTATTCCAGCGACCTTCGGGTAAGTTCGTCAGGGACCAGTGATAACGCGTCCCGTTTGTAAAGTTGTAACAAATATATTATTAAGTTTTTTTTTTTAGCATTTATTATTAATTGCATTAATTTTATATTTAGATTTATTATTACTTTTATTAATTTAGTTTAGATCAAATTATTTGATGAAATTAAGTCTATAGATTTTTTTTTTAATGTTGCTTTTGTTAAAATAATCAGCTGTTCTTTTAGTGTAGTGTTCAATCAGCTGTTCTGCATCCGCCATTTTTACAACTGACTGTCATCAAGTTTACTGTCAGCATGTAGATGACCGCACTGCCACTATCTCACTATCCTGGCAGCACTACCCCTAAAAAAATTGTCACCGTTTTAAGGAGGCTTATGTTACTTGACTGTCAAAAAAGTCTTTGCTTACTCCTCAAACGTACTTCGTAAACTAAGGCAATTGTGTTAATTAAATCTTTTTCATTCCCTTTGGATTGTATATCTATTTTAATTTAGTTTATGCATATACTTTAGCATTCTATTTAAATAAGTCTAATGTTACACTACTAGGTTATTACAAAAGTACTTGTGCATGAACACAACCCTTTATTGCAACTCTCATAATTAATACTATAAGAATGTTTTTCTTCCTACTGTTTATATCAATGTTTATTTTGACTAATCCTTTCATTCCTTGTGACTTGAGTTGGCTTTATGGGGCCATTTACATTTTTAAAACGCACGTGCAATGTCAGAAGAAAAAAATCATGATTCGCGGTCTTTTTAAACATTACTGGAAAAAAGGTTTAAGCGGAAAGGCAGCCGCCTAAGAAATTTGTGCCATAGAAGAAGAGTCAATTATCCATCGAAATACTGCGGCACATCCCAAATCAGGTCGCCCATCGGTCGTTGATGATGACGTTCTTCTTGAATGCGTGAACCAGGACCCGCATGCAACTACTCGTGATTTATCGGCCATAGTAGGGAGTCAAACCTTTATTGTGAACAGCTAGACAGAGTTTATGCAGTTTTGAGTGCAAAGTAGTCCGCTTTGGTCAACAGGAACCAAACCATTTTGGAACACGACAATGCCCCTGCACATCGTTCTCGTTTGACCAAGGAAAAATTATCGGAACTGGAAGGAGTAAACGTTTTGCCTCATCCTTCGTATAGCCCAGATATTGCGTCATCAGATTATGGTTTGTTCAGATCAATGGCTCATTTTTTAAAAGATCGGATCTTTGATAATTACGAGGACGTAAAAATTAGATGTGAAGAGTTCTTTGCCTCAAAACCAAAGCATTGGCACCGGCATCAAATCCTATTACTGGCAGAAAGATGGGTGAAAGTAGTTGAAAACAATGGACTTTACTTTGAAGAGTAGTATTTAATAATGTTTAAAATATGTAATCTGAAATAAAGCTATACTAATGCACGAGGACGTTGGTAACAACCAAGTATTATAAGAAAGAGTATAGCACCAGAAACGTGTTCGAGAAATTAATGAAGTGAGGAGAAAAATGTTTCTACAGAGGTTTGTAGATATTAACAAATAACATATGTTTTACTCACACTTATATTATTATATTATATATTATACTAGTATACCCGAGCGAAAACTCTCGCATTACATATCTTAATGAATCCTTAATGAAATCGAAGTATAAGCGATTAACAATATAATATTATCAAGAAAGTTTATTTAACACACACATTTGGTGAAGCTTTATAATACTTTATAATGATTATGTTCAAGTAATAGTTAATACTCACTAAGGAATTAACTTGCCCTACTGGAAAGTACCCCCTCAGTTTAACATTTAAGCAATAAGACTCTACTATACCACTTTCTGTTTGTAGTATTCTATCATATGTTCTAAGAATAAGAGTTCTATGGAGATTTTTATGGAAACATAAAAATAATATTTTATTTACAAAACGTTTTCACAGTTATTAATATGTTTTTGTTAACAGTCTCAACTGGCTTTAAAAGGTATAAAGTTGCCATGACAACGACACGTACGCAAGATGGCACAGGGCCCGTGCGGGCCTATATCGTGCGTTATCTCGAAAACGGTAGATTTTTAAGCTTTAAAACACTGGACCAATACGCTCCATAGGAGCGTATATGATATTGAAGCCCGTGTCAAAATCTTTAAAACCCAACTTGTCCCGTCTCGATCCGTCGACTCTTAGTCGTCAAATCTTTGAAACCTTCTAGTATTTAAATCACTTTTATTTAAGCCCTAATAAGAATTTAACAATCGAAATTAGGATTCGTCACTTCTCTATGAAATTCTTTTTCTTTTGATACCTCATTCATCAAAATCCATCGCTCCTGCGAGCCGGAAAAGGGATCTATACTACCGTAATAATATATAGTAGTGATACACACATACATTACGACCTTCACTAAATCCTGTCCAAGAGCCGCTTTCGAATTGGAAAATTATCAACAGAGATATTGCAATTTTTCTAAACCTTTCCAAATGCGAATTTTTACTCCAAACGATGTGACAAAAGTACGCAGTTTGTTAAAAAAAATTTTTATTTACAGAAATTTACAACTGTATATATTTAAAGTTGCATTTAAATTATGTCTTTGTTGTCAAAATAACCATAATCTTCTGCAGTCTCTTGGAATCGGTATGTGTTAGATACTCGTTTGTGAAACACTCCGTCGTTGCCATCATGATGAAATTAATATAGTTTTAAAATATAACATCGAAGAAAATTCTTGGTTTTATTTAGACAACAAAGTTACCTTTCTGGAGCAAGGGAGAACCATCATCAAGGTCAGAGCTGCTGTTGTGCAGTGTCATATTTGTGTCTGGCTCAGAACTCGAACTTGTAAGTTTGTTTTTGGTTTGAAAGGAACAAATTTTCTCTTAGTTTTCTCAACAGCTTCCTTTTTTTTTTTCCTCTGCTGCTTTTGCTGTACACAGATTTTAAGTACTTGCTTTTGTATTTGTTCTTTTAATTTTAATTTTCAGTAGAGGTCCATATATTGTAGGTATTAAAACCTATAATAGAATTAGAGCTATTAATTTGGAATTAGCGATAAACCAATGTATGGTGGGGTAAAAGCGCGCTCATAAACAGTAACGGACACTGAGGGGAGCGGTGCGGATCAAAAGGATATAACCCTCCGAAATTTTTGAAAAAAATATAATTTTCGTTTAAGTTTTGTATTTTGAGTAATAATTTTCGATCCAATTTTCATTCTTATCCTTAATACTTAAGCCCTTTTTTGGCGATTATAGACACTTAATGTTTATTTTCTTTCTCATTAAATCCCACCCCCCGAAAAAAAATTCTACATTGGGACAAAAGTACGCCATGCATAGTTTTCCCCCACAGGACTTGCGAACTTTTACCGCCTACTGGCCATTTCGTTTTTCAAGGCTCAACAGGTTAATAAATTATGTAAACACTTGGGTTTGTTTGACGAATTAAAAGGTCAATTTCATCACTATTGTTAGATAAATTATTGAATATATCAGATCAAAACTGTTAAAGAGCGATTTACCTCATTTATGTGGATCACGGATACAACAGCCATCCAACACATACACAGACTGGTTGCAGGCTCATGAATATATGATTATACTTTCAAAACAACACTACGTACTTTTGCCCCACACATACTTTTATCTCCACATAGCTTATACGATTATATATATTTATTACTCTTATATATGATTGTATTTTTGATATTCGCTGATATCAAATAAAATATTAGTTTTTGTTGCTGAAATTAAAAAATGAATAAATACTAAAACAGTTCCTTTCATTTTGTATGTTAGAAGAGAACTTTGGTTTTGAAGTGTAATTATGTGGCAATTCTACATGAGTATAAATATAATAATCATTTTGAGATTTCTCAAAATGTTAACTCTTCTCTATCCACTAGGCCAAACAGTGGCTAATTACCTCTTTTCACGACTATTTTCTAAATGATTTCAAAATTAGTGATTTGATAAAAAAAAAAAAAAAAAAAAAAAACATAATTTGTATCTTTTTTAACTATAGCTTTTATGGTGAGGGAATCAACAAAAAAAAATCACTGGAAGTATTGTATTTTATTTTTAATAGTCATCCGAGCTACAAATATAATATTTATTTTATTATAGATATAATAAATATTATATATTACGTTACTATGCTATATATTTATTTGTCATATTTGTAATTGTAATATTTGTTATATTGTATATTTATTTAGTAACATATATGTTACTATGTTATATTATATATTATGTTACTAATGTGCTTACTATAGATCTAGTATAATCTAGGGATTATATTATACTAATTAATAAAATTAAATATCTACCTACCTCGTGTCTTTGTAATGTTAACCTGAAAAATAACCTTTTCGAACCTATTCAACTGATATTTTAATGTAGATGAAATGATCTGATTTTCAAGGACTTTACAGAATTTGATACGTTTGTATAAATTCTTAATATTCAGAATGAAATAATGAAACACTTTTTTATGTTGTCTGCCTTTTTCATTATTTTTGTTTGTTTTTTTTTTATCAATAATATTTCTAATCTTGTTATAATTGCTTTATTTTTTTTTTTCTATCAGTCTTCTATGAGGCAATTATTTTATATGCTTTAATTTCTTATTGATTATTATTTTTATTTTCCCTTATATCTTTGTCCTTTATCTATCTTTTGATAACCATTAACATTTATTATTACTTTGCTCGTTCTAAACATTTATTCCTTATATTTTATCTGCGCAATTTAATTGAATATTAAGTATTGTTTATTAAACACGAGTCAACTATTCGCATGTGAATACTATTTAAATATATTTTTTTGAGATAGAACAGTAATAAATCAAGTGCTCTGAGGAGGGTTATTGTAAAATGGAAATCAAGAAAAAATTGTAGTATGTATAGAATAAAAATACCAACAGCAGGGAAGTAAACTAATAATAAAAATAATTGAAATAACTGGTAAAAATATAATATAAAAATGAATATTGTATAAAGTGATATTTATTTATTTTTTCTTATTTTACCGATTATCGGTAAATCTTGCTGAAGTGAATTGAAATGTATGAAATATTCATCTATTTATTTTTTCTATCAAACTAATGAAAAATGATTTGTTAATAATTACCTCATTCTTCTGAAAAACAACGTGTGCCAAACTTTTTCATAACGATCTCTTAAATGCATAATTATTTTGATATGGAATGAAGAAGGAGATAGTATCAGGATTAAAAAAAAAATACACAATAAAAGGATTTATCCATATATTTATCATTTCATCATATACTAACATAGAAATGAAGCCCTAATGTATAGTCTTCTTATGTAAACAAACACAACTAAACATTTGTTTATAATCCAGTACATATACACATAGGTGATTTTATATTAACTTTTTCATTGTTATGCATTTAAAAATAAAATTATTTAAAAAAAAAAAACTAATAAAAAAAATGTAATAGCCTATTAATACAGAACAACTGAGGACAAATTTTCAATTTCGGTTAAATTAAACTCTAGCCACATGCATACAGGCAAAATGTATCAACAAAAACTCGTTTAACTATATTTCCCTAGATAAAAACAAATCTAAGAACGATATATATATTTATAAAGAAATTAACTAATTCATTCAGAAATGAAATGAATCACAACTTTTAATAAATATTCATTTCAACTAATAAAATCCATCAAATGAAATTTCTACCCAATGGAATGACATACACTTTTGAAGTGCCCGCCGCTCAGAAAAATTAGTAACAAATAATTCCTGTGAATTCACATATAAATATCACAAATTGCATTATTACAGGAAGCAAAAGTTTTTGATGAACTACATACACACATATAAACATTTAAAGAAGTTTATAACAACTACTAAACTTATCACTAAATCTTAATAACTCGCTCAAGTGTACTCGGTATTTGTCATTCCCGACGACAAAATTAATGCTATTTCCAGTGGGTAGAAAGTCATTAGTTTGGTTAAAAAAAGGCCCATTCCAAACCAGATAGTAAACAAATAACTATCTAAAAATTAGGGCAAATATAAATAAAATAAATTTTTTCAGGTATTTGGTGGTTATATCACCCCTCTATATATAAACAAAATTAAAATTATAAAACAGTTTTAGTTTTCAAAACGAATTGTTCACCTACCAAATACCAAAATATTCACGTGAAATTGGCCTGTGAACACATTCACACCATAACCGTATAAAAAAAAATTAACTAATATCTATAAATTTACTAATTATTCAACATAAATGGTTAAACCACAAGATATGTTTTACTTTCTAAAAAATGACTAAAGGACTAATGTTAAAAACAAAAGTAATAAGTTTAAAACAAATAGTGATGTACGAAGCATAAGCACAAAGCAAGCCTATCATTAAATGGCACGATTGGGGCAGTGATTATCGATAATTTATCATGATTGATTAATTTCTGCCTTCCTTATTCATGATAATGCCCTCTTTATCAATTCGGTCCAAATGTTTTCGTTCATTCTTAAATCATTGAATTTTTGTTAGGTACATGTTAACATTTTTTTTTTTTTAATATTTTATTTTAATTTTTTTTTTTTTGCTTAAGCTTCTAAAATAAAAACTTAAATAACACTATCTGCATCTATACAATAAAATCAAATCGACAAAGAATGTACAAATGAAATTGAAATTATAATACTAAATCAAGACACATTTTACCAGAATACATACAAATAATTATAACAGTGAATACATACTTTCATGTCGAAGCTAACTAGATTAAATTGTGAATGATGGGATGGGAGATCCAACAAATTATATATTACTTTTTTTTTTATTTTTATAAACTCGTTTCTCTAATTTAACGATTAAATAATATATTATTTTGTTTAAATAGATTTGTACTATAAGAGCAGAGGTAGAAAATCAATTTTGAAATTTCGAAAAAATTATAACTATAAAAAAAAAAAATCAAAAATGTATTTCAAATGAGTAAGGATGTTAGTTCCAAAAGATTCTTGACAAATTTTATTCTGAATCGAGATTATAGTTTAGTTTGAAAATCACCATTTTCAAAGTGGAACTTTTTGGAACTGACTTTCATAACTGAAAAAAAAAACAATACATTTTCATATTACATAATTATTATCGAAATCTTTCTTAATATACAAACCAAATATATATTAATTGTAACAAAGCATCAAAACTCATAATCATAAAGTAACAAATATCCATAATCAAAACAGAAAAATATAATAATGATAAATTAACATGAGCGTTTCCATTATTTGCTGTTGACGTTTTGTACTGTTATAGAAGGCTAAAGTTTTAACATTATTTAACCGGCCGAAATGATGTTGCGAATCAGCCAAACTAATTTTACTACCACTAAATCTTCATGAATTACTTGATGAATCAAGGCTGAAATGAGCATGCTGTTTTTCTCATGTTTGCATTCCCTCTGAATCGTTTCTCAAGATCCCTTCTCAACGAACACTATCAGCCCGATATAACTGTCCGTTAGATTATTACAATTAACCTATCTAATGTTTTATAAGGCAAATAAAAAATAGATATTTTTTAATTTATACAGACTTTTTTTTCATTCTCTTTTTTATTGAAAGTAAATGTGTTTGTTTTAAAAACAATTAAAGTATCCCATCAAGATTGTAAAATTTTCAGATGAGGTAGTTTTTTTTTGTTTTGTTTTTTTAAATATTAAAAAAGAGCAGTTATTTCGTTCCAGAGGTAGAACATGATTCAATGCATAATTGTTTTGTTTTTTTTAAATTAATTTTTATTCTTTTGTACATACGTTCTTTTTTGAGGTAGTATCTATGTTATAATAGGAACATAACTAGACACCTACCGCGTAACATAATTTTTTTTTTGTTAAACTAATGATATTGTATGAATTTTTAAACACAACAACCGCTTATAACATCTAATCAGTATCAATTTCTCTAAGTGGAATAAACAAGCTGATTGCGTTTTAAAAACCTCAACAAACAAATATATATATATATTTTTTTCAAATGGATGGTTTGTACTTGATGTGACCTCCCTAAATATTACTTTTTAAACATTCACACGGCCAAGCATACAAGGGGGCTTCAAAGGTGGTGAGAAACATTAAAAATATGCAACTTTATGGGTTTTATGTATGTGTATATACATAAATATTCATATATACATATATATCTATATACACACACACGTCTATACAAATACAATAAAATCTAATACATTTTAACTATATCAACAAACGCATGAACAGCAGGATGGACAATTTTTTTATTAATTTTTTTTTTTTTTTTTTAAGTTTTTTCTGTTTCCATTATAAGCACATGCTAAGCATTATGCAGATAGATTAGCAAAGTGGAAAAAGGAAGCGATAGCAGAATAGCATGCAAGCCTTAAGTATGACAAAGTAATTTGAAACATATGTGCTTTCTGCAGTTTATTAATTACATATAATTAATTATAATTATTAATAATAGAATAATTTTAACATCTTAAACCATGTTCGATTTGAATAAGAACTTCTTAAGATTAATTTAAAAATATAAAAAATGTATAAAAGTACAAAATGTATTCTTTTATAACAATAAGTTTGTAATTTTAATTAGATTCTTCTCTCAAAAGTAAAGAAACAAATAAAATTTAAAAACATATAGTATTGAATTTTATTTTACAAATTATTGTTTATTAAAGTTTGTTTAGTCTTATTTTTTTAAATAAAAATAAATAAATAAATAAAAAAAAAGAAGAATTATTTTTATGAATGTATTATATTTGTTTTTTCACTTAAATTGTTGTTATTCTATTGTTTAGAATCGGCAGTGGATAACAGTTAATCCAATATCTATAATCATTTTTTAAATCTGAGCAAATTTAATATTTATCTGGTTTGTTGGTTTTAGTGGTAGTATATTTGCGTAATGTCAGCTGTTGTGTTGTACAGACATACATATATATAATTTTTTTTTCTGTTTAACATCAGTTCATTCCTATGCTTTTCATACAATTAGTACAGTAAAAATATAAGTATTTTCTACGCTTTCGAAAATTCTCAATTAAAAAATTAAAATAACTTTAGGCCTATATTGAAACCTTGCTTCAAAATATATTGCATAGTATATATTATATATAAATATGTATTTTAATATTAGTTCGCATCAGTTCTTCGAAAATTTAATAATTATATTTATCTTAAAAAGAATTTAGGTCTCCAAGTTTTAATGAGCCAAATATAATTTATTGAATTTTTAGCTTTGAACCTGCTACAAAGAACTGACCTTTGGCGCAAGAGAAAATCCACTTTTGGTCCTCAGTACCAGCTTACATTTGGTACTTAATATATTAGTTCGAACTTTTATAAATTGTTTATACATTGTAATCAATACAGACCGAATGACTTATAACCAAATCTATTAATTAATAATAAAAATTCTGATGTATAAATTAATTAATTCATTTTTTCAGTTGTAGCTAGATATTTATTGTTACTTTCAACTTAAGGATCTTTCATTACTTTCTCATAACTCGGAAGATGGAAGGTTTCCATTTGTTCAGTCAGCCTTGTGATTAAAGTTACATTCAGTTTAAAAAAAATATTTTTTTTTTGTTATCAATTGATAAGCACCATTTTCCAATGTAAAAGCTCAATCAACAATAATTGTTAATTTGAGTTTTACACACTTGATAAATTCAAATAAACCTCCTTACGTTTATAATATAGCTAGGAATTATAGATTAAATAATAACTTTTATACCACAAAGAGAAACTTACTTTCTAATTATCAAAGCATAATTTACAAAGCAGCATGCAATTAATTATAGTTTTATCCTCTTCGGCTCAGGTCCACGTATTCAACTGAAGTGGATAACCTTTGCCAAAGGGATAAAAAATATGTGCTCTCATGCAACAATGTGTGAACTAATACTATTTATGAACGGTAATTCTGCGTATCTTTCCCCAAATTATCTACAGGTTGGGAAGCGAGGGGGTGCTGGAGAAGCACCTTAGGGAAAATATACTGAGATCAAAGCTTATTACTAATATGAAGACTCTACATCTGAAATAATTATTAATAATGGGTACGAAGAGGAGAAGGAAGAAGCCACTAATAAATTTTGCATCCCCACCACACACCATTTATACTGGCCACATATATCATTCAATACTACAGGTAGCGAAGTAATGCAAGAAAATTATATCATTTAATAATATATATATTTTATATATTTTTATATTCTATGTCTTCAGTATAATTGCCTAAATATATTTATACTTTTATATATATATATATTTATATATGTCAAATATTATCTATGACCAACATGCATTTTTTGTTTGGACAGTGACATTGTTCCTATCTATAATGTCTGTGTTAATGCTAATAAAGGAAATGAATGTTGTTTGAGCGTTAACAATGCCTAAGAATGTTTTGTCCAGAGATATGTTACAAGCCTACAGTTCAATCTTTCATATAGCATAATTGCACTTCATCTGGCATGAAAAGTGTCGATCCTTTGTGAATATATATATATATCTTCTATAGGAATAGTGTACAGTAAAAAGTGATTATGGTTGGTTCGAAACCATTCAGAATCACTTTGAGTCTAGTCTTCTCCTAAGTGTCGGAAACTAGTCCATTTTATTTATATTTTAAAAATCAAATAATACACCATAACCTACAAATATATTTAATAGCTATATCTCCATTCAATATTTAAAATGTTCTCAGACCAAATATTCTTAAAAAGGTACTTCATTAATATTATCTTAATTATAATATACTTACTAATTTAATATCGACAATGTTTATTACATTGTCGTAATTATTACATCAAAATATCTAGTGAAAACATAAAACACATATCGATTTTTGTACAAGAGATAGTAACAATATATATATACATCCAATCAAAACAAATACATTATTAAAAAAACAAAGTTCAATGATTTCAATTATAAACACTCATGTATAAACGATTCGATATACAACTAAAATGATAATTTACAGTCAACACAAAAGTGTCCTTAATATGTTTATACATATATAATAATATGAATACTAAAAGTAGTCGAAAACACACTTCAATCATAATATATATAATAATATAAAAACATCATCTGCGATGGTTCAACATTCAATACAAATATATTTTATAGAATAAGGATAATTGTGAGATTGACAAATAATTGAGCACTGCATGTATGATGAAAGCAGAGCACACTAAACAGCTCCGATCAAGGAGTCACAATAATAGTATTATCTTGTAGCAGTATGTTTAAAGGCCTCTAGAGGCCGTCCTATAACTACATTTATAAGAAAAGAAGGGAGGGAATCAAGGCGAGACCACTTGTAAAGTGGACCGAAACACCCTCGAACAGTCTAATGTACAAAGCAAAACGCTGCCTCATCACATGTATTATCAATATATATATATTAAAATACATCAATCATTTTTTTTTTTTACATTTTTTATTATAATAATGTATATAAATGAGGATGGGGGAAAAGAATATACAATGTGGAAGGAGCAACCAATATAAAAAAATACATCTGCAATTAAGAGTGAAAAGAAAATGAGTTGATGAGCTCAGGCGATGGTGAGAGATAGTAGTGGGCCGTTGAGGTCGGCTGCCCATGTGGCGTGAAGCAGACGCTGGACGGCACGGGCGCGATCCTCCGCGGGCCCATCCTCCTGCTATGGCCACTCGCGGTTGTAGCAGTAGCCGAGCGGCTTGACGAAGTGCCAGTCGTGGGCGCCACAATGTGGACAGCCCACCCGGTGCGAGTAGTCTGAGAAGAAGTTCAAGCGCTGGTGGGGGAGCAGCAGGGGCTTCGCGCAGTTGTTGCACTACAACAACACGTCCAACCATATAGCTCTTCCATCTTCATTTAATCTTAACAATAATAACAATATAAAACATTCAACCCTTACATTGGCTACAGAGTCTCTGAGACTCCCTCTTTCAAAAGGGTGGAGTTACACAATGAAAGGGGGGCTTGGTCAGAACCATCAGTAGCCATTGCCTACATGAGAACTACGGGACAATATATGGGAGTATAGGTTGTGATATGCTCCCTCTATTTTACAAGATTGTTTCTGTAATTTTTTATGCGTTTTCAAATAAAAAAATGTTTTTTTAAGCAATTTATTATCCCTTTTTATTAAACATCTAACACTTTCAGCTAACTAAAATTAAGATATGTGTATACACACGCACAGACACAAAATTCCAAAACACATAGCCTCAAGTCTCTGAAATACCGGCAAACAACTAACCAGTCAACGTTTCGCCAATTCAGACGTCATCAGGACAGTGGCTCTCAACCTGGAGGGCGCGCCCCTCTAGGGGAGGTGAAAGAACTAAAGGGAGACGCGAGTATATCGAGACAAAATATAACTACAAAAAATAAAAATAAATATTTATTTTACAGAAAACATTCTGGCATAATAAAAAATAATATACACGTTACACTTATAAATAGGTATGTATTTAATAATTAACTTACCAAGATTAAATTAAAAACATGATTAATACTTATTAGTGACCCCCTTGGGTTCAGGTTCTAGAATATTCGAGACAAATCTATGCATTAATATTTTGAATATTGAATTGATATATAATATATTTGAAAATCAGAATCGATATATGCATTATGCGATTATGTAAACTAAATTAAATAGAAACTAATGTTATGATTACGGGACGATTTCAGTGATAATTATTGTCTGAGGGGACGCGATGAAAATTGTGTCGCAAATACTAAAAGATTGAGAAACACAGCAGCAGGACATAATCCAAAAAATCACATCTAAGAAGGTCGAATACAGTATATCTCACATCAACCGTCCAAAAAGGACGCATCAACCAGAGTATGGGATTGGATGTCTTGGAGTGATGTGCTGTCTCTGGTTGATAAGTCTTTTTGGACGGCTGATGCGAGATGTGCTGTATTTGATCTTCATAGATGTGATTTTTTGTTGTATGTAGTGATAGATAATGATAGCTTGAATTGGCGAAACGTTGACTGGTCAGTTGTTTGCCGGTATATCAGAGACTCGAGGCTTTGTGTTTTGGAATCTTCCAATTGTTTTCTAGAAATTAATTTATGTCTCTTTTTGAGTTTTTGCTCTTTTATATTTATATATAAATGTGAATTTTGAAAAATTTAGGAATCAAATAAGTTAAACCAGCAGTAAAATACATAGTAAGTTATAATGTATGAAAGAGCAACTGCTTTTAATATATTTTTTCCTTAAGGAGTCTCTCAGACTCCTTAGTATCTGATAGTGGGGAAAAGAAGTAGTCAATGTAAGGGTTAAAGTTTAAGTGTCTGTATCAACATTACACTTGGACCGACAGCTGTCAACAATCAACACGGTTACCGCAAAAAGTTAAATCGATGATTGCTTAGCTCCGTGCCAATAAATGAGAAGTAGCTATTCTTATATGATCAAATTATAAAAGGATTAAAGACTAAAAGCAATAACTAACTAAATAAATTGTTGTAGTATAACTTTATAGTACAATACGCAGGCCCCTCTCCCATTTAGCAAAATAACAACATTAATTTAGTTGTTACTAACTTGTTGTTATTGTTGTTGAAGTTGTTTTGTTCCACCGCATAGTTCGTTTGAGGCCTCCGAACTAAATTGTTGTCAAGTTCGAGGCGAAATACTAAATTTATGCCATCAGAGTTGCGGTATCAGAGCGAATATGAAGTTTTGAAGCTAGTCCCTGATTACAAAATCTCTATGGCCATATCAAAGTTAAATTATTAAAGGTATAGTATTTCTTTATTATCCAAAATACTTAATTAATCGGAGTGCTCCTGAGCAAGTTAAGTTTATTTCTCTCTCAAAGCAAGGTTTTAATTTAATCAGAATAAAGTCAGAAGCAGTATTTGAAAAGTACTTTTTCCTTATTTTTCTATTCACAGTTTAAAGGACTCAGATTTCCATGTATGTAGAATAAGAAGGGACATAGCATTTAGGATATTAGGTAAACTGGTATGGTAAAGTCTCACAAAGAGGGGCCGAGGGGGTGAGACCCCATCATCGGATTGGCCGGACACAGGACGAATAAGAAGGACATTCCTCCGGGAAGTTGTGCAGGGAAACCGTAGGGTCCGGAGAAAAACTAATAAAAACCAGCGGTGTCTTTGATCATCCCATCTTGACCGCTAAGGAAGGCAGAAGGAGAAACAAATTCTTCCTTTCCGTTTTAAAGAAGGCCTTCAAAGGACGCAGGTAGGAGACCATCGGACGAATTTAATCATCTCAAATCCTTGCCGAGAGCATCCTTCCACTTCACCATTCCTCCGCTCTGCCCTGTCTTTTTTTTTCCTTTTTTTTTCAATAAAAAGTAATTTAGTGGGAGACGAGAGGATGGTTAGAGCAAGAGATAGGAAAGAGCAGATCAAAAGAAGGTTTTTAATACTTGCCCCCGATACGAGTCCTAATTCGGCTACTAATTGTATAATCTGCTTTGGCCCCACCTTCTCTTCCTCTGATTGCTTCAGAGCTCGGTTCAAAGGCCTCGTCGAATTTTTGTCGCCCCCCCCCCTCCTTTCTCGTGGTAATTGCTCAAAGTATAGCTTTATCATACCTTCTTCGACTTATCCCCCTTTACTCGACTTTTTTTTCCTCCTTTCTTTTTATTCGATTTAAATTTCCGTCAGCTTCCCCCAAAGCCAAGCATTTGAACTAAACAATAGTGGCATAATCAGATTAAGCCCAGACTAAGAGCTCGTAGACATGCTGGGGTTGCGAGCACCAAATGGGATGGGAGACGAAAAAGGAATTTCAAATAAAGGACCCAGCCGTCAAAATAGAATTAAAAAAATAATAACACTATTATTTAAGATTATTTAATTATATTTCGATTATTTTCAATTTTCCTAAATAGCCCTACCATTATTTAGCTAAAATAATTTAATAATGAAAGTAATTTTTAAATTTGCAAAATTACTCGATTCGCGCCTAGTAATCGAATACGAAACTTAATATTAAGATGTTGATACTACGTTGGAATTGTGGTGTTTTGTAATTTTTAACACACAAAAAAAAAACTCTTGTTATGAATTAAAAATTATATTGAATTACTTAACGTTTTATTTTTAAATATCGATAATATATTATTATTAATACAAATTAATTTAATTAGGGATTGATGTTTGTCACTTCTATAAATTTGTTTTTATTGAAAATTAATTTCAAATGTTATCCATTCATCATCAGTTCTAAAAACGCACAAAAATTAAAAAATCAGCAATTTAAAATACAGTTTGGTATTATTATACATATTAAATTAAATATAATATAAATTAGTATTATAAAACATTTATGAATTATGTATTTAATTAAGACAAGAGATCAAATACATGTTGGTACTCACCAAGGTTTAAATAGAAATATCAAATAGGTTACATTAGTGAATAGGTTACTTAAACCTTGGAGAGTACCAACATGTATTTGATCTCTTGTCTTAATTAAATTCATAATTCATAAATGCTTTATAATACTAATTTATATTATATTTAATTTAATAAGTATAAGTATATGTATTTTAAATTGCTATTTTTTTTTTAATATTTGTGTTTTTACAACGGAATATGAATGGATAACATTTGAAATCAGTTTTTAATAAAACAAAATTATAGAAGAGGCAAATAATTTATCAATCCCTAATTAGATTGATCCTTCTATACCATCATGCGGATGTCAACAAATTAATTTAATGAACAAATTTTTTATATTTAATTTTTTTTTATTTTATTTCAGTTTTAATTATAATGGTTTGTAATGGCTTAATTAAAATTATACAATCGATGTAAAATGTTAAAATTTACTCCCTGCCTTATTGGAAGTTGGCTATTGCTGCGCTTTCCATGCGATTCATATCTATTTCTGAACCTTAGACAATCATCCAAACCTATTTAAAAGCACAAAAAATCAGAATGAATTATATCCAAATTTTAGAATTAAATTAGGAAAAAAAAATTCAAAAGTTTTAGTTGGAGTTCATGAAGCTAAAAAAATTGGAGATAAGTGTGACACGCGAGTTTAAAGGCGTAGAATTATTTAAGAGTGCTTATTTTGGGCGAAAAAAAAAATTATTACTATTGATATTTACAGACGTCGCAAATTATAGTTAATGAAACGAAAATGAACGATGACGTCATAAATTCACACTCAAGGTTGGTCAACTTTACATTTTTTTTGCGATATCTTGACAAAAAAATTTCTGTAAATGATACCAATTATTGCTTTTTAACATTTATGGAAGCGAAGATATTGTAGAATCTTAATGATTTGTGACGTTTTTATTTCTAATCTCTTTTCATAGTTCTGTAAGAGTTATAAGATAAATTAAGAAATTATTTGAGGTTAACTTCTACCAAAATACTGTTATCACGATTTTCTCCTTTGATTCTAAGCAGCTCGTGTATTTTTTCTGAAGGATTAAGGTTGGAGATGTCCTGTAGTATGATGAATTTGCAGTATAAAAAAAAGGATATTAAAGCATATTTTATTTAGTAAAAAATATTATATATACGATGGTTTCGGCTATGTCGAAGCGCTCAAATTTATTTAAATATTTTTTATTCCAGAATGTCGATCCCAGTGTAAGATTGATGATACAGACATACTTAACTAAAAGTTGAGAACTTAAAGATAGAAATAGATTAATTTAATATTACCTTGAGCCTTTCGGTACAGCATGGCATGGCGGCGAAGATATCGTAAGAGTACATGGTCCCCAGGACCAAGGACGAGCCGTCCCATGCGGAGGAACAGAACCTACACCTGAGGCGACGGCCCGGGGCCCAAGCCTCCAGGCAGCCCATGCACACGCAGGACAGGTACTGGGTTCTTCCCTCAACCTTCACCTGCGAAAATAGAAAACACACACATATATATATATATAATAGTTAATAAATGAATACAGTATTTGTTGAATTGTCCTGGAGTTATGCCTATTTGGTTAGTATTTTTTAGACTGATGATGTGAGATGTGCTGTCTTTGGTCTACATAATGTCATCGTAGCTATGTCCTACGGATTTCGAAGAAAATATATGGACATTTTTTCTGATATATATTTTCGATATATCGTAATATCGATAATAAAATTTGAGTATAGAAAACCCATATTTTAAAAAAGAAGAGAAATACTATAAAATAAAAAAAATCTTCAAGGACGGAATGTTCTACAAAAAAACAACATAAACACTTGTGGTGTGGAGTGTTCGTGTCACTATCCATAGTGGCTGTGTTCGAGGGACGGGATGTCGAAAGCAATTAAGTTTCGATATTGATATTAATAGTTATATTTCAAAACGTTGTTAATATTTTTATAAAATTAAAAAATAAATGTCTAAACGAATTGGAGCAAGATTAGGAGAAAACTTGTTCCTTGATATTAAAATCCTGCTGGAAATGAACTTAATAAAAACAATATCTTAATTATATCGGCAGAGCAAAATCGATATATGTGTGTCCCTTTAACAGAATGAAAATATTGAATCTCGATAAATCGAAATATCGATATATTTTTCGATATATCGAACTATTATTTCGTTTTCGAGATCGCTACCTGACCGTCTCCTATCTTAGAAATTTGAATTCCTTTTACAAATAATTTCTTTAGTTCGTCACATTTTTTTTTTTTTTTTTTAAATAATTCATTTGTATTCCGAAACTATCCCAAAACAATATATTTTCGTTAGGTAAACAATATAATCATAATTAGGTAGTGATGTCGAAAACGAAAGCGCATCGAAAATCGACCATCTTTTTCTGTCCTGGTGCCAGAATTGGGAATTGGGGAAACATTGACTGGTTATTTATTTATTGATAATTGCGAGACCGAAGGCTTTGTATTTTAAATATACATATTTATTAATTAATATTAAACAAAATCGATTTTTCTTCCTCAATTAGAAAGTGTCATAATCGATTCATCTATTTTCCAATATCTCACTTGATTAATGGGTTCTAAAAGCCCATAACTCCAAGAAAAAAATCTATCATTCTGTCGAAGAAATTCCCTATCCTTAGAGAAAATCTCGACAAATCTTAAAAAAACAATTTGTTTTTTTTTTTCCTTTATTATTTTTAGTATGAAGTTAAAGGTTCTTATGGTAAGATTAAAAATTAAAACAAAATTTTTATTTTTTTGAGTATGATATCCGAAATTATAAGGCGAAATCATATAAGCAAGATGATACAACATATAAAAGATTCCATCACAATATTGTTTTGAGAAAAAAAAATCTATTAATTTATGAGCTCAACGAGTGTGAATTAATACCGTTGCCATTTCATAGCAATATTTGAGGTACAGGTTTCAGATGAGACTCTGTACGGAATTATTATGCACAGGAGCTATTTGAATCAACTGTCAATAGCGGACGACTGAAATCAAATTATTATCAGAAATTTATGTCACTCAGTGTCAAAGGAATGCAGTTGCAGTTGGCTTGTTAATACTGACGCAACAAATGTCTTATGCCTTGTACAGTTATATAATAAAATTGAATATTACACATATATATTACACTAATAAATTGTTATAGTTGATTATTTCGAGTTTTCATTAAAATATTATAATATGTAAAAGCAATCCTTTTATAAAATAAACAGAAATTAATTCTAAAAAAATAAAAGATTCCTTTTTCTAATGTCAGTGCTGTAATAAATTAAATTTTTAAAAATGACTTTAATTAGTATGTCGTTTTTTTTCTGGAGACAATCCAATATTGTTTAGAAAATAAATTCCCTATATTATATCTGGATTGCCCACACATCTTAATGTTCCATTGGCTCCCACTCGGTTAAAAAAAAACCTATCCAAAGCTATTAAATATAAAAAGATGAACAAGATTTTTTTCTTTATCACATCATCATAATGTGGCAGGTCAGCACTCTTACTTACATCATCTTAACTTAAAATAATGCTGGAAGTTAAAACTGAAAATTTGAGCATTAATTGATTTTTTTTTTTTTTAGATATTGACTGACTTTAAACAAATAATTATAAGCAAAAGACGAAACTGAAACCTATTTTAAACATTAATTAACTACCTAATTCAATTACTAAATATGAAAATAACCAAGCTTGAAAATAAAATGTTTCTACAATACACAGCTAAAATTAGTGATTACTAATTAGTACATCACTTATCAACAGTTCAACAAATACTGAAAAAAAAGAGAGAGGTGATATTCATACAATTGAGATAGCAGAAAAACAAAGAAAAAAATATAATGTAGATCAAACAATAATTTACAGTTAATACAGAAGAAGCCAGAAGGGCCCAAGTAATCTAATATTAATATTGAGTAATTTTCATTTAAAGTATTTTTACTGCAAAACATGTAAAATGCCGGGATTTTTTTTAAATCTGAGATTTAAATTATTTATTGTCTCGCCTGTACATAAAGATAAAATTTAGATCTTGCTAAGAATTATTTTTATTTACTGGACCGCACTTAGACACACAGCTGTTGTAATATATTTGAAATATACTATATAATTACTTTTGGTTATGTGTTAATATTTATTTTATACTTGAGTGTCTTTGCCACCAAGTATATTTATATATCCAGTGTTAATTTCTGAACTTAATATAATTTTGAAGAGAACTCGACTTTACCGCTTAGCTGACCCTCTCAATTATAATCCGCAAGATTTAGACAATGATGACCAATAGAACATACACACACACTTATATATATATATATATATATATATATATATATATATATATATGTATATTTTTTTTTTTTACAGAGTGCTTTGGAACCGTCTAAAATTAAGTCTCGAGAAATTGTTTTCGATCAATTAACATACTTTCTCTAACGCATATACTAGGTTTTTACTGAACTCCTGAACACAACCCTTATTTCCAACTCTCATAATTAATCCTATAAGAATATTTTTGTTCCTACTATTTATGTCAATATTTACTTTGACTAATCCTTTAATACCTTGTGACTTGAGTTGGCTTTATGGGGTCATTTACATTTTTAAAACGAACGTGCAATGTCAGAAGAAAAAATTGTAATTCGCGGTCTTTTGAGACATTACTAGAAAAAAGGTTTAAAGCGGAAAGGCAGCCGCCTAAGAAATGTGTGCCATAGAAGGAGAGTCAATTATCCATCGAAATACTGCCGCACAACCCTGATCAGGTCGCCCATCGGTCGTTGATGATGACGTTCTTTTTGAATGTGTGAACCAGAACCCATATGCAACTACTCGTGATTTATCAGTTGTAAAGGGAACTCAAATCTTTACTGTGAACATCTAGATAGAGTTTATACAGTTTTGAGTGCAAAGTACCACGCTTTGGTCAAAGCAGGAACCAAGCCATTTTGCAACACGACAATGCCCCTGCACATCGTTCTCAGAAAAATTATCGGAACTGGAAGGAGTAAACTTTTTGCCTCATCCTGCGTATAGCCCAGATATTGTACCATCAGATTATGGTTTGTTTAGATCAATGGCTCATTTTTTAAAAGGTCGAATCTTTCATAATTACGAGGACGTAAAAATTGTATGTGATACGAACTAAATTGTAATGATTCTGTAGCCAAATACACGAGAAAAACTGGAAGATCGTTAAATCAGAGATTAAAGGAACATATACGTGCATATAATAATAAGACAGATAATTCAAATTTCGCAATTCATTTAAATGAAAATAATCATAAATTCATCAAAGACTCAGGAGTTAAATTAATACATCACGTTGAAAGCAGTCTCAAATTAAATATATAGGAAGCACTTGAAATAATAAAATCCTTCAAATCCAATCCAGATTTTTGCTTAAATGACCAAATAAATATCTCCAATAGTCCAATCTTAAATTTATTCCCATCTATAGCAGAAAAAACAATTACTCACCAGCATTACTGGAAAAAACCTGACCCTTAAACCGTTTACCTAAAAACATCCTGCCTGCCTCTCGTTCATTATTAGTACAATGCGAGAAGAAACCAGTACAAACTTTTCTGTTTGATATAAACCTTGGTGAGTACAAACATTTTTTAATATATTTTTTTTAATTTATTTATTTTCTGTTAATCATATATTTTTTTTCCTTTTCTTTTTGATTTATTGTCTTAATTAAATTCATAATTCATAAATGTTTTATAATACTGATTTATATTAATCTAATTTAATATGTATAATAATACTAACTATATTTTGAATTGCTTATTTTTGAATTTTTTGTGTGTTTAAATTAGAACTGAGGACGAATGTATAACATTCGAAACTAGTTTTCAATAAAACAAATTTATAGAAGTGGCAAATAATTTATCAATCCCTAATTAGATTGATCCTTCTATACCATCATGCGGATGTCAACTGTATGTGAAGAGTTCTTTGCTTCAAAACCAAAGGAGTGGTACCGGTATCAAATCCAATTAGTGGCAGAAAGATGGGTGGAAGTAGTTGAAAACAATGGACTTTACTTTGTAGAGTAGTATTCAATAATGTTTAAAATATGTAATACTAATGTACAAGGACTTTTGTAACAATATAGTAATCCAGTAAAAATATTAAATTTTATTTGAATATTTTGATCAGTCACTTAGGTGCTGTATATTATTTTTTTTGGTCATATTAAAGTGGCCTCGTTTAGTAAATATTTGAACAGTTAAATGCTTAGGTAGGCCGCTTGGATTCCTGAACCATGCGCAAGCAGTAAATGTCAAAGCTGTCATTATGACAATGTTCTCTTGCGACAACTCTTAGTGCAAATGATTGATGGTTAGCTCAAGTCTTTGTTAACCTTACTATATCAGCTATTGAATTCCTAAAGACACTGGAGCCAACCTGGCAGTCTTATGATATATTGGCTCCATTTAATTTTAATGGCTTAAAAAAAAAAAAAAAAAAAAAAAATCCATCTGTGATCAAGGATATTGAACAGTAGACTTAGGATAATAAAGCATGCTCTTACCCAAATACATAATTCTTTAAATAAACTTTTTCTGAGGTACTTTGTAAGATCCCAAATTCCATGACAGGAGTAACTTTGCCCACCCACTTCTTAATTTTTGGTGATTAAGGATAATGATGTAAAAGAAAACATTCTACACCAGTAGTTTTTGATCACAGTCGCACAAATGGTGTAATTTTTTTTTCTGAAAAATCCGAAAAAAATAACCAAAATTTTATTTTAAACATTAAAAATGATTAGTCACCAAAAAGAAATAGAACACCAGTTCAAAACTGCCATTCTGGTGTCTCTGGTCTGTATATTTTTTGAGTTATATCCAGTGCATATTTCCTCAGTTTCCTTAATTGATGAAACCTTTATTATTAAGTGTTTTATTAGTATTAATATTAATATTTTTTTTAATTTATTTATTTTCTGTTAATCGTATATTTTTTTTCCTTTTCTTTTTGTTTCTTTGTCTTACAATATTATCTTTTCAATTTATCATTATAATTACATCATCTGATCTATTTAATTTAGTATTATAGTATAAAAAAAAAAAAAAAAGTAAGTGAATTACTGCTGTTTTAGAGACCCAAAATCTATCTTTTGGAATTTTCCAATAATAACCAAGAAAACATCAATAAAACGATTTATTTTTTTTACAATTATTTTGAAGTTTTTTTTACTAAAATTACTGGACTAATTGCAAATATATAAATGTATATATATATATATGTTAGTATTTTTTTTTTCAAAAACCAAAACATTTATTATATTTTTTTTAACGCTTTGTAGTTCGCTTGTTGTTAAGTTTAGAAAAATAAGTATCTGAAAAAAGTTGTAGTAAATTTTGTGTATTTTTGATATCCAATAAACATGTTTCGCGCAGGAAATAGGAAAGACGTCCTGTTTGCCTTAATAGGATTTGGAAAGGATGCTAAACACCAAATTCCAAAACAGTATGTATCTTGATTTTATATTTTTAGGCCTAATGATAACTGAATTCGCGAAACGTTGACAACTCGTTTAGTGCTATTTGAGGAACTAAAAGTTTTGGTTTGGAATAGTTAGTCATTTTTTTATATATATTTTTTTTCTCATAGATCAAACATTTTAAAAATATTCCTATATCCATCTGATTTGTAGGAGTCTTTTTTTTTTTTCGTGATGCTCATAAAAGACGGCTGTGTGATAAACGAAAAGTGAGATGGAAGGTGGGGGAAGCCATTACTGCTCCAATAAATTTAAAAAGGGCCCCGAGATGGGAAGCGTTAACAATATTCGACATGATACCGGATGTGGAAGGGGGCCCCCGCCACAAACCATATTCGGCTATAAATAAGGCAGTGGGTACCTTTTGCCGGTTCATCAGAGCTCGGGGGTCCTTATTGGGCCGGGAATAAAGACGGAACATGTTATTCATAGAAGCTCGCTCTCTCTCTCCTAACAAGGCTACGCCGTCTCTCGCTCGTTATCCCGCCACAAAGGGGGAGCGGCTTGGGACACAGGCTTCATTCACCGGAGCCCCCCTTTAAAAAAGTTCAACAGGCCCTCTGCTTTGAATACGTCCAATTTGGAAACGGCCGGAGTCGATAGGATCTGCGGAGATAGCGGGTCAGTATGTGGTCGTCTTATCTGCTGGAGGGGGAGGGATGGCTCTCAAGAACTGCGAGAAGAAAGACTAGGGAACTCTATAGTAAGAAGAGATGAGGTACATGACCATCCAGATCTTGGTTCAGGGGAGGGGGGTCCAGAAATAGTCTTTAGAAGAGGGAGCTAAAAAAAAAAAAATCTTTTCATAAGACTCTATATTTGATTTAACTTCCAATTATTTTGCAGCTAAGACAATGAAGACAAGAATTCTATCTAAACCACGGTCAACAATGTCTGCCCAAGAAAAAACTGTTAAGAAATTTGAATTTATTTCTGCTTTATTTATTTATGCTCAAAATATTAATTACTAGGAAGCATCCAACTAAAGAACAATTTTATTTCTTATAAATTCATAATTTAGTTAATAAATTCTATTAATAGGAAATGATTACGGCCAAAATTTCCTTTTAGATGTAAACAATAAAAAAACATTAAAAATGATACCTCTAATTAATATCAGTTGACATCCGCATGAAGGATTAATCTAATTAGGGATTGATAAATTATTTGCCACTTCAAACTAGTTTCGAATGTCATACATTCATCTTCAGTTCTAAAAAAACACAACAATTCAAAAATAAGCAATTCAAATTATAGTTTGGTATTATTGTACATATTACATTAGATGTAATATAAATCAGTATTATAAAACATTTATGAATTATGAATTTAATTAAGACAAGAAATCAAATATATGTTTGATATAATCCATTTAAACATACCAGCATGCATTTGATTTTTTATCTTAATTAAATTCATAATTCATAAATGTTAAAAAAACTGATTTATATTAATCTAATTTAATATGTATAATAATACCAAACTATATTTTGAATTGCTTATTTTTGAATGTTTGTTTGTTTTTAGAAGTGAAGATAAATGTATAATATTAAAAATTAGTTTTCAATAAAAAAAAATTATAGAAGTGGCAAATAATTTATCAATCCCTAATTCAATTATTATATCATTATTAAATTATTTCTCTGAGTCATTCGGGGTTTCTTTGTATTTCCATTTAGAGGAAATGAGTTTAAAAATATAAAATAACTACTTATTTTATTATGAAACAAATCTTGTGTTGTTTAGGTAAAAATGTGGAGAATATAAAAATTAAAATAATTATACAACAATATAAAATTATTCCAAAAATTAATATTTTCTTATCCTATGGGGCGAATCAATATTTTTGTAACATGTTTTAGACAATGAATATTGTAAATTTTAACTATACTGTATTTACTGAGCAACAATTTTTATTATAATTATTATAACACAGCCACGTTTTCCACACTATCGGTTTGTGAGATTGAATTTTAGCGTAGCGTGCTGGAGTTGAGGAACGAAGGAAATCCAATCGCTCCGCACCACTCCAAAAAATTCACTCTCGCGGTCTTTCCACGTTCCATTCGGCCTGAAGCGCTTGAAGTGATCTTCAGTATAGATATAATTTTAAATATTTATTATTTAAGTTAAAAAATAAATCAAACATGATGTCTATGTTGTGTTTCGAATTTTCATAGTTCAATTTTTCCTCGGGTATTGTACACTATCTCCCCCCCCCCTTTTCATCCCAACGAAAAAAAATCCTCTGAAAACAATTTAAAGCAATATTTTGAGGACAAACGAAATTTCCAGGAGTAAATGAGGAAGAGTAGACACTAATAAAGTGGGGCCTCGTCAAACAGTGAAGGGAGACTGAGATTAAGAATCAGAGTCAAACAGAAGCACCACAATTAACTGTGCTATCCAATTTAGCTCAGTCCTCAGTCCAGAGTCCTCCTCAGTCCTGGGTTCGACTGTTTGCCCTAGCGACATGTTACCCCTCTGTCTCTTCGCCCAGCCTTTGTAACCATTTTCGCTTCTAAAAAAAAAAGTTTTTATTTATTGTCAAAGTTACGTTCTGATGACAATATTTTTTTTCTTAAATTTATCCGCGTTATGTAGGTTAGTATTTCTTCAACAACCTGCTAAATCTAGTAAATATTCATTTTTATTAAAGATAAATATTAAATGAGAAAGTTTTTTATGTTTTTTTTTCTTTCATTTTTTATTAAGAATACTTATTAGTTGTTTGTATAAAGTTGAAAAATGTATTTTTAATATAGAGGCTATAATAAAATTATTATTTGAAAACAAAAATATAAATGAATACAATATAATAAATAATAAGTACATTCTTTATAATCAATGTATCTCATTAATCTTGAATTCAGTAAAACTTCAATTAACAGTATTTTGTTAACATGACAGTTAAGCGAATTTACGGATGATAGAAATACCATCAGAAAAATACCTTAACCTACAAACGAATTCAAGAGGAACACTGTATAAAAAATACTACTTATCCATTAAAAAAACATCGCACTATGCTTTAAATTTGTAAATAAATTGTGATATTTACAGCGCCTAAGCCGCAACTGATATCTAAGATAGGTGTTTACATTTTCTTAAAATTTATTAGTTTATAATTTCCTTAGAATCCTCTTTTCTCATTCTTGTCACTTCCTGCTGAATAACAAATCCGAGAATTTGACTCTATAAATTTAATTAACTTAGTATGTGTATGTAGTTGTATTAAAAAAAAAAAAAAAAAAAATTGGCTTTCTCAAATAATTTTTATCAGATATAATATGGTGCGTACGTTATTAAATTCTACTTTTCTGTTAATATTTTCCTTTGAAATATTCACACTATGAGTTAAAAATTCCATTTTTTTTGGGGGGTTCTATTGTAATGACGGATAACAGAACCTGACGGATAAACAAGTGACGGTTAATAGAAGTTTTAGGCAAATTGTTTAATTTCTCTGTACGACATGGTTCAGAGCTATTCTCAATTCGCATGATTAAGATAAAATAATTTAATTCTTGAAATATTATATTAAAATTACATTAATAATTAAAAATTATGTACAGTGATGTTGTATTGTTAAATTTTAGAAAGAAAGAAAGAAAACCCTGAGGATGAAAGAAAAATTTGAAACGGTTTGTTTTGGCTAAAAAATATTAATGTTATATAAATAATAAAGATATATTAAGGGAAGTTCTGTTTGTTCACAAAAAAAAAAATAATAATAATATTATAGTTTAGGTCAATAGATGACATATATGAGATATCAGAATCTTGAGCAGTTTTTTTTTCTGATTAGCATACTTTCTCTAAATTTGTTAGGTGATAAATCGAAAGGAGTATTACTGATTTTTTAATATAAAATTTATCAAATTAGATTAAGAAAAATGACCTTCATTATACCACAAAATTTTTATTAATAAAAGCTAATTTACATAATAAACACATTAATATTTTGTAACGTTTCAGCCTTTTTTTTTTATCAGTTTACTTGCCATTTTCAAATTATTCTATTCTGTCAGCCAT